>OU452242.1:48602500-49802500 GCA_911728495.1 Furcula furcula
GTAAATAAACAACTGTCAAACTGTCATCTCAAATTTTTCTTTCATACAATGATTCACTTTCATACCTAAATTACACTGCAGTGACGTCACAATATGGCGCCATGCACCGGCCATCGTTTTGGAACGAAATTCAAACTCTATTTTAAAAATTGAAAATATTGCTATTAATTGTAAATTTAATACAAAAAATATGATTATTTTCGGCGATAGTAGACCCGTAAGTACATTATAGAGTATTTTTTCAAAATTAGTCATGCCTATTCGCAGTTAATTTTTGCCTACTTCCTGTGCACGCCACTGGTAAAGATTGGCCACTGTAGTCGGTTCTGAAGGGTACCATACCTGTTGGGGTGTTTATCAGGCACCGTTTCCTCCTTCTCGTGAGGACTGAAGATTCTGCCGTCACCGCAAGGAGCTGTGCTGATATAGAGATGTAGTTTTCGATCCGGCTTCAATTGATATCCACCGCCAGGGACGGGTTCTAGGTCGTTGTTGGTTATTGGCGAGCGAGGATCTGCATCAAATAACGGGGAACTTGAATAAGAATTATAAGATATTATGATAATATTTTAATATCAGTCCTTGTAATATGTAAGAGTAGATGTATAATAAAAAATATGTGTTATGTTTAACCATTAGATAAACATTCACGAACAAAATGACATCTAAAATGTGGTCATGAAGGTTGCAAACTTATCTGTGCTGGTGGCGGAAACGTGAACTAACGATTTTATAATGATAATGACTTGTAGTTTGACAGTTTCATATAGACAGTAGCGACACTCCTATCGGCAAAAATAAATTTGTCAGGATGTGGCTTGTAAAGAAATAGCGACACAAGGGCGCTATTTCTCGCTACCACTTTTTGAACCGTGACACCAAATCTAGTTTATATATTATATCGATGTGTTTAACAAATAAATTGCGGTTGCATAAATTCATGGCAGTTTTTGTAAATACGCTAAGTTCGATTGTTTTCGTGCCAATATAGAAAAGTCAACTTTTAATTAATATATATCTAGATTATTTGTGTATAGGTGGTATTTAACTTGTTAGTCCTTGGTAACTAAGAAAGACTAAAAGATTTGTTGTATACTCATCGTCAACGCCTGAAGACGTCGACGGCTGAAAAATGCCTCCCCCTTGACAGGCTTCTTGCAGCTCGCAGTATAGTATAGGTGGTAGGTAATCCAATAGAAAGACGCTGCTGCCCGTCTTCTTATTTTCCCTTATTCGCCTTTTATGGACACCCAACGGGAGGAGCTTGTTGCCATACCAACCACATCGCCACACTCACAAACGTCCATTAGCAGTAATCTTTTGTCTTTTTTAAAATCGGATTATTTCGACTCTCGAAACCATGATACAAATACTTATACTTTGTCCATTTTATTATTGGTTTTTTGACAGCTCGACGTTTGACGTTTATAGGAACGTGAACATAGTAAGTAGGTATACGAAATAATCGATATCGAAAAATTTACATTCGATTAAATATTTTTGTTTCAACCTTAAAAATATGTTGTCTTTCTTTGTTATATTATGCATGAGTCCCTCAAAATAAAATGAATTACATTTAATGTAAACAGGACGAAAGTAATGAAAACATATTACACCTTAATTACACATTAGCATTTATTTCTATCGATTATTTGTAATCTGTGGCACAATCGTAGTAATCGTTATGTGTGGCAACTCACTAAAGAGCGGTACGCATCCATGAAGTACAATATTATTTATATGAATTTGTAACTTTAACAATACGAAACTTCATGGGCGTCAGCTGTCAAAAAAACAATAATAAAATGGACAGAGTATAGGTATATACTTATTAGTAGTAGGGGTCAGAGAGATACTAGACCAACGGCTCCGTCAACCGTCATCAGTAAGACGGAATTAATACAGAGTGTTAAAACACCTCCGTCATATTTTTATGAGGAATATTCGGATTGAAATTGGAAAAATATTCATGAGATATTCAACTGATGAGTTATATATGTATGATTGTATTGCAACACCGAATAATACCTACAGCGATCAGACAGAGTTTTATTATACACTCAGTATAACAAAAGAAAATTACCTGGCTGTGAAGCGTACATCAATAGCTGGGAATATAGATGGCGTTGTAAACAACGACGCGCTGCTACCTGTAACAAAATTAATAACAATAATAACAATGTACTATCGGTTACACGAACAGTGTACCGGTTTTCAATCAAAATTCTTTGAACAACGATACGTGCGCTTACCCCGCCTGCACGTATATTGGGCCCGCTCGCGCAAGCGATTATCGTCCTAAAGGTGATGCACCGTCCGTAACCGCGAGAGTACAGTTGGCCGATACGATTACAGTGGTCAATCTTTTAATAGATCAGCCATCTAAGCGGGACATTTTTTTTTGTAGGAGAAATTATGTTGGCCATGACAGCTTCACCGGAGAAGAGGGCGAGTGCTTAAAGCGCTCCAGCCAGAAGGTTTGGGATAGCGACTAGCACAAGGGCACCTCAGGGAGGCACGGCCTCGGCTTGGGCTGCCGCTTAGAGTAAGTGATTTTACCTCCGGTTCACAACGCGCCCCCACTTAGAGAACCGGCAAGAAACTCAGCGAGGGGATGCATGTCGATAGGGAGACACAATGTAGTGCACAAGTGCTTGCATAGACACAAGTGCACTCTCTCTTCCTTTACTCTCACAATCGGATGGGACGGATGACCGACACGACCGGGGGGGTCAGGCGCAGGACCGACTTGTTACATGCCCATCCGACGCATGGATCATCTTACTTTCTAGACAATCAGGTGATCGGCCTCCATGGTTCTTACCTGTATGGAACAACTAAACAAAGTTGTTACTTCCCGCCGGGATTCGCTACCGCGACCTCCGGTTCGCATACCAAGCCACTTATCCACTGCACCATGTCGATCTTTCCGATACGATTACAGCGGCTTATCTTTTAAAGGATAAGCCATCTACGCGGGAGATATTATAGTACGCCAGTGTTTGCGTAGATAAAAGTGCTTTTCAGATTGTATGATGATCAGTGCGCTTATCTTGATCACGAAAAACGAGTATGAGTCACGAGTACAACAGTACGGGTTACCAGTCCGAGTTACGGGTACGAGTGGATCAAGAGTACCAGTCACTAGGAGGTACCTACCAGACTCCGGGACCAATCAATTTTAAAAAAATCACATTTACAAAAAAAAACCGACTTCAAAGTAAATTATCTAAAAAGCATAAAATAACGAAAATATATTGAAGTCGGTGCTAACATCATGTTAACTAAGACTAGCACGAGCTGACACCAACTTCAATATATTTTCGTTATTTTATGCTTTTTAGATAATTTACTTTAGTCAGTTTTTATTTTTTTTTAAATAGTTTATTAACACTTTTTAGTGACTTTTATTTTAGCAAATATATGTATCAGCACTATCACGCAACTCGAACGTCTACGTTCATCGTCTAAAACATAAAAAGTTTATATCTCTTAAACTACTGGACCGATTTTGATGAAACTTATACTCTACCCTAAGTTGAAAAATACTCTATTAACTACTCTAATAAACTATTGCAAAAAGAATTTTCGAAATCGGACCTGTAGTTTCTGAGAAATCTGCGGACAAACCTACATACATACATACTCATAAAATTTGGTAAATTTGTTTAGAAGCCCACATAGATTAACATGTATTAATATTACGCATTTTTTATTAATATTACATACATACGCGTCGAATAGAGAACCTTCTTTTTGAAGCCGGTTAATTACCAGTGACGACTACGAGTCCCGAATACGAGTCATGTGTGTACAAATTTTTAGTACGAGTACAAGTGACGAATATACTCACCTCGGCGTGACAATCATTGACAGCTCTTCCCGTCACCGACATGTGTTCCCCAGACACGCATTTCGTCCCCGTAGTTACGGCTATAACCTAAGAAAAGTTATATAATTAAAATAACAATTTTTTTTCGTACATCACTACTGTAGGGCGACTTAACTCATATACCTTTCTAACAGGGGCGTAGCTCTACCGCCGTATCAATGATACGGGGCCCCGAACGGGTATAAAAAAAAAGTTCGTAAAATGTTATCCTCGTCTCATTCTCACTTAAACTGTTACGCCTTGCCTTCATTTGGGGCCCCCAATAAATTTTGATACAGGGCTTGTCTCTGACTGCTTTCTACGTAGCACATTCTAGAGGACAAGTTAACTCAATCGATATTCTTCACATTCTAATGGATGAATTATAACGGTCCCTTATCCTAAAAAGTTTGAAGGACGAGTTAACTCATCCACCTTTACAAACAGCTTGTTCTAAAGAGCCAGTTAACTCGCTCACATTACCCAATGACAGATCTAAACACGATTTAATCCGCCCGTCATTCTAATAACTCGTTCTAAAGGACGATTACTTCTTCTTTTTTACATAATCAGCTACAGGACGAGTTAACTCGCCCACCGTTTCTGACAGCCACTTCATCATTGACATATTAAATGAATATGACATATTAAATATATTGAACCCTATCAATAACTCGTTCTAAAGGACGATTCATTTATCTTCTTTTCATAATGAGCTACAGGACGAGTTAACTCGCCCACCGTTTCTGACAGCCACTTCATCATTAACATATTAAATGAATATGACATATTAAACTCATCACTCATGTGTTCATACATTTATTATTTTGATATTGATCTTGTAAAGAAAGACAGGGTATCGTTAAATGTCATTAGTAATAACACTACATACAGGGCGAGTTAACTCGTCCTCAATAAGTACTCGTACCTTATCGCATTGCGGCCTGTTGTCCACTGTCATAACGATACCGGCGAGAACCTTCCTTTTAGCGTGGACCACGTCATTGCGCGTCAGATCGCTGAATTTCTCATTCACCAGTCTTTGGAAGGAAAATAACAATTATATTATTACGACCGCGACATAAAAGTGTTCATTGGTACGTTAATTATTATTTAATTGCAATGATGAATATCGATCCGTAAGGAAAAATCAACAATCCTTAATTGAGATCATCTTCCACTGATTTTGCCCATTGTTTGTTTCATCATAGTCATCAGCCGTAGAACATCCACTGCTGAACATAGGCACCCTCCTTGAGGGGGAGGGGGATGGTGGGTGAAGTATAAGTGATAGTTAATGTAATAGAAAGGTGCAGCTGCCTTTTTTCTTGTTTCCCCTTAGTCGTATTACGATCAATGATGTTAGAGTTTAGGGGTCGTCCATTAATCACGTGATGTTTTTAAGCAACTTTTTAACCCCTCCCCCCGCCCTCTTGGTGATATGTGGTGAGGTTTTAAACTACTACCCCTAACCAAAATCACGTGTATTTTTTTTGTACAAACTATTGAAATTTTCGGAATATTATCTTTAAATACAGGTAACTGATTAAATGTTGAAGGGGAAGTCGTTGCCGGCAACGGTAAGTCAAGGCCACGTGCCGCCGATTCGTTTAGAAATCGTGCATTCAACGAAAAATAAATACACGTGAGGTCTCATTATACCCCTCCCCCTCCTGGTGATATTTCGTGATTTTTTCGGAACCCCTCCCCCCTCACGTGATTAATGGACGCCCCCTTACGAGTGTTATACGCGATCCGAAAGTGGCGGGAAAAAGGTGAGCTAATTATCACAACTTGAATCAGTAGCATACCGTAGCATAGTCCCCGTCGAGTATGTGGTATGTGTCGCTTAGCATCAGGCAAAGGACTTACTTCTATGGTCACTAAGTCGAATTAAAAAGCACTCACTTGCCGATATGGTCCGCCAATGGTTGCGGTAGAAAGCCAGCGGCGTCATTGGTGGGGGCGGACTCTACCCGGCAGTCTTCTAAGACCGCGAGGGCAGACCGGGCGGCCGCCAACTTGGCCAGTTTCTTGCTGGACCCTGGAGATTTGTAACACTCTCAGAACAAAATACACGAAAAAGAAATTGCATTAAATAGAACAATCTCCTTTTTTCTTCATAACAAACACTTTTGTGTGATTCCTGAACTTTGCTGGACGTGTCTCGGCGAATATTACATATTGAAATCAATCTACTTTTACGGATTTTATCGCGGTTTATTTTAGATTTTACTATCCCGACGTTTCGAATGCTTTACAGCATCCATGGTCACGGGAGGATTGAGACGTTGAACGTCCTTATGTCACAATTATGCCAGTGTACCCTCAGGTCTTCTTAGTTATTATTGTAGGTCCGATCTACGCAGTAAGAGCTTACAGTATCTTGAGGCAGTGTTTTACTTGGTTTTTGAGTTAATTATATTTATCACAGGATACCAAGCAGGTGGTAACACTCAAACTTCTTCTCTATTGACAAACTGATGATTTGTTGACAACTGTGTTTAGGCCTTACTATTAATTACTTATTACTTATAATAAACTTAATATTACACCATTTGGGAGATAGTGGGATGAGGAGAGAGAGAAAGAAAAAGCGGAGGACATTTAAAAAAATTCAAGCATCTAATAATTGGTGTTTTAATTTAAAAAAAACGCGGGCGAATCTGCTCGGACCAGCTAGTCACTGATAAATATTTTCTTATCCGCCTGTACTCTCCGTACAGGTACCGATATCTCCTCTGACCGAGAATATATTTTCCATAGAATATCAACGAAATCATACATCGAAATGAAACAAATTTTACGGATTATATCGCGGGTTATTTAAATTACCTATCCGACGTTTGAATGCCGTAAAGTATTCGAAACGTCGGGTAATTAAAATCAAAAATAAACCGCGATATAATCCGTAAAATTAGTTTCATTTCAATGTGTAATATTCGCAAAAATATCAGAAAAAATTATGGAAATCATACATCCTAAAAATATTGTAATGGGTTTCAATGAAGCTTACCGTAACCTTCAAATTTCTTATCCTTGATCTGGCAGACCACCTTGAACCTCATGCTGTGACTTAGCTGCAGTGGTGCTGGGGACAAAATAATTGTAATAAAAATCATTCATTTCGATTTTGGTAGTCGAGATTTTAGTAGTCCAGTATTTTCAGTACTACCTAGGCAATTATCGGTAGTCGAGAATTTTTAGTAGTAGGTACTATCGAGGACACGAACGGTAGCCCACTTAGCAAACAGATTTCTTTGAACAGCGGTAAGTGCGTAAGAGCGGGAAAACTCCGCCCACACGTAGTTTGGGCCAATGACAGGTTGGGGTGGGTTCAGGACAATTGTAAAAGTAACGGGATATTGTATTATTCAAAAAATGATGTTTTACTATTCGCTAGTGATAAACAAGTCCATTTGCGCGATTGTAAATTTTATGAATGAAAATTGAATGAATTTTTATGGTTCGTGTTTTGTTTCATCGGACTGTTGACTGCCTTCCTACTTACCTGTGAGATGTTTTTATGGATGCTAAAAAACCCTTTAATACAAAATAAAAGAAACCAAATTTTGTTTCTTCATAATCAAATTGCGAGTTTTTGAATTTTTTTATTTTGTAATTCTACTATAATATTTTTTTTTACATAATGCATATATATATATCCTGGGACAATCCACACACGGTCATCTGATCCCAAACTAGGCAGAGCCTGTACTATGGAAACCAGACAACTGATACTAATACTTAAATACATTTTTTTTTGTTATTACATACTTAAATTGATAAATAACACCCAGACACTTGGTGGGAATCGAACCCACGACCCATTGGTTAGCGGACAGGGTCTCTAACCACTAGACCAACGGGTCCGTCATTTTGACTTATTACTATATCTTCGTATGTATGACTTATTACTATATCTTCTTTTAATTTTATATAGATAGAGATAGATAGACAATTCTTTATTGCGCACAAACAAACAGATACAAAAAGAATAAGACACAAATTAATAAAACATGCAACAATGGGCGGCCTTATCGCTAAAAGCAATCTCTTCCAGGCAACCTTTGGATGGAGAGGAAAATAAAGACGTAATATAATATAATATTATGTCTGTATTCCTTCTACTAATAAACTCACTTATTCATAATATATTTTTTTTGTAACAGTAATATATTTACTTTGATAACTAATCATCGTAATTCGAATTTATTATACTAATATGTTATCTTTTATTAAGTAAATTGAAAATATTCCCGTTTTGAGTTTTACTAAAATACGTAGATCTATGGCATATAACATATGAAATTACATTATAAACATGTGCTAATAATGGCTTAATTTCATATGGAAGATAACCAAGAATTTTAGAACAATAGGTAATAAAACTATTGCATTGAAAACGTTTTGCTCGCTCCCATACCTTAATTTTAAGAATTGTTTTGACCAAAAAATAAATATTTAAAATCCGTCTTAGTGCGTTGAGATAAGATTGATTTTTCTGCAATTATTAGTTTGTTGTATATTAATTTATCAGTGCAAGAGAAATAACCTTTTTTTTGTCGTGTGTTTAGTACCCAACATGGTGTCAATTGTTTAAGTTGCCCTTAGGCCTCCGACTTGGCTTAACGACTGCTGTCTGGATGACAACAACTGGGACTGCCTTTTTACGTGCCCTCAGAAGCACGGAGACGCTTAGTTCAAAGGCCACTGAACGATCATCCATCTAAAGAGTGACCTTGCCTGACGTTGCTTAACCAACTGATCGTTTACCGAACAGTTATTACAACGAAAAAACTATTTGCATGAATTGTCTGGTTATTCATAACTCAAGGTCTGCCAAGTTTAGGACCAGAAAACCGTATGTGTAACGCTTCCGATTCCAACGGTAAAATAGAAAGATATCATTAAATCATAATAACCAAACTATGCTTGAAAAAAAAACCTGAAAACTGCGGCAGTGATAATAAATTGATGTGGAATGAAATACCAATAAAATGTTTTTTTGTTACTAATTTAACATAGTCACGGTATATTCCGCCGATGAATTTCTAATGTCAACGAATGCTGTTTGAAAAATATCTTCATTACACTATACAAAATGCGGTACAGCCGGTGGGGTTCGAACCATGTCACTTGCTATAAACTGCAAATATCGCCAATGACCTCCAGACCAAACAGTCATTAGCGTTGCGAAATTTTTATTACTATTCTAAGGCACAGTATTTTTTTCATTATTAAAAAAACATTAGACTTTCTTACTTTTTGTTGGCAACCCACTTTACGTAATGTTTATTTTGATCGTCTATATAATTATGCTTTATTGTGTTGTAAATGTATTTAATTCATAATAGAATTAGAAATCTTATTTTATTAAGTTGTATATTACGATGTAATACTGTACACACATATACTCACATACTAAAGATAACATTTCCACTTATAGTTCATAATATTGTGCACTCATTTATAACATTCTGATCGTTATCGTCTATTGGTTTATATTTGTAACTCTAACTTTTGCATAAAGTACAATAAAGAAGTACGATTTGGTTTTTTACAGGAACAGTGTCATCTGAAAAACATTACTGATTTATATGTTTGAATTTAATACTCTTGTAATGACGAATACACTTGCGAATTATTTGCAAGTATTGTCTGCCAATCCTTTACAATAAAAGTAATAATTTATATGTGCAATAAAACATATTTGTGCACCACATGAAACGTCACCCGCCGCGGGTAATCCTATATTCAAAAGAATACCGATTTTTAAAAACAGATGTTTCGAAGCTCCGATGTTTTAGTGAAAAAAATGCACAATGAAAACAATAGATTGAAGCAATGCGATGGAGTTTTAAATGTTGTATTTTTTCTTCGTCAATTTACATCCGATCCCAAACTAGGCAGACCAGTTAACTGATACTAATACTTATATACTTTTTTTGTGAATAAATACTTAAATAGATAACACACATAGGCCCTTGGTGGGAACCGAACCCACGACCTATTGGGTAGTGGCCCGAGTGTCTAACCATTAGACCAACAGGCCCGTTAAATTTTTTATGATCCATTTTTTGTTTTTGTTAAAACTATTATGAAACAAGTTTTAGTCCATTTCGCTTTTTTTCTAAAACTTTTAATTTGATTTTATCGTCCAAACTAAGTAACACATTGTAAATCTAAATACTTACTAATACAATAACAATTTTTATTTTTTCCTGATAGGAACACAGATTAATCTTATTATATAAAAGAGTAGACAAAAACCCACTCATCACGAAATCTCAGAAACTACAAGTGCTAGGAGTCTCAAACTTTGCATGGGGGTTCCTTTTAAGACGTAGGTGCTCACTAAGACTGGATTTTGGGAAATTCAACCTCTAAGGGGGTCAAACAGGGGGGCAAAGTTTGTATGGGAGAACGCGATTCCTTGGTCCTATTGACTTGAAATTTTGCACGGACATTCGTTAAGAAAATTAATTGAATTATTATTTCATATTTTTTATAATTTATCCCTTTACAGGGTAAAAAAGAAGTATTATTACTCAACCGATGGCGGTACAAATATATTACCACAATAAGATACGAAAATTCGAAAGATAGAATAAAAGTTCCTTGGCCAAGTGGTTACGGAAGCGTCCTCTAAGTGCGGACTGTCCGGGTTCGCTACCCGTGTGCGGATTTTTTTTGTATTATTAAACTTTGTTTTTGACTTTCTTGGCCAAGTGGTTACGGAAGCGTCCTCTAAGTGCGGACTGTCCGGGTTCGCTACCCGTGTGCGGATTTTTTTTGTATTATTAAACTTTGTTTTTGACTTTTTTATTTATATTAAGATTCGATGTTTTAAATATTTAACTCATATTGACTCCGGCACTTTTTATCTCTAATATATTTTTTATATTTAGTGATTTTTTAAAATTTAAAATCATGCATACGTAGTTAACTTCTCTCTAATGTTATGATTTAGTTATTAGTGGAAACTGAATTGATTTTTATGTACTATTGGATCTTATATTTAGTAATAAGTGGTATCATTTGTTTGTTTCCCAAATATAACAAAATAAAAATAAAACAATGATAATATATTTTCAAAATGTCTGTTTGGGTAGGAATACAATATGCATGCACCTATTGTACGTATGATATAAAAAAAGCCAAAACTTTATTGGAATTATTGTCTGTCTGTCAGTCAGGGTTTTTTCTATAGGTTGGCTGGTGTTGGGGACCAACGACGTCAAAGTATCTTTACATAGTGTGAAACAAAGCCGCTATCCGAGTCTGTCTATATCCGATAGCACCTCCTAAACCACGCAGCGATTTTCACCATCGGTTAGATAATTTTTCATTGAAGGTTTTAAGTTTTATCTAAGTAAATAAACTTACATAGCTTACATTGACTAAACCTAACCGCCCAAACCCACAACCCACCGGTGAACCCCCTCTCATGTGCCGATGTGACAGCCACGAGAGTTTTAGTGGGTAAGAATCCCCCACAGGATCCCAGGGACATATTAAACGTACCCCCCACCACCCCTTTAACTGTGACAACGGTGACAGATTCCCGGGGGGCTATAATGCGCCCCTGTCAGCGGCTTCAAAGGCCCTTGCCTTGCACTGAGGGGTACACGGTGCAGCCCCATATTTTTTGCGGACAGCCGTTTAGAGGGTAAGAATCCTACACACCGCGGTCGACCGCCCGCAGGATCCTGGAAGCCTATTGGAGGTCTACCCGTGGTCCCCGAAACTTTGAGCATGGTGACAGGTTTTTTTTTATTGTGCCCCCCGGTGGCGGGCTCAAAGGCAAGCCATTGAGGGGATCTTTTTTTTAATTTATCCCTTAACAGGGTTAAAAAGCAGTATTATTACTCAACCGATGGCGGTACAAATATTCTCACACTCACACTCAAATTTGCTTAGTACGTAAATTAGGTACTGTACACGGATAACTTTAATACATAAGGTAAAATATCACGCATTAGGGACTGAGCAGACATATAACAAGAATATGATATTTTAGTGTTCCCAAGGTTTGTGTTCATACACACTATATACGGATCTAACTATCCCCTCCCACATCCCCTCATACAACTAAAAACTTAAAGTCCAGACTCTGTTAAGCATTGTGTACTTAAATAACAAAACAACACAGCAGCCTGTAATGTTTTGGCTCTAATTTATTGATCCAAGCTCATAAATGTAATATAGAATATGTTTGGCCAAGTCCCAGAACAATTTTCGCGAGGACAACTGCTTACAATGTTAGCATATTTTTTTCCCCAATTAAAATACTGACTTCCAGCAAAATACCGATAAAGATCTTCAAAAACGACGTTAAAAAAGAGTGAAAAAGTATTAAAATACTGAATCTGGTCACATTGTATTATTCCATATAATATAAGGTAAATCTGGGATATAATATGCTTGCCCCCCGGCGGCGGACTCAGAGGCCCGGCACTCAGGGACACCTGGTGCAGATCCCACCCGAGAACCCAGGTTTCCCTCTCATGTGCCGATGTGACAGCCACGAGAGGTTTAGTGGGTAAGAATCCCAAATACCCAGTTTGACTTCCCCACGGGATCCCGGGGACATATTGGATGTTTCCCCCGCTACTCCCATAACTGTGACAACGGTGACAGATTCCCGGAGGGCTATAATGCGCCCCCGGCAGCGGCTTCAAAGGCCCTTGCCTTGCACTGAGGGATACACGGTGCATACTCTTTTGTGTGGACAGCCGGGGGGGACACATACTATATACATACATACAGTTCCTACTCCTCCTACATAACCCGGTTGACCGCCAACAGGGTCCCTGGGACCTATTGAAGGCTTCCCCCCTGTAACCGTAAGCACGGTGACAAGTTCCCAGGTGGCTTTATTGTGCTCCCCGGTGGCGGGGTCAAAGGCAAGCCACTGTATCATGATGCAGATCCCACCGGATAGCCCAAGAAGGGGTTCTTATGTGCTGATTGCACTGCCGTTGGGGGTTTAGTGTATAAGAATCCTACATACCCGGTTGACCACCAACAGGGTCCCGTAAATCCCATTAAAGGCTTCCCCGTGCCCCTGTAACCGTGAGCACCATGACAGGTTCTCAGGGAGCTATAATGTGCCTTTCCGGCGGCGGGTTCAAAGTCAAGGCACTGTGTGTTATCAGCTATCTGCTACATCAGATCCCGACAGATACCCCAGGTCCGCCCTCTAATGTGCCGACGTGATAGCCGCGGGAGTTTTAGTGGGTAAGAATTCCCCGACTGACTTTTAAAGAAATTGTGTCCTGTTCCTGTTCTTAATCCACCCAAATTGTGCACCGGTACACGTCTGCAGTTTATAATAAAATTATAAATACAATTAACAAATCGCTTTAAATTATTCACTTCTTTTTTTTCTCAATTACACCCGTGCGAAGCCGGGGCGGGTCGCTAGTAATAAATATAATAATACCAGCCCTGGTTTATGTCCCACTGCTGGGCACGGGCCTCCCCTCAAGATGAGGGGGCTTAGGCCATAGTCCACCACGCTGGCCACGAAAGCTAGTTAGGCTTGCTTAGATATGCAGGTTTCCTCAGGATGATTTCCTTCACCGAAAGCTAGTAATAATCGCACAAAGACGATTCGCACATGATTAATTAAAGTAATCAGAGGTGCGAGCCGGGGCGAACCCCTGCTAAACCTGCGTACCGTTGTTTCCAAGGCAAGCGTTCGCCCACCGAGCTTTTACCGCATTTTCTTTTATAGATTATTTATCCGTAAACCGGATCTTGGAGTGTATTCTTTCCACCAATAAAATGTATTGGATATAAGGAAAAAGCTCAATTATCTTCATATATAAAGATGTCTCCAAATCAATCCAAATAGAACTAAAGCTATGTTTTCAAAGAACATGTGATTTTAATTAATTTCTTGTTATCAGTAACTACTTATACGTGCGAATCCTAAAGGGTTATCGATGGTACACCGACTCTCATCTCATAAGTAACTAGCTACACGACTATGATTACTCGGCTTGTATTTCATTGAATGCAGGCAACACGGCGGTGCCAGCGCACGCCTGTTAAAATACAATAATAACAATGGCATTTATTGCGGCAATACGGGTACGCCCCGCTGCCATAAACCGAGGCGGGACTAGCTCTGCATTTGGACGCACGTGCAAGCGATTATAGACCTAAGACTGGTACACCGGAAATGTCCGTGATTGTACCTAGGCAATTATCGGTAGTCGAGAATTTTTAGTAGTCCAGAATTTTCAGTACTACTTAGGCAATTATCGGTAGTCGAGAATTTTTAGTAGTACCTAGGCAATTATCGGTAGTCGAGAATTTTTAGTAGTCCAGAATTTTCAGTACTACTTAGGCAATTATCGGTAGTCGAGAATTTTTAGTAGTACCTAGGCAATTATCGGTAGTCGAGAATTTTTAGTAGTCCAGAATTTTCAGTACTACTTAGGCAATTATCGGTAGGTGAGAATTTTTAGTAGTACCTAGGCAATTATCGGTAGTCGAGAATTTTAGGTTCCGTTGACAAGGAACCGTCCAGGTAGGTACCACCACAGTATCAGATATTCTGCCGCCAAGCAGCAGTGTGTAAGCATTGCAGTGTTCCGGCGTGAAGGACACTGTAGCTGGTGAAATTACCGGACACAAAGACTTAAAATCTAATGTCTTAAGGGTCGGCAACGCGCTAGTGATTCTTCTGGTGTTGTCAGCGTCTATAGGCTGCGGGCGATGACTGCTTACCATCAGGCGGGCCGCACGCATGCTTGCCACCTTGGTAGTATAAAAAAAAATATTAGCCGTATGTAGTAAAGTATTTTGGTAGCCAAAAATGTTACTAGTGCGGAATGTTAGTAATGCACAGTTATTTTAGTCGTCTGAGGGAAGACAAGAAGACCTGCAGCAGCGTCTTTATATGGGATTACCTACCATCTATACCTACTGCAGACGCCTGCCTTCTAAGGGGGAGACGTTAGTCCAGCAGTTGACGTCTTTCGAATAACGATGATGAAGATCGGTAAGTAAAGAAAGCAAATTATTACCTTGAGGGGAGTCCAAAGGAGATCCGTCCCCGTAACTGCAAAGGAAGGTCAAGCCGGGGTAGCTCTCATACAGGGTGTTGATGGGACTCTTGTTTGTGGTAGGAGCCGTGGAAGCCCCGAACAGTGTGGTCGCAGGTGATGAGGATGTTGGAGGAGACGCTTGCGGTGTAGCTATTGAGATAAATACAAAAAACGGTCAAGTGCAAGTCGGACTCGCGCACCGAAGGTGCCCCACCTTATTTGGACCCATTAGTTATTTACTACTCGTCTAACACATCAGACAGTAAAAAAAAACAAACTGCAATGCTAACGGTATTACTTTGTCAGTTTTGATTATAAACCAAAGACTAAGGGACATAAACCAAAACAATAATCTGTTTTGTGATGTGCTAATGCAGCCGTTTTATATGATGCCCCACTCAATATAGCACTTTGAAATTTTGATGACACATTTCGAACCCCATTAAAAAAAATTTTTTTTTTAATGCTCAAGGAACCTACCGCCTAGTGCACAAGTGCACTCTCTCTTCGTTTACTCTCACAATCGGATGGAACGGAAGATGGACACGACCGGGGAGGCGCAGGACCGACTTGTTACTTGCCCATCCGACGCATGGATCATTTTACTTTCTAGACAATCAGGTAACCGGCTTGTATTGTCTTCGCCACTCGGCGACAACTACAGAAAGCGACTATATTTGGACATAATACAATATGACAGGCCTGTTGGTCTAGTGGATAGACACCCTGGCAGCTACTTAATAGTTCGTGAGTTCGATTCTCGCAAGTGCCTGGGTGTTATTTATCTATTTAAGTATGTATTTACAAAAAAAACGTGTATACGTATTAGTTATCTGGTTTCGATATTAAGCTCTGTCTAGTTTGGGATCAGCTGACCGTGTGTGGATTGTCCCAGAATATTATTATTATGTTTATACCAAAATTGGTCTCAGGTCGAGCCTGGTTTCTTGTTTTTAATCACACGGGTGTAAACCAAGTGCGATCTAAAGTTTGGATGAATTATTAATTTAAGATGGCTGGTTTGCTACCACGAACATTATTATTGTATTATATCCTGGGATAATCCAGAAACGGTCACGGTGAAACTAGGCCGAGCCTGTATGTATATGGTTATCAGATAACAGACAGAAATACTTTTTTTGTAAACACGTACTTATGTGCACACAAATGACGTTTGGATTTTTCGGCAAGTACTCGTAGGTTAGGTAAATCATATACGGATAGCTTGACACTTCAGGATGTTGACATTTGATCAACGTCGAGACATAATAGAAAAAGTTCGCATTTAAAATTCTCAACAGCTTATCTCCCAGTTCTCGGTTCCGAGTGCCGCGTCGTCGTCCGCGCTGCCCTATAACTCCATTAACGCCTCCTTTCTTTTCTTCCGTCCTAAGTGCCAACTCCCCTGTTCCACGCATGAATAAATTATGCAATAAGTTCAGTGATATAACTGACATTTTTTCCGACACAATCAAGTCCTTTATCAGTAAAGTTCAAAAATTATATCACACGGAACACAGTAGTTAGATCTTAAGCTCATAAAAAATTAACCAAGCTGGAAAGTAATGACAAATTTTATAAATAGGTACTTCTCCATAAGCATGTTGTAAAAGCCTTTAAGTGAGGCAGCACTTAGCAATAAGTACAAAATGTAACAAACATGTCTTGTAATAGTGTATGTCTCGTTGGTTGTTCTATTAAAATACAATTAAAAAAAAAAATGCAATCTATTGGAAGCGACCAGGGTGTCTATCCACTAGACCAAACCCGTCTGTTTTGGACATCTGTGAAGTTTGTACTGCGTGACTGCTGCGTGAAATTTTCTACACGTACGGTCGCCATCACGAACGCTTGACCAGTTATCAAACGAAATCGTTTAAACGTTAGTGCGCCTTCTAATACGCGGTTATCGTCCTAAAGATAATCATTAGAACTTAATATCTCCTGTTGCACATCGGCGTTACCCAACCGCACGTAATAATATAATAGGCATACCAACTGTGATGTTCTCCGGTTTGGTGCTAACAACTGGCGAGCTGGCTATTGTCTCCAGACATTGGAACTTGGACACTGTCGACAAAAAGTATTATGTATTGCTTTCTAGGGAAAAACATCGCTCAGAAAATAAACATGCAAATCAGTCTATCAGGTTTAGCAAATACTGGCTAAAATTTTCAATTAGATTTATCTATACTTTTTCCTACACTCGGAGTTGCTGAACGAATGGGAGCCACGATCTCCACAGTGTGGCAGGAACTGGATGAGAGAAGCTGAGGATGGAGCCAAAGCCGACAGCATCCAAAGGGCCTCACGGAGACGATATTCTAAAGTAATATAACAGTCACCTGGCAACTTCCATTGGTGGACTCGTCGCTCGTGAAGTCCTGATTCTAACTAACTGGTCAGCTATGGTACACACGGTGGTATAGTATGGTAGTGTAACAGTCACCTGGCAACTTGGCGGGCTCGTCGCTGGTGAAGTCCTGGTGTTGACTAGGCGCTGGTAGCACGCGACCAGCGCGCGCTAGTAGCGCCGCGAGGCATGATCGAGCGGCTGCTGCTCGGGCTTCGCGTTTACTGTGCCCCCCGCCAACGAATGTCATATCGGCCACCTTAGGACAACCGTTTACACTCGTAACACGCATATTGCTATTTTTGTTTCCGCGGGGAACACCTTTAAGTAGGTCACGAGGATCCTGTGGAGAGTCAACCGTGGGATTCTTATCCAGTGAGACCTCCGCGGCTGTCGCATGGACACATAACGGGAACTTGCCCCCTATTACGTATCCCGCTTTACATCTAAAGTGATGATCACTATAGCAAGTGACCATCAAATAACTGTCAAATGATTCAATCGGTGTTGCCTTTTTTTTTTGACGCGGAGGAAATCTTCGAAAGTTCCCCGGGAGCTGTAGGGCTCGACCGGGGTATGTGGGATTCTTACCCACTAAAACCCCCGCGGCTGTCGCATCGGCACATGAGAGGGGGGACCCCAGGGCTCTCCGGTGGGATTTGCACCAGGGGCCCCTCAGTGCCTTGCCTTTGAGCCCGCCGCCGGAGGGCGCATTGTAGCCACCCGGGAACCAGTCACGGTGCTCACGGGGACGGGGGTCGCAACCCCGCCGCCGTCCTCCTCGGAGTCGCCGCCGTACTCAATCGGTGTTGCCAACTTAAGTGACCAATAAATACAAATACTAACTGCCGAACCTACAAACGTCAATTAAATTTAATGATCATTAATCCATTTTTTGTAATCGGATTACTTTCACACTCCAAGCCCTTTAATACTTAATACGCAGATAGTGAGTAGAGATATCAATTATCTCGTATTCAATAACAGAAATTAATCTTAAGCGGCTCCGACAGTCGAAATAAATAGATTTGAATAAGTGACTTAATCAGAATGTAATGCAGCCAGCATTCTTGCCACCATCCCACGTGGACAATTTTTTTTTATTTTAAGTTGTATTATAGTTGTATTTAATTTCTAGATAAGTATTATATTTGTTAATTTAATCTTTAGTTATATTTTAGTACCTACCTTTTAGTATTATATTGTAAATTTAGAACATAAACGCTTATTTTTGATATTTATCAGAATTAAAGTTAATTGGGGTTTGTGAGTGCGGCAGTAAAACACTTTCGGTTGACATAAAAGTTCGGTGGACAGCTCGATAGTCACTTGGGATACGCAATAGCCCTGCTGAGCTCTCTGGTGGGATCTGTACTAGATACTTAGTGCCTCCTGTACCCTCAGTGCTTTTCATTTGAGCCCGCAGCCCGAGGGCGGATTATAATGCAATCTGACAGACATATTATCATAATAAGATTTGCAAGAAGACGGGCATCAAGTGTATACTGCGACCCCTAAAACGCCTGCCAAGCGTCGAGATTATGGCAACTCCTCCCATCTAAGGGGGAGGAGGCCTTTGTTCAGCAGCAGCCAATATCACAACACGCAATTAGGCATAATATTTTTTAACGGTTTAGAAGCGTATGCACGTTCACGCAATTTATATAATAACCGCTAAGGCCTGTCTATTTCTTGTAGTGAAAAGTGTAAAGATAAACAATACTTACGTTAACAGAAACAGTGAAGCAGGGACAGTGCACTGGTCCCGCCTGTCGCAGCACCGAGTATGTGACCCTCACGCCCAGCTCGTTCAGCGCGGAGACAGGCGACTTTCCGCCTGACTCGACGGCATCGGCCGCCTGAGCCAGTGTCTAAATAAACAATTTCTATTGTACTGTACCAACTAGAGAAATTTATATATTGTTTGAGTTGGGTCCGGGGCTGGGGTGGCACGGCACGTTAGGAATTACATAGATGAGTGACCGTTTAATGCGTGTATGCATCTAATACAATAGTATAATAAGAAATGCGTAATACTCACACTATATGTCTGTCAGGGCATCTAAAAACGTGAAAAGAGCGCGGACGGAGCTGCGAGAATCAGTTAGTTACCCTACTCCTATAGCCTACTATATATATATATAAATTTCGTTTTAAAACTAAACTTTAATACTGGAGATTATTTGTATTGTAATCATTCACAGAAATCAGTCTAGATGTGAAACTACATTACAACATCGCATCGCGACCCGCCTCAGAGGTCGTACAGAGCCCCCACCCTATGCGACCGCGACCCACGAGCCCCCTTTCATGCCAGGGATACCTCGTCACATTTCTATTGGGCCGCTAACGATGAGGCTGGAGTGCCGTCCCGACGCTGTCGAATACGCCGAGCGGGTTCTGCCCACTCCCAATCACGCAGCGCAGGTGGTAACTTTCCATCTTTCGCTGCCAGCAGGGCAGTACCCTGTGTGTTCGTTGTGTTGTAATAAACAAGCGCGCTCCCATCTATAGCTGCATGACCACTTACCATCAGGTGAGACCGCGGTAATCACGGGCTTATATTATTAAAAATCTTGTAAACTTTACCTGTAAGTTCCATTTAAAGCCAGCCCCAAGCCTGATCGTCGGCGCAGACCTCTTCGCAGGTGGTTCACCATCTAAGTAATTCAGGAAACTTTAAATGAAACGTAAAATGCAGCACTAATGTTCATTAATGATAATGAGTCATTAAGGTACATGCTTTCATCCACCGCTACATTACGGCTTTTAGCATCAGAAGTGGGATCGCAGTCTTTCACAAGATGAGCCATCTACGCGGGAGATATTATAATTCACGAGTGTTTGCGTAGACACTGATGCACTCTCAATTCTTTACTCTCACAATCTGATCAAACGGAAGACCGACACGACCAGGGAGAGGTCAAGCGCAGGACCGACCTTATACGTGACACATGGCATGACTCTCAACTTACTTTTCAGACCATCAAGTGATCCGCTTTCATTGTCCTAACTAGTACGCAACAGCTATAAGTTGATGATTAGAACCCGCGACCTTTAACTTGCAAAGCAGGCGGACTCCCGCTGTGCTATGGAGGCTAAAATATTAAACACGAATACCATCCAAGGGCTTGTATAGTCAGTCCTGAGTTGAAACTTTGAACTAGGTACTTTACCGTTAACAATGCATTTGGTTTGTGCTAAATGAAAATGTTTATTTAAATAGGCCAAAATAAGCACTTTCGAAATATCGTATTTTTTTAATATTTTTATTTTAAAACTACCACAGGATCAGAACGCGGCCTCAACTGAGAAGATCCAGCTAGAAACTCAATGAGTTTGTAATTTTTTTAGTATATTTTTTTTAACATAGTACATATTATGTACTATCGCGGACACGAACAGCGTACCAGTTTTCAATGAAAATCGTTTGAACAACTTTACGGGCGCTCACCCCGCCCGCACGTATTTTGGGCCGGCTCATGCAAGCGATTGTCGTCCTTAAGGTGGTACACTGTTCGTGACCGCGAGAGTACATTTTTATACAAACATATTTTATCAACGTGTCATTACCGAAAATTTAAAAAAGTAAAAACAAATGAAAAGAGAATAAAAATGCGATGCGAATGCGACGATGGTCGCGCAAGAGTGTGATTTGAGCAGCAGCCATCCCTCCCCTCAACCATATTGGAGGGAAGAGGGTGACCCGCCACAAGCAAAGACTTTTCGATGGCGAGCGTGACCAATCTGTTTTGTTAGAGAGCTTCAACCATCATAATCATTAATAAGGTATTACTTATCGTCCTAATATAGTCCCTAAATAAAAACGCCGTATAAGTAGGTGCGGTAATAGAGCAGTCTTTGTGTTTAATTTGTATTAAAATGTTAGAACAACAGTGTCATTATTAAAACTTTCATAATGAATGTGTTGTACTTATATATAAGTGAATAGTTTCTTTTTATTCTTTGTTAGTAATCTTATTAAAATTTTACCATAGGAAGCTTGCACAATATTTATTTTTGTATAATAACCAACCATCAACCCATTGTTAGGTGGCGTAAGAGGCGACAAGTCAAAACAATCGAAAAGCCTCTGCATGTGGCGGCTTTGTGTGGCGGGTCACCCCCTTCCGTCTTATATGGTTGAGGGGAGTGATGGCTGATGCTCAAGTCAACTCACGTGCGGGTGCTGCTTGGCTCCGACCACTGTACTTTTCTTTCTTTTTTTTTATTTATTCTCTCTTGAATCGTGGTTTTTAAACTTTTTTTAAAATTTCAATAGCAACACATTGGTACTCATAAAATAATGTTTGTGAGAACCAGACGAACATACTATGTTGAAAAGAAAAAATACATAAAATAAATCAAAAAATGACAAGCCCACTAAGTTTCTTGCTGGATCTTCTCAGTTGAGGCCGCGATGTGATCCGGTGGTAGCTTTTTCTATAAAATATGACAATTCGAAAGTGATAATTTTGGCCTAATTGAAATACTTAAACAATTTCAGTTTCATTTTCAGTATATATACTTAGGTATATGGGCAGCAACGTCTTTCTATTAGATTACCTGCCACTATACCTCGATCCCCAAGACGTCAAGCGTGGGGATTATGGCAACCCCTCCCTTCTAAGGGGAAGGCCTATGTTCATCAGTGGATGTTTTTCACCTGATGGTTGTATAGTAAAGATTTTAGGCTTGCATAGACACCAAAAACAAAAAATAAGATAAACAATGCACAAATAATTAAAAATCAAGTATGGACTTTTTGTTAAACTGATATCTTTGGTGACAGCTGTTTAAAGGTAGGCGTGTCGCTAACCATCAGATGAATACACTGCTTGTCTCGTCAGTTTTTCCATAAAAAAAAATTTAGCATTAAAAAAATTCTTTGTACTCACATTTGTTGCCGTCGAAAATACGTTTTGACGTGTCTATCCTGCGTTCGGCCGGCATCACTGTGTCAGTACTCGAACTGATAGCAGAACTTGACATCTAAAATATATGTATAACATGTTGATGTTATATAATAATAGACTCATTCACAAGCTTATATGCGCTTGAAGATATTTGTCTTTTTAAAGTAGGTAGTATCATATCTACTCTGCCCCCCTTAGCCAAGTCGGCACGTAACTTGGCAAGATTCGTTAGATGCGCAGAAGTCGTTTTTTAGGTCTCTTTGGTTATCAAGCGAGACGCGGGGAACAAGGTAACATCGTTCCGGGCGCGCTATTGGTTAGCCGGTCGAGTCTTGCTCCCCTCAACTCGTCTACGTCCCGTTCGCTCCCGAGTAAACTTGCTTGCACTAAAATAGTTCAGTTTGTTTTTGTTATGTATTTGTTACAAGTTTTTGAAAATGTTATTTTATCACTCTAAGTAGATTCCAACTTTTCATCCTGCAACCTGCCAGTAATTGCTTTATCACAATATTTTATTTTAAAATACATTTCTAAAGTAAGTTTAACTTTATGAATTTCATTTATTACATCTCATTATATTTCAATAATTCCTCTATTTTCCTTATTTTTATGACATGACTAAAAATATGGCAATAAAATTGCAATATATTATATTGACCAGCTGGCCTTTTGGAGAAGCTCAGAGTCACACAACGAGCTATGGAGAGAGCTATGCTCGGAGTTTCTTTGCGCGACAGAATCCGGAATGAGGAGATTCGCCGAAGAACCAAGGTCACCGACATAGCTCGTAGAATATGCAAGTTGAAGTCGCAGTGGGCCGGCCACATCGCTCGAAGAACCGATAACCGTTGGGGAAGAAAGGTACTCGAGTGGCGACCGCGAACCGGAAGACGCAGCGTAGGCAGGCCTCCCACTAGGTGGACCGACGACATTGTTCGCGTCGCAGGAAACCGGTGGATGCAAATAGCAAATTGTCGTTCATTGTGGCGGTCTAAGGGGGAGGCCTTTGTTCAGCAGTGGACGTCTTCCGGCTGGTGATGATATTGACCATATTTCGTTGCAACTAAGTGCACTTGCGCGAACTTTCCACCACTACGCCAAAATCTTGCCAACTTACGTGCCGAGGATTATATCATTTTACAATACGAAACGCTAGAAAATAGAAAAGATATGTATAAGAATGACCTAATGAGATATCGCTTCACTAAGTCACGTGAAGAGATATGTATTCACTAGCGTTTCGTATTATAGAATGTCAATTTGACTAAGGAGACTGTTTTTTCATAGCGCTATAAGTGTCGTATGCGCTCACTGGGGAGTTTAATATCAGCTTACCGCCTCCGTATTGGCCTTGTAATTTTAGACTCGCATGCGCAGGCATGATAAATAAATCTGTGTAGGTATCAGTGGCGTGCAGTCCATATACTCGTAGGTAAAACGACTTTGCCTACCCTATGACTTTTCTGAAAGATTATAATATACTAACTGCCGAACCAACAAACATCAATTAAAGTTAATAATCATTAATCCATTTTTTTAAAACGTATTATTTCGACTCTCGTAGCCCTATAACACTTAATACGCAGATAGTGAGTAGAGATCAATTATCTCGTGTTCAATAATTAAAATGAATCGGCTCCGACAGTCGAAATACAGTTTTAAAAGTGACTTAATTGGAATTAAAGTTAATTGGCGTTTGTGAGTGCCGCCGTAAGTAATCTAAGAAATTTCCTTGATTGCCTACCATGTCATAAAAGTGTGTGCATGCCACTGACAAGTATAGTAAGTATATATAAAATAAATCTTTATATTAATTTTTAATTTTATCTAAATAATATATCCATGTTCTTTAGTTTTTTAAGGCACCTACTACAAAATATATCTTCACTATCCAAAGGTAGACTATTAGCAAATGCCTAAGGCATTAAGTCTGCCTTGTACTTTATGTGAATTAAGTTAAATAAATAAATAGTAAAATAAAATAGCCTATCATAAATGACCAAGTTACAAAAATTAAGAACTAGTTATTCAATGCTGAGTACACATTTGTACTACTTTATACAAATTTGAGATGGTCCTGGTTGTTGATTGACAAAGGACTAGTCAAAATTAACCTATAAAATAGGTATGTTATCTACACTAATATTAAAATATGGAAGATTTGATTTTTTGTATGTTTGTAATGAACGGACCAATTTAAAAAAATATTTCACCATTAGAATGCTACATTATCCCCGAGTAACATAGGCTATATTAATTACTAGAAAAATAAAATACCCACCAGTGCGAAGCTGGGATGGGACACTAATATTTTTATAAAGTGTAATCAATTCTTAAATTCTTTGCAGCACTCATGTTCATGGGTATGGTATAAACCTGCTATTGACAAACTTATTCTGGAGCACCCTCAGATCTTCTTAGTGATTATAGTTCATCACCAGCTGGAAGACGTCCACTGCTGAACATAGGCCTATAGGATTATAGTACCTGCTGAAAATTATTTAAAATATCGGAAAAGTAAAAATAAAAAATCTTTTATAATCCATAAAAGTGGTTTCATTCCATTATGTAGTGATTGCATACATAAGACATCATTACAGTTAAATACCCTATTAGTTGCAATATTTTTATAATACTCACCCATGTATCAAAATTATCTGCAACAAATAATAAATTTGAATTAAATCCATCCATCTTGAAATAAACCCAAAAAAATGTAGCCCAATAAACAAAAAAGTTGGCTATTTTTTAAAATAACTCCCAAAGTCAAATATCTTGATAATGGTTTAGTTTGGAGTATGATGTTTCTAAGTCAAATCAGTCAGACTGATGGAAACTACAACCTCTTCAAGGATCTAGGTCGACTTAACCTTTAACCCTGTATAAATGATGGGCCCGTTGGTCTAATGGTTGGAGGTCCTCATTTAGCATTATGGCTTAAAGGACCCACACACAGTGGTTGAAATGAGTGGCAAGGTTAGACCCAAAAAAAACTCAAATACATATTGGGTCACATTTGGAGAGTAAGCAAATTCTGTAGGGTGACTTCAAACTTCAAATGTGCAGCGCGGCTGCTGCACTACAGTTTTAAATTTATATGGATTTACAAAGCAGCACTGCAGTCGTACTGCTGTCGCGCTGCAAATATGAATTCCCTAAAAGTACCTACATTTAATGAAAAGCAAGGTAAAAGGTACCAGACAGCGTGGTTGTTTAACTGAGAAGAGAGATTGATGATCGCTGATCAGTAAATAGGCTTAGTATCAACATTTTTTGTAACATTGATCCAAGAGTTAATTACAATCCGTAGCACTGTAATAATATAAAAACGATAACTTACCGTTACGGGTAAAATCTTCAAAATCCATGCTCCTGTAAAATTGAAATAGTTAGTAAGTAGGTAGGTACATACATTCAATAAAATACAATTGTACATAATGGCAGGTACTTTTCTTACCGACACCGTGGGCGCAACACAATTATTTGCGTGGCCCAGTGTGCCACGAAGAACTAAATAGATAGCAATGCGTCGGAGGCGATTAAAATTTAATTAATTTTAAATACTTCTCTCACAACTTTTTCAAATCAAATCAAACCACAACAACAATAGTTTTTTCAAAAACTATCAACATTTTTTAACATAGTGCACAGACAGAAAATCAGGCCGAGTCTATTTTAATGATTTAATTGAACCATAGAGTAAAGCAAGGTGTAGCAATCATTTGAAAAAATTCCCCCTTGTTCCAATAGCAAACATTATTTTGATCGGAATAGCTCGATTTAGGTACCTTTTTAACCGACTTCAAAAAAGGAGGAGATTCTCAATTCATCTGTATATATGTATTTTTTTAAGTATTTTCGCGCATAACTCTGGCAAATATGAACCAATTTGCAAAAAATATTTCTTCCATCCATTCTTCAAACCATTGAATGGGTCCCATAAAAAAATTGTAGTTCCTGAAAATACAAGAATGGTGACTGCGCAGGAAAGCTGCAGGAATGCCTTTAAGATGACTTTATGTAGCTTTTTAAGGACAAAATGGTCATAACTCTGGCAAACATTTTTTTTTTGGGGCTAATCCCACCACTGTTACTCCTGTAAGCCAGGATCTACAGTGGTCACCAGTGAAGACACCGAGGTTTGACTCTCGGCGAGTCCCAGGGGAACGCTAAATTGTCTTGGAACCCGCAACAAATTTAATTAAAAAGGTAGATAGGAGTCGGAAATACATATATTCCACTTCCCTCCTTTGCAAAGCGGGAGACAAGCAAAGAATTAATAAACGGTCGATACAACCTCAAAAAGGAAGACTCTTACAGGCGGACCAACGAAGGCTAGTCCACCCGTAAGGCACCACGGATTCTGCTAATATTTTAAGGGGCCTATTTGATTTTTCAAACTTGTTTCCAATAATAGGTATAGCAAAAACGTTTGAACTTGTAAACATATAACTCTCTAATCTGTGGTTTGAACGCACGGAAGTTCTCCTTAGCGCCACAAGGTCCATGTAATATACGACTCCAGATGTCACTTGGATGTCACAACCAAACTGTCTAGCACTTAGAGGAAGAAAACAATAGAGGGCTGGACACTTTCTTTCTCATTCACGCAAGAAAAGAATGCGTTTATGTAGGTTACGTGTGATAGAAAGAAACAGTGTATATGATTTTTTGTCCCTCAGCATGTGTTCGATTTTTCCGCGCCGTGGGTGCGAAACAAATTTGACGTTTGCTCCCACTTTGCTACGTGACAATTTTATCGTGGTTTTAATATTAAATAAATAACTTAAAATTCAATAAAAAACTAACTGTGACATTACTGTGTGTTGTGGAAATCCTATAAGAATCGTGCAGTGCAGTATTATAGGCTGTAAAAGTGACAGTGAACGTAAAATTAGTGGAGTATCGTTTCACAGGTAAACGTGAATTATTATGGCCAATTTAGAGATTACATTTAGAAACTAATACATGTAAACGACTTATTTAGATCTTATTGCTCTAAATTAGTTACTATTTTACTTGAAAGTTACGTGTAAGATCGATAAATTCTTGTTTTTCATCCATAACCCAAAATTTTCAGTTTATTGATCGCCATCATCAGTGTTGCCAGTGTATAAAAGAGAGACTACCATAAATAAGTGGTAAATTATTATTAAGTGCATCATACACGATCCCACATGCTGGGTGCATCGAAGAATTTCTCAGATTTCCCGAATTTATTTTTATGATTTCCTGAAAATATAGATATTTGTATACTGTAGATAGCAGCAACAAAAATAATTAATTAGGTTGCTAAAAGTTATTCCCGAATGCTTAAATATTCAGAAATAACGTAAGCACTCAAGTAATTCGTCCAAGGCTGCGCAGGACGTATTCATTCGTTATTTATAGGCACAATGGTCATTGGACATTTAATCGTGCTTTTACTATATGCATGTTGTTTAAATATATGTATGTATGTTGTTGGTTACAATTTATTGGTAAATTTGTCTGAATTATAAATAAATAGTACCGACGTTGAATAGTTTGTTTCATTTGCCCCCCTATTATGTACCTATCTCGTTTGACAACTAAAGTGATGATCAATAAAGCAAAGTGCCTATTAAATAACTATCAAATGATTCATTTGGCATTGCCTAACTTGAATCACCAATAAATACCAAACACACTTTCAGTAGACATCAAAGTTTGGTGGACAACTGAAGCTTGATAGTCACTTTGCTTTATTGATCATCACTTTTTTTTTGTAGGAATAGTTCTGTTTCACCGGACAAGAGGACGAGCGCTTAAAGCGCTCCAGCCAGAAAGGTTTGGGTAGCGACTAGCACAAGGGCACCTCAGGGAGGCACGGCCTCGGCTTGGGCTGCCGCTTAGAGAAAATGAGTTTACCACCGGTTCACAACGCGCCCCCGCTGAGAAGAACCAGTAAGAAACTCAGCGAGGGGATGCATGTCGAGGTTGCATGCGTACGGATCCCTTCGGCCTCGCCGGCGAGACCGGTTTCTGTGTGTTGATGTGTTTACGACTCTTGACATCGTTGTCGGTGTTGGTGTTGTGTCATGGTCCAGGAGGACGGACATCGGGTCGGGTGGGTCGAGCAGTACATGCCGCGGACGGCGGCGATGTACGGCTGTTCGACGATCTGAGGGACCTGGCCGCTGCCCAATAGGACATGGGTTCGATTCCGAAGGATTCCGAACAATTGTCTGGGTGTTATTTATCTATTTAAATATGTATTTATACAGTTTACAAGTATTTGTAATCATTTATCTGGTTACCTTACTAAAGGATCTGCGTAGATTGAGATCAGGTGGTCATTGGTCAAGCGTAGATTGTCCCAAGATACTAGTACTATAGATTTGTATATTGGAGAAATTTACTAAAACTTACCCGGTAAATGGCCATAGTATGTATTATATTAAGTTATAAGAAAGCCAATTTTTGCCTACCTCTCTGGGAAATAGCATATTATTGTTTTTATCTCTTAACTTTTTTGTATGAGGCTAATAATTATCTACAGCTCTTAGCCACTTTAATCACCACGTGATATCACCCAGGCGAACAATGTGGAATAGACCTTAGCTACAGCATATATGATATTAAGTGTACATTCACTTTGTAGCCTCCGTCGTGGGTTCGAATCCTGCGAAGGGTAACAAATTTGAGTAGTTGTTCCTTACTGGCTAGGACAATGCAGGCCGATGACCTGATTGTCTGTTAAGTAAGATGATCCATGTATCGGGATTTGCGATAGGACGTATGCCCGACTCCTGTCCGTCAAATTAAAACACCGAGCTTTGGTAATAAACACTTATAATCAAATTGAGAGAGAACAACTTATAATACAGTGGAGTAATCGTAATAATTAAAACATGTCTCTGCCATAGATACTGGCGCGCTGTCATCTTTTTGACAGCCCCTTTGGCGTTCCGAAACCGTGATCCGAGATACGCCACACATGCGTCGGATGGGCATGTAAAAAGTCGGTCCTGCGCTTAACTTCTCCCCAGTCGTGTCGGTCTTCCGTCCCATCGGATTATGAGAGGTACCTATTATATAAAGGAAGAGAGAGTGCACTTGTGTCTACGCAAGCACTTGTGCACTATAATATCTCCTGCGTACATGGCTGATCTTGTGAAAGATTGGCCGCTGTGGTCGTTTCGGCTAGGAGGACATTATTATAACAATCACTTTCGTACTTTTTGCAGACTGTCATAGATTAAGACGATATAATGTAAGAAAAGTAAATGTTGTGTCAGAAAAGTGGTTTTTGGTTAGGAAAGAAAATATAATTTACAACAACCTCCGTATTTGCTTTACACAAAGGGTAAAATTTCCCTTACGTGGCAACTCTAAATTTAGTATGTACTTATTTTTCTGTCCTTATCGGCGGCACGCTTGGTATATGTCTGTATTATATTCTGTCTACGGTCTAGCCACAGACTACTCAGTAAGAACTACGTTCAGACCGCCATGTCGGGTACATTGCCTTTGAACCGTAATGCAGGCATTTAAACTTCAATTTGACATTTGTTTTTTTTTCTTTCTGCACGTTTAGCTAAGGCAAAGGTTTAACGATCATACAGCCTAATTATTTTATCGGGTTAGGTTCCATCTTCTTTTATTATTTTAATTTTATGACTTAGGAACTAGGTAGAATCTAAAAAATAAATAAAACAGCCTTTTAATAATTACTTCTTTTTATTTTTATATTTTTTCTTAAACTTATGTAGTGCCTTATTTTGCATTGGTTGCAATTTACATTTCTCGGCCCTAATAACATCAATCCCTTTTAATATTTTATTAATTACATTGCACCAATTAAAGATGCAGAGTTTGATAGATATTTTCAAGAAATATTCAAGAACAATTTTTTTATGAATTTGGCAATCAAGAAATGCAAATGAATATTTGGAACTTATTTCTTGTTTAATTTTTTCACCTACATTAGTTTCATGACCTTTTTGTTCCAAATATTCATTTGTAGTTTTAATAATATTTCCAAAACTGGTAACTATACATTCGGATGGATAGTTTAATTTTCTAAGGGTTTTTGTTTTATATTCTTTTTGTTTAATAAAGTCGTGAATACTGCTATCTTTTGTAAGTAAATTATTTCTGCATTCTTTACAATTAATTTTGTTAAGTATTTTGCGTGTTACCCATCCAGCCGTATACGCCCTTGAATGAATGTTAAGGCGTTCTCGTCTTGCCTGTTCTTGAATATTTTCTTCATTAAATTCAATATCTTTTAAAACAGGTATTTCCTCTGGTATAGGTTGAGATATTGGTGCAGTGTTTACATTTTCAAAAAGGGATTGTATGTTTAATATGCCTTGGCTGGCATCTTCCTCACAATTATAACTTTCAGAATGAAAATTTATGAATCTCGTCACTAATAATGATTTAAACGTATTTATAAATGCATAAGCAGTTGGATCATTACTCCTATAATTATAAGCACGTACTTGCCCGAAAAAATTTTCAATTATATCTGAGTTGAAGTATCTGGGCCTCATAATTTTAATGTTTTTTGAGGCCAACAATTGCCACACTCTTTTAAGGCTTTTTAGAGTAATGATCCAATTTTTAATAGAGGGTACACTTTTAAGTGTCCCATCCTTGGCAATAAACTTTATATTCTCCAAAATTTTTATGGCTTTGTTCCAAAATTCATGATGTGCTGATTTTGATGTTACAGCTTTACGTAATTTTTTGCCTTTTAATGCCCTTTCATTACTATTTACTATTTGCGCCAAATAAGTCGTCGAAAAACGACACTGCTTCTGCTGTGTTCTTCATAGTCTTACTTACAGGCCTTCCATCAGGATATACAGCTAAAATAAAGAAGTACAGTATAAATATAAAATATAGGTATAAACGTTTAGGACGTAGAGGGTTTACATGGAAAGAGACTCCTCGAATGTTGAAAAATGTTCGACGGGTGCGCCAAGGAAAACCAGCCTCAGATTTTATTGACTGACTAGTAATTCCACTGACTAATATTACATGAATAAATCATTAGACACAAAAAGGCGAAGAATAGAGTGACATAAATAAATATATTTATGGAGTACGACAGGAACTCCCCAGGTCAGTCTGGAGGATGACGTTGTTTTCAACACTGAAACGTCATTCCTTATACCAACATTTGAAATACTACGTCATAGTGATGTCATACTCACTTATCTGTCTTAGGGTCCGAACACTATTTTAATTGCAATCAATATCTGTGTCTGGTCTATGTGAACGGACACATAAGCATCTTTATGGAATATACAATGAGTAGATGAATATATATTCTTTTTTATGGTAATTATTAAATACAGTTACTATTTCATAGTAACTTACCACTATTTTTAAGCAATTAACTGAATATTAAAAAAAAATAACATGCCAATTTCGTCCACATGTTCTGAAATGTTATATTAATATATTCTGTAAGTACTTACGAAAAGCGGCAGTGTATGATAATGCTGCTGACACTGACTTGCTCAAAACACGTACACAATTCTTAACCTAAAACAAAGCATAACAATAAGTAAACAGTAAGTACTCATAGTCATAATTCCAAATGAGGAAATGCTTATATCTTAAGTGCCAGAATCAAATATTATTTATCTGCATTCATCAACATTTTAAACAGCATATTATTATATCATTAAGAAAGTACAAAAAGCCCGACTGCGAACAAAAAAAGTGGGCTTAGATAAAATTATACATACATTGAATAAATTCCTATATATTTCAGCTAGTCTCGTTAAGACATTTCATTTGATATGGGTATCTAAATGAAAGTTGATGTTTTATTGATGTTTTCGGAAGAAAAAGTAAAAAATGGCAGCCGCCATATTAGTTTTTGTTAAAAAATATAAATGTCACTCCCACAACTTAATCGAATTTAACCATGTATTGTAAGTCACAGTCCATCAAGCCATTTAGGCTGTAGGCCATGCCAGAGATATACCAACATAGTACTCTTCTTGGGGCATTCGGTCAGTAAACATTTCTCTAGGTGGTGCCAAGATTAGTACCCAGTACAGACAGAAAGTTCAAACCAAATAATATTTTTGTTATATGTGTACTATAGCGGACACGAACGGTGTATCAGTTTTCAATCAAAATCGTTTGAATACCATTATGTGCGCTTACCCCGCCCTCGTGCATTTTGGGCCGCTCGTGCAAGCGATTGTCGTCCTTAAGGTGGTACAACGTTCATGACCACCAGAGTACATAACTAAAATATTTTTTCATATAATAGTTATAAGTTAAGGTCAATATTTACCTTCATTTTCTTTATTTTTTCTGGAATAACATGTTGATCTGTCAATTTGTGTAGGATTCGCGATTCGCCATGTTTACAGTCAGCATTGTAAACGTCAAGAATATCATTCCATGACACCCTCTTTCCCTCGAACATCATATCTTTTGTTAACAGATTGTTTCTAATACCTTTAAGCAAATGAGGTGGATCGTATATCACGCTTATGGAACTGCCATATAAATGAATAGTGTCATCTGAAACAATAGCTTAATTTCGGCACTAAATCAAGTTATATCATTACACATATCTACTACTCAATTTCAACTTACCAATGGAGTCTCCTGCACGTAATTGTTCTTTTTTGGTATCATCTAATAAACTGTTTATAGCAGATTGAAAACTTGATCCTTGATCTGACACTAGGGCAATTGGTATAAGCCCGGTGTCTGCCTCTGCAGCTAAAATAGCTTTTATTATTCCTTTTAATTGCAAGCTTGAAGTAGCACCTTCACAGAAATAGAAAGCGACTGGTTGCTGCCATTTAAAAACAGCACCCCGTAACATGAATACGAGGGCATGATCAGCGAACTGGTTGATCTTTTTATTTAAATCAACAAAGCCCACAATGTTGTCTTTATTGGCGGCATAGGTTAGTGCTGTTTCAATTGTCATTTCATCATATACAACTGTACATAATTTTTTTCTGCTATCCCACTGTGTTACCTGTAACATACATAATAATTCTTCAAATTATCGTCTAGAGTAGTGCACTTATACAAAAAAGGTAGTGGTATCAACTTTATTATTCTGCGATATCAGTGACTTTAAGCTAGTGTTCTTTTATTACTCACTGTAGATAACAAATAGGGATGAATATATGAGAGCATACTAAGATCTTAAGAGCTGTCTACTTAGTATAAATAAAGATTCCCACATAATGTAGAAATTTTAAATACATATGTAAAATAACACATAAATAATTTTCACAATAACACAATGAAATGTATTTTTTACGTTTAATTTCCCTCAAAAAGTTTAATTATTAAGTAATAATTAAACTTTTTGATATCAAAGCAAGTGCTTTGATATCAATAAAGTAAAATAAAATAAAGTAATAAAAATATACTAACTGTATATGCATTTGATGTAATTGAATTACAGTTAGTATTCATTTAGTGTTTTGTATTACAATGCTGCCGATTCTGTTGTCACACACTAGACTAAATTTTAGTTTAGTCGTGTCTTTCCTATTCAGAGATCCATGAATTAAACTAAATTAGGTATAGTTTGATAGAATATAATGGTTTTAGTTACTCAACTTAGTTTTAAACGTATTTTGCTATTCTGTTGTGCACAGTTTACGTCATTTATGCCTAATATTAGAAACTTCAAACTAAAATTAGATCAAAATAGTCAGCATTTAAAAGATGTCGATTAAAATAAAATAGAATAGACTAATATAGAATGAAATAAATATTAAAATTAATATTAGAATAAATATTAATATTTAATAAAGTTTAAATAAATATTTAAACAAATATTAAAATAAATAATAATAATAATACCAGCCCTTGTTTATGTCCCACTGCTGGGCACGGGCCTCCCTTCAAGATGAAGGGGCTTAGGCCATAGTCCACCACGCTGGCCAAGTGCGGGTTGGCGGACTTCACACGTCATTCGAAAGCTAGATAGGCTTTCTCAGACATGCAGGTTTCCTCACGATGTTTTCCTTCACCAAAAGCTAGTAACAATCGCACAAAGACGATTCGCACATGATTAAAGAAATCAGAGGTGCGAGCCGGGGATCGAACCTGCGCACCTCGTTTCCAAGGCAAGCGCTCGCCCACTGAGCTGTATAAATAAATATTTAAACAAATATTAAAATTAATATAAGTATCGTAGCCGGAGAATTATTTTAGTTTAGTGTAATCAGATGAACAAGAGAATTGTTTCCAACTAACATGATTTGACCAATGAAAACCTCACTATCAACTCAATTTAGTAGCTGTCGAAATCAAATTAAGCACTTAAGTAGTGGTCACAACAGAATCGGCACCATTACTACATTAATGACATTATTATATTAAATTAATTAAACAATAAAGAATATTCATTTCCCATATAAAGAATTAAAAGTTATTAAAAATGTATTTTACCTGTTGTCTGATATGTTCAAAAATTTTGGTGTTGATCCCAGTGTCAATATTTAACTGGCTTATCATTTTCTTTAATGTAGTCTTTGACGGAAGAATAAATATTTTTTGGAGAAACTTATTTGATTTAGGGCCTTGTTTATATATGGCAAGGGCAATAATTTTCTCCTCTCTTGTAAATCTGCGGGCCTTTTTGTTTTTCGAACACATTTTAATTTGCATCCACAAAACTTTCTTTGTCAGAGGATTCATATTTTTAGTTAACTCCTCTAAAGATTTTTCTTTACTAAACTTCAATGCCTTTTTGGCCCTAGATTTATAATTGTTTTCTCGTTTTGCTTTTTTATATTCTTTATAAAATAACTGGCATCTCGGAGATAATGCGTTTATGTTTCTTATTAATCTCCTTCTAACCAACTTTCTAGGGGTTTTAATAGATGAAACTGTAAACAAAAAAATATTAAGTGAACATAAAAATATTACTTATTATCAATATACAGAAATAACTTCAAGCAGTTCATAATACAGTGTTGATTAATTATTACCTTGTGTATCAGGGATTCCAGTGTTGGTAGTTGCATTAGCAGGTTCCATTGTAGTTACGTTAAAAGTAACTGAAAAAGAAATTAAGTAACTAATTGAATTCTTTAGTGATACATGAATAAATAACATTGTCTCTTGGTAGTCAGTGATATAAACATGGTTACATACTAATAATAATAAAGATAGATAAACCACTCTTAATTCCACACTAAAAAGAACAGGAAATACAAATTACAAACATTTTATACATTGGGCAGTCTTATAGCTAGTTGCGATTTCTTCCAGACAAGATACATACATCTTATAACATTTAAGTTATATTGCAGGGAAAAAATCTACAATTATCTTGCTGATAGTGAATCAAAAACTACATTAATACAAATATTAACTATTTATTCAAAATAAAATGACAAGACAGTTTACATAAGGATTCTTTTTTATACTACCAAGGTGGCAAGCAAGCGTGCGGCCTTATTTAAACAGTCACCGCAGCCTATAGACGCTAGCAATACCAGAATAATCACTGCCGACCCTTAAGACATTAGATATTAAGTCTTTGTGTCCGGTAATTTCACCACACTGCTGCTTGGCGGCAGAATATCTGACACTGCAATGGTACCTACCTGGACGGTTACTTGTACAAGGAATCTACCACCTAGTAAAATAGTTTAATTAGTATTATAGACTACAATAATATACTCCAGTGCAATGGAAGGAAAAGGAGGTCTTTGAGCAAAATTATATATTTTTAATACTACATACCATTCACTTCAGAGCGGGCCACTTTATGAGGTGTGCAGTCCATAGGTTTTGAATATGAATGATCAATATGGCGCTTACGTGCATAAGTGTGATCAAAGTGTGTCTTCTTGGAAACTAGAAACAAATAGAAATATTATTTTTTTGTTGGCTATGGGTCAAAACATAATTTAGTTTCATTCAAGGATAACTTACCCGTTTCTGTTCTGACCGATGTTGGGTTTCCTGAAGAAATCTCCATGTCTGTAAACAAACTTGGATAGGCGTCACTCTTGAGACGATTTGTCGCCGTGTTGACAAACTTTTTCTCAAAATGTTTGCGACACACAAACTTGTTCTCGGTGACTTCACTATTTCCAAAACCTATGCACTGTAACCACCGCATCCTATTTTCTTCCTTTGCAGGAAATTGATGCAATTTAACGTCCTGTCGTAAACTTTTGCACTTGGGTATACAACACTTTCGAAACATTGTTAAAAATTCCGAAGTTTAACCCGATATCGCTGTATTTGTGGATTTAAAGAGGCGGAATTTAATCGACGCAAACATTTCTCATCAACACGAAATAAGCAATGGCGGACGGACGGGAAGGACCGGCGATTTAGTTGTCAAACATTAAAAAATGGCGCCTGGTGTTCCCGGGGGTGAAGCAGATGAGAGAGGGACGCGGAACGTCTATATGAATGCCTGCACTGTCAATCTATACGGACCAATTCTTTTGTTCATACATTACCGGGCGTGGGTCTAGCATAAGGCTGCGCTCATGTTGCCAGAGACTGCACTCCCATAGTATATGATGGGCAGTTTGTTCGTACTCATTATATATCGTAGAACACTGACAGAGAGGCGAAGGCACTAGATTAAAGGAAAATAGTTTACTCTTAAAGTTGCCATGCCCCGTCAAGAATTGTGCGACACAGTGGTCCACCTCTATCCACGCTCTAGCAAAGCAAGGCGTTCACTTTGGTTTAATACTCAAAGGCGTTCACGCACATTCGGGAAAAATAAGTACAAATGACGTTCCTTCGTAGTCGAATCCCATCCGCTTTGCCATTCAGTTAGAAGGTCTTCATTAACTACCAATTGAGAATTAAACAAACGCGAGATCTTAGTGCGGTCACGTGTTGGTAGGAATTCAGTATTCATATTATCACGAGTGGAATAATACATAGCCGCACGTCTCTGTACCTCTAAGTCAACCGGAAGTACGCCCGCGAGTACTGGTAACGCTTCAGTACTGACCGTTCGGTATGCCTTACACAAAAATATCAACGCCAGACGTTGACTTTGAAGCAATTTACGGCGTGCCGCCCCTATCGTAGCCTTGTCACAGGGGCACCGTAGCACATACAGCCCAGATAAGTGGCTACGTATATAATTTTCAACGTGTTGAAAGTCCCCAAGTCGATGTCGATATTCTTGTGAGGGCATAGAAGTTACGTTTGGCTTTTTCTCCAACGGTTCTTATATGCTCAATAAACGAGAAGTTACGTTCCAATACTAAACCAAGGTATTATAACAGATTGAGTTTTTCTTTTTGACAGTCGTGCCGTTGAACTTTATACGCACATTTTGTTATACCAGAGTGTAAACTACTACGAGACATATGTAAAACTATGTAGACGATAATGTGATCATAATCTACCTAGATCATTTTACCGTCTTGGATGGTTCAATCGTTATGTATGAAAATATCACTAAAAACTTTAAAATAAAATCTTTAAAAAAAATGTGCGTGCGTGGAGTCCCTCCGCGCGGTAGAAGTGAAACTTCACTCTCGCTCTGTATTGTACGACACTGGTCAGCCAGTCACTCACCCACTCATCCCACTGACTCACCCACCCATTCACTCACTCACCCACTCACCCACGCACTCACTCACCCACCCACTCACTCACCCACCGACTCACTAACCAATTATTATATAATATATATTATTGGTATATAATATAATAGTCCTTGTTATATATCACTCAGAAACTGATAACAAACTTCTAAAATTGCGCAACCATGTTGTTTAACAAGTTGCTGTAAAAAATGGTTGAAAACCTGTAAAAAACATTTTTTTTTTACACGCTCAACGGTCGAGCAAATGCTTCGTGTGTACCACTCTTTAGGCAAAATATGGAAAGCAAACAGTATTGTTCAGCAGCTTTCCTGGACGTTCAGCAGGCCTTAGACCGTGTTTGGCACGATGGTCTGTTGTATAAAATCAAAAAAGTTCTTCCTTACTCCGTATTTCTGTTAACAGCGTCATATCTGTCAAACAGACTATTTCAAGTAAAGCTTGGTGAAGCCAGATCACGTCTATACAAAATCACAGCTGGTGCCACAAGGCTCGGTTCTTGGACCAGTCTTGTATAACATCTTCACATCAGACATACCAACTTCAAAAAAAAAACTGTAAATAACAATTGAAGAAGAAAATATTTTATTGCTTTTATCAAGGCGTTTGTGTTAATTTTCCCCATAATTTGAAAAGGTCTATGAATTATAAATATATTTATTGTTAAACGATTACAAAAATGTCATTACGCGACAAGTCATCTACGCTTCGTTTTTCGCAGGTTTCGCTGAATGCAAAATTGCAGGCTTAAACAAAGTGCATTGTCACCACCTTCCTATGATATATTTAATTAATCCACCCAGCATTCGTAGATTCCACCATACATTAAGACTTTAGAATGGTCCTACTCATGGCCAACAAAAAAAAACTTTGCAAAAACAAATATTTATTAAGTCTAAAAATCCTTTGGCATTATCATGTACAGGTGTATGGCACTGGTAACATATATTTAAAAACTGTTCATCTTAAAAATTAGGTTACTTAGTTAATTATCTATCATCATTATACAACATTAAGATTGCCCATGTGTTCATCATATCAACTATCGCATGCATTAAGCTAAGGAATGTTATATTATTATTGGTAGTACTTCCGCACGCAAAATACGCGCTTTGTCTTGGAGTTGTGGAAACGAGCCAGTTATACCGAAACCAATAGTTTTGGTATGTGAAACTCTAATGTACTATAGTCCACTTAGATGGAGTCTCGCATTTGCCTAAGTCAGGACATAACCGATTGAAAGTAGTGCCACTGTCAAAACCCAAAATTTCTCGTTCCTCTTGTATCCTATACGAGAATGTACTCTCATGAGTACCTATAAACATAGCACCATGTGAACATATGATTTGATCAATTATTGCTATTCCTCCATCACCATACTCTTCTAGAATCTTCGTACTTGGTAAAAAGAAGTGTACTTCAAATCCAAATCCAGATAATCTTGTTTCTAGATCATTTATTTCAGCCATTGATGCGTCTGTTGCTATAAAAACTTTATCAATCTGGGGGTATTTCTTTTTTAAAATATTACGTATTTGTTTAGCAGTACCCAATATTGATGGGACATGATTGCCTCTACTGCGTGCAAAATCCTGTCTCCTCCAATGCACGCTAATATACGAATTGCATTTCTCAATATTGCAATTTAAATATTTTGAAATATATTGATTAGCAATTTCTACAAGTTTCGGATTAAACTTCATGCTTTTACGGCATTCCCAATAACTTTTCGTACCATAGTAATCGTGGAGAGGGATTTCACCATGTGCAAACATAACTTTTTTATCACCAGAATGCAAAGATACCAACTCCCAGAGCTTTGATATTTTACCTTGGAATTGTATACATATTATTTCTTTTGCTGTAATATTCTGGTATCCCCAGTAGTGTCCATTGTAATCACATTCACCATTATCCTTGACTAGTCGCCATTTCTCTTCAAATACCCCATCTTCGAATGCATCTTCAAAATTTTCTAAAACATACAAAGTGTCGATTTCAAGCGGTTTCTTTTTTAATTTACTGAATATTTCGTGCATTTCCACGACTGGCGTATACAGTTTTAGAGAATTCACGTCAAAATAATTGCTCCATGCTTTGGGTACGCGCCGCTCAGACTTCCAATGATATAAGTTGTACCACGGTGGCAAAACTAGTTTCCAGTCAGTTTTACCTCGCTTATGAGCTTCCGCTAGCATTATAGCAAACCTCATGTACACGTCTCTGCGTAAATTAAAGCCTTCTGGCGGATTTACATCGTAAAATAGAAATTTTTCACCATTGTTATTGTCGGTATCGGTTTTGCACGAATTTGAAGTAATATCGCAATATTCGGCGTTAAGATTCACTTCAGAAGCCACGAGGAGTAAATTTGCCAAGCATATAGTTAGAATTATCATGTCTTATGTACAAAAATTTAACATTAAATTTTTTAAGAATTTGTTTACCTCGACTGACCTCGAGTCTATCAGGGTTGCCAACTGACTGCTTGAAAAATTGACCGATATTTATTCTATTATCTATGGTCCATAGATGATTAGTAAACAGTATTGCCTTCAGAAAGTAAATAAATGAATAAATAAGGTCCTCATCCATAGGTTGTAGGTTTTATTCCCACCCATGGCAAACATTAATTAGTTTGCATGAACATTTCTATCATGCGCCTGGGTATTATTTAGTAAAAGTAATTCAGTATACATATCAATTAATTTTACAGGGCCATGTGTGGATTGTAGCAGGGCAGAGTTAAATCAAAATTTCTCCTGTAAACTTTTCTATAACTTAAAATAAACTGTTTTAAGTACCTACATATTTTAGTAGAACGTCTGAAAAACCAGTAAATCTTGCAACACCAAATTCTGATGTCATCATCGCTGTCTTCCATTTGGATTGGATGTCAATGTCATAGAAACCAAGAAATGTTTGGTTTCCGAATGGGCTCAGCTACATTTGCATAAGAGTAAGATAGCTATACATACCAAGTAGTGGGTTAGAAACAGACAGCATAACTCAATGCTATAAAATATTACATGAAACTAGTCAGTCACGCAACGCAAAAAAAAAGTTACCCAAATGTAGAATTCCTACCTACTCAATCAAAGTTATCGAAAAATCTTTAAAATTAAGATCTCAGCTACATAATTTAAGTTAAAATGGAGTTAAACGACGTGATAGTCAACCAACCAGTTGTCATTGATAACGTAATTGCATTCAAATTATAACATTTTATTTATAATTTTTGGTATCGAGTTGGCGTATACGTTTTCGTGAAAAATGTATTAAAAATCGATTTTGTTACCATTCCGTAGTATTTAAAAGATTTATACATAGCACAATTTAAAAGTGTTTCAAATGGTTTATTTGTTACATTCACACAATACTTTATTAGAATGAGTCATACTTGTATGTAAGTGGTTACCATTTTTTTTAAACATTCATGTTGACCTATCTACCGGTGTTTAACAGGGCTCCGGGGTCATCAAAGCAGGCTTCGCTGGTGATCAGATACCAAAATGCAGGTTCCCGAATTAGTGAGTACCTACATGCTGTTTTTCTGTAATCCTACTTGGATAACTCAGAATAGGTCGCTATACATAACTGTAAATTAGGTGTTAGTTGCAGGACAATTAGATTTAGATTAGGTCTAGATTAGATGATCCATGCGTCAGACAGTCCTGCACCAGTGGGTCTAAAAAGGCCACTTTCGGGGAATCATAATATGAGTAAGTTACCGTTTAATTTTTATTCGTATGGCAGCATTAACATCAAATATGAGTCTGCTAATTAGTGTTAATAAATGAATTGAGTATGATTGACCTAAAATGTGTGATCATTTTACGAAAATTACAGGAATTGCAAAGAATTTGATAGAAATTCAAAATACGAATTCCTTATAGAGGAAATACTTAATGTGGCCTTTTTAGGCCCGCAGACCTCTCCCCAGTCATGTTAGTTTTCCGTCCCATCAGATTGTGACAGTAAAAGAAAAGAGATTGTATTTGTGGACACCAATGCACTATATGCAGGAAATAGACATTTCCCATGTGGGTGGCTGATCTTGTGAAAGATTGACCATTGTGATTCTGTAGGCCAGGAGCACATTATTATTTGCATAGATTGGAAGTGTGGGCACATTATTCTAGGCATCACAACTTGCTGCATATTGAAATGAAACTAATTTTACGGATTATATCGTGGTTTATTTATGATTTTAATTACCCGATGTTTCGGATTTGTGTAGTATTCGCGTAAATATCAGAAATCATTGCTGCATATTTCTCCAGTTTATAGACTTTTGATTTACTTTAATTATTTATAGTGCAGATAAATAACTAAATACTTAACAGATTATTTACTATAGGCCGACCATTTAATATGCGTATAGCCTGAGGGGGTAGAAGGGAGCGAGGAGAGATGTTAGCCGATGGGTGAAAGGGGTGCGCGGAGCAGAGAGCTTACGTCAAGTGCGGCAGTGCGCTGGCTGTGCTCGCAGCGCGCGGTTGGTGTTTTTGTTACGGACGCTTGAAGATAAACGCACAAGGTATACGACTGCCAAGATAAATCTCAAGATGAATCGCTCTTCCAGATTTGCGAACAAAATTAACAAGCAAGCTAAACAAATAGCATACAATGTATATTCCTTTTTTAAAGCCAGAAAACAAGATCATAATTCTACAGAGTATCTTGAAGACGTAAACCTAAACAAACTTGTTGCTAAAGCTACAGGATCGCATCGTTGATGAAGAGATGGACCGATTTATTATTAATTTGCAAGGTTCTGACTCCTCAAGCTACACAGACAGTGATGATGATTCAAGCGATATGAATATTAGTGACGAATAGTCCTATAAAATTTTTATCTGTGGTTAAATATTTCTTAAACGGAGTTAATTATTGTTTTATGATTTTGTACCTATGAAGCTATTATAAAATATTTGTAAAACTTAAAAATAAATACTTAAAAAAAAGATACTTATTATTTTATTCTTTACCAACAATGTCTATCTCGAGATAAATCTTTGGATTATTGACTCCGTGTGTAGCGTTACCCGCCCCCGCTTCCTTCTTACCGCGCAGGCGATACGCGAGTTAAACGGTCGGCCTATAGGTTCTATTATTTACAAGGGCCTTAACCCCTTCTGCAACAGAGTAGGTGATACCACAGTATTTTGCATCCAAGCATCAGTGTGTATACATTGCTGTTTCGGTACTAATGTCTCGGGTGATCAGCGGTAGTGTAATTCAGCTGTCTATAGACATCTTACCATCAGGCATACATCTTGTTTGTCTCCTGGTATCACTGGGTTGAAGAAAAATAATTTTCAACAGCATTGGACGTCCAAAGCATATACGTGTGATGGCTGGGGCTCTAGAAGGCGAGTTATTTGTGGGTCCTCGCGCGGAGGAGCACAGAGGCCTGCTCAGCATCAAGTACCCTATGGAGCATGGCATCGTCACAGACTGGAATGATATGGAACGAGTTTGGAATTACATATATAGTAAGGTATGTTGTATGCTGGATTGGAGTAAGGGTTACATGCAGTGATGGGCAATTTTGAAAAGTTTGATTCCCTTGTTGATTGACGGGCCTGTTGGTCTAGTAGTTAGACACACTGGCCCCTACTCAACAACAGTTGTTGGTTTGGTTCGCACCAAGTGTCTGAATGTTATTTATATATTGAAGTATGTATTAACAAAAAAGGTATGTATGTATTTGTATCAGTTGTCTGGTTGCGATAGTACAGGCTCTGCCTAGTTTGGGATCAGAAGACATTTTCACAAGCATTTGTGTCTATGCAAACACTTTTGCAGTATAATACCTCCTGGGCCCTTATTCTCTATGAGTTCTATGACCATTTTCGGATTTCACACTTAAGTCGTGTCTACAAAAACATGTTTATATTCTTCTTCTTTGTCGTACGGGCGTTATCCACAACTCGACGTCCGCAGTCAAGCAGCACGTGGGCAGCTGTTTCGAACATGTTTATATAGTTATTTTGTTATGGTATTATAAATGACGTGTAGAATTACTGGTTTTTAATAGAAAAAACATTAAATATTACTCTAATTTGCGTTGTTCAAGACTTAAATGCGGAATGTAAATGGTCATAGAGAACTAGGCACCTGTTGTGGTGATATTGGCCTGAAGGATGTTATTTATGTAGCTTGCGCTGTAAACTGGCGTAAGCTTGGCGTACCTTTGGTAACTCTTCGACACGTCATCAACAGAGTAAGTCGAAGTGTCGAAGTGCGTTCTGGTGATTACCGTGCCCAATAATTAATTTATTTTTTTTACGCGGGCGAAAGCTTCAAAGGTCCCCGGGAGCTGTGAGGCTCGACCAGGGTATGTGGAACCCACTAAAACCTTGGGTGATCTGCACCAGTAGCTCCTCAGAGCCTTGCCTTTGAGACCGCCACCGGGGCGCGCATTATAGCCCCCCGGGAACCAGACACGGAGACAGGGGTTACAACCCCGCCGCTGACCTCCCCGGAGTCGCCGCCGAACTCATTGGACGTCCTGGAGCCCACACCCCGAACGTCCTGTGACTTCGAAGGTTTTTTAATATCCTGGGGCAACCCACACACAGTCATTTGATGCCAAACTAAGCAGAGCATGTACTATGGTACCTAGCCAGTCTAATACAGATTCGTTTTTTTGTAATATGGGGTGGGAATTGTGCCCCAACCTATGGTTTACGCCAAAAAAAAAAACGGCCAGGGTGTCTAGCCACTAACCCAACAGGCCTGTCAAAGTTAGAGTAGGGGCTAGGGCATGCACAAATGTGTTCAAGCAGGTCAATTTATAGCTAGCTACTAGAATATAACGTGAGCTTAATGGTCTGTATATCCAGGATCAACTGTCCACGTTCTCCGAGGAGCATCCAGTGCTGCTGACTGAAGCGCCTCTCAACCCTCGCCGAAACAGGGAAAAGGCGGCTGAGGTGTTCTTCGAGACCTTCAACGTACCAGCACTGTTCCTCTCCATGCAAGCCGTACTGAGTTTGTGAGTGTAAAATATATTGTCTTGTATAGGTCACTTGTGTAATGAAATGATATTCTTGATATCAAATATTTCATAAATCTACCGCCAGACCACACCGCGTCCTTAAATGAGATCCGGCAAGAAACTAGGAACACTTGTTATTTTTTTCCTCTATTTAATGTAAAAATAATTAAAAATATTTATTCTTTTCAACATACCAGGTACTTACATCTATTTCTCACATAAAAAAATAAAACCAAAAAAAAACCGCCTAATAAATGTAACTGAGAAGTCTGATATACACAGATGTAAAGTCAAAATATTCTAGCAAATTTGATTTTACATCTATGTAGATAAACGGTCAACTATGTAGTTGACCGTTGACTACAACATATTATGTAAATACATCTTATTACCAAATTCCTATTACCGAAAATCAAATAGAGTTAGATAAGAAATTTAGTGAACTATTCCCATTTTGTGCTGCAGCTTTAACTGTAGGGTGTGGAAGATGTAAGGGTCTATGCACGCCGTCTACGGCGCGTTTGTATTGTATCGTTACAGGGGCAAACAAACTGATATGTGGAAGGACGAAGAAGAAAGAAGAAATACATTTATTTGTGACACGACATACAGAATAAACAAACGAAGTACAAGTACAGATATGTCACAAAAAAGTCCTAGGCTCAGCAATATGCTGGCTGCGGACAACCAGCGCTGGTCTTCCGCTAGGACCTTTTGGGTGACGTCACATAGACTACATATTACAGTGAAGACCGTGCAAAAAAAAAACAGAACATAATAAAGTTAAATCAGTAAATTACATATAAAAAAAACCTAAACGTATGGTCCATGGTACTTTCTGACGGGCCCGTTGGTCTAGTGGTTAGACACCATGTCAGATAACCGATGGGTCGTGGGTTCGATTCCCACCAAGTGTCTGGGTATGATTTATCTATTTAAGTAAGTATTTACAAAAAAAAAATGTATATAAGTATTAGTATCAGTTGTCTGGTTTCCATAGTACAGGCTCTGCCTAGTTTGGGATCAGATGACCGTGTGTGGATTGTCCCAAGATATTATTATTATTCGGACGCTCGAAATACCAGTTATAGAGTATCGTTACAGTTATTGTTAATTTAATGTAACGAACGCAACATTATCCTACCGGTAACGAATCACAGTCAATTATAAAAAAAACCATCACACTATTATATTAACGTTACAACTGGTGCATGCAAGGTAATGCTGTCATCTCTGAGCCCCGCTTTGATATAAAAATCTTAGAGGAAGGACTAAAGAATGGAGAACTTGTAGGAATTCAAAATGTATTCCTCCTCTTTCGCCATATAGGACATGCATCAAACGCAATTGATGCATGGATTATGGAAAGTCTGAGATCTACTCATCCGGAGTTCCGCGCCCGATCACACAATTCTCTTCCAGATACGCAACAGGCCGGACCACGGGCGTCGTACTGGACTCTGGTGACGGCGTCACACATTCCGTGCCGATATACGAAGGGTTCGCGATGCCGCACAGCATCATGAGGGTGGACGTGGCCGGACGCGACGTTACGCGGTACCTCAGGTGAGCGGGAGTCGAAAGACGATGATGTCCTGTAGGAGGGTGTACCCCATCAGGCGACCGCGACTCTGTCAATCGTCTCTTCTGGCTGGCTTCCTGGATTTGTGAGGGGTTCTTCACAAATCATAATCATAATGTTTATTAAGTGCCACAAAACTTAGTCTTACAAGTAATTTACAGAGAACGAAACAATTAAATAACTATTACTTACAGACATATGTATTGGTTTAACAGCGGCTACTGCACTAGACTCTAGGTCTGTATCGCAGCAACCAAAAAACAATTACATGAGATAATTAAGTAGGCGACATGTTCAATGCGCAGAAAATATACATACTTTACTCAGTACCTTACATGTGTATGAGTTCGGGTGTGTAAGTGTGTGTGTATGAGTGTGTGGGGGTGTGCAAAAGTGTAGAATGAATGTGTATTAAATTATGTATGTATTATTGTGTATTAATGTGTACAAATGCATAAAAGATCTTTTTTTAATTTTTGCTACCTCATCTTCAGCAGCAGAGACCACGTCCACTACTGAACAAAGGCCTCCCCCTTAAAAGGGAGGGGCTGCCATAATCCCCACGCTTGGCAGGCGGCTTGGGGATCGCAGTATTGGTGACAGATAAATTCAAAAGGAAGACGCTGCTCTATGTCCTGTTCTCGCTTAGTCGCCTCTAACGACACCCAAAGAAAAGCAATGGGGGATGCAATTCTAAACCGGCACCCCGCGCGGAGGAAAACTACGTAATATACAGCAAAAATCTGTTTTGAAACCCTTTCTTAAACCATAATAGATGTAGTAGTTTCGCTTTGAAATTTCAACGCCCCATTTCGGACCCTATAGAACAGAACGTAAAAGAAGAAGAAAATCTTTATTGATTGCAATGGCAATGCTAACCCAACCTGGGTAAGTAATTTTTTTAATAGCCTTTTTTGTCCCACTGTTGGGCTTGCGCCTCCCCTCAAGTGAAAGCCGATTAGACCATAGTCCACCACGCTGGCCAAGTGCGGGTTGGCTGGATTTAATACAAATTTCAAATAAAGGTTAGCATTAGCAGTTACTGAAATAAATCTGTGTGATAGAAGACGAAGTCGGATTATTTCGACACTCGAAGCCTATTAATACTTAATACTCAGATAGTGAGTTAGATATATCAATAATCTCGTAATTAATACTAAAGTCGTCAACCATAAGAGACTCAGAGAGGCGAAATAAATAGAATAAAAAAATGACTTAATTGTAATTAAAGTTAATTGGTGTCTGTGAGTGCGGCTGTAAATATTTTACTCCTTCAGGCTACTCCTCCGCAAAGAGGGCGTGAACCTCCGGACTTCAGCGGAGTTGGAAATAGTGAAGTCGATCAAGGAAAGAGCTTGCTATCTCTCACCGAATCCTCTCAAGGAAGAAACCCTCGAGACTGAACGAGCACAGTACACGCTGCCCGACGGCACACAGCTCGAGGTAAGCGTCATCATCAGCAGCCGAAGAACGTCCACTTCTAAACAATGGCCTCCCCTTTAGAAGGGAGGGGTTGTCGTAATCCCTACGCTTGGCAGGTGGCTTGCAGTGGCGTGCACTGAAAGCCGGCAAAAATATCTGCGAGTTGTTTATTCTTTATGCTATTTATTCGTGTTTCAGCATAAATATCCTTAAATTAACCAATATTACCAACATATCCATTTACATTAAAAAATTTGGTTAATTCATGTCCAAACTAAGATTTTTTAAAATTAACAATGTTTAGAGTAATCCTAGGGTAGGCAAAGTATTTTTGTCAGTATGGAGCCGCTGAAATAATCTTATTAATGTTTTCAAATACAAATTAATATGTCTATAGTATTTGCTTGCATATGGATATTTGAAATGGTATAATAACATACTTAAAATAGGTGAAACAAACCGATAACATTTTTTTGCCTACCCTCTGTGCCGCTGGTGGCTTGTGGTGGTAGGTAATCCAATAGGAAGACGCTGCTGCCTCTCTTCTTGTTCTCTTGTCGGACTTACGGGTAACCAACGATGAGGAAGAGATGGGAGGGTGCTATTCTTACCCGGACACCCCACGGATACGAGGTAAGCGTATGGCAACTTTATTGCCCGAATACCCCAGAAGAGGGCTATTTTTTTCGAGAGTATGTATTGTCGGCGCTTCTATATAATATGCAAGGACCACCAAAGGGGCTGCGTCCTTGCCACCAATGCTACAAGCCTACGAACACTCACGAACAGAGCGACTTCAATTACCTACACATTATTACGTTAGCACAATAAATTCAATCAATTGTAATTTTGCACAATACACCTTTAATAGTGAAGAAGCGTTTTATTTATGTTCTATCGAAAATGTATGTATGCGTAAACACTTTAAACTTCTATGGCTTTCATAACCCGTGAATCAATAGTATTGTATGTATGTATGTATGACACATACAATACTATATTTCTTTGGAACGGCTCGGTGGATATTGGATTATTATAATATGTCGATAGATTCGTTTGAGTATATCTGTTTACGATAGTTAAATATGATTTTTCTTCAAAATTTATTTCTTCTTCTTCTATCTCCCAATTTGATGGCTTATCTAGATGATTGGCCGCTGTGGTTGTATCGGCTAGGAAGATATTTTAGCCTCTATTTGAATAAAACAATGATATTTTCTTTCACAGATTGGCCCGGCAAGGTTCAGGGCACCAGAGGTATTGTTCAGGCCTGACCTCATAGGCGAGGAATGTGAAGGTCGGTAATAGTTTTTACGAAAGGCATAGTATACGGAATGATTATATTATCGATTTATTATATCCTATAGATATTATTATGCAGACCCGTTTGGTCTCCAGGTAAGAATAGCACCGTGTATCCGAAAGAGGCGACTAAGGGAAAACAAAAAGACGGGCAGCAGCCTCTTTCTAATGGATTACCTACCACCTATACTGCGATCCCCAACACGCCTACCAAGCGTGGGGATTGTGGCAACCCCTCCCTCCCCTCTAATAGAGAGACTTTTTTCTAGTTCGTTCTAGTCATTTCTAGTTCAGCAGTGGAAGCATAGAGTTTATATATTAAGATCGAGTCAACTCGTGCGCGGGTGCTGCTTGGGGGGACTGGTCCCGACTACTATCCCTTTGGCTTTTTAGTTTGTTGTACATATATATACGTATATTTATTTATTAATAGTTGTATTAGTAGTAGTTTGTTTTACTTTCGTCGTATTTTTTTCTGTCTTATTTGATCTTTTGAACGGCAAGACACACTGTCGCTCTGATCTAATTGTAACATGACAAACTGTTTAAAAAAAAAGTGATAAAATGACAAGCCCGCTGAGTTTCTTGTCGGATCTTCTCAGTTGAGGCCACGTTGTGATCCGGTGGTAGCATCTTTTTTTTAAAAAAAACATGACCTTTCAAAAGTGCTAGCGTTAAGCCTATTTGAAATAAACCATTTTTGAGTTTGAGTTTGAATGGAGTACGCGTTTGTCTATGGTCCCTTAAAGCGTAGGCAGTTTTTCTCTAAGAGGCAGGTGAATTGAACTATTTAAAGTTATAAGAGTTATATTGATATGTAAGTGGTAAGTAGTGATGAGTTTGATCTGTCACAAGCGCAAATGTCGATAAATACAGCTGACAGTATAGTACCTATTGCCGTGTACCTGATATTTATGTATTTTGGTGTTACCCGTGCCTACGTGTTCTTACTTGAATTAAGCATTCTACTAAGTACTATACTTGTACTGATTTGTGTGTCTTTCGGCCGCTGAGATGATTATGTCCGCGTTTCTTCCACCAGGTTTGCACGAAGTGCTCATGTTTGCGATACAAAAGTCTGACATGGATCTCCGGAAGGTGTTATATCAGAACATAGTGCTCAGCGGGGGCTCCACGCTGTTCCGGGGCTTCGGAGACAGACTCCTCGCCGAGATCAGGCGCTTGGCTCCTAAGGATATGAAGATCAGGGTATGAATCACTTAAGGGGTCGTCCATTAATCACGTGATGTTTTTTAGCACCTTTTTAACCCCTCCCCCCTCCTGGTGATATTTCGTGATTTTTTCGGAACACCTCTCCCCCCCTTTCGAGCCTCACGTGATTAATGGACGACCCCTAACCTATCGATTTATTTTTATTAGCGGCCCGTCGCGGCTTCGCACGGGTGGTTTTCTTTTTTTTTTGGAAAAAATACAGGTGTGCCAGAAGTTTTTTTGCTGTATTTGACATTTTTTCGGGGTCTTTACTATCAATACCATACATACCTTTTGGCTTGATATACCCTTTTCGGGACACCCAGTATAGCCTTGTTATGCTGTGTTACTCAGGGATAATGTAGCGTTCTAATGGTAAAAGAATTTTTGTAATCGTTCCAGTAGTTTTTGAGTTTATTACAAACATACCAAAATACGTATCTTACCTCTTTATAATATTAGTGTAGATGTAGATTATGTGGTAAAAGGAAAAATATTAAAAAAGACGATTTATGTCTTACGAATTTTTATTTTTTAAGAATACAATGCACACAAGGTCATCTGATCCCAAACTAGGCAGAGCCTGTACTATGGTAAACAGACAAGTCATATTAATACTTATATACTTACTTTTTTTGTAAATACCGCTCGACAACACGACCTGTTAGGTAGTGGCCAGAGTATAACCACTGGACCAGCAGGACGTTTATTTATTTTTTTCATCCCTCAGATCTCGGCGCCCCAAGAGCGTTTATACTCAACGTGGATTGGGGGGTCTATTCTGGCGTCACTCGACACATTCCGTAAGATGTGGGTCTCGAAACGTGAATACGACGAAGAGGGCCACAGAGCCGTTCACCGCAAGACATTCTAAGCATAACAGGGCGAGATACTGGCGGAAAACTTAACGGAATAACGAAAAGCATTTAATTTCAATCGTTCCCCAACTGGGGTATTGCGACCCCAAAGTTTCTGCGGTAATTCTACGGCCCCCCCAAAAGGGGTCGTCGCCTGTTTATAAAATGTAACCCTTAAAAAATACACTGTACATTTTAAATTGTAACATTGTTACAAAATTAAAAATTGTTACGGGATTCAAAATAATGAAACAAATAAAGTGTTTATAAAAAAAATGTAATCGCAGCATATACTTGCTGGTTGTTAATGATAATTATGTGACAGTTGGAAATTCAGTATATGGGTTCCGAATCTACACTAAATGACTGCGAAAATAAAAAAAAATCTGCTTACCGCTGAATTAATCATGGTATAATTTTATTGCATTATAAGAAAGAATATTACTTAGTCTGAGATTTGTTACAGTCTCGTTCCAAACTAGTTAGCACTGCTCTATAAAAATCACGTAATTATAATCAGCCGAAGGACGTCCACTGCATAATCCCCACCCTTGGCAGGAGTCCTGGAGATCGCAGTATAGGTAATCCAATAGAAAGAAGTTACCGCCCGTCTTGTTTTCCATTAGTCGCCTTTTACGACACAAACGGGAGGCAAATGATGGTTCATCCACAGGCAATGTTTACACACTGCTGCTTGGCGGCAGAATATTTATCACTGCAGTGGTATCAGGGGACCTACCACCATCTCTTATGACAGTGTTAAAGTAATCTTAATGTTGTCTTTTACTTACGTGAATAATACACATTGAAATCAAACTACTTTTACGGATTTTGTCGCGGTTTATTTTAGATTTTACTATCCCGACGATTCGAATGCTTTGCAGCACCCATGGTCACGGGAGGACTGAGATGTTGAACGTACATATGTCACAATTATGCCGGTGTATCCTCAGGTCTTCTTAGTTATTATTGTTGGTCCGATCTACGCAGTAAGAACTTACAGTATCTTGCAGTGTTTTGCTTGGTATTGGATTTAATTATATTTATCATAGGATCCCAAGCCGTTTTCCCATGTTAAAGTGGTAAGTCCCTAGGCCTGATGGCCCTTTGAACAACACAGCTGTTGTACTGTACGAGTATTATTTAAACTCAGATATTACTTATTTGACTTCACATGGTATTATGCAATATACATGTTCTCATTCTTGGTCTGAATTCTAAACGATGTAACTACGCAATGAAATTAATATTTCCGCTTCGCTTGAAATAGTTTTATTAAAATATGGTCGCTATTGCCCAACTGGGCGAATCTCAGTTTGCGATACATTGCTGTGTGGACAGGTACATAATTGAATGATATGCCTGACAATGCATCTATGTATACTCAGTAGTTCGTCCGTGTTGGGTTAAATATTAATAAGCGTATATTTATTTTAAGTCATTCTCTTTTTGTATTAAAAATAAATTATTTTTTGTCGAAACTTATTACTTGTTTTAATTATTTCCGCTGGGCTCGTGGCACGTATGGAGCCGCACCTATGGTCAAGTACTGTCACGAAATAAACACCACCCCATGACCGCCGCTTGGTGGAAGGCCAGGAGACCGCCGAAGTAGGGGCAGACCTATTTTACTCTTTGGGACAGACCAAGGGAACTTGGAGATCGTGATGTGTGGAAGCGTGAGGGAAAGGCCTTTGCCCAGCAGTGGAACAAAGAAAATTGCTACTCGACGTTAGGACTGCCGATTCGGCCAGTCTTATTTAGACGCTGCAATGGTTGGTAAGTGTCAGCGGTCGCGGTCTCAGCCCACGGTAACGGGTGTTTTCTCGAGGTGCCATGACTTTGTCTGATTAGGCTCGATGCCTACCAAGATGGCAGCGGCGCGACGCGCACTCAGTGTCAAAGAATTTTAAACTTTATCTACAATACGTAAAAGACCAGTAGCCCGATTCTCGTAATAACAAACAGTCCAAATAGCGGTGACGTTTTGTTGTCGTTAGATCGAAGTCCTATCCAAAATCGGTATTCTCATATACCATAAGCTGTCATGTTCCAGCTTAGTGCTACAATCAATATATCTCTAACATGAGTTCTATCATGCCTAGTCGCGTTCGTATTTATTTATATTATACATATTTCGCCTTATCAGCTTTCTTTTTGTATTTCTTGCTGTGCAAACGAATTAGATAGTAAATACATAAGCGGCGAGCAGCCGCGCGGCTTCGGGAGCAGAGTTACCTTGTGGCCGCCCCGCGGTGCCGCCCGGCCGCCTCGCGTCTCTTCTGGCCGCTGCCATCTTGGTATGAATTGAGCCTAACGCTAGGCGTCCATTGAGTACGGTGGCGATTCCGTGAGCACCGTGACGCTCTGGTCCCATGGTGCAAATCCCACCGGAGAGCCCAGGTTTTCATGCGCCAAAGCGTCAGCCGCAGTGGGTAACATAATAATAATATCCTGGAACAATTCACACACGGTCATCTGATCCCAAACTAGGCAGAGCCTGTACTATAGAAACCAGACAACTGATACTAATACATATATACTTACTTTTTTTTTTTTAAAATACATACTTATATAGATAAAACACCCAGACACTTGGTGGGAATCGAACCCACGACCTGTTGGGTAGCAGACAGGGTCACTAACCACTAGACCAACAGGCCCCCCGGTTGAACCCCCACACCTATTGACGGTGACACAACTCACTCCAGATATATAAATGGGCGATTACTGTTTTAGTAATTACTTAATTAGAACTGTTACTCTATTGAGTTATTTTGATACCACTCTTGACTCGCCAAAACATGATGCAGGAGCGATGGGAATGCTAAAGCCGAAAAAAAACAGTTTTCAAATCAATTGATGGAGTTATGCCCGAACATGCAAAAAAGAAACATCCGAATTGATAAACTCCTCCTTTTTTGAAATCGGTTTAAATAATAGCTAAATAAGAATTAACGTTTGTAAGTACGGCAGGAAGACATTATTCCAGACTTTTAAGTTATAGTTTTAAAAGGTTTCTATCGTAGTTTTAATTAATAGTATCTGTAATTGTGTGGTTAAAGTTCAAGGTAATAATTAATTGTTGATTTTATCATTTCTTGTGTCATCGCGTCGACAAATTGTACATATACGGGAAGATAATTATTATTTATTATATACTTACATAAGTACTTAAACTGTGCTTTAATTCAGAGTGGTTCTGTATATAAAAAATGCCCTTCCGGGCGATACAGATCTATCTACTTATTCAGGAGATGTACGGGGCGTAAGGGACATCGTACCGAAAACCGATACCAGGGATCCAGTACATGATTCTGAACATTCTAGTGTTGTTTTTCATCGGCTTTTTTACCTTTGCCTTTTTTAATAAAATTAGGATAATATCATTATTGGTATAATAATAAACCTAATTTCAATTTAAAAATAATAAATTACTTACTTATTTGTAAAAATTAGCAATCATCAGCAACCGAAAAGTCCACTGCTGAACAAAGGTCTCTCCCTTAGAAGGGAGGGGTTGCCATAATCTCCACGTTTGGCAGGCGGCTTGATTGAAATTAGCAATGTAATTTGAAAAATAAATATTATTCCGCACGTATTCATTACATTCTCAAAAATTAACAAGTTAGTCATTTGGCATTTTCCATATAAATGGTTTCTGTCATAGAGTTTATATATTAAGAATATAGAGTACACGTTTGTCTATGGTCCCATTCAACAAAGCGTAGGCAGATTTTCCTCTACGAGGCAGGTTTTTTGAACTTTTGAAAGTTATATTACAAGATTTATATAGATATGTAAGTGATAAGTAGTAATAGGTTTGACCTGTCACAAGCGCAAATATCGATAAATACAGCTGACGTTATTGTACCTATTGTCGTGTACCTGATATTGATGTATTTTGATGTTCTTACCTGTGCCTACGGTTCTTACTTGCATTTAAGCATTCTATAGTACTTGTACTGATTTTTGTTCTGTGGTTTCTGTAATGTTGTAACGGACAGTATGATAAATTCAGCCTGTATAGTGCAATGCTAGCTTAGAAAGACCACCACCACCACTTTACCATTATTAGTTGCTCACTTAAACCATTCCGTAAGGAATCCTAAAAGATAAATATAATACAACGTTACATAATATACTTGTTTTATTACTTGAATGTGCTTACAATATTATTGATAAGAGAGATAACCTAAGATGTTTAGGCAGTTCACTTCAAGTTCTGGTGACCGTGTGAGTGGTTGTGTTTAAAAAAAATATTTTGTATCTAGAATGGCGCGGGTACCAACAGCCACTTTCAACAATGGAAAAAAAATACCAGTAATCGGTCTGGGAACGTGGAAAGTAAGGGTTTTTATTTAATTAGCTTACAAGATATAGATGTGGGCTTAATCACTTCAGCATTATGTTAACAATCAGAGTATTAGGTACGACTGTGTTTATACTCTAACAGCCGAACCTACAAACGTCAATTATAGTTAATGATCATTAATCCATTTTAAGAAATCGGTCTATTTCGATACTCGAAGCCAATTAATACTTTTAATACGCAGATAGATATCAGTTACCTATCTCATATTGATTAATCGAAAATAATCCTAAACGGCTCCGACAGTCGAAATAAATAGATTTCAAAAAGTGTCTTAATTAGAATTAAAGGCACTGAGGGGCTCCGGGCGCAGATCCGACCAACAGAGAGCCCTTGTGTCCCATCTCATATGCCTATGCGATAGCCGCGGGGATTTAAGTGAGTAAGAATCCCCCACCCCGCTTAACCCCCGCAGGTCTCGGGCACCTTTTTAAGGTTCCCCCCGCGAAAAATAAGGTAAGGAAGGGGTTGGAGTGGTGTTTTGTTTAGTTTAAAATGGGGCGATACACGAGGTTAATAAGACTTGATAGCTACACATGGAGCAGCAGTATTTAAGCTCGTGAACAACATGCTTGCAAAATTCCGAGGACTTATCATTATTAAAAAAAGAGGGTTTCCTAAGTTTGCGAGTAGGAAGGTATACTTATAGGTATTTACCTACCTTTTTTTTGTACCCTGAAAAAATGGCCGATCCAATGCAATGTGGGGCTCGAACCCACTAAAACAACCGGGGTGTCCACATCCCGCTTTTGTGGTGGGCCCCGGGAACGTACGTTGTACTCGTTGGTTCAAATTATATTTGGTGCGCGTGCCATAAAAACGGCTTGAAGGATTTTAAATTTATTATATTCGTCCACGATTCGTCTTCATTTTTATTATTGTGGACGGAACAGCTCTGGTATTTACCTACCAAGAAGCGAAACATATTTTGTGCGACACTGGAATAGCCGACCGCACGGGCTCGGGCGGCAGCCTAGGGAGCCAAACAATAATGTGTGGTCGGTGTGAACGTGGCTCAGGGTTGTTCGGGCGCACGTTGCCTCCGCTAAACGGTCGTTGCATGAGGAAATTCTCCGAAGAACCAAAGTCACCGATAGCTCTTAGAATCTGTAAGTTGAAGTGGCAATGGGCAGGCTTTATCGCCCAAGGCACCAATAAAGATGGGTAGAAAGGTCCTCGAATGGCGACCACGAACCGGAAGACACAGCGTAGGCTGGCTTCCTATTAGGGGACTGACGACATTGTGCGAGTAGCAGGCAACTGCTAAATGCAAATAGTCAATTGTTATTCATGATCATGAGGCGTTCCAAGATCCAATCTATCTGGAAGGAAGTTAGGTATAATCAGTAGATACACATATTTGTTTTTGTCGCTCGATGCCTCAGAGTAAAATCGATGCTGTAATGTTATAGGTAAAAATGTGTGATCTCCTAAAAAAAAAAATTGGAAAATTGAATCTGGCTACAGCAAATATTTAGAAGCCAAAAAACGAAACAGCTATATTGCTGTGCCGTTTTCTATGTGGGCCGAAATATTTTTATAGGCATTCTGCCTGTCTTAGAAAGAGACTTCAGGCCACAAAGAAAACGGGACAGCGATAATAGGTGATTGCTTGGGCGATTCTGAGGGGCAATTAGGCGTTGGCGTTGGCTTCAGTTTCTATCAAATTCTACCTACAGGTTATGTAACAGATAAGTAGGGTTAAATCCTGTCTACGGTCATTGATATATTAAATAAATTCTAACTTATTCTATTTAAATATGTCGATGACTACGGTTACAAACTGCTTCACACACTGTCACAGTCAGTTTATATGAAAGGCTGAAAAGGGCTTCGACCCAGAGCCGTAAAAATAATAAGAATAATAAAAAAGTCGCAGTCAGCTGACACTCTGACAGTTTGACAGGCCTGACAGCATCAGTGGCGTCAGTCGGTCACTGGTCTTTTGCTGATTTCTGATTTATTTATTTAAACATATCTAATCTATAACACACCGGCAATTTATTGCACGGCAACTATTTTCAACGTATTACTTATTAAAATGGCTTCAAAAGTACCGATGATTAAATTCGACAACGGCTACGACTGTCCGATACTCGGTCTCGGCACTTGGAAGGTAAGAATACAAACTTTTATTTTGTTTTGCACCATCGTTTTGCACTAACCTTGAGTGGTTAGCATACAATAAGTAATTATCACAAGACAATAGGTAGTGTATTAAAGCAAATGAGTGAAGACTTGACGACGTAAGACTAATAAAATTCTATGAACATACCTACCTCCATAATTTACCGTACTTAGAAAATCTAGTCAATACATAATTGAACAATTTTTTTTATTATGCACTATGCTGCTATGATCCTGCACTGTGGCTCGTCACCCGAGAGATTAGTTATTATTTCTTTTGAGACCTACAATGTCACAAGCTATAGTGCCCTTCACACTGAGACATGGCAATTTTATTTTTAATATTCATGAATTCCAGGGTACATGTTAGAAGGATCATTATTAATTTATTACAGAGGTGGTCAATGTTTTCATATTGTTGCTAGGCAGCAGATTATCTGACACTATTGATTTAATTAAGGATAAACCTGTCATTATTTTTGACTAACAGCTGTGTGCACTCATATAGCATCCGAAACTCTCGAAAACTAGTTCCCATAAAGTGCTGTCTTATGAAATCTTCAAAGCTTACCCATGTCATGGGGCCTCCGGTCATTAATAAGCTGTCAGATCATTTAACGATGGCTCCTACTCTAATCAGTTTCAAGCATCACCTCAAACATTGGCTTATTGGGCACTCAGTCTATAGATAAGAGCAGTGGCGTGCAGTCCATAGAGGGAAAAAGATGTTGCCTACCCGACAACTCCTTGGAATGATTAAAATGTATAATAAATAATCTAAGAAAATTACTTTTTGCCTACCCTGTCATAAAAGTGTGTGCGGCGTGCACACACTGGATATGAGGAATTTGTAATGCAGAAAACGTAGCTCTGAAACATACCTTATTATTTCCAATTTACTCTGTACTAGTAGTGTTGTAGTTTATGAGTAGTTGGAATGATTTGATATTGAGACTAATTTATGACATATGAATTATATATATTATTAGGTATTGTTATTATTTGACATATTTATATTGGCTATTGTGACAACTGATAATATGTAAAACAACTTTAGCAATTTTGGTATTGGTATAGCGGGCTGGTTTCCTCAACTCCACAACAAAGCGCGAATTTTGCGTGCGGGTGGGAATGGGTTTATTCGATCCACCCTAACTCATCGTGAAAGGCCAGCAAGCGCTTGATGCCGCTGACCATATCTTGGAGAGTACTCGAGTTTCCGAAGTACTTAGCCCTGTATGCAGCAATAAATGATTATTAATTATTTTTAAAAGTCATCATCATCATCAGCACCTAAAAAACGTCCACTGCTGGACAAAGGCCTCGCCCTCGATAGAGAGAGGTTGCCATAATCCCCACGCTTGGCAGGCATATTGGGGATTGCAGCATAGGTGGTAGGTAATTAAATGGAAAGACACTGCTGCCCGTCTTCTTGTTTGCCCTTATGGGAGGAGATGTTGCCATAGCAAATATTACACACAGTATTGCCATATTGAGAGAAGACATGTGCCATGGCTAGTTGAGTATATCGGCAAGTTATTGATCTAAGATTACATTAAGCTCTTGTCACAAACACTTAAACAGGTTTATCAGAGAGTCAAATGGGGTTACTGATAGATAATATTTCCATTGATACTCATTTACAAGTAGCTGATAAGGATAGTATGATTGACGTGTAAGGGCATTTAGTTTGTGAAGTATTGGATAATGATACTATATTATACAGTGTTATTGCCACACTTAAAAATGTCAAATAAATACTAACTACTAACAAATAAATACTTAAACTTAATTGACATTAAGTTACTATTTATTATTTGAGTTAATGGTCATACATCTAGTTCTTGAAATCGAATTAAGGGCTCCCACACATAACTGCGAATTCGCATAGCATCGCAAATATCTGCCAGCTCGCACGAATGCACCGCAAGAACTTCCGATTTGATTCGCATCGCACATTCCTGCGATATTACATCACACTTGGTGACTACATTTTATTCCGCTCTGTGACAGCGTAGGGGAAAGACGCCGGCGCCGCCGTCGTTGTATCGAGAATGGCGGAATATGACATGGATTTTTTCATATCTTTAATTGAGGAGTGCCCGCCCTTTAAGCGTCCTTTGGGACGGAAAGGGAGGGCACAAGTGATGGAAATTGTAAAAATAAATTTACTAAACAAGATACCTTCAAGCAGTGGCGTGCATTCCATACAGGCAAAAACACTGCCTACCCTATGACTTCTTTAAATGACTATAATATAGAAAATAATCTAAGAAATGTCCTTTTTTGCCTACCCTGACATAAAACTGTATGCACGCCACTGCCTTCAAGGTATGGTCACTTGAACCTTTGCGCTTCCGCACGAAATCGTATCGCAGCAATGCGGCGTCGCATCGCATCGCATCGCGGTTTTGTGTGAGAGCCCTTATTCAACACTCACAGACAACTACAACTACAGGTAGCAATTTATACTCTGATAGTGAGTAGAGTTATCAATTATCTCTTACTCAATAATAAAAGGTGAACTCACCCTTTATCAAACTTTATTCTAATCGGGAATTAACGCGATTTACCTTATATTTTGGCTTGACGTTTCGGCCGGGTTGCACCAGCCGTGGTCACAAGCAGACTGGTTCAGCGAGACGGCTCCGTCACCCTTTATTTTCACAATCCAATGGACTGCAGACAGATATGACCTGAGAGGGATCAGCTATTCCGAAATTATATGCCTGCCCCATGCATGGACGGTCTATTTTTACAGAACATCAGATGATAAGCCTGCATTGTCCTTATGAGTACACAAGGTTTTGCGCTCTCTGCAGGATTTGGGATCAAATCCAGTTGCAAACTCCAGTTTGCGAAGCAAGCGGTTTCCTGCTACCCCATCAGCGCCATGGAGCGCCAAAATTATGTATGCATATACCGTATAACACCCTCCCATCTCCTTGGGTGTCCTAAGATGCGACTAAGTATAAACAAGACGACGTGTGGCGGGTCACCCCCTTCCCTCCAATATGGTTGAGGGGAGTGATGGCTGCTGCTCGAGTCAACTCGTGCGCGGGTGCTGCTTGGGGGGACTGGTCAGACTACTATCCCTTTGGCTTTTTAGTTTGTTGTACCTACTTTCGTCGTATTTTTTTTTTTTCTGTATTATTTGATCTTTTGAACGGCAAGACACATTGTCGCTCTGATCTAGTTGTAACATGACACACTGTTTAAAAAAAAATGTGATAAAATGACAAGCCCGCTGAGTTTCTTGCCGGATCTTCTCAGTTGAGGCCGCGTTGTGATCCGGTGGTAGCTTTTTAAAAAAAAAAAATACATGACCTTTCAAAAGTGCTAGCGTTAAGCCTATTTGAAATAAACTATTTTTGAGTTTGAGTTTGACAATCAGCGGCATCTTTCTATTTTCCTACCACCTATACTTCGATCCCAAGACGCCTGCTACGCGTGGAGATTATGGCAACCCCTCTCCCTTCTAAGGCCTTTGTTTAGCGTGACCATCTTCCTGCTCCCGATGATGTATTGATACGTATTGTAATTTATGAATTTCTCAATTTCTCAGTCAAAGCCTGGTGAAGTGACTCAAGCAGTGAAGGATGCCATAGACATCGGTTACCGCCATATTGATTGCGCGTTTGTCTACGGCAACGAACCGGAAGTGGGTGCCGCCATCACCGCCAAAATCAGCGATGGAACCGTTAAAAGGTAGGCTTACTTAGGTTTATAGGTGTGTCTCTTCCTTGCCTCCAGGTTGAATGCCAGCTTGTCTGCGAACAAACAAACTGCTCCTATACATACATAATACGTATATCTACATATATATATTTCAACTCGGCTCGTCAAGACCTTTCATTTGATACCCACATAGAGTTTCCTGGAACTAAAAAAAAATACAAAATGGCGGCTGGCGGCCGCAATATTAGTTTCTGGAAAAATATATAGCCTATGTCACTCCCATAATTAAGACGAATCTAACGACATAAGTCACTGTCCATCACGGCGTTTTGGCTGTAGGCCATGCTTAAGAAATAGACATACCTACATTCATACATACATACTCTCGAAACACATAATCCTCCACTTGGGGCATTCGGGAAAAAAAGGTAGAGCAGAGCGAGAAAGCCCAGACCTCCACTATCGCTCGTCACCTGAGACATTAGTTATCAAGTCTCTTGTGTCCGGTAATTTCACCAGCTACAGTCCAATACAGCCAGCACACCGGAATCACAGCAAAGTTTACACACGGCTGCTTGGCGGCATAAAGCTGACAGTAATATTTATTTATTAATACTTCATGCACATATAGAAGTCTACCTTAGGGATTTGGTTATTTTATTTTATTAATCTAGAAAACTAACAGCTAACATACATTAATATATATAAGAAGTGTACATACTGGAAGGCCAATTACAAGTTTTCACATATAAATAAAAAGTATAAAAAGTGACAGAAATAGGTGGACAGACAGAAAGCGATACGGCACATTTTATGATAGTCAGAATAAATGAAAAGTTATAAGAAAAAACGATTACTAAGATCTCTTTTAAGTTTTGAAACACTAGCAGTAAAAAGATCAATGTCTATATCTGGTGCGACAGCGTTGAATGACCTGCTAACTCGAATGACGAAAGAATTTTGTCGATAAATACACTTATATACACTATTTTATTGGATGTTATATCTTAAATCACAGGTGAGGAGCGTAATGAAGCTTGTCATCAAGCGGACTGTTTTTCTCATCACTTATTTCTCCCTCCAGGCAGGACCTGTTTATTACGTCCAAGCTGTGGAACACCTTCCACCGGCCCGACCTGGTGAAAGGTGCGTTGCTGCAGACCCTCAAGAACCTGAACGTAGAGTACCTTGACCTGTACCTTATCCACTGGCCTCAAGCTTACAAGGTATGTTAGAGTTTTTTTTTAAATCAATTTTGTCTATTTTTTTAATTAGGTCTAATCCCACTACTGTGACACCAGTAATCTCGGGTCTGCATTAGTCGCTGGTGAAAACAACGAGGTTTGACCCTCGGCGAAACGATAAATTGTCTTGGAACCTGCAACAAATTTAATGTGAAGAGTATATATATAGGAGTTTGAAAAATATAAATTCCACTTCTAGCCTTTGCAATATGGGAGACTAGTAAAAATCTCGCAGGTCGATGTAACTTTAGAAATAATGAGACTTACAACGAGATATTAGTAGTACTAATAAGTTTATTCTCGGCAATTTCGGTATTTGTGAAATCAGTTATGTATATATATATACATATAGGTTTATGTTAGTGTGTCGTATGTATATTTGTAGTACACTTGACAGACTGCTGTGGAGTATGACGTAGTTTTCAACACCGAAACGTCAGTTCTCTATACAAAAGTGTGAAATACTACGTCATCGTAACGTCATACTCACACTTATCTGTCAAAATTTGCACATCGTGCTAAGCCTACAGCTGCCCATTTATTCTGATAGCGTTTCTCCCGCAAAATGGTTGTCTGGAAGAAATTGCTTGTAGCTATATGACCGCCATTTGTACATTCTATGTTTTAGTTCTAAGTTTATATTGTAAACTAGCTGACCCACGCAGCTCCGCATGCGCTATTTTTACGTTAACTAAACTTTTAATAACAGACATTCGCATCGAATACATAACATCCTTTTTTATAGTCGGTTAAAAACTGGGACCCACTTTTTACTTGCTCTCCAAAGCACCGACCCGTTTAGTTCAAATGGCGTTAAACGGTCACCCATCTATTAAATGACCTTACCTAACGTTGCTTAACCCGATCGATTACAAAACCTTGATAACAACTCTCTATGAGTGTTCCATTACTAATATTTATTATAATATAAAGAAAAATTGATAAAATCTGACCAAGCGTATAACCAAGTACCCATTTTGACTTAAATCCTCTCTCCCAAAAGAACCGTGCTAGATTACGGGATAAAAAGTATCCTATGTCCTACCTCGTAGTAAGGTCTCAAATCATGCCAAGTTTCATTTGAATCCATTCAGTAGTTTAGGCGTGATGCTCAGCCGTGATACAGACAGACAGACAGACAGACAAAAATTAAAAAAATTACATTTTCGGCATCAGTATCGGTTATAGAATGCCCTCCAAAAATAATTTTCAAAATATCTTCAATGTACAGAATTGGACCTGTTACAGTTTTATTATAAGTATAGATAGATATCTTCTTAGTGTACAATAAATAGTATTCTATTCTATTCTAAAGTGCCTTTACCACAGAACTCAGCGATGCTTCCCACTGCTGGCTTGGCTTCAGAATATATGACCAACTTGTACGGCCTCTTGAAGCTTTGTTATTTTTAGGAGGACGGTCCTCTCTTCCCAACGGACGAGGCTGGCAAGATCCTGTACTCCGATGTAGACTATGTGGACACGTGGAAAGCCCTCGAGCCGCTGGTGGCTGAGGGTCTGGTCCGCAGCATCGGCCTCTCCAACTTCAATTCAAAGCAGATCACCAGGCTGTTACAAAGTGCTACTGTTAAGCCCGTCGTCAATCAGGTGTGTATAATAAGGGTCACTTTGTGAATATTGTTCAACAGAGGGCCTAGACAAGATACAAACGCCTTATAGCATCGATATACTATACCAACTAGATTAGCTGTCACGAACAAAATGACATCGAAAATGTGGTCGCGGTTACATATACTTACACAACTATACACGTACACGCAAAACAATAATATGTTCATATAAAAAGATAACTTACGTACTATAAAATAAGGTTGAATAATAATTGCAGACAATTCGGCACTTACACAGTTTTGGAGCTGAGAGTTGTGTGCTTCCATTGAGTTCCATTGTTTTTGAACGCTTAGACGTACAGTAAGCTAAGGAAAGGTATGGAGTTGCTTACGTTTATTTTTTCCAGAATAACCGTAATATAAAAATATGGTAAGTTACGTATAATGTTATGCTAGCCATAAAAGAAAGCATTACTTTGTACCCAACTTCTCCAGAATGATTGTTATTTCTTTCTAGTAGTATAACTGCATTTATTTGTTACAACATTAAGCTCTCAACGGCCGATGATTCCGATCGCATAAGCGCTATGACGCGTCGACCGCCAACAGATTAACATGCGTATCAAATGAAGCGAAGACGCTTCATTTGATACGCATGTTGGTCAAGAGAACGACTGGATGAAATAAGACATACATATAAATTCAAAATTCTTTATTATGCATAGACTTAAAATAATTAGGTTTCGTTAGGTACAATTTTACAAAAAGCGTTACAAATGTTACAAAAAGCGTTAAATAATGACAATAGTATTGAAGTCGGTACTAAACATGGCATATTTAACGCTTTCAAGTTTTTATTTTATTTTAAGTCTAATTTATCTACACTGAACATTAATAATTAATCAAGTTTAGTGACAATGTATTTGACATTATATTTTATATTTATATTTAATTGACGGGCCCGTTGGTCTAGTGGTTAGACACCCTGGTTGCTACCCGATGGGTCGTGGGTTCGATTCCCACCAAGTGTCTGGGTGTTATTTATCTATTTAAGTATGGATTTACCAAAAAAAATTACATAAGTATTAGTATCAGTTGTCTGAAAAAAGAAATGTTAATTACCTTTAAACAAATTTAATTTATTATAAATCTGTCTTTTTGAATCATTTTTTGTCTGAGCGGTTTCTTTTTTACAAACATAATGCAGTCTTACATCGATGAATTTTTGTACAACTAATCTCAGTAAATCAATGTTATGGTTATGCTCATTTTCTCCGACAAAAACATCTTTATTAATATATAATTTTAAAACTGCAACAGATATAAATATTTTGTCATATTTCTTGTGTATATTACCACCACTTAAACGAACACAGTTGCGTATAACGCGTTCAGTATTCATGCAAATGTCAAATACATCATTTGCACAATAAAATAAGCCATTCATATCTCGTAAATCCACTAGTTTGTGGAACCATAATTTTTCTTTTGCCCATAATTTTCTTTTGCAGTCCTCGCACCTAAGCTTTTTTACTAGACTACTTACCACAAAACCAGAAATGTAACCTACTATTTGGAAAACAATTTCCGGAATTGGGTTTTGTTCTAATTTTTGAATGAGTTCGTTGCAATTTATCTGGTATTTATCAAAATTGTGCTGTATAGATTTATTTTTTATGATTTCTATAGCACTTAAATTTTCTTCACATTCATCAAAACGATATCCCGTCGAAGAACTATTAATATTAGTTTTTATTTTACTAAGGTGGTCCAGTGACAATGGTTTCTAGACAGATTCTCTTTTTTTAAATAATCTTATTTAGGGTTTCTAATAGTATAATAATACAAACTTACACACATCTCATCACCACTTTTTCTATTTTACGCAGTTGTGAAAAAAATTGCACAATTTTATAACAATGAAACTCCATGCATTCTTTGTTCGAGAACTACGTAACGCTCGTGTACTGATTTACCAACTTATGTATGCTGGTGGCGTAAATGAGAACTAACTTTTTTATTGTGGTAGTGACGTGTAGTTTGACAGTTTTGCATAGACGGTAGTGACACTCTCTATCAGCAAAAATAATTTTGTCAGCCTGTGGCTTGGCATATGGCGAACTACTAGCGGAGAAAATGTCAAATAAATAATTGTTATTTCGGATTTTAGTGATATCTTACTTATATTTTGTATTTAAACTAGTAGTAATAAGATTACTAACCGAAAAAAAGATATTCCACCTGTAATTTTAGTGTTGCGACGAGTATTTGGACAGTTTTTCAACGCGCAATAAGACATTTTGACACGTCTTACGCCAGCTGTTGTCGGCTCGTACTAATTTGAAATAGAGCGATAGCCGTCTCCGTAGCTCTTATTTTCGTGACCACTTTTCGGGTCGTGACAGCAAATCTTGTTTAGATAGTATATCGATGCCTTATAGCGATTCTATTTCTTCATTCGCTAACGTTGTCAATTCCCTATAATTTGTCACGTGATTTTTCTATGTCTTATGTCATTCTCATACATGTTTTACTTTCGCGGTGCGGGTCACCCCCTTCCCTCTAATATGGTTGAGGGGGAGTGATGTCTGCTGCTCGAGTCAACTCGTGCGCGAGTGCTGCTTCAACTACTGTCTCTTTGGCCTTTTAGTTTGTTGTAATTTTTGTCGTAATTTATTGTTTTCTTCTTTTCTCCCTTGCTTTATGTTTCGAACGGCAGGACACACTATCGCTAATGTTGATTCAATTGTAACAAAACAAACAATGTTTAAAAAAGAGGTGAAAAAAAAACGACAAGCCCGCTGAGTTTCTTGCCGGATCTTCTCAGTTGAGGCCGCGACGTGATCCGGTGGCAGCTTTTAAAAAATTGACCATTGTGTTAGCGTTAAGCCTATTTGAAATAAAGATTAATGACTGACTTTTACTATATATTCGCGTTAACGCTTGTAGAAATGTTACATTGTCTAGAGGGCCTGGTCCTTGGTTCGCCCGAACACCACGTGTATTTATTTATTAGGTCGATAATGTGAACAGCAACTTCGCCGATGCCCGAACACGAAGTTTTTATCGCGACATTCCGACACGAATATTCGTCCGATAAAGGGGCCGTAGCTTAAAACAAAGACACGCTTTACTGCGTCTGTCTATATATCCGGTAACTGCTTCTACACCATGCAACGGTATTTAAAGCGGTTTTCACCATCAGTTAGGCTCAATTCATACGAAGATGGCAGCGGCCGGCAGCGCACTTACAGTGTGAAAGAATTTTAAACTTTATCTACTATACGTAAAAGACCATATCGCTTGAAAAACGCGACGCCGCTCGAGGCCGCTCGCTTAGATAATTTTTCACTGATGGTTTACAAAACCTAAAATTATGTTTTTATGTAAGTAGAAAAAAACAATACTTAGCAATCAAGTCTTCTAATTTGCACCCTATTAGGTGCCCGGGAGCTGTGGGGCTCGACCGGGGCATGTGGGATTCTTACCCACTAAAACCCCCGCGGCAGTCGCATCGGCACATGAGAGGAGACACCATTGCTCTCCGGTGGGATCTGTACCACCACTCAGTGCGTTGCCTTTCAGCCCGCCGCCGTGGGGCGCATTGTAGCCACCCGGGAACCTGACATGTTGTTCACGGGGACGGGGGTCGCTACCCCGCCGTCATCCTCCTGTGTGTCGCCGCTGTACTCAATGGATGTCCTAGGACCCACATCCCGAACCGGTCCGCCGGCGCCTAAATTCTCAATTTGTCTCCAGATCGAATGCCACCCATATCTGAACCAGCGTCGACTCAAGGAGTTCTGCGAAGCGCGAGGCATAAAGATCACGGCGTACTCCCCGCTGGGGTCTCCGGACAGGCCGTGGGCGAAACCCGACGACCCTCAACTCATGGAAGACCCCAAGCTGAAGGCGATCGCCTCTAAACTCGACAAGACTGTCGCCCAAGTGCTGATCAGGTAACTAATCGTAGGAAGATGTCCACTGCAGCACAATGGCCTCCCCCTTATAACGCCTCAACGAATGACAGTTAGCCAGTTTCATCCCCCGGTCTACTTAGTGGGAGACCTACCTAACCCTTCTTCTCTATCAGTAGGCATGATGACTGTAACACAATACCAATAAATCTGTGGTTTTAAATATTAGAACAGATTGCACTGATTCCAAAAATGCATCTCATTTTCATAATAATAGAGAGATTTTTGTGATATTTAAGCAAATAAATTACTTAAATACAGCTAATCGCCATTTTGTAATAAACGCTGCTCAGAGTGAATGACGTCAATGCTGTGTAAATAAACAACTGTCAAACTGTCATCTCAACTTTTTCTTTCATACAATGATTCACTTTTAACTTTTATACCTAGACAGATGTTTATTTACACCGCCGTAGTGACGTCACAACATGGCGCCATGCACCGGCCATCGTTTTGGAACGAAATTCAAACTCTATTTTAAAAATTGAAAATATTTCTATTAATTGTAATTTTAATATAAAAATATGATTATTTTCGGCAATAGAAGTAGTAAGTACATTATAGAGCATTTTTTCAAAATTAGTCATCATGCCTGTTGTTGGGTTACTTAGGTTATTAAGTGGTAGTTTCCTTGTCCAAGGAACCGGGCAGTTAAATACTATAATAATAATAATATTCTGGGAAAATTCACACAAGATGTGCCCACACACATATTTTGTATACCCAATGTGGGTAAACTACAGTTCATTATTGAAACACTATAAATTACAACTGTGGTTACATAATAAATAATCTGAATTTGAAATGGTTATCCAATCCCAAACTACTACTACTATCTCAACCACTCAAGTGATACTAATACTTATACTTATTTTGGTAATACATACTTAAATAGGTAAATAATGCCCAGACACTTGGTGGTGGTAATTAACCCACGACCTACTGGGTAGCGGCCAGGTCTAACCACTAGACCAACAGGCCCGTCGCCGGGATACCATCGAAATATCAGATATTTAGCCGCCAAGCAGTAGTGTCATAATATGGACAGCTAAGGACTGGAACAGTTTGCCTGCGTCAGTTTTTCCGCCCGATTATAACCTGGGTGTCTTCAAAGCTAGAGTGAATAGGCTTTTAATAAGCCAGTGTGCTTTACCATCCTAGATTGCGTCGCCGCTTTCCATCAGGTGGGACTGCAGTCAAGCACTGGCTTATAAAGAGTAAAAAAAAAAAAAGTGTGTAAGCATTGCCGTGTACTATGTGAAGCGCACTGTAGCTAGTGAAATTATCGGGCTCTGGACACTTAACTAATCGTCTCGGGTGATGTTTTTAGGCTGGCGTGTTGCTTACAATAAGATGGTCACTGAATTACTTGAAAATACTTGTGTTCATTTGTTCGCAGATACCAAATTGATCGGGGGATTATCGTGATACCTAAGTCGGTGACCAAATCCCGCATTGCGAGCAATTTTAATGTGTTCGACTTCAAATTGACCCAAGAGGACATGGATCTGATAGATTCGTTCGATTGCAACGGTCGCCTCGTGCCCATGACCGCGTGAGTATAATTCATAGACTAACTATTATTCATAGATTGCGTATTATGAATGGACTCGTTCGATTGCAACGGTCGCCTCGTGCCCATGACCGCGTGAGTATTATTCATAGACTAAGTATTATTCATAGACTGCGTATTGTTAATGGACTCGTTCGATTGCAACGGTCGCCTCGTGCCCATGACCGCGTGAGTATTATTCATAGACTAAGTATTATTCATAGACTGCGTATTGTTAATGGACTCGTTCGATTGCAACGGTCGCCTCGTGCCCATGACCGCGTGAGTATTATTCATAGACTAAGTATTAGTCATAGACTAAGTATTAGTCATAGACTGCGTATTATTAATGGACTCGTTCGATTGCAACGGTCGCCTAGTGCCCATGACCGCGTGAGTATTATTTATAGACTAAGTATTATTTGTAGTAAGCGTATTATTCATGGACTCTTTCGATTATTAAGTCGCATAGTGCCCATAACCGCAAGGACTGAGTATTCTTAATAGACTGGGTATTATTGAAGGACTTGTGGATTGCAACGATCGTCTAGCGCCGATAAACGCGTTCGTAAAATGAGTATTGTTCATGGACTCTCGATTATTAAGTCACCTAGGCCCGTATTAATAAACTGATCTCAGGTAGACACTTAAGTACGATATCATATGATACGCACTTGAGACGGGGGTAGCAGCTTAATATCGTCGCTTATTAAGGGCCTCCGCCGACACGATACTTTTTGCATCCGCGTTCGGCAACTCTGTTGCTTTTCGGAAGCTTGATACCGCAGCCGATCGCGAACCCCCGCACACTACTAGCAGATAGCGACCAGCGATTTCGACGCTTTCCGGTCGCTGGATGCAGCAACCGCGCGCTACACCACGCACACTACAGATGCCAGTCGCCGCGACTTTGGTAGTTCCGGGGTTCCCAACTTTAAGGATTTCTCCCTAAATAAATGGAGCATAATACATTGAACTATTTGTATTCTGATTACGTAACATTTATTAATGGGCAATGTTATTAATCTTAAAACCGACTTGTAGTTAAGATCTTAGTGTATAAAACTTGCTTCGAGGTAAATATATTGAGTATGATTAATTTTGTTAAAATTTTATTCGTTGAAATATTTTTTCGTACCGTGCAAAGCCGCTTGTAGTGTATGAAATTTAAAACAATCTACTTAAATAAATAGGTACCTAGGTACTTATTAGATATAAAATTAGTCACTATCCGTGTTATACGTATAGTCGCTCCTGTTTGTTTGTTTCCTTAATCTAAACTAAACATTGAATTTTGACCCAATTTCTACAATCATTTTGAGGGTTTCGGTACGTTTTAATATTATACGTAGGTATGTATAATTATAAGGTTTAAAACTCCGGCGATCCCTCGCCGATGTCAGTTAATATGTTATGTTAAGCACCGACTTCAATACATTTTCGTTATATAGTACTTTTTAGATCATAATAGCAGCGTTTTCCCTGAAAGAAAACGCATATTAAACTACTTACCTTATTCGAAGCTTATAATGAGAGCGGCACTTCCGGTTTCCCGTCATATTTCTTCCTATTGGTCTACTTCACTGTGATTTGATCGGACGTGACGTCATATTGCCAGGCGGGTGGGGGGAGCTGTTGTAAAACACGCTCACTCCATTCGTGTTCATTGTGTCGAAGAAATACCAGGCAGGTTTAAAAAGTAAGCTTCGAATAAGGTAAGTAGTTTAATATGCGTTTTCTTTCAGGGAAAACGCTGCTATTAAACCACAGTACCGTTATTCGAAGCTTATAATGAGACGTGTTTGTTATCGCCTGGTAATATCGGTAGATTAATGACGCCAATGTGATTTACGGATGTATTTTAAATATCCAAGTATGAATTTTAAATAAAAATTCAATAGATTGCATTCTTATATATATATATATATTTGTATATGCTAATTATTTCTTTTAGAATCGAGTAGCAGAGAAAGAGAAGAGAAGGAGAATAGAACTGTATCAGCCATTAAAATCAATATTATGGCAATTATTCATTGGGTTTTGTTAAACAATCCAGTACAAAAGTACTTTTTTTTTTCTCGTGCGATGTGTTTTTGACTTCGCCTTTATAATACATTAAAATGTATTAAAAATCTCCAATTTCAATGTGCTAGCTATTATTAAAAACCACTACGCCTGTGACGCATGATAGGTAATTAATTAAGCTAAATTATGTTCGTGATTTTAGTCTTTTTGACCCATCAATAAAGATAAGATAACTGAATACATATACAATTTGTTTTTAAACACAACGCCAGGTACTGCGATGTTGTATACTTTACAGTACGTGGCTTTCCGATTAACGCACTTCTTGGACACGACTATGCTTTACAGAGTACTAGGTGATGTTACAATGTTTACCTCTAATTATTATGCAGTGTGATAATCTTTAGCATCCAGCAAGCAACAGTGTGAAGGGTAGACTTCACTTTGTGTAGTAATAGATAAATTATATGGGATTTTTATCTAAACTCTATTAAGGCATTACTCTAGTCATTAGACAGGGTCTTTTTATAAATGTTAAATCGTCTATACATTGCTATATATGCAAGTATGTGTTCTACATGTGAAGTAAGCTACTTTGAAAATTGCTCACTAAATCATATCCTAAATAGATGAGTAAAGGATTAATAAGTAAAATCGATTTAAGAACATGTTGCTAAGAATTGACAAGCAAGTAACTGGACTGATCAGTATTGTACATTGTCAGAGTTAGGCAATAATAATACCAAACAACAATGATTGATGCTCGAATCTGCTATAAACTAGCAAAAAATGTGGCAATATTTAGAGCTATTTTTATTTAGTTTAGAAAATCAAGACCAGCTCATGATGATTGTAAACTACTTCGTGAATTTTTAATGTAATATTTGGTTCGATTTGAAAGGTCAAGTCTGGATCACCAAAACTCACATTTTTAAATTTCAGAACGAAAGAATATTGTCTGTATGCGAAAACTAGGACTCTTTAAAAGTTGTGTCATATGAATAGTTGACTCAAAACTCGTTCAAGAACAGTCTGCTCTCCGAAATAATTCAGGGCCAATACGATTAAATATATATTTAATCTATACCAGAATACTTCAGAGCCAATACGAGTTAGTATATGTTTACTGAATACTCGAATAATCATACATGGAGGATGATTTGTAGTCTTTCTTCTCCAAAGACGGATTGGACGATATTGTTACATTTTACTAGTTTTTGATAGTTACCGCTAGGGGCGCTGGTGTGAAATGTATGGAGAAAAGCGGGAAAACTGACAGTTTGATACACAAAGTATAATTATTGTTTTATCGAGTTCGTAAACTATACAACCCGGACTAGACCCCGTTCTATTTAAGTTATTTTTTTCTAGTAGCAGTTAGGAGTTATTATGCTGATAATTTTGAGCAAAGCTGTGATGCTGATGTATTTTGAATTTTCATGCAATATATTTTATCTTTGTTAACCTCCAAAAATTCATTAAAATATTTTTTATCGTTAATTATCGTTATTAAATTTATAGTAGAGGAGTCTCTAATATACATTTCCGACAAACGATATTGTAATATCCAAAAAAGTTCATTATAGACTAGTTCTTGTAATTAATAATTAATTTCATAACCTAACCTAAAAATATATTTATATTGTCTGAGCACACCCACAGCATTTAACGTAAATACACGCACTTAAGTCACGAACTGACTGCACTCAGCTCACAGCAACCTAATACAATGATTGAGTGCACACAAGTGTCAAGTTCTGTTTATTAATCAACAGTAACTCAGCTGAGGCCAGCGTCTTAAACTTTGACTCAATACTCATTTATTAATTATGTCAGCAACTTAAGTTCGTTCTCAAGTGCCGAATCTCAGCTGAGATTGGTTTATTAATACGGGCCCTAGGCCCATTACCGCGTTGGTATAAATCATAGACAGCCTTAGAGGAGATACCACTGAAGAGAGCATGATGCGCTAACCCCTCTGCTATGCCAAATTTTGTTCATATGTTCAGGTCATTCTTTATTTGAGTGCGTATCTTTTTGAATGTGTTGCGAGTTTATTATAGTGTGGGTATGCGTGAAATTGTATCTGTGTGTGTTTACTTCGCCTCCCGCACCCCGCAAAAGTGCCACGAAAAAATTGTTCGGGGAATCGACTCGATACTAGCTCCATTCTAATTACTCTGAGTAGACAGCGTATTATTTATCGACCGTTTATTTTTCCATAAACTCGTTCGATTGCAATTCGCCTAGTGCCCATAACCGCGTGGGTATTAATCATAGACTTTCTCAGTGGTAGACTTGTTCGACTGCAACTTTATATGGCATTTTGGTATGATTAGCAGCGTTGGGGCCCAGAGGGCTTAGACAAGATCGCTTCATAGCGATCTATTTCTGCATTCGCTAACGATTTTTTTTGATGACTTATGTCATTCTCATAAATTTTTATAGGTACTTTCTATTAGCGATAACGCTTGTAGAATGTTACATTGTCTAGGGGGGCAGGCCAGTGACGTTATAAAATTAGTAAACTACCAAATGTGTAAATGCATCCACTTAGAGGCGTTATTATCTATACCCGTTTTTTTTTTTACAAAGTCTATATCTTGCCAATAAATGAATAGACACATGCGTTGATCTACCCCATTTATTGTCACGATTTTGTTTACCCTGTTTTTCTATTTCGAATCTGTTCGTAGACTGGCCACCGTAGCCGTATCGTTTGGACCATAGTTAATGTAGATGTGTTTTTTTTGTTACAGTTCTTTGGGCCATAAATACCATCCATTCGAGAATGAAGAATTTTGAATGTGCACAGTAAAATTATAGAAATCGTAATAAAATTACTGAAGAAACTTTTACAGTGGGCAAGGAAGTCTTACTATGAGAAGGCTGTGGGACTTGCATTGGCAATAAATATGCTAGTTCATTCCCATCTACGAACAAATCCATCAGGGGCATACCATCGTTAGCTTTATATATACATATATTGTGGTCATTTCTTGTTTATTATTATTACGATTACATTTATAGTTACTTTATTTTATTAAGTAAAATGTTATTATATTGATACATTTTTCTTTTATTACTTTATACTCTTAGGTAATACACTAATCTACTGAGACTAGTTGATATTTAACCTTATGTCCTTGTTCGTAAGGTTCAATCTACGTTGTTATGGCGTAGCGTCAAGCTGTTGCAATAACTTTGCCAAATAATATTGTCACCTTACTGTCTCGATAGAAAGAGGCAGCTATATACTACAGTACCTACTCACAATGGATCCTTGTGTGCCTGAAGTTGGGTTTGGCGACTATTGCGCAACTACAATCGTGAGTTGTTAATACAAAAATAGCTACTGCGCAGCGTCTTGCAGCCAACTTCAGACACACAAAGATCCTTTATGACTACTGTCACGTAACGGATGGTTAGAGTAGGGTAGAGAGAACCCGGAGACCGCTACTAAGACAGGTAAGTAACTAAGGGGGAAGTAGCAATAAAGAATGAGAACTCAGGACTTACAATATCACTATAATTACAGATAAAAACGTTACAGTTCTCTAAAGATAGTTACGCAGTTCGTTTCACCGGGTCGGGAACGCGGACACTTATTAGCGTAAGATCACGTAACTTGCTTGCAAAGATTCCTGGGCGCAGGGAAGCCTGGCGGCGTGCCTAGATGGCACAGCCGCAGCCAGGCTGTTGGACGCCAGCAGGTTTAGCACCGGCCACGACAGTCAACCAGTAGGCTGGCCGATGAAAATGGGGTGCGGGCGTCAGCACGCCACAGCAGCAGCACCCGTAGATATGTGGCCTCTGGCGTAGATAATGGCCAATTCCGGCTCAAGACCTGGTTCAGCTCGGCCTCCGGTCTTGCGACTCTAGGCTGTAGACCTTAGGCTTTCCACTTTTGGGGTAATGAGTGTATCACCTCATTTCATTCCTCACATATCAACCTCCATTGTCATACCTCATCTTTTTTATAAATATTTGTATTTATTTTAAATTCAAATTAAAAATTTAATTTTCTCCTCTCTCCACTTGACAGCTCCTTGTCTAAATTTAAATTTTTAATTTGAATTAAAAATAAATACAAATATTTATAAAAAAGATGAGGTATGACAATGGAGGTTGATATGTGAGGAATGAAATGAGGTGATACACTACACTACTGACACTACTACTGTACATATATTGACCTCTCTGCTTCGTGTCAAGTTAGTTATAATACTGCTAATAGAGATGGTGGTAGGGCCTCAGGTAATCATCAAGTATGACTTAGTTGGGAGCACATTATTTAACAGAATACCTCTAACTGCCGCACTCACAAATGCCAATTAACTTTAATTACAATTAAGACACTTTTTGATATCTATTTATTTCGACTTTCGTAGCCGTTATTGATTATTTTCGATGATTGAATATGAGATAATTGATATTTCTACTCACTATCTGCATATTAAGTATTAATGACTTCGCGTATCGAAAAAAAAACGATTTTAAAGTATGGATTAATTATCATTAACTATAATTGACGTTTGTAGGTTCGGCAGTAAGTGCTAGAGCCACAGAACACAAATCGGTACAAGTACTATAGAACGCTTAATTCAAGTAAGAACAAAGAAAGGAAGACCTAAAGAAGCTAGAACACACGAGAAGTAAATGTAAATTCGTGCACACGAGTAGCTTTTGTCATGGTGACTATTTTGTCAATGCTTTTTTTTTTAATGGAACTAATCCCACCACTCATTCCCACCACTGTGACTCCTGTCAGCCAGGATCTACAGTGGTCACCAGCGAAGACACCGAGGTTTGACCCTCAGCGAGTCCCGGGGAAACGCCAAATTGTCTTGGAACCGGCAACAAATTTAATTAGAAAAGTATGTTACTGACATTACTCACGCAACCATAAATATTTTTACTAGCTATATTAATTTGCCCCTTTTGTGTGCCTGATTATGTGCGCATCGCTATTTGTCAACAGTATAATATTATATTACTGTTTGGTTGTCGTTATGTATTTTTTGCATCTAAGTATTTGACTGGCATTCTTGGGATAGCGGGCCCTCAGCCGGGCCCGCAGACTGAATAAGAATAAATAATATTTATTCGCCGGAAAAACTTAGAAAAAACACAAAACATAAAATAATAATAAAACGTGTAAGTACGTCCATTTCCGGCAAATGAGGCTAACCACTCAGCATATTGCTGCGCCGGAATACATATCCCGGTCCAGCGCTGTTTTTCAGGATTAGCCCCTGTGACATTTTGATGCCATACCGACCTTAAATTCTACTTAATTAATATTATATTGTGAAAATAAATTCTCTTCAGTACACACTTATCTCCACTACAAAAATAAAATATAAAATAGTAACAAAATTTAAAAATAAAATAAACATAAATGACAACAGAGAAAAAATACCAAAAATACATGGTGATGCTGAGGAAGGCTGCCAACCAGTCATCTAGCATGCCGGACTCGTCCTACTGCCCTGCATAAAGTGCATATTTTTAATTTTTTGATCATACTTCTAATAATAATAATAAGGTACACATAAGTCTATATCCATTTAATTTTAGTTAGGGTTAAATTAAATACAATGAAAAAAAAATGAGTAAAAAATATTATTGTGGTGAAAAAGAAAATAAGAAACTAATATTTTAAATTGACAATTATAAAATTAATTTGTAAATAAATTATAAGAACTATTAAAATTGATTAAATTTAAGGATTTAGTATAATTTAAATTTCTTTTTACACAGCATAGGGCCCTGTGATAGGGCCTAGGCGACAAACTAAATTAAGATTTTTTTTGTTAGATGGAGCTTTACTAACTTACTGAGCTGAATTAGCGACATGGGCATTTTTTTAAACGTCTCGCCTGGGCCTATAACAACAGATAGATGGCGTGAACACAGAATTATTTATATTTTTGTTGACTCATTATTGCATTATTGCTCAAATATTCCTAAATATATTCTATTTCACTCCCATAACTAAAACGAATCTTACGATTATGTAGGAAGTACCTAAGTATATTTAATTAAAATCCATGCAGCCATGGATTTTAATTTAATATGCCGCAGACCGTGTTAAAAAAATAAACATACCTACTATCGAAAAATATAATAGCTAAATTATTATCTTTCGCAAAGTACAACCTACGTGCTCACACGTCCTCTTTTCTTTTTCGTTCCTTATTATATACCCGCACCGCTTTATATTCTATTAAATAATTTAAAAAACATTACAAAAAGAAACTTCGATTCTAAGAGGATACGAACTCGCGTCTCGTGATTCGCTTCCGAACGCCTAACAAAATGATCTGCCGCTGCGATATCTAAGTGTGTAAAATTAGCATTCATGTCGTAACATAAATATCTATCGGGACTAAACTGTATTGAAATGTCACTTTTCTCTCTGTGCCTCTGTCCTTTGTCTGTGTGCGTGATATTTCTTCTATTATACATGTCAGATTATTTATGGGTGCGTGTATCGGTGTGAGTCTGTGTGCAAGAAATCTGTTTGAATGTGTGAAAATTGAGACAACGCCGTATCGTGTCTGCGTGGCCCGCGCGCAAAATCTATCTTTACATTTATGAGTAGATGGGTATAGTACAGTGCATTTATGTTAAGTTCGTCGCGCATAGGTGATTGATTTCAAAAATTTTGCGTGCTTTTGTTTATTTACAATGGTGAAATAATTGAAAACGAAATATTACTATGCACACTTTATATTGATATGTCTGATTGGGAAAATCACAGGGTAGGCAAACACTTTTTGCCTATATGGACTGCACGCCACTGAACACCAGGAAAGCATTGTATGGACATCGGACGTCTTAGGAAACATAATACAAATTTTATTCTAAGGTAAAATTTTCATATTATGTGTTCCGTTTGACGTCCGAAGTCCTTTTATGAGAGATCTGTTTGTTATCTCCTGGTGGCTTGCATAGTAAAACGCAACAATGTGATAGATTTTGTTATTAGTACAAAAGTATATGAAAAAAAAAAACAACTAATTAAATCATAATCTGCCCTAATTATCTTTTATAACTTCTTTCTTTTAACATGGTTGTCTAGAAGAAGTGGCTTTAATCGATACGACTGCCATTCGCATAAATAGACTATTCAATTGATACAGATTTTTCAAATCAAATCACCAAATTTATCCCCACAAAAGCCCTAACAAAATAGGCTGAGAAAAAAATGGATAGTGATTTGTTCGATTTGGTATTATTGGTACTTCTAAAATATATATATTCAAGAAATAAGAAATAATATCTTCGTACGGTTTCATAAAGGCGCTAGTTTACGTTAGTTAAAATATCGGTAATAGGGTACTTTTCTTAATAGTTAAGAAATAAATAGGTGATTTAAAGCTAGCCAAGTGTAGCCGCTATAACTGCTTCAGACAGAGTTCACCATACCCAAGCCCCATAGGATCGCGGTAATAGCTGATCTAAGAGGTTCCCTTGTTATAAAAATAAATTTATTCAAGGACGGAGGATGTCAATAATGTACAACTTATCTGTTGATCCAAATAGTAACGTTCACACGAAGCAGTCTGCTTGAGAATCAAGAATAAGCTTCTTGTTGAGAGACAAACAGGAGATACATGCAAATTCCTGGGAACTAAATATTGGATATAAAGTGATAGTCATCCTTGTCAATGTAAAGAGTCAAGTCATGTTACTCTAGGACCTGAGGCGAACCAGAGAAATTATTAAAATGTCTAATAAATTTGACAAATTCATCATCACTGAACAACAAATCTAGGGTTGTTATTATTAAAAAATTGTATCAGTAATACAATTTTTCTGGCATCTCAGATAAGCAGTTGTTGGAGCTTATGAAATGGCTTTAACAATTAAGTACTTAGTAAGTTAGTACAAATGATTATGCCTTAACTTAATTATTTGAAGCTCTTTCGGCATCAGTTATAGTTTCACATACTGATGGTATAACGGATTTAACCACGAAAATAGTTCAATAAGCAAATCTTTAATTTACTTAAAAATGGGTTTGTTAAAATAATGACCGACGGATGGACGATTTTAGATGACGATAGTGCAATTTAATTTGAGTTCACCACTGAGCCCATGTTGCCTATATCGGGATATAATTATTAAGCGTAAACGTTTTCTAATATGTTGACAAGAACTGTTTATCGTCTGGTGACCCGCTTTGAGTTAGGGTATCCCAGCCGAAATGAGCCAAGCTTCCAGCTATAGTACTGTAGCTGTCGTAGTATGGGTACTTGAACTAGAGATCGGCTTGTTGCTGAATCCAACAAACCGTTTCAAAGTTATTTCTACTTTCATTTAACACTTTCACAATCATGGGTACTATTATAATGAACCGCTCTTGCGACTGGTTGAGATGACCACACATGCACACGCGGACGCAGGAGAATTGATGGAGAAAGATCCACGCAAGATCGTTACTCCAACAACTGCTGAAAGCGTTGTGAAACTACGCGTGCTAGTTTGCCAAGTCCAGCGTAACATACCTCAATAAGCTAAGCTCACGTAAGCTTTGCTTGATGCGGAGAGGTGTACATCTGGAGTTCTCCTAAAGCTGATCACTCTGTGCCGGATCGATTTCGTGAGAGCATCGATCCGGCAGTAAATGAGAGCAGGCCGGTCTACGTATTGTACACACCCGGTAGGTGCAAGGGACAAAGAACTGCGGCTGTTAGTCAAGAGTTGCTTTATTCCAAGAGCATTAAAAATTTCGTGTCGCCCTCGTTCCTACATACGGAACATAGTGTGGTTTTGCTGTCGAACTGTAAGATTACTTTGATTGAAGTTTCGATAGCTTTTGCTGTTTATAAGAACAGCTACCACAGCGTATTTTGTAATTCCCTTTAGGGTGGTACAGACCCGGTAGGTGCAAGGGACAAAGAACTGAGACTGTTAGTCAAGAGTTGCTTTATTCCAAGAGCATTAAAGATTTCGTGTCGCCCTTGTTCCTACATACGGAACATAATGTGGTTTTGCTGTCGAACTGTAAGATTACTTTGATTGAAGTTTCGAAAGCTTTTGCTGTTTATAAGAATAGCTATCACAGCGTAATTCCCCCTAAAGGCGCATTGCACCCTAAAGGGAACTTTAGGGCGCAATGCCACTTCAAATGGCGTCGACTTCAAGTGCCTTGTCGTTGTTGACTGACGCTGGCCATTGAATGTGTCCGTGATCAGAATACTCGTAATGGACAGAGTCGCTCGTGATAAATGGAAGTTTTCTGATCGTAGTTTTCTAACCACCATTACAGATCGCTTTGTACCACGTTCTGAAAGAAGCATGGACGGTGCGAAACGGATCCTGTGGGGCTACAGCGTGCGGCAATGCAACCTTCCCCGTTGGGTGATGAAGGTTGCAAAAGTTAGGCACCCTAAGAGGCGTTGCGCCTGCTTGAGGGGCCAACTGCCTGCTGTTAAGACACTCAAAAGTGTTGACGGACTTTTAATATATGAATACTTGACGTGGAGATGTGTTCCATACTATTAAAACGTCTGTTTGGGGTGAGAATTGATTTTTCTGAATCGATTTCCATGTCCTGGCTTTTGAGAAACTATGGCAATGGCAATTTGAAGTTCCCGCATCGCCTTGCACTGGTGGACTTATATAGAGTCTATCAAATATACGGACTGACAAGGACTTGTTGCGAAAGATTTCGGCAGTCCAAATCGATACTGTGGGGAACATTCTCGGTGCTGCTGCTAACCCGAAGGGTACAACAGTCATCCTTCGTAACCAATGCGTAGGTAGTATATGATCTTTGGTTATGAGATAATAGGCCTGTCTTTGTTCGCATCCTCGGCGCAAATTTATACATATAATTTCGTCCGGAACGCGGGCGTGCTGTTAATAGTGATGATTTTAAATTTGTGTCTTGAATGATTTGAATCTCTAGGCCGACGTCTAGAGATTCAAGTTGGAGCTTGAAAATGTTTTCAAACGTGCAGTTTGAAAACGAAATATTTTCAAGCTTCCATTTTTGGTACTAGGGGTGGTCTCTCAGCGAATGGAATGCGAGCAGCAGAAATTAATTAATTAATTTCAGAATAGTTCTGCGAAGAACGCATCCTTATCGCCCCCCCGCCCTGTTTCTATTTATCGTAATCAAAATTTTTGTTTTATATTATATATTGATTTGCTTTAATGCCTTTGGTTCCGATACCGGGAATTGAACCCAAGCCTCCTGGGAGAGAGCCAGGTCTCTTAGCCACTAGACCATATCGGAAGAAGCGAAATGGCTTCCTATACGAGATCTAGCTAGAACACACTGGTGACTGGCCGTACCAAGATTTAAATAGTGGCGTTGGCTAGTAAAATAATCAGTAAAGTTTTTGGGATTGCACATAAATTCTGCAGAGCGAATAAGTTTTCCCCCATATCTTAACAGGTCTCTTTTAAACTCTTGAGAAGAGCTTTATAAGAGATGTACGAAATACCGAATTGGATATGTCATAAGAAACTTTATTGCAATCGGAATAACAAACCAAAAGAAACCTTCAACTTTTTGTAAAAAGATCATTTTAACTTGGTCTCCGGCTATAACTACCTTCGCGTAAAATTCCGTAAAGCAACGTTCAGGAATTCATTTTATGCACTAAAGAGCAAAAAAGCATTAGATGGGGCCACGAAACTACGATCTAATTTACTCCACTTGAATAGAGCGGAGGATCCTCTAAATATCTTAATTTTGCATTAATTTTTGAAACGAATGGAAACAGTAACGAATGGTGATGATATACGGAATTCCAATCTGGACTGTTAAATTTTTGTATTGTATGCGATAGTTTAACAATCCTGCTCGAGCAGATGCTCGAGGTACAGCAGGTTCCTCAATGGCAACATTATGGAACCTCTGGTGTCTTCACTGGTAACCACTGCAGATCCCCGCCTAAAGGAGTCACAGTGGCGAGAATGTGTGGTAAGATTAGTCCCAAAAATAATGGGAGCATTTAATTACCACAGTTTAATATCATTTACACCAGGTAGATGTGAAAATATTATTTACATTTATCGGTGCTGTAGCGGGGATACTATATCCCGAAATATTTTTCGCCCAAAATATATTATTAAAAGACTTACCAGATGTCCTGATAGTACCTCTAACCTTCGCCGGAGGAGCGGCTTGAACCCGTTGATCTTGATGTTGTGGGTAACCTGGAATCTTCTTGGAGCGCACCGGTTATCACTGAGCCTAAATGCGTTGATTCACGATCACTAAGCAAGTACACTCGTAAAATTAATTCTGTTTCCGCGGTATGAAACCTCCCGGGATTTTTAAGCAATTCTACGTAACGGTTTTAATTATTTCGTAAAAATAAATATTGGGTAACTTTCTACTTTTACGCCCGGTTTCCGAAAGGATGATCAACGCAAAAATCAACTAACAAGATGTCAAATCTCCTGTCAAGCGTATTTTGGGTTGCAGAAAGCATGATCAACTATTTTAATTTGCACATCCTGTCAGTTGACACGGCTGTTAAATTTTGCTTCAGAAAGTTCATGTCAAAGCCAATTTGGGTTTCTGAAAGGCTAATTAAGCCACAATTAAGCCATGATCATAGATTATTCTCTTGTCAAATACAATGTCAACTAATCGGTGTTGGTCGACCAATTAAGTATTAAATTATACTATTTGTTTTGGATAATCTACTAGTTTATGACAGATTACGTAATTATTAGGTATAAAAAGTCCTTTGCAACAAAAATACCAAGATTGTATTAACAATTGCTACTTTTGAAATTTACGATAGTGAAATGCGCACTCCAGATCCGCGCGGGATGAAGGCCCACGAAATAAGAGTGTGGAGCCGCTTGACAATCAAAAATATTTTCTCTATGGGGTACCACTGGTGCTTTTCCTTCGAATCGTGACACATGGTGAAGGACAAAAAATACTCTGTTTCTTTTTATCACATGTAACCTATATAAATGCATTCATTTCTTGTGCGAATGAGAAAGAAAGTGTCCATCCCTCCTGTAGATCCTCCATCTATGGTTACAGGTTATAATATCTTTGAATTGAATGAGCTATTGAATGAAATATTGAACTAAATAGGTAAAGTAGCCATACTTAAATAATATTCTTCTTGTCAAATTAAAATGATCATAGATTAGTAAATTTTTCTCTAATTAACGTTTCAGAAACCCGAATTGATTTGAACAAGCTGTCAAGTTAACAGCCATGTTAGTTGAATATCCATTTGAATAGCCTTTCAGAAACCGGGCGTAAGTCTCGAAAGCTACAATAAAATAACAATTTAAATATTTTTTCAACAGAAAAAACTGTAACGATATGCGTTCGGTTCCGAAAACGACGCAACAATGACACAATGACAAAGATGGCGGCTTGCTCTGTGAAATCTCATTTAGTTACAGATTTGGCCACTGTGGCGCTGTAGGTGGCGGTCACGTGACGGTAAGGTAGCGACATCTAGCGGCAAAGCGAAGAAAAAGACGATGCACTCTCTCATAAAAGGACTTCGGACGTCAAACGGAACACATAATATCTTTTTTTTTCGGGGTCAGTGGCTTAGGCGTCATAGAGTAACAGACAGACAGACAGAGTTACTTTCGCAGTCCCTAGACCGCCACAATGAACGACATTTTGCTATTTGCATCCAACGGTTGCCTGCGACGCGAACAATGTCGTCGTCGGTTTTGTTTTATACATAATACTTAATTTATTTTGCAACTGCTTGACTAGGTACTTGACACTGGCGAAATCATCAATACCTAATTGATGGAAGGAAGCCATTTTGTAAAGATCTTTTTGCATAGCTACATAGCTAGCTTCTTGGCTAGACCAGACAGGAGTAACAAAGCGAGAAAAAGTCACTCGTGCACGGTAGAATAGATCTAATTGCTAGAGAAGACAGTAAATAAACTCAATTGAATATTCAATATATTTATTAAAAATTACATTTACAGGTTGTTTGAACATTTTTCATGCTAACAACATTTGATTGTATTATTAAAACTATAAAAAAATGCTATGAACGAATCAGGCACGGAAAAGAAATGACAGACTACAGTGTACTATATTGTTTTTTTTCCTTTGAATAACATGGTTATCAATTAAAAAAACCTAATTTCGATTTACTTTATGAATAAAAATATAATATTGTACATACCTATAGTGTATTAGTATTTTGCAACCGTTATAATAAAACAACAGAATTGGTAAATGGGTTGGGATTAAATAACTACGAGTTCCTGAGTGCCTGGGTCCGCGGATTCGAATCTCAGCAAGTAAGCACATAAGAAATCTTTTTCTTTGTGATTTTGATTTACGCCTAACATTAGTTCATATGGGAAGGAATAGCTGTCGCTACTGAGGCACGTGTAAGCATCGTGTAAGCATATTTTGAATGAGTGAATGGATGTTGCCATCGATTTATTATATAAACTAGATTTGGTGTCACGGTTCAAAAAGTGGTAGCGAGAAATAGCGCCCTTGTGTCGCTATTTCTCTACAAGCCACATCCTGACAAATTTAACGTTTCCGCCACAGCACAGATAAGTTTGCAACCTCCGCGACCACATTTTAGATGCCATTTTGTTCGTGAATGTTTATCTAGTTTATATATTATATCGATGGATGTTGCTCTTCTTCTGTTAGAGTTCTGAAGAGCCGGCGTAGGTAGTGATTGCAACGATGCGTACCACAGTTGCATAGCGTGATTTTCTATCGTGCCGGGCTTAGAACACTACTATAATAGGTCGGTCGGTGGCTGACTCAGAGTAAATAGAAGTGACTGAACATAATTGTTTTTTGCCTGATTTGTCCATAGCAGGGTCACGGTCTGAAGTACTGTATTGAAACCATATGTGTAAAAAATGTTAGGATCTTAGGAGTGTATGTGACGGTGACATTTTTTGACGATGAGACCTCATGGTCTTTCATTCTCAACTCTATTACTGGTTTGAACTAGGTATATTACTCATTACCATCGCAGAATAAATTGCGAGTTGGATCCTAAGGCCTCATTTACGGAGGCGCGGAGCGTCGCGCGACGCGTGCGGCGTGGGGCGTCTCTCATCTCCCTACAACGCCATTATGTTTTAAATCAGTGCGGGCCGCGCCACGCGGCCATAAACGAGGCCTCACTCCTACAACGCCATATGTTTTAAATCAGTCCGTAAACGAGGTAAAGTACGTATGCAATGTTAACATTCCAGGATTCTCCGCCAATTGGTAAAAGCATTGAGAGCCATTGGGTACGTTATACTGAAAACAAGAATTGATTAATTAAACGCCTCCAACATTGTCTGGAAAAGATCCATTTGAGTGAAAAGGCCGCATTTGATTATATTTTTTTAAGTTTCTATAACAACTATAAATTACAAAAGCCTAAAAAGCCCGAGAGTGAACAAACAAAATGGTCTTAATTAGGTAGGTAGGTAGGTACATGAAATCTATACACAATGTAAGTATAATTATTATTTTAATTCATTCGATACCCATTTGGATATTTTTGGCAGTAAAAGGTAAGTATTTACATAAAATATTTGCAGAAAAAAACGGACTTAAAAGAAAATTATGTAAAAATCATTAAATAATGAAAATATAATAAATGCGGTGCCAATAATAGATAGCGTTATGGCGTGTTAACTAATATTTTCGTTATTTAATGCTTCTTAGATCATTATCTTTGAATTCGGTTATTATTTTTCTGAAAATATTTAATTTGACACTTTATAGTGTTTTTTTTTAATTGGGACCATTTCAAGTTACTTACCTATATTGTAAGTGCTCACCTTAACTTCATTTATCCCTGGTTTTTCGATCCAATAGATCAAAGAGTTACCTTTCGAAGTCAACTTATTCAACTTGGCGAATGCGGTCAAGCCTAAACCGACCATCTCGCCACCTTCAATCAGTACGACCCATGGGAACATGGTCCCGTCTGAGCAATCCGCAGTTGAAGTCATATTATAATAGTAAGAACAACCTGCAGATAAATCAAATTCTTAATTTCAAATAGGCTTCGCGCTAGCACTTTTGAGTGGTCAGTATTTTTTAAAGCAGCCTCAGCTGATTTTTTCTTGTTACAACCAGATCGTCAGCGACAGTGTGTCCTTTTTTTGTTGTTTGACATTTTTTAATTTAATACTATTACTAATATTTACGACATTAATTAATTAAATCAAGTACATCTTGGAAATTCACATGCCTGACTAGGCGAAATAGACTTAAGCACTTTTTTAACAATAATATTACCTACTGTTACTTTACGTTACTCTACTCTAAATGATTATGATTATGTTGTCGGGGAGGAAACGTTCAAAGTATGCGCAGGGGCGGTGGCCGGGCTATGTGGGATTTTAACCCATTAAAAGGCCCGGTGGCCCTTATCGACGCTGTGGAAAGTGTTCTTGGCACTCGGTTCGAAGCTTGTCAGAAGCTCCAACGCCGGACACTTGCTACAGTACATGTATCCCGGGGGGAGCAGAGACAGCACACCCCCTGGCTGCCTCGCGGTGCTCGCGACGACGCAGGGCCTACACCGCGTTGTCGCCCGCCTGGCAGCCAAAAAAACACGAGACAAAAACCAAAAAAAAAATGTTTTGAAATTTGCAAATGAAGCCCTTTCATATGATACCCCACTTGACATAGTAGCCTCTTTGAAATTTTTTAAGGGCCCCCATTAAAAAGAAAGTAAAAGAAATAAAATATTTTTTTATAAGTGTTCTTGGATGCTTTAAAAAGACAACTAAGTACTTACGTGTAATAATAAATAATAATAATACCAGCCCCTTACTTTGTGACAGGCAGTTTAATTTTATTGTTTACTAGCTGACCCACGCAGCTCCGCCTGCGCTATTTTTACGTTAACTAAACTTTTAATAACCGACGATACATAACCTCTTTTTTTATAGTCGGTTAAAAACTGGGACCCACTTTTTACTTGCTCTCCGAAGCACGGACCCGTTTAGTTCAAATGGCGTTAAACGGTCACCCATCTATTTAATGACCTTACCTAGCGTTGCTTAACCCGATCGATTACAAAACCTTGATAACAACTCTCTATGAGTGTTCCCTTACTAATATTTATTATATTATAAAGAAAAATTGATAAAATCGGACCAAGCGTATAACCAAGTACCCGTTTTGACTTTAATCCCCTCTCCCAAAAGAACCGTGCTAGATTACGGGATAAAAAGTATCCTATGTCCTACCTCGTAGTAAGATCTCAAATCATGCCAAGTTTCATTTGAATCCATTCAGTAGTTTCGGCGTGATGCTCAGCCGTGATACAGACAGACAGACAGACAGACAGACAGACAGACAAAAATTAAAAAAATTACATTTTCGGCCTCAGTATCGGTTATAGAATGCCCTCCAAATATAATTTTCAAAATATCTTCAATGTACAGAATTGGACCTGTTACAGTTTTATTATAAGTATAGATAAGATACAATTCGTTTAAAAGTAGCCGGCTTCACTCCACCATAATGAGCAGGTATACCTGTCAGATCTCTAGAAGCGTCCAGCATACCGGATGAAGCAAGGTCCAGTACAACGCCACTCGAATGCGATACAAATATCGCCATTACTTGGATTCAACTTTATGTAGTGGAAAACATTACCGGTGTATCATCTTTAGGACGATAATCGATTGCATGAGTCAGCCCAAAATATGTGTGAACGGGATGAGCACGCGTAACGTCACATACAAGCGATGATCGCGACACTACCATGAAATTAATAAAATAATTGACTATCTAGAACACTTTACCAATATAAGAGAGACATCCTTGCTTCTTGAAATTGCTGTCAGGTCCAGTCAGAGCCTGTAATTGTGTTGGAATTTTGACCAGGTCTCCGTTGAAGCCTGACACCCAGATTTTGTCTTCCTGAAGAGTTTTTTTATAATTCCGGTGAGCGACGCGGATAGTTCGGTCAGTATCCAGATAATCTAAATGATGAGCATAAATTCAGTAAGATCAATTAAATAAAATTAAGAGGTGTCCTATGGACACGCTTACAGTTCCTTTTTTCTCCCTCTCTCGCTCTCTCTCTCTCCCTCGCATCCTCCTTATGCTCTTTCCCTCCCTCCTAGTAAGTAAGAGTTACTTCCCCTCTTTCCCCTCCCGCTCCCCTAAATTACTACTACACAAATTTTTCGTTGACACTTCTTTGAAGATTGTTGATAAACAATATCAAAAATCTTCAACCTAAAATGTTAAATCTAACTGCATTAAGTTTATTAAGTATATGGTAGGTCTTGTGCAAGGACCGTCCAGGTACCTACCACAGCACTGTCAGACGAGATATTCTCCCGCCAAGCAGCAGTGTATAAACATTGCTGGGCTCCGGTGTTGTAGCTGGTGATAACCTACTGGACTCGAGAGACTTGATAACTTGGGTATCGGGTGATGAGCAGCAATACAGTGAGTGTATCTACATACCTCTCAGAGAAAGTACCAAAGGAGTTAGTATCGCGTCGATTCCCCGAACAATTTTTTCGTGGCCCTTTTGCGGGGTGCGGGAGGCGAAGTAAACACACACAGATACACTTTCACGCATACCCACACTATAGTAAACTCGCAACACATTCAAAAATACACGCACACAAATAAAGAATGACCTGACCATATGACCAAAAATTTGGCAGAGGGGGTTAGCGCATCATGCTCTCTCCAGTGGTATCTCCTCTAAGACATATCTACAGCAGGACTAATAGTGTTAAATCCTCTTTGGCAGGACTAGCACGACTTGCAGTCTTGACAGATCGATGTGCTGTGGAGAATGACGTAGTTTGCAACATGGAAACGTCATTCTCAATACAAAAATGTAAAATACTACGTCATAATGACGTATGATGGCATTTATCCGTCCAGAGGGTCTATTACGAGTTCTGATCAAACTGTACATTTGACTAGTTTTTGATAGTTACCGCTAGGAGCGCTGGTGTGAAATGTATGGAGAAAACTACCGGTTTGATGAGCTGTACACTCCCAAGTGGTAATCGTGCCTTCAGTCCGAACTAAGCGATTTGCTTCGTCTGTTCGTCTTTCATATTAAGGCCAGCTAAGGACTGGAACAGTTTGCCTGCGTCAGTTTTTCCGCCCGATTATAATGTGGGTTTCATCAAGGCTAGAGTTAATAGGCTTTTAATAAGTAAGCTAGTGTGTTTTCCCATCCCAGATTGCGTCACCGCTTTCCATCAGGCGAAACTGCAGTCAAGCATTGGCTTACAGTAAAAAAACTCGTAAACTATCAGAAGTCGTACTAGACCCCTAGATTTGCACATCGAGCTGAGCCGGTAGGCGTACCGCGTGAAATAAAAAAATATTATGATTTATTTATGCTTACCAGTTTCCTTTGATACATGGATATTAACAGGTGACTTGTAGTATTGTTGCTGCGTCCAAAAAGACTTGACCTTGCCATTATTCAATGTAACATTCCATTCCGTAAAGCCTTGCTTCTTCCAGTCGTACACAGCACCGCTCAATAAGTTTTTATCCAACTGTTAAATATAGGTATTTCTCATAAGTAAGTATCACCGCCCTTCGGAGTCGCTGGACGTTCGGTGTGGGTGGCGACTCCAAGGAGGACGGTGGCAGGGTTGCGACCCCCGTCCGTGTGCACCGTGACTGGTTCCCGGGGGGCTACAATGGCAGCGGTGGGTTCTAAGGCAAGGCACTGAGGGAACCTGGTGCATCCCACCGGAGAGCCTTGGGGTCCCCTCCATGTTGTGTACATGCGGTTTGTCTTTATTTATTTAAATGAGCGCCTATTACGCCAACAACCTGCGCGGTGCAGTTTGGCGAATTAGGTATTGTTTACTTATGTAATTTTTGTAAATCTTTTAAGAAAAAAAAATAAAATTTACCTAGGTACCGTGCGACACCCCCGGGGGTTTTAGTGGGTAAGCACCCAGCACCAGCACCCGGGGACCTGCTGAAGGTTTCCCCCGCGAAAAAAAAATCTGTCCAGTTTCAAACAATCTGCCGTTAAGCAACAAACAATATGTAAACATTGCTGTGTTTCGCTGTGAAGGGAACTGTAGCTGATGGAATTACCCGTCTATTCCAAGTAGTCCGTAATTAGTAGTTCGATCATCGCGGACCGGAGTTCGACTGGCTTCCGTGATCGAACAGTTTGGATTGTTATACCGACTGAACGTGGTAACTCCAGATGGAATTTCAAAGGGCATCCAACTCAGAGTCTGAGGCATCCAATGACGAAATAGCGCGAGCAAGCGCATAATTGCGGTTTCTTAAACATTTTTACCAGAAGTACTAGGGCAACAAAGGGCAACAGGAGGCTTCCCCTTTCGTGAGGGATGCGTAGTGTACCGGACACAATAGACTTTTACCTAATGCCTCTGGTGTGGTGACCTGTTTCTTTAGTCCTTCCTCCAAGTGACGTGTGGTAGTAGCCTTAGGTTAGACGTGTCATTAAGTATCAAGAAAACGTACAGCATATCTAGTCTGTCTTACAAAATTATTGACACTAGAAAATTTACAGTTTACAGGCACTGTTAGGCAATCGATAAGTTGGATAAGCTACGTCAGGCAAGGTCAATCCATAGAGGGGTGAGTCCTCTATAAGATCCTCAGGGGATGATCCACTGGGATATGTAACCCACTAAACCCCTCGCTTACCGAGAATCACTTCACTTTTTAAGAATAATATTGATCCGCCAGATAGCCAATAATTCATCAGAAATTTACACTAAGATGTCGCTCTCTGCAGAATTTGAACGCATGACCTCCAATGTGCAATTCAAGATATACGTACAGCGATTTGCAGTCCCGCTATGTATCCTGTTTCGTCATACAACGTGCAGATAACGTAGTCGTCGCTAGGGCAGTACAGCTGTAGGAAGGACAGACCCTTGGGGCTGGCTGGCCGCTGCGTCGCCACCCAACCCTTCTTTGTCGCATTAGCCTTGTACAGAGGCATTTCTTTAAAGAAAGGCGGCCCCGCTACCCCCTGCTGCGGAAATATATCTGTCACTGTAAAAAAAAGTAAGGGTCAGAGTGGTAGGTAATTCTGTAAGAAGTTTTACAAAACTCGAAAGTGAAATCCGCGGTGGATTTAAGGAGATACAGATACAGATTACAAATGAGGGTGTAGTTTGATTTCCCTCCCGTGTATTACATTCTGTTACATTGTGTCACAGACCATAATACCTATAAGTTTATTCATTCTAATGTTTATGCGTTTTATTGTTTCTTTTCCAAACTTATCGAAGTCTCAGGAGACCGCCGGGCTGGTAGCTTTTTCTGCCAACGTATAAGCTTGGCCATACAAAGGGGTAATGCCGCCAGTCTTTTAGGCACCCTTCCCTCCCAGTGCGGCGACAACTTCGAGGAAGTTTTTTACTTAGTTTAAGTGTACATGTTTGTAAATAAACTGTAAATATTTTGTTTCAATAAATATTGTACTTTTCTATGACTATATTTTACAAATTTAAATTACAGTCAAGTTAGTTGTTAATTGTCATTGGAATACCTTTGCCAGGAATATTAAAAAAAATACCTATAAGCTAGCCACTTTGTTAAGTTAGATTAAATAGAAAAAAAATAACAGACTTCAAAAAGGTGGTTCCGCAGTTGACTTGTAATGTAGGTGCAGCCAGGGTGTCTTACCACTAGACCAATGGGCCTGTCCAACTACATGACTGGTGCAACAGATTTTGTTTATGGATAATATTAATTTTCTCTGAACTGATAACTCTAGGGGATCATTTTATCATTCTGATTATATTAGTCGTCTAAAGTATAATGAGAACATATTAAATACAGTGGTAGTTTCTTTATTCACTCGCCAATCGCCATGAAAATTTAATAACTCGTGCGTCAAACCAATGGAATGACGTCACGGCTGTCAACTAGCGTTTTCGCACCAACGTGGAAAAGTCAACCTTTGATTTGCAATACTTAGATAATTTGTGCATATTTTAACTTTTTTTGTTTTGGTATTTTTAAGCGGGTCTAAAATCTTTATTAAAAAATTGTTATATAAAACGTACGTCAATTGTTCTGTCGTAAATTGTAAAATGCTCGGCCTTACCTTTGAGACTGGCCGTATTTTGATCCTCGCCTGAAAAAATGGTTACACTTTACGTTCCAGATTTATAGTTGTAAAAATATTTTATCAAATACATTACTAAAACAACACTGTCCAAACTAGTAAAAAAAAACGAGTTTACATACAATATATACATAACCAATTCAATTACTTTACTACTACATCATTTTTACTAGGTGATAGGTTCCTTGTGCAAGGAACCGTCCAGGTAGGTACCACCGCAGTGTCAGATATTCTGCCGCCAAGCAGCAGTGTGTAAGCATTGCTGTGTTCCGGCGTGAAGGGCAATGTAGCTGGTGAAATTACCGGACTTGATCGACGCAATAACTAATTCAAACATTAAACTTATTGAAGCCTCTGGAGACCGTCGGGTTGGTAGCTTTTTCTGCCAACGTATAACCTTGACCATACAGAGTGGTAATTCCGCCAGTCTTATAAATACCCTTCCCTCCCAGTGCGGCGACAACTAGGAGGAAAGTTTTTACCTAGTTTAAGTATATTTGTAAATAAACTGGAAAACGACAATGTTTTACCCGGTCTCTATAAGAGCGGAGGCCGAGTTACGTGGGACTTTTACCTAGTGGACTTCATCGACGTTGTAGACACTATGGGCGGTCCGTTCGGACCTCGCCCGTGTCTCCCCAGCGCCAGACAGTTCTCCAGAACTAATAATGCATGCTCCCCCGGAACCCTCACATAAGTCGCACAGTCTACTTTGCGTCGTTTTCGCCTGGGGGCACAGAGCACTGTAGCACCCTGTCTATCCGCGACTAACGAGCCCCCTCTGAGAGGGATACTTCCTCACATTTATTTAAGGCCCCTGAATAATAGGGCTGGAGGGTCTACCACACAGCATAATAATGTCTAACAGATAGGTAATTGAAAATGGTTCTTACCAATGGCGGCTCCGATGATAAAAGCAAGCAGAGACAGTGCCTGGATCATCTTCGCAACGTTACTACTATCTGAAGGCAAGGCTCAGCTTTATATACTTTCGTTACCTACCTACGTGAACCACCAAAACCGCCTGTAATTATATTTACATTACAGTATTTACCTTACATTGATATACTTACGTAAGTATAGCAATTTATCATCGGTCTGGTAGACGCATCGATTATTCTGTTTGTTTAAATAATATATCGATGCGTAGGTACACGTTACATTTTAATGTTATTAACTCCGTATAATGGGTATATTGAACGTGTGTGTAAAAAAAAAATTACAAAAAAAGACAAGCCCGCTGAAAGAAGAAACTTCTTGCCGGATCTTCTCAGTAGCGGCCGCGTTACGATCCGGTGGTAGTTTGTAAAAATGATTTGCGTTGCCCCCCTGGACTTGGCACCCACTGATTAAGCTGACATGATTTTGTTTAATTATACATTTATTTGTAGGAAATTGGGAAAGGGAAATATTTTTTAAATTAGAAATCGTCATGTTTTAATTAAAAATTTAAAACTTCGGCGCTACGCGCCTTGGTCTTGGACCATATAACAAATGTTTATGTGTATAATGGATGATTTTTTAACGGATGTTATCTTTAAACCGATTTGCAGAAGATTCACTAAATTACTTTTTTTAATATTTGCCCCTTTTTGAACCGACTTAAACAAAAGAAAGAGGTTCTCAATTCGGATGTAGTTTTTTTTTAGTTTTAATACCTCAGAACCGGAACTGAGTTATTTTTAACATACTTACTTATATGGAAAATTCTTGTTTTATTTGAAAGTAGTGTACTTCTAGATGAATGGAGAAATTAATTTATTAATCAAATAGGCTTATTTACATTTATATACGTGTATAAAACAAAAGAAAAAGATAATAATATGTACACAAGTAACAAAAAAAAACCAAATAAATTATAATAAATAGGTTGGTGCATCGCTGTCACCTGGTAATGTACCCAGAACACTGGCAGCGTTACCCCTCTGGATGGTAATGCTAATATGCTGAGCAAGGTACGTGACAGCCCTCTGGTCCACTGTTGACTCTACTAGCCTTCTTAATATATCACTAAAAAGGCGATGAGCGCTAGGACCCCACGGACCCAATGTCTCAACCCCAAAGCCGCGATCGAGGCTACTATATTTGCGCCGTTTGAGGCTTTCAGCTGACGCAGCGGCAGCTCCAGCCTGTTGCATCCCATACCTTGGTATGGGATGCAACAGCGAAAACCTTCCTGCACTACGAAGGCAAGAGAGCCCGTGGTGTCCAAGCTGGTCAACATGCTTACCACAGCGGCAGCGATGGGGTACAAAGCACATGGTACCCAGTCGTAGGCACGCAGCTAGTCTAAAAGAAGTGGAATCTAGGAGCGTTCCAATGTTGGAAGACGGAAGAGCCTGCAACCACAATCCGGATTCCCAGACACAGACAGCAAGAAGACGGGCTCGCTCCGTAGAGTTGGCGGCGGTATTGAGAAGATTTTCCCTTACCAACTCACAAAGGGGCCCGTCCTATTGCCTCTGCGACGAAAGAATTGTGGGCAAGCTATTGCTAGGGCAGGCATGAGTCCATGCATCTTTAACTTCGGTCAAACAAGCTATACCTGAAAAGCAAATAGATTGTCCTAAAATCTCCCGAATTAGCTTGTAGTTAGCATTGGCCGAAGATAAAAATGCAGGGAGAGAAACGCTAGAAATTTTGCGTATGCCCAAACCTCCCATCCGTATAGGAAGAGAAGCCTGAGCCCAAGATTGTTTCTATTTTCATCAAAATCTCGTTCTGTTCTGAATCCATGAGGAATTGGGAGAACTCCTCAAATTTAGAAGGTTTACAGGGTCCCAGAAATGGGTTATCAAGCCGGTAATGACACATTTGTTTAACCCACAAGCAATCATTTTGTGAAAGAAAATAATGAAAAAAGTCAACAGTTTTAGTGCAGCTCAATTTTTTTCAACATGTTCGTAATTTAACCGAAAATGAATGAATTTCTTATTAAACAGGGCAGGCACGCAATCAATAAAAACAGTCGCTCCATGGGAGTACGCACGATGACACAGGGTTGCTTAGAAACAGTTATGATATAAATATTATGTAATTAAAAATATAAATTTTCGCCTTATTTAAGATATTTTCGGGAGTCTTTATTATCAATACTTTAAATACTTTTTGGCTTGATATACCCTTTCTGGGACACCCAGCATATTTAGTGATTTTGGTAATATCAGCAACAGATTAAGCTTTTGCCGCACAATCCTTTTTTTTTTAATTAACCGACACTGGGAGTCCGGTCACTGGCTGCAGGCTATGCCATCGTCTCATATTGGTACCTTATTGACCAACACCACACTTAGCCTTGCAGTTTGTTTGCGGGTGGGTGCCAGGACCAACCTACCTCATCGTTGTCGCTGTGGGGAGTACGTAGATAAATATGGTCACCACGGGCTGTCTTGCTCGCGTAGCGCTGGCCGTATGTCACGCCATGCCGCCCTTAAGGGGGTAACAACGGTAAAATTGCAAAAATAGCCTTAGTTTAAAGAGTTCGATGGATCAATCCGCTATTGCATTGGCTATGAAAATTATATGGACTTATACCTCAGATCTTCAGCAAATAGTTTTATTGATTAGATATTGGATTAAGTATAACGTTTTCAAGCAATATGTATTTAAAAAATGTACTATGTTGGATATGAATTGCGTTAGCGTTCAACATCCGTTCATCGGATAGACGTCAAACTTGGACTATTAAAAAGCACATAATCTATTCTACAATTTGTATTGATTACATTTCTTAATTTCATTCATGTTTTACAAGAAATTATAGAAAAACCACGTACGCTATGCATTTCCCCTTGCAGCGCCCCCGCGATCGCCTTCTATCAGTCCTTCGTGGACTGTTACGGCGGGTGGACGTGCTCGAATTTTTTTTGACAAGACGAAATTAATTTAAATGATTTTGAACATATTTTTAATTAAGATATGTTACAAATGGTATCATTATAACATTATAAATCATTTCAAATGAAATCTATACATGTATATTTAATTAAATATATTTTTATGGTAATACCATATTTTTGGTTCATCATAGAGTATGCGAAAGTATTGTTGCCGAGTATTATGCCTAACTTTTAAAGCGTATCAGAGTCATATGATCTTACTAATTTAAATCGTATTTTATACTGTGTAGGTCAACAAAATGACATACATTATGATATCCTTTACATTATGATTTTTTTTGTCAAAACATTAACGGTGTTATTATTACTATCATGTTGTTTTTGCAACTTAGCAACGAGTCGAGTACATGGGTTGGCTTGGTGGTGAGCAACACGCTTACCTACGGACAGTTGCATTGGACAGTTGCTCGTCTTTTGAGACATCTGGATGGTTAAGTTGGAAGGGTACTTGTGTGCTATCTAGGTGGCGCCACTTTAATCTTAGATTTCTTCCGCTGTATAACATAAGTAGAAGGTCACTGTAGCTGGCAAAAAAACTATTGGACCAAAAGGCTATAATTATAGTTTTGGATGACAGGGACAGGAAGAGACTTTTCTATGGGTGGGTGCTTCGATTACTATCAGGTAATACCTTTTTATTTAACTAAGTTGCGTAACAATAAACTGATGGTGTTGTTGGCAGACACGAGAAAAAATACCACCGTATATAGTTTTAGAGTAACTAACATATTAATAATAATATATTAGTTAGTCTAAAACCAGATTGTTTATTACAATAAATGTCAAATGCTCCGCGTAGTTCAAACCCCGCAAGAGGTACAGAACTCAAGATGAAGTTACGTTACGTTCATAATATGACGTTACACTAAAAAAGACTATTACTGAATTCGTGCGTTCAATCAAACAGTGCTACGGATTCCTTTGGCAGCCACGTATATTGAATAACAACACAGGTCAGCTGATTTTGTAGTTTGCTACCCTGGCCGCTGCCGTTAAGGTCTTGGGGTCGATTCCCACACAGGAAAAACATTCATGTGCATGAACATAATCTGTTTGTCTTGAGTCTGGGTCATTTCGACCTGTACTTAATGATGTAAAAAGTTAAGTATCTTATCATAGTTTCAGTTCGATGACCATTATGGAGTCGATCGCGGAACTCATCAACATCATCATCAGCAGCCGAAACGTCTACTGTTCAACAAAGGTCCTCTCTCCCTTGGAGGGGAGGGGTTGCCATAATCCCCACGCCTGGCAGGCGGTTGGGAATCACAGTATAGGTGGTAGGTAAACCAATAAAAAGACGCTGCTGCTCGTCTTCTTGTTTTTCCTTAGTCACCTTTTACGGACACCCAATGGGAGGAGATGGATGGGTGCTATAATTCTTATCACGGAACTAATTGTCGCAATAATAATAATTTATGATTTTTGGGTTTGCACGACTTGGGTCGACGTTGGGTATCTGGTCTTGAGTAAGGTTGGATGCTAGCAAGCTTCCAAGATTCGGGTACTTGTGCCGCTCTTAAAGAGAATATACGCATTAGAATAGGAAACACTACAGTTACACGCTTCTTTAATAATACCGCTAGTGTCTCATCAGGGCCACTGGCATGCATTGCAGCATCTTAAGTCACTCTCTTTATCAAACTCGAACATCTCAATCAATCATAAATTTGGTTTCAGTTCATTTTTCCAGGGATCAAAAAGCTTAACTATCAGATGGATGTTTATTGGTTAGAGAATTTGGAACTAATTCAGGAAATATGTTAAAAAGGTCCCTTTTTAAGAAAAAAATCTACTTTTTAAGAAAAAAAAACTATATTTTGAAGGCTCTGTTAAACGCTTTTGTTTTGACGTGCAGAACAGAAACCTTAGAACTTTGTGCATAGTTTCATTTCAAGTACGCTTACAGTAGTCACGGCGGATCTTTGTGTGTCTGAAGTTGGCTGCAAGACGCTGCGCAGTAGCTATGTTTATGTATTCAGTACTCACAACTGTACTTGCGCAATGGTTCGCCAACCCTAACTTCAGACACACAAAAATCCGCTATGACTACTGTAAGTTATAAGTAGTACGAATTCATATGGATTCCGAATGGCAGGCACAATGTATTCAGCTGGGTCGAAGTGCGTTCCGGTTGTAACCGGACCTAACTAATAACCACCAATAATAGAATAGAAGTATGTATAAGTCTTACTAGTCAGGTATTGGCCATTCTATAATAGACGAACTGAACCTTTGATATGAAGTATGGAATATGAAATGCAATAATCCATATCCTGACGCAACACGTCAACTACGTTACCACTGTAAGTTGTTGTTATCAGATTGTAATTAGGTGGCACGCCAAGGTATAAATCAAGATATTAAATATTGGGTTACCGTTCTTAAACTGCATCAGTCTTGTTCTTTTCGTGTCACTATGAAATGACAAAAAGCTTTGAGTTAAAATCGGTTTTTATCATGCATTTAAATAATTCATCAGTCATTTATTTTACGTATACATAATCAACAAAACATTCAAAAGTGATATTATTAAGTATATTTGCAATAGATATAATTTTATTGAAATTTCATTCTATAACGGAATAGGCAAAATTAACAAAACTTCATTTGACACATCTGCATATTTTAGTCTATAATTTTTCAAATGTAATATTCATATTTGCTGGTAGCGCCCTCTACGATGACAACTCTCGGCCGGAGCGGTCAGATTCTCAAGGTCATTGGCGCATGTTACCCCCTTAATGATATTATTCGCAGGGGGCTTGTCACTGCCGGTGTCCCTGCCGTACTGGAACCAGTCGGCATTACACGAGATGACGGCAAGAGGCCTGATGGTGTCACTTTAATACCATGGCAACATGGTAAGCCGCTGGTGTGGGATGCGACATGTGTCGACACACTTGCTGCGTCCCACACCCCGGCAACTTGCAGGGCAGCTGGAGGGGCTGCGGCGACCGCTAGTGATGCAAAGCGACGCAAGTATGCAGCTCTAGGTTCGAGCTATATATTTGCGCCCTTTGCGGTGGAGACCATGGGGCCTTGGTCTCATGAGACGCACGCTTTGGTAAAAGAAATTTCATCCAAACTTATCGAAGTCTCAGGAGACCGCCGGGCTGGTAGCTTTTTCTGCCAACGTATAAGCTTGGCCATACAAAGGGGTAATGCCGCCAGTCTTTTAGGTACCCTTCCCTCCCAGTGCGGCGACAACTTCGAGGAAGTTTTTTACCTAGTTTAAGTGTACATATTTGTAAATAAACTGTAAATATTTTGTTTCAATAAACCATTTTTAGTGCATTAACCGACACAATACTCTAATGCCAGAATGGGGTGACCCTTGAGAATTGTGTATTTTCCAGCTTGTCGTTGTCCCTATCCAAAACGAAACTATGTCTTAAAATAAATCCATAATTGGTTCATAGGTATATAAACACATACATTTTCCTTCGTAATGGAATATTTTTCCACTGTAAATTATTCATATGTCCAAAAGAAAAGTATATATATGTCTATAGAATAGGGCAAAGAAAATGGGTTTAGTGGTCTTTGAAATAACCCCATGTAAAAGATACCTGTGGGAAAGAGATACACACATCAAAAGTGTCTAGGGATCAACATATATTTTTGCAATAACTTTTCTCCTGATTGATATTAATTAAAATTTTCTTTAAGGATTCATCAAATAAAGTGTTTTCGTTTGTCACAGTAACGATAAACCAAGTCACCTTTGCATTAATAAAGAAATTTGCCATTTTCCTAATAAAGGGATTTTTGACATTTGAACCACTAACACAAAAGTTCGAAAAAAAGACTGAAATAACAGTTTTCTTTAAAATTTTATTGGGTAACTTAAACAATTAATAATCCGTGTTTCTACCGCGAACACTAACAACACAAGAACATCGGTTTGGCATACTCAAAATGAGTTCATCCAAATCACGCTGTGGAATGGCCGCCCATGTTCGTTGCAACAACAAAAAAAGGTCTTCTTGCGACTGGATACCCTCCATATTCGGCAGAGCTCTTCTCTGTAGCATATCCCATGCATGCTCAATCGGGTTCAAGTCTGGCGACTGAGCAGGCCAGGGCAGGACATTGATGTTAGCTGCGGCGAGAGTCTGTCTTACAACTCTTGCGGTGTGCGGTCGTGCATTATCATGCATTAACTGAAATAAGGGACCGATTTGCACTTGTAGAGGAACGATGACGTCTGATACAATCGTCTCAGCATAAATTTGAGCGTTGAGGTTGCCTCTGATCCAAATCAACTCAGTTCTTCCGCCGATCCAAATACCCGCCCATACCATGATGGTTCCACCACTATAAGGATGGACTTCCTGGCAGGATTTTAATCGCTGTTGGCGTCCAGGGGTTCTCCAGTGTCGTATACGTCTTGTATCCGGTCTCATACCAAAACGAGACTCATCAGAAAAGCACACGAAACGCCATTGTTCTTCTGCCCAATTTCTGTGTTCAAGAGCCCATTGATATCGAATCCTACGATTGTGCATTGCTATAGGTGGTACCCGTAGCGGTCTTCGGGAATGAAGGTTCACTTCATGCAAGCGGTTTCTGACTGTTTGGTCGCTAATTAAGTTCCCTGAAGAGTGATGAAGCCTCACGGCTAACATCATGGCAGTTATTGTTGGAGCTCTTCGAGTTAAGATTTGAATATATCGGTCTTGTCTCCGTGTGGTGCAGCGATACCGTCCTCCATGGCGCTCAGCCACGGTACCAGTGCTTCGGTAACGTGTCCAAAGTCGACTGATAACACTCTGACTTGTATTCAGAGCTAAAGCCACAGTACGTTGCCGGGAACCAGCTTCTATCATTCCCACGGCTCTGAGCATTTCTTCCCTGCTTAAATGACGTCGCCGCTCCATAATAACGTTGGTTTTAATCAGTAGTAGGGAAACAGTAGCACTAATAATGTCTTCAATGCGTTGTATGTTTTTATAGGGAAAATATTGACAGCTGATTTTCATCTTTTACTCGAATTTGATTCACAGTTCCTGATTCAAATTATGAAATGCACCAAAAAGGATCCATATAAATTTATAAAATCATAAATTTATTACAAAGCCACATCTCAATCTCAAGAAATCCGCTTAAAAATGCTTGATCCCTAGACACTTTTGATGTGTGTATTTTACGACGGTGTAAAAAGTAGCCTATGTTGATCATAAGGCCACAATCTAGAAATGGTGTCAGTTTCAAGTCTTTAGCATTTGTACTTTTTGAGTTTGAAAGGGACAACTAGACAAGAATTGCCTAAATTTAGGTTTCGGTAAGATAATGGAAAGACGCGAAAAAAAAATACTTAAACCTAAACCTTTTAAAATCATAAACAGATACTTTCTACCGCAACTACATATTTCGACACTCGGAGTCAAAATAAATAATACTTAATACGCTGATATTCAGTAGATATATCAATAATCTCGTACTTAATTAATAATCAAATGTACATATTGATGAAGCTCTGAGACTCGAAAAAAAAAGATTACAAAAAATTACTTAGTTCGAATTAAAGTTAATTGACGTTTGTGGGTGTGGCAATTTAATAGTATAGATTTGTGCTTTGATGGATTTGACCACCACTCAGAGTAATCTGAGGACCACCAGCAAGAAATTCTTAACGCGCCAATTCTAGACCAAAAGCTGCGTACGCCCATGGGCGCTACTCTATCCTAAAGACCAATAAGGCTCTGACAAACCTATATCGTACGCTTCCCGTACTGATAATGAAAGCGAAATTAAGTGGGTTTAGCACATCGATATACTATTAGATAGTATATCGATGGTATAGCACGACAGAAAAGGAATTGCTCTCATTTGTGTGGGAAACCAAGTATTTTCGGCCTTACCTATTTGGAAGTAAAAATCATGAACAACCTTAAACCACTTCAGTGGGTTATGAGCTAAAAGAGCCCAACTCCCGACTGACCAGATGGAAACTAAAATTAAGTGAACAGTCGTATATAAAAAGGGAAAGAACAATAGGTACAAATGCGGACGCCTTATCTAGAGTTGAACTTCACAACGAAGAGATAAGTTCAGTCGTTGTAAGCTTGACAGAAAAACCACCTAGGTACTATAGTGTCGGTGTCTTAGAGGAGATACCACTGGAGAGATCATGATGCGCTAACCCCGTCAGGTCATTCTTTATTTGTGTGCGTAACTTTTTGAATGTGTTGCGAGTTTATTATAGTGTGGGTATGCGTAAAATTGTATCTGTGTGTGTTTACATCGCCTCCCGCACCCCGCAAAAGTGCCACGAAAAATTTGTTCGGGGAATCGACGCGATACTAGCTCCATTCTAATTACTCTGAGGTCGGTGTAGAATGAATACCTCGTATATCAGAAAAACCTATGTAATTTTTTTTGGAAAACAATAATGAAATCCACGTATTTTATGTTACGACGAAAACGCAATTGATATTTTTTTTGTCTTTAATTTTGAAAACCTCATATCTTTGTATGTGTAAAGACAACTAACAGAACAGAAATCTGGACATACGAGGTTTTCATTCTACAGCGACGATAAATGACTCAGCTATTAGCACAGTTCACACTAGTCAGGAACAACCTATCTTAAAAATCCCCATTACGGACGAGCCCCTCAATTTGTAGATGATATTACACACGACCTGCAGTGACGAAACCATTTGAGACTCCTACTAAGGTCACCAATCAAACTACTAAGAATAACTGTAAATTGTAGAAAAATATATTGACAAAATAATGACAAACTATAACTACTTATCGGACATAAAGTACATAATAATATATCTAATTAATCCTACTTACTAAAAGAAAAAAGAAAAATATATATAGAAATTAATAATAATATTTACAACGTAAAAGTTTGTGCCAAATCACCGTCGCTTGGCAAGGTGCCAAGAAGGCTGGCAGCATTGCCCCGCTGGATCGCAATACCTATTCTTTGTGCCAGATATGTGCCAGCCCTCTGGTCTCCTGTTGCCTCTATCAGCCTTTTGGTTATATCTTTGTATAAAAGATGTGCAGAAGAACCCCACCGGCCCAATGTCTCGACTCCAAAAGGCTCGAACATGTAACATCTATCGAGGTTACTGTATTTGCACCGCTTGAGACATTCAGCGGTGGACGCGGCTGCTCCAGCCTTGACCGCAGATTCTGAAAGATGTGACGGTGCCAAAGTATCGACGCAAGTTGCGTCCCATACCAAGGGCCGGCCCATCTTCCAGGGAATGAGGGTCATTCCGTCCGGCCTCTTGCCATCAGTTCGAAACAGGCCACATGGCTCTAAAACAGCAGAAACATTAGCGGTGGTAAGGGCCCTACGGATGATGTCATTCAGGCTGGAATGTCGAGAAAATCTGTCTGCGCTGCGTAGGCATGAGAGCCCGTGGTGACCAAGCTGATCAACCATCTCACCACAGCGACAGCGATGGGGCACAAAACACATGGTGCCAAGTCTAAGGCATACGGCCAGCCTAAAAGAAGCGGAATCCATGAGGGTTCCAATGTTAGAAGAGGGAAGGGCCTGCAACCACAATCCAGATTCCCATTCAGAGACAGCAAGGGGACGGGCACGCTCCGTGGAGTTGGCGGCGGTATTGAGAAGCTTTTCCCGTACCAACTCGCAAAGCGGGCCATCCCATTGCTTCTGTGAGGATAGGATTATGGGCAGGTTACTGTTAGAGCAGGCCAGAGTCCATGCCTGCTAACCGATGGGTCGTGGGTTCGATTCCCGCCAAGTGTCTGGGTGTTGTTTATCTATTTAAGTATGTATTTACAAAAAAAAAGTATATAAGTATTAGTATCAGTTGTCTGGTTTCCATAGTACAGGCTCTGCCTAGTTTGGGATCGGATAACCGTGTGTGGATTGTCCCAAGATATTATTATTATTATTTATTATTATCTTTACCTTCGGCCAAACATGCTAAATCTGAAAAACCATAAGAGGACCCTAAAATCTCCTGTACAAGCTTTCCATTAGCATGGGCCGAAGATAAAAAAGCAGGGAGAGAAACACTAGAAATTTTACGTACGCCCACTCTAATTTGTCAAATGGGTGAATGGCAAAACTAAAAATGGCTGGTCCTAAAGGATCGCCCTGTTGACAACCGACCGATGAATATAATAAATTACTTTTGTATGTCAATTTAGATGGTGTGCTATAGCACTGCCACATGAAACCAAATATATCTGGGATTTTTTCTTTTATTCGCGACAACAAGGCGCCCCTGTCGACTGAGTTAAAGACATTTTTAATGTCCACTTTCAGCAGCACTTCCCCACCATTATTGTGAACAAAAGTTCGTAATGCGTGAACAGCAGCTTCGCAACCGCCAGCTGAACCAAAACCGAGTTGTTTGGGTTGAAAATAGCTACCAATGCTGTCTCTTTTCTTTGTGCAACATATTTATTTATTATTTATTAACATTTAGCGGCGAGCCGTCGATATGTGCAACCAACAGCAATTGATCGTATGCCACCATCTTTCTTAGCTAGAGCACATAGATTAGCTCCGTATAAAATATCGACAATCTCGCTATTCACGTGACCCGACAGCATTAAATTAACCAGCGCAGTTAGCTCTTTCAATAGTAGCTCACCGGTGGCACCACAATTGCTACCCAATAAGTCTTTAAGATGCTGTGGCGTTAATGAATCAAGACCACCGGCGGAACCACTCGGGAAAGAACTGACTGCGCAAGTCACATCCTGAGCCGTAACTTGGAGTACAGTATCGATAGCTTGTGGCGGGTCAGGCAACTGAAAGGTCGCTGCTGAAAGTGGATGCTTACTTTTCAAAAGGGAGAGTGTTTCTGGCGTATCGGAAGCAAGCACGTCACTGGAAAAAAGCAGCCTCGCCGCCCCCCTGACATCGCCGTCACCGAGTTTGGTTTCTACTAGGCGGTAGTTAACGCCCTCACTGCCGGCCCTAGCAGGAGAGCGGTGAGGAACAGATACTAAAAGAGAATTTTGTGCTGAACAAGAGCAATTATTTTTCAATTTGGAAGTCAAACTTATGCTACTGGAGTCTTTGTTTACATGCAGTACTCTGTAGGGAAAGGTTAATAAGTGTTCCCAGGCTTGCACGGAACTCTCTGTGATGACCCTATTTATATCTTTGGCAAACTTATCTAGGAACTTAGTTTTGGCTAAAGAAAACATTAAAGACTATTTAAAACAACAAGACTACTGTTCTAAAATGAATGATCATAGCACGAGAGACATATATGAATGTAGAATATGCGGGCAAGGCAAACACGATAGGAATCCAATTAAACAGCAATTTAACATGGTACCGCCAGCAACTAAACCATTAGAGATCATCTACGCGGATTTGTTCACAATACAGTCAGACAAGCTTCTGAGACAAGTGCCTCATATTCACATTCATAGATGTTTTCTCGACATATGGACAAGCCTACCATCTAAAAGATGGCACTACTACTAGCATTTTACAGGCTCTTGTAACATTTTGCACTCATTACGGCCTTCCCCTGACCATAGTAACAGACAATGGGACTGAGCTCACCAACCAACTCTTTGCTGAATTTATCAACCTCCATAAAATCGTTCGTTCGTTCACTGGCGTTGACTCTCCACCAGAGGCAAGCTCAAGTGATGCAACTTGACTACTTAGAAGGACAAGGAACCTACCTTCTTTTTTTTTGGGAATAATCCCACTACTCATTCCCACCACTGTGACTCCTATCAGCCAGGATCTACAGTGGTCACCAGCGAAGACACCGAGGTTTGACCCTCAGCGAGTCCCGGGGATACGCTAAATTGTCTTGGAACCCGCAACAAATTTAATTAGAAAAGTATATAGGAGTTGGAAAAATAAAAATTCCACTTCCCTCCTTTGCAAAGCGGGAGACAAGTAAAAATCACACAGGTCGATAAAACTTCTACCTTTTCAACTAGGACCGACTAGACTAACAACGCATACATTCATACATTTCTACAGTTTATTGAATTAGACATAATCGAAGCTGAAGTGTCCGAATTAAGAAGTCAACTCCATGACTGAAAATAGACATACTAACGCAACTTATATAACAAGACAGACAAATTACTTAACTATTATGACAGTTAACATACTAGACCATCTTCATAGTTTGGAAACGAGTCGAGCAAAAAGAGGTCTGTTAGACTGTTAGGATCTATATTTAAAAACATTACTGGAAACTTAGATTATCAGGACGCTATTAGATATACCATTAATGGTATAACTGGTCCGAAGCCGATATAACGATGCCATAAAGGTTTTACAGAATAACCAAGACCAGACAGTCTTAGAATTAAATACAGTAATACCCCGGACTTACGCTGTAGGTGGGTCCGAGCGATTGCCGTGTAAGTCGAATTCGCGTAAGTCAGGGTTCAACTTTACATATAAATACATATTAAGTATGTTTAATCGGGACCAGAGTTTAAAGAAAACAATAATTTAGAAGAAAAATGTTTAATAAAGTGTAAGATAATAAATCAATTTACATTGTTATGAATAAAGTAACCTAAACCGAAGTTATTTTGATGTCGAAGGCTTCATATATTCTAACAATGTTGCCTGACGAGTTAAGTTTTACTTCTTCTCACGCAAAATTTCCTCGTAGCATATCAGTAATTTTTTTATTCCCCGTTGTGTAGTAGAAACGTGTTCTTCATTAGAATCTATTTTTTCTAAAATTTGTAACCCCTTTTCAATTGAATTGAGTCCTTCCATTAAGTTTGCAATTGTCATTTGATTTACCGATTCAATTGGGTCTAGCGAATCAGTTTGTTCAATGTCTTGCTCATACTTACGCATTTCTATAACCTCGGCAATTGTTAGCTCTTGATTGTGTGAATCTAACAATTCTTGAACGTCATCATTATGCGAGCCGATGCGCGCGGCAATCAAAGGGCCACAGCTGACACGATACTTTTTGCATCCGCGATCGGCAACTCAGTTGCTTTTCGGAAGCTTGATACTGCGGTCGATCGCGAACCCCCGCACACTACTAGCAGCAGCGACCGGCAACTCAGTCGCTTTCCGGTCGCTGGATACAGCAACCGTGCGCTACACCACGCACACTATAGTGCTTGGATCTCGATCTGCTCAGTCAACAATTGAACTTTTTCTTCAAGATGTAGAATTTGGGTTTCTTGTTTTTCAAGTATGTTTATGCGGCTGACCGCTTTTAATAAACCTGCGACCACATCATCTAATCTTTCGTGACATTTAGCAATCGATCTGAAGAACTAGAAATTTTCGTTTTGATGTCGGACATATCTTCTCGAAGCAATTTAATTTCAGCGGTTAGAATTTTCAAATCAGACGACGGAGTTAACTTTCTTGCGCGTACAGTAATATTAGAGATGTCAGTCTGGTCCTGTCCCCTGACTGGAGTAGATGAGTTATCCCCACCTTTTTTTTTGGTCACAGAGACATTTTGGGCATTTCCAAGCAAGCTGACTTTCTTCATTGAACGGGACTTTTCCACCGACGACACAGACATCTTTATGGTATTTTTTCGACATTCGATGACTTTACAAGTAATAAAATTATGATCTGTAATGTCCCTTAAGCAAGCTGCACAGGAATTTTTAAGTTTGGGACGAAGTTTACTAGACATCATTAAAACTGTTGTTTGTTATTTATTGTGTTGATATTTCTAATCGGGCGAAAGTGATCAGTTTAAAGTTATTTAACTTACAACTCAAATGTGTTAAGTACCGGATCCGTTTATATTTTTAAATCGGGTAGTTTGAGATTGTAAACACATAAATTTAATTTGTTTTTAAATTTAATAAATATTTTTCAAATTATTTATTATTCAAATTTTTCAAATCAAATTTGTTTTATGAACAAATTTGATCGTGTGACTGATTTAAGTTACTAAGCAACACTTTAGGTGATCGATGACAACACTATTTAACACTGAACTATTACAGCAAAACAGTGGATTTTAATTAATGAACACAAAAATAACCAGGGCCACTTGCACCTGTCGTGGAGGTATCCGACGCAATGATGAAGATCTCGGATATCCTGTGGCAGTTTGTTATAAAAGTGTATGTTTTGGTCCATAAACGATTTGCCTGTTCGGTTGAGACGCGTGGCATGTACTTACAACAAGATCGTGTTTTGTTGAGGTGAATATCCTAATTCCTACACAATAATTAAACATGCTGGTGGACATGCTGGCGGACATGCTGGCGAACATGCTGGTGGACATGGTGGTGGACATGCTGGTGGACATGCTGGTGGACATGCTGGTGGACATGCTGGTGGACATGCTGGACATGCTGGCGAACATGCTGGACATGCTGGTGGACATGCTGGTGGACATGCTGGAGGACATGCTGGTGGACATGCTGGCGAACATGCTGGACATGCTGGTGGACATGCTGGCGGACATGTTGGACATGCTGGTGGACATGCTGGCGGACATGCTGGTGGACATGCTGGACATGCTGGACATGCTGGCGAACATGCTGGGCATGCTGGCGAACATGCTGGACATGCTGGCGAACATGCTGGACATGCTGGTGGGCATGCTGGCGGACATGCTGGTGGACATGCTGGCGAACATGCTGGACATGCTGTTGGACATGCTGGCGGACATGCTGGACATGCTGGTGGACATGCTGGTGGACATGCTGGTGGACATACTGGTGGACATGCTGGCGGACATGCTGGACATGCTGGTGGACATGCTGGTGGACATGCTGGACATGCGGGTGGACATGCTGGTGGACATGCTGGTGGACATGCTGGTGGACATGCTGGTGGACATGCTGGTGGACATGCTGGACATGCTGGTGGACATGCTGGCGGACATTAAGTAGGTACCTATAAAATGTCCTATGGAAAAACGATCGAAACGTTTATTTTATTGCAGACTTTATTTTTTAGTAAGTCTATGCCTTGATGTGCACGGTAAACCGTTGCCGTTTCTTGGTGCCAAAGCCTTGGCAAAGCTTGTGCAGAGATATAGTGCCATTTCTTTTAAACAGTTGCATGAACTCATTATGTGGTATTTCGAAAGGATTACTCTGGCCGGCGATGGATTTTCCGTTCATAAATTTCCCCTCTTCGCGACAATACAAAATTACTATAGGCTAGTATGTATGTATGAGGAATTTTGGATACAACTTGATGTCTTTGTAAGCAAGTACGACAATCCACTCGTTCTCACACCTTGTCGCCACCTATTTTGTATGCGACAAGAAACTCCGCGAATAGATGTCAAACTGCCTCCTTGTCACGGTTTTTAGAGAAGTCATGCTAGCACTTAAGACATTTTGTCGGGATTCTTTCTTGGTTGCCTGTCAAAGATGGACAATATTGTTCTCACACCCTTCTCACACAATTCGTGAAAAAAAAAATTACCTAAAACCATTTCTATCATTTAAACATTAATTAAAACAATACATTTTGAATAACTTTTATTAACCAATATCAGACAAATAACTAACTAATAAATAAACAAGAAGTTTGTTTAAGATAAATAAAATCAATTCATAAATAAAATCGTAACTCGAAAACTACGAAAAATCGTAGAACATACATGGGGGTGATTCAGATACCGCTCAACACGAGGAACCAAAAAAAAAATTATGACGTCACTGTTCTGGCCACCCTGTATGTACTTACTAAAAAGAAGTTACAAATGGTTCATTTTGATAGGTGCTTATTACGACTTATTATGCATAAATGTACAGTTCATACTATGACTACTATGGCTCATAGAGATTTAGCTGCAAGAAAAAAAAATCGAAGAAACCTTCTACTTTTTTTTTTAAATGTTTCAAATTGATGCGGTCGCAATTTTGCAAAAATTCATAAATAAAATCGTAACTCGAAAACTACGAAAAATCGTAGAACATACATAGGGGTGATTCAGATACCTCTCAACACAAGGCACCTAAATAAAATTTTATGACGTCACTGTTCTGGCCACCCTGTATACCCGTCATTTTATTTCAATGTTTTACAATGTAACATAATGTAGATTTCGTACACTCATTAGACCAAGTGTAATAGGCATGATGACTAATTTTGAAAAAATACTCTATAATGTACTTACGGGTCTACTATTGCCGAAAATAATCATATTTTTGTATTAAAATTACAATTAATAGCAATATTTTCAATTTTTAAAATAGAGTTTGATTTTCGTTCCAAAACGATGGCCGGTGCACTGAGCCGGTGCATGGCGCCATGTTGTGACGTCACTACGGCGGTGTAAATAAACTTCTGTCTAGGTATAAAAGTTAAAAGTGAATCATTGTATGAAAGAAAAAGTTGAGATGACAGTTTGACAGTTGTTTATTTACACAGGATTGACGTCATTCACTCTGAGCAGCGTTTATTACAAAATGGCGATTAGCTGTATTTAAGTAATTTATTTGCTTAAATATCACAAAAATCTCTCTATTATTATGAAAATGAGATGCATTTTTGGAATCAGTGCAATCTGTTCTAATATTTAAAACCACAGATTTATTGGTATTGTGTTACAGTCTTATTGTATTTCTCTACTAAGTGAATTATTTATATTCTTAGAAATAAATTACTTAAACCATACTAAACAGAAGTTTCCTGTGAAAACTACCACATCACTGCTCCGTACATACTCCGGGATTCGCTATAGCAAACACCGACGAGGCCGTCCACTGAAAATCATGAAGATAGACTACCCCAGCTGACATGAAACCCCACAGAGCCTTCACAGCTGCACCTCAGTTCAATAAATCTGAAGATGACCATACATCAAGGTTCGTACAACTGAAGACCACCCCTGAAACGTTGTACTATCAGGCTAGCCTCACACGGTCGACCCGTGCGATTTAACTGTGCACCTGGCGCTGTTATGTCGCCTTCCAACAGGTGCACATTTAATTTGGGCGGGTTGTAGAATATTGACAATATTATTGTAGGCGTGCGGGCTAACTCAAACAACCATACCATTATACTTGTTTTTATGTACTTAGCATGATTATGCTGACGATAGTTGCACTGATTTATCGCTGCAGAGTACGAAGACGTAAAGAACATGCAACAACGCAGGAAGATCCAGAAGATCCCGAGAACCTTAAAGATCATACTTATGAGAAACCATCAAAAGCAGCATTTTTTTTTCTCGCAAAATTGGAAAACAATGGCTGTTAAGAGGGTGGAGGTGTTATACTGCGACCCATTACAGGTACTGCAAGTCTGTTTCAACCCTAATATTGAAGTTACACGTGCCGCCGTGTCAGTAACCCGCCGCCGCCGTTGACGCAGTCGACACCACCGGTTGCGCAAATATGTACATTATTCAGTGTAATCCTATTTGTTACCTGCATCGGGCAGACTTATAAGTAAATTTAGTCATTGAATTTTAATTGTAATTTTTATCCTTTCTAAATTAGTTTCAGTTTTTTTTTAAGTTCCCCGGCAACAGCCTACGTAATAGGTGTTAACGAGACGATTTGAAATATAAGTGCAATATACGTTTAATGTAACTGTATATAATGTAACTTAAGCCCATTTTTAGGGTTCCATACCTAAAAGGTAAAAAAGGAACCCTTATGGTCTGACTTCGTCTGCCTGTCTGTTTGTCTGTCTGTCTGTCTGTCACACCTATATATTTCAGGAACCACTGATGCTATCGATTTCAAACTTAGAATAGTTTTAGATCTTACTTACCCAACCTCATCGCAAATGAAAAAAATATATTTTTCCTTTTACTTTTTTTTATAATGGGGGTCAAAATAGGTTATCAAAATTTTAAAGTGAGACTACTATATCGAGTGGGGTATCATATGAAAGGACTTCATTTGCACATCTCAAAACAGATTTTTATTTTGGCTTTTGTGACGTAGTTTTTGGCTGATAATAAAAAATGTCAAAAAAGAAATACCGTTCCCCCCCCTTATTTCCGAAGTTTGTGGAGGGAAATATCTGAAATAATTATGGGTAATGCATGTCTATCTATATTTTACAAGAAAAATAAAATAATCTTTCTAAGTAGTACAGTTTTTTAGTAATCCTAAAAAAACCGCGACAAACAAACTTAGTTTTGCGGTTTGTTTTTTTTGCTATCTGAGGTGTTACATGAATAGTAAAATTACTATAATACGTCCAAAGATGGTATGGAACCCTCGGTGCGCAAGTCCGACTCGCACTTGACCGGTATTTTTTTATAATAGTATAATAATTTACACTTGTTCGAGAGTATGTAAGTATGCTTGATGGTGCAGTGACTTATGATTTGTATGGTGTTAGATTCACCTTAATTATGGGAGTGACATCTATAAGTATATTTAAAAAATATGTATATATATGGCGCCAGGGACAGTCGCTCGTCTCCCAAGAATTAAGTGTTTTAAATCCACCACCATTCACCAAATACTTCCCTTCGTACCGAAACATAGCAATGTCTGATTGGTGGCAGAATATATCTGATACTGCCTGCGGTGGAGCCTATAGGTCGGCCTTCTATGATCCTGGAACACGAAGTACTACGACATCTTTGTGTGAACCTAAAATTGGCATAACGGACTTATTTCTTTTGGTCTTCAGATTAAGGGAAGAATTAAAACAACTATTTGTTAGTTGATTCAATGAATTTGTCTATAATCCTACCAAAAGGAATGACTAAAAGATGACATTTTTGTCAGGACATGTAGAAAGAGGTAACAGCTCAGTGGGTGAGCACTTGCCTTGGAAACAAGGTGCGCAGGTTCGAACCCCGGCTCGCACTTCTGATTTCTTCAATGAATCATGTGCCAATCGTCTTTGTGCGATTGTTACTAGCTTTCGGTGAAGGAAAACATCGTGAGGAAACCTGCATGTCTGAGAAAGCCTAACTAGCTCTCGAATGACGTGTGAAGTCCGCCAACCCGCACCTGGCCAGCGTGGTGGACTATGGCCTAAGCCCCCTCATCTTGAGGGGAAGCCCGTGCCCAGCAGTGGGACACAAACAAGGGCTGGTATTATTATTATTATGTCGAAAGATTGTTTTCTTTAGCAGGTGGTTTTATTCACTCTCCAACAAATGGCTGTTTATCTGAGAGTACATTTAAAAATCTAGTGTTCATGAAAGGAAACTCTGGTTTTACTGGTTTTTTTCACCAGTATTTATTGAAACTAAATATTTACAGTTTATTTACAAACTTGTACACTTAAACTAGTTAAAAAACTTCCTCAAAGTTGTCGCCGCACTGGGAGGGTACCTAAAATACTGCCTGATTAAATTAATTAAATTAATTACTGGTTTTGGTTTGGCGGGCCTGTTGTTCTAGTGGTTAGACACCCTGGCTGCTACTCGATGGGTCGTGGGTTCCATTCCCACCAAGTGTCTGGGTGTTATTTATCTAGTTAAGTACGTAGGTATATATGTTGTACGTACATGTTTGTAAATAAACTGTAAATATTTAGTTTCAGTAAATAGGTATTTAGTAAATAGGTATTAAAAAAAAATGTATGTAAGTATCTATTAGTATCAGTTGTATGGTTTCCATAGTACAGGCTCTGCCTAGTTTGGGATCAGATGACAGTGTGTGGATTGTCCCAGAATATTATAATTATATTTTTCATTTTTGATTATTCAAGTTTTTACACCTGGACGTAGATAAGGCTTGCGTGGGGACGAATCCAACACGTAGAGGCCTATGGAACACGTCTGCCAGAATCAACTGCTGTGAATAAGATATTAACAGCAGTTGACTTTGGCAGGTGTAGGGACTATTGTAAGTATAAGGAAAGATTTCTTGATTTCTTTAAGTGGGCAATAAGTGGACTGAACACTGGGCTGTTGTAGAAGAATGTACTAATTATATTTTGGCAAGCGGTGACTTGAAACCCACTACATGGGCTCTCCATATGGCCGTCCGCTAGAGACGACGGAGTGCAACACCGGTGTGAGTGGCTCAGGGGTGTAGAGAGGTGTGCTGCGCTTTCTCCGTGGTTACTCGCGGCGTTATGCCCTTTAACACTTCCACCCCTGGAGCATATAGCTCTAGCAGCTCCTCTCTGGACGGCCAATTAAGGCAAGCCAGAGTCCTGCGAGCTGAGAGTTCTGCAGGCCCCCTTCGGTTTCCACTCGGCCGACGAAGACACGCCGACGTGGGGGACCTGACCGACTTTCTGGAGCACTCAGGTCCGTGGTGTCGTTACGCACCAACAGCTCGCCACAAGCTGCACTGCGGACTTATTAATATTATTTTTCACTCTGTTACTCCGGCTTTTACACCCGGACTTTTAAAAGGCTTGCGTGGGGACGAATCCAACACGTAGAGGCCTGTTAGGAGAAAATAATGAAATGGAACATACCTGCCAGAATCAACTGCTGGAAATAAGATTTAAACAGCAGTTGACTCTGGCAGGTTTTTTTTTTTGGGGAATAATAGACGCCGTTGGCCGCAGATGGCCATTACAGCTTCACCGGACAATAGGAGGCGAGCGCTTAAAGCGCTTCTAGCCTTTACGGCAGAAGTAGCGACGAGCTCAAGGGCACCTCAGGGAGGCACGGCCTCGGCTTGGGCTGTCTCTCTGGCAGGTGTAGGGACTATCTATACTTATAATAAAACTGTAACAGGTCCAATCTGTATATATAAAAGAAGAAACTGACTGACTGACTGACTGACTGACATATCAACGCACAGCCTAAGCGGCTTGGGTTAGAGACTTGAAATTTTTACAGTAGGTACCTTTTATAACGTAGACATCCACTAAGGAAGGATTTTTGGAAATACTACCCTTAAGGGGGTAAAATAGGGGATGAAAATTTGTATGAAAATCCGTCATTTTTGAAGTTAAATTAATGAAAATTAGTATTTGGCCTTTAAGTTAAAAATAAAAAATATATATTTCAGGATTTTTGGAAATTCCACCTCTAAGAGGGTAAAATTGGGGATGAAAGTTTGTATGAAAATAAGTAATTTTTTAACTTAAATTCATGTAATTTAGTAATTGGCATGTTAGTTAAAAAATTAAAAAATATATTTCTGGATTTTTGGAAATTCCACCCCCTAAGGGGGTTAAATAGAGCATGAAAGTTTGTATGAAAATCAGTCATTTTTGAACTTAAATTCATGTAATTTAGTAATTGGCCTGTTAGTTAAAAATAAAGAATACATATTAAAGGATTTTTGGAAATTCCACCCCTAACGGGGTAACATGGGGGATAAAATTTTGTATGAAAATCAGTCATTTATGAACTTAAATTCATGTTATTTAGTAATTGGCCTGTTAGTTAAAAATAAAGAATACATATTAAAGGATTTTTGGAAATTCCACCCCTAACGGGGTAACATGGGGGATAAAATTTTGTATGAAAATCAGTCATTTATGAACTTAAATTCATGTTATTTAGTAATTGGCCTGTTAGTTAAAAATAAAGAATACATATTAAAGGATTTTTGAAAATTCTACCCCTAAGGGGGTAAAATAGGGGATGAAAGTTTGTATGAAAATTAGAGATTTTCGAAGTTAAACGCATATAAATTGGTATTTGGTGTTTCAGTAAAAAAAATATATTTCAGGGTATTAGGAAATTCCACCCCTAAGGTGGGTAAAAGGATGACAACATCAATATATATAAAAGGAGATGTCCTGACTGATTGACTGATTGACTGACTGACAGACAACGCACAGCCTAAACCGCTGGTCCTAGAGACTTGAAATTTGGCAGGGGTATTCTTCACAATACGTAGACGCACACTAAGAACGGAATTATCAAAATTCACAGCCTAAAGGGTCCAAATAGGGGGTTTTATGTTTTATAAAAAAGTGTTATATTTAATGAACGGTTGGTACTAGAGGCTTGAATTTTCACACGCAGACGCCTCAATGAAAATAAACAATTCCGTATTTTTGCATTTCTCCAAATTTTCTAAGTAGGAGTTACAGGACCTTAATTTTAGTAAGAAATAAATATTTTACCATTTCTTAACACATTTCACTGTCTTCCGATACAATATGATAGACAGGATAAAGGACAAAGTCAGGTTTAAGAAATTATGAGTGTTTTAAGGTTCAAAATGGGACCCCTAAGTTAAAAATCTTGCGTGTGGTGTCTTTTAAAAGGTAATTGAAAACAGTTTTTTTATGATATAAGCGGTAGGTATGAGTTATATCATGGGTTTTAAAACTAAAATACGACATCGATGTTTCAAATTTGAATTTGATATGATTTTTAAAGTGATTATATTGTTTATTTAAACTATTCTGCTAACTGCTGCGTTAGCTCGAGTGTGGCTACTAAATGCACGCAAGGTTTCAATTCAATACGAGGCTGTCGAGAGTGTTCACAAACGCGTGTATCCTGCACCACGCGCACCCACGTCAAGCTGCCACCTAAAAAAAAAAGCTGCCGCCTCGCTCCTCAGCCATAAGCCCGGACAAATAACGGGCAACCTTCGGAGTTGTCGGTTGGACGTTTGGGTTGTGGGCCCTAGATGTCCATTGAGTACGTGGCGTTTTAGTAGGTTAGATACTCCGGTTCGGAGTTAGGTACCGAATCAAACCAAAAAAAAAACCGGTCAAATGCGAGTCTGACTCGCGCATCGAGGGTTTCATACCTTCTTTTCACGTATTAAAGTTATTTTAATCTATACATATAAAATTACTTGTCCTGACTGACTGACTGACTGATTCATCAACGCACAGACCAAACCGCTGGACCTAGAAAGCTGAAATTTGGACAGTGGGTTCTTCTTATAACGTAAGCATCCACTAAGAAAGGATTTTTGAAAATTCGACTCCTAAAGGGGTTAAATGGGTTGTTTTCTTTTGTATGAAACTTTTTATTGTATGATTCGATTGACTTGAAAGGAGTTGTTCCAGAAATGTATGGAGCCTGGGCCAGCACCATGTACACTATATTAATATATAACTATGCAATATAGTAACTATTTTGTAAAGTTCTCTTTTTTTAATATTGCTTCGTTTTCTTGTACATTTAAGATATCTTGGTCAAGGAGAGCAACACAAAAATGATAAAATACTACTGTAGCAACACCACAAAATAATATGATGAACCGGAAATGCGTAACTTAAATGTAGTTTTGACAACAACTGACTGAGTGAACATACCTGCAATTGAACTTGTTGTGAAATAGCACTCATACGACGGATTCCAATCCAAATCACAGCCGATAATCAATACAGTAATGCCTCGGACCAATAAAGAAGCAATCAATTAATGTTCGTAAACTTAAATAATCACTAAAAACACCTAAAAATAATATGTACTCGCATAAACAATCTATTACGAAACGTCATACCTATAGCATAAACTGTCAAGTAGTAAACTAATGTCAAACGCAACTGTCATGGCTGCCCTAAAAACAGGGTGGACATACTAAATAACTCCATAAGTAATCATTTATGTACAATTGTACTCTGCTTCAAATTAATTTACAAGTATTTTTATGAAACTCTCCTATGTTTTTCCTATTTTTAGTGTACATAGAGGTGGCCCAAAATGGAACATCTCCTTTACTGGAAAGATTCTTTGAATAAAATAAATAAATACGTGTTTCGGGATTTATCAAAAACAACCATTGGGGGTGCGCTAGGGGTTGTTAAACTTTGTATGGGAAATACTTATTACTTAATTCAATTGATTTGAAAGTTGGTGAAAGTACCCTTAAAATAAAAAGATTGAACACGTATCATTCATTTTTCAAAAAATCTACCCCTAAAGTGGGATAAGAGGGATTTTTTTTAATCTATATTATTAAAAGAACAGGCTTTTTTTTCTAGAAATCACCATACAGTCAAAACCATTTAAAGTAGAATCATGAAATTTAGAATCAACATTATTCAATAGTTTAGGTGAACAATAAGATCGAACTCGACATTTCACATCTAAATGGGTCAAATGTCAAATGGGCTCCCAAAGTGTGTATAAATTAAAAAAAAATCATCACACAGACACGAAACTTTGTCAGTATACTGAGCAAAAGAAATAAAGAAACACGTATTTCATAACTTTTTAAAAAAACGACCATTAAAGGGGTATTAGCATGGTTTTTGAGTCATACTCAAAAACCATGCGCATAAAAAAATTCATGCTGCATTGATGAAACTTTGCGAATACATTTATCACCGCAAATGCAAATCCATGTGCCATTAATATTGTTTTGATTATCAACCCCTTCTTCTTCTTGCGGTGCCTCTTCACTACTGAAGTTTGGCCGTCAGCTCATTAAACCTAGATCGGTCCCTTGCCAAGCGAAATAGATGTTCCACCCCTAAGTGGTTCTAATTGGGGTCCAAAAACTACAGCCAATACTTAATTTATGTATTGCACACAAAAATCTAACATACCTATTCCGGCAAAAACAACCCCTAAGTTAATTTCATGGGGTTGAAAATTTGCACAAAGAAGGATTTCTATTTAATGCTATAATGCAGGTAGAGTAACGCAACTCGGTAAATAAACTCAACACAACAATAGAAGAAACAAATTTTTGGATGTTTTTCTAAACCCTTTTTTTTTTGACGCGGGTGAAATCTTCCAAAGATCCCCGGGAGCTGTGGGACTCAACCGGGGTGTGTAGGATTCTTACCCACTAAAACCCCAGTGGATGTCGCATCGGCACATGAGAGGGGGGACCCCAGGGCTCTCCGGTGGGATCTGCACCAGGGGCCCCTCAGTGCCTTGCCTTTGAGCCCGCCGCCGGGGGGCGCATTGTAGCCCCCCCGGGAACCTGACACGGTACTCACGGGGACGGGGGTCGCAACCCCGCCGCCGTCCTCCTCGGTGTCGCCGCCGTACTCAATGGACGTTCAAAGGGCCAACACCCCGAACGTCCAGCGACTTCTAAGTTGATGATCCAGCTTGGCTCAACTCAATCCACTTTATTCCAACTTGACCCACTTCAAACCACCTTGACTTATCTCGATCCACCTCGGTCTATCTCGATCCATATCAATCATCCTTGATCCAACTCGAACCAGTTCAATGCAGTTTGATAGTCCAGCTTGACTCATCTCAGTTCACTTTGTATCACCTTGACCCACGTCGACCCACCCAGAGTTAACTATATCGATCCACCTCGGTGCATTTCGATTCACATCGATCCACCTCGATTTACCTCGCTTTAGCTCGATCCAGCTTGATCCAGTTTGATCCAGCTCAAACCAGTTTTATTCAGTTCAATCCGGTATTATCCGGTCCAATCGAGTTTGATACAGTTTGATGATCCAGCTTGACGCAACTCAATCCATTTTATTCCAACTTGACCCACTTCATACCACCTTGACTTATCTCGATCCCCTCGGTTCATCTAGATTCACATCGATCCACCTCGAACCAGTTCGATACAGATTGATAATCTGGCTTGACTCATTTTGATACATTTTGTTTCATATTGACCCATTTCGACCCACCTTGACTTATATTGATCCACGTCGGTCTATCTCGATCCACAATCCACATTGATCTACATCGATTTACCTCGGTCCAGCTCGCTTTAGCTACATCCAACTCAAACCAGCTTGATCCTGCTTGATCCAGTTTGATCCGGCTCAAACCAGTTTTATTCAGCTCAATCCAGTTTTATTCCGTTTAATCGAGTTTGATGTAGTTTGATGATCCAGCTTGGCTCATTTGGATCCACTTTATTCCAACTAGACCCATTTCAAACCACGTTGACTTATATTGATCCACCTCGGTCCATCTCGATCCACATTGATCCACCTCGATCCAGCTCGATTTACTTCGATCCAGCTCGCTTTAGCACGATTCACCTTAATCCTGCTTAATCCAGTTTGATCCAGCTCAAACCAGTTTTATTCAGCACAATCCGGTTCAATCAAGTTCGATGCAGTTTAATGATCCAGCTTGGATCATATCGATCCACTTTATTCCAACTTGACCCATTTCAAACCACCTTGACTTATATCGATCCACCTCGGTCCATCTCGATCCACATCGATCCACCTCGATTTACTTTGATCCAGCTCGCTTTTGCTCGGTTCACCTTGATCCTGCTTGATCCGGTTTTATCCAGCTCAAACCAGTTTTATTCAGCTGAATCCGGTATTATCCGGTTCAATGCAATTTCATGATCGAGTTTGGCTTAACTCAATCCACTTTATTCCATCTTAACCCACTTCAAACCACCTTAGCATATCGATCCATCTCGGTCCATCTTGATCCACATCGATCCACTTCGATTTACCTCGATTCATCTTGATCCTGCATGATTTTGACTGACTGCAATTCGGTTCTATCGAGTTTGATGCAGTTTGATAATCCGGCTTGACTCATCTCGAACCAGTTTATTTCACTTTGAGCTACTTCGACCCACCTTGACTTATCTCGATCTACTTCGGTCCATCTTGATCCACATCGATCCACCTGGATTTACCGAGGTAAATACCGCTTTAGCACGATGATCCGGCTCAACCCAGGCAAAATAATTTTCATAATCTGATCAGTGGTTCTGAAGATTACCCTTAGATTACACATACTTACAAACACACAAACATACAAAAATACAAATCTCTCAAATACTCTTTACAATATTTACTTAATATTTATTTTCTCTTTATTTTATATTTTTAGTTAGATATATAGATAGATAGTATAGAAGTAGGGAGGAAGTAGGATTTCTTATCAATTGTAAAACAAAGTCATGGTATTATTTTCAACAATTACGAAATTCCATTCTAAATTTCATTCCCTATTTCAATCCCTTCAATCTTTTTGTTCGGGATAAAAGGTAGCCTATGTCCTTTCTTAAGATCTAATCTGTCTCTGTACCAAATTTCATCGAAATCGGTTCAGTCGATTAGGCCTTAAAGCGTAGCAGACAGACAGACAGAGTTACAAAAACACAGGCTATGTCATCAAGTATGTATATTTGACGATGACACATAATAGGTCCAGGTTTAATAAAAGTGTAAACAATTTTTTTAAAAACCTTCATCCTTGATTTAAAACGCGTTTTACTTACAAAACCAACGCGGGCGAAGCCGCGGGCTACAGCTAGTTCTGTATATTGAAGAATTTAATTGAAGAATTATTTACACAGGATTGACGTCATTCACTCTGAGCAGCGTTCATTACAAAATGGCGATTAGCTGTATTTAAGTAATTTATTTGCTTAAATATCACGAAAATCTCTCTATTATTATGAAAATGAGATGCATGTTTGGAATCAGTGCAATCTGTTCTAATATTTAAAACCACAGATTTATTGGTATTGTGTTGCAGTCATCATGCCTATTATGTTTTATCTATCGGAATGGGGATGATGACAGGATAAAAAAAAAAAAATTCTAATTAGTCCGTCAATTAGATTATCAAAAAAACTTGGACACGTACCTACTTACTTACCTATTTATTTATTTAACAAATCAATAGAAGTTGCCAAACATATACAGCGTCAAAGTTCGGGAGTGGGTGCTCGTGTCGTCACACCTCAGTAAAAAATGTATACCGGCGTGACGACACGCGGAATTTCAAAGCACTATAGAACGTCCAACCGTTTATTTTCTTTTTGACAGCACCAATAGAACGTAACTGCGTCATGTTACGCAAAAGTTCACTTAAAGTGAAGTTCACTTTTAAAAGTTCACTTTAAGTGAACTTTTAAAAGTGAACTTTTGCGTAACATGCGCAGTTACGTTCTATTGGTGCTGTCAAAAAGAAAAGAAACGGTTGGATCTATTATAAGTAAGTATATGTTCGTAAATTTTTGTTTAATTGACAAAAGAAAAATACGTGTCCAATATTTATTGATAATCTAAATGATAGACATAATAGAATTTTGTTAGTCATCTAGCCTATATTACAACAGCGACCACGCTCCGGTTCGCATGGCTGTATAGATATTGCATACATATCGCCTACATTGTGAACGCAACGGGGCAGCAAATACAACTTTGTATTACCCAGGTGCGGTCAGAGCCAACGATTTGGGGGGGGGGGGGGGGTGTCATAGTCGACGTGCCCGTTGGTCTAGTGCTCTGGCCGCTATACGTCGTGGATTTGATTCCCACCTTGCATCTGAGTGTTTCAAGTGCGTAACCGATTTTGGATAAAATTGTTACATTTTAAAGCAAGCTTGTCAATTTGATGTGAATGAGTTTGAGACATTGGGGGGGTCATGAACCCTTCCGACCCCCCTCTCCGACCGCCACTGGTATTACCAAGCGGTTTTTGCTGACACGTTGCTTTGTCAAATATACGGCAGGCGTATTTTACGTCCGCAAAATAAATTTGTATTCGTTTTCAAGTTTATTTGAAAGGAGTTGTTGTAAAATGGGCTAGGAATATGTACACCACCTCAAAAAATCGAGAAAAATCCATAGAATTCGGGAAAAATATAAATATTTTGTTTAAATTACTATTATTGTTGTAATTTTCATTATAATTATCATTTATTTTATATCTATATTCAACATGGCGTCCTAAGATGGTGTCTCACTGATCTTCTTCTTCTTTTAATTAAATGGCTTCCATCGTGAGATTACGATGATTTTGCCAACAACAGAGTATGTAGTGACACTTGGACAGTGAACAGTCAAAAAAAAAACTTGAGGAGAGGGCCGAATTAAACTGTCAGCCAGCCATGTCATGTAACTGTCTGTCAATAGCTACTGCTGCTGTCACACTTGGTTGTGTGCGTGTATTGCATGTAGTGAATTGATTATAATTGATATTGTAATTATTAAAATGATGTAAGAGAAAATAGAAACAAAAATACAAAGAGTACTGTAGTAAAAATACTTTTAACGCTATTGATAATAAAAATGACACATGACATTGACACTTTTCCGCCATGCCAGTTTTTTGTTATGTGTTGCAATTCTAAGTAAAAACTCTTAAGTTTCACAACCAAAAAAAGCCAAATTAAAGTAAATGGATAGTTAAAAACTGTTTTATGTTTGTTTCCCTATTTTAGAGTATAGTGTACAAAGTCCTAGCCCAGGCTCTATACATTTTGAAACATCTCTTTTAGTATAAGTAGGTACATTATTTTTTCGCGGGGGAAACCTACATAAGTTCCCAGGCCCAAGGAGCTGTGGGGCTCGACCGGGGTATGTGGGATTCTTACCCACTAAAACCCCCGCGGCTGTCGCATCGGCCCATGAGACGGACCTCAGTCAGGGCTCTCCGGTGGGATCTGCACCAGGGGCCGATCAGTGCTTTGCCTTTGAGTCCGCCGCCGGGGGGCGCATTGTAGCCACCCGGGAACCAGTCACGGTGCTCACGGGGACGGGGGTCGCAACTCCGTCGGCGTCCTCCTCGGAGTCGCCGCCATACTCAATGGACGTCCTAGGGACCACACCCGAACGTCCAGCGACTTCGAAGGTTGCCCGTTCTTTATAGCCACGGGCTCAGGGCTGAGACATGTAGTGTACCTTCCTAATGGTAAAAACCGCTTAAAAATCCGTTGCGTGGTTTAGGAAGAGTCAGCGGATATACAGACAGACGTGGAATGTGATTTTATTTTATACTATGTATAGATTAGGGGTCGTCCATTAATCACGTGAGGCTCGAATGGGGGGGAGGGGTTCCAAAAAAATCACGCAATATCACCAGGAGGGGTATAATGAGACATCACGTGTATTTATTTTTCGTTGAATGCACGATTTCTAAACCTAACAGCGGCACGTGGCCTTGACTCACCGTTGCCAGCAACGACTTCCCCTTCAACATTTAATCAGTTAAGTACCTGTATTTAAAGATAATATTCCGAAAATTTCAATATTAACTATATATTGAAATTTTGTACAAAAAAATACACGTGATTTGGGATGGGGGGGGGGGGTTAGTTTAAAACCTCACCACATATCACCAGGAGGGGGGGAGGGGTTAAAAAGTTGCTAAGAAACATCACGTGATTAATGGACGACCCCTTACTTACTGATCCTTTAACTAGACCTCCGGGCACAGAATACATAATAGTATCTACTACTCCGGGTTCTATCGGAATTAGAATTATTAGGTACCTACCTGTCTACTAATAATTATTTTTTGTTTTTAGTGGAACGTGCCCAATGCTCCTGATTGCATTTACACATTGGCGGATGATCCAGGGGTGTTGACATTGCACACGTACTTTATCCCATCAGCTCTGAGTATTTACTGCGATGGTAACGAGTAATGTCCCAACGGAAGCGGCATATTTGCACAACCTAACGTAGGGTCAATTTTAATAGATCATTTTTGACACTTCATCAAAATTAAACAACGTAACCCTGTAACGGTGGGCATAAAATATTATGATTTTTTTCAAAGTTTTCACAATTGCTCAACTTTTTGTAAATTACGATTAGGTACATATCAAATTTTCAAACCACCTGCTCGACAATGTTCCATTAGGTGTCATACAAAGGTATCATATTGTAAACTTGACATAAAGTAGCTCATATCTAGCCGGTTACTAATATTGTACTAAACCCGTAATACTAATTCTGAACATCAAATAAAAATTCGTATGAACACTTTCACCGCAGTTTTTTTACAGTAATATAGGTACTAACTAAGTATACTGAGGTACTATATACTCACTCTAATCAAACTTTACTTACATAAATGAAAATCGAACCGAGTGCGACGAGCAAACTCGCCGGCTGAATCCGGGTCTAGTACAAGTTCCCATAGTTTACGATAACTGTCAGTTTTCTCCATACATTTCACACCAGCGCCCCTAGCGGTAACTATCAAGAACTAGTAAAATGTACGGGCAAAAACTGTCAGTTTGATCGAGCTAGTAAACTATCGGAACTCGTACTAGACCCGGTGAGATATGAAATTCGTTCAATGAATTTGATATCTCATCGCGGATTATATATAATATAAATAAATACTGCAGAACCCTACTCCGAAAAAAAAAATTATTGAAAGCGCGGCGCCGCCCGCGCGCCTTATTTTTCAAGCGATACTGGTCTGTTACGAATTGTAGATAAAGTTTAAAATTCTTTCACACTGAGAGTAGTGCGCTGCCGGCCGCTGCCATCTTGGTGTAAATTGAGCCTTAGTGTACGAATCCAGTCAGTACAAAGAAATGTGTAGTATGATTAATTAATAACTGCAACATACCTACATACAACGCCACTACAAATTACCTGTAGTTCACCTACCTACCTCGCTTCAATCCCCACACCACTGAGCAAAGAATAAAACAGTACTTAAAGGTAATAATGGCGCAGTCACGGTGTCGTAATGAGATAGGACGCTAAAATTGGTAAATACGTCGCGTGGTCATCCTGATGGTCACGCCGATAGGAGAAAGCAGCATTTTTGCCCGACTGCCCCATAAGGAGATGCTTCTCCAGATGTATGTATGTATATTTCTTTGTCACGGCCTACAGCCTGAACTTCCGTTTAGGCTGTAGGCTGTGATGGATTTTGATTTAAATGCTTTTAGATTCGTCTCAGTTGTGGGAGTGACATGGTTATACTTTTAACTTTATTCAAAAAAGTTAATTTGGCCGCCGGCCGGCTGTCGCCAAATCATCAAAACTATAATATCAAATAAAAGGTCTTAACGAGACGAGTTCAAGTATAATGTATACACATGTGTATATGTAATTAGTATGTATAATGAAATTTAAAGCTAGTTTGTTCGCAGTCGGGTTTTTTATCCTTTTTTAATTTATACTTGTTGACGTTGACAATATTGACGTTTTTTTTTTCTACGACACTGTGGCCGAGCAGTCGAAACGGACACGACAACAAAACTATCGCCTAATAGAATCAATATCTAATGTTAAAGTTAAAAACCGGTAGGTGTACATACAAGTCTTTTAAAAATTCACAACAATGTATCTTTATTTTAACGAGAAACGTGATTCCGTGGAAATTAGAGCGTGGAATCTGAAAATGGTCATAGAGAATTAGGGCCCAGGATTTAACGCTACACTTGTCTCTACCGGCTTCCATTTTTCCTGACTGCCTCAGAGGAGGGTTATGTTTTACTAGTGTTTGTATTTCATTAATTCTTCCAGACTTTAGTGACAATGGTTTGGAGTTATAACAAAAGTACCAGGGTAGCACAATCGCGGGAGAAGATATCCAGGGGGTCTAGTACGATATTTGATAGTTAATTAAATCGTCCAGTCAGTTTTCTCCTTACATTTCACACGAGCGCCTCTAGCGGTAACTATCGAAAACTAGTAAATTGTATGCATGTATGAGACAACACTGACAGTTTGATTTCGTCAAGTAACCCATATATAAAGACCCCCTTTAAAATAAACTCAAGTATATAGGCCATCTTTTTATTTCAAATTACTGTTACAAAATATTCAATACGAATTAAAAAACCAAGTTTCAGTCGATCCAGCCGTTTTTTTTTATATTACACGAAAATATTAAATCTAATTTCTAAATTAATGATCTGACCACACCTTACAAGCATTACTAGTGAAACAAGGCTGTTTATCGTCAACAATGAACCATTTTATCAAACAGTCTAAAGTTTAGACTATTTTATACCGTTGAAGAAAAGTTTCGTAGTCGACGTTCACATACTACTTACTTATTGCATAAACTTCACCGATGAACTATGGTCAGTAAACTAGTTTATTTGTTGAGTACAAAAAACAGTCGAAAAAAACGCTCAACAGTTCAACGCCCACCCCTTACCATGATATAATAACAAAACACTTTATTTGCATATTAGCTACTTTTACAATAACGGGTTTTAAGAAATTCATACATTTTGACGAACAGGAAGTTCACTTGATAGTAAGCGACGTGACTGCCCATATAGCCAAATGTTACATTTTCACTCGTTACAGAAAGTTTTTTGCGACAGTTATATGGCAGTTTATAGGTAGGCGTCCCGCTTACCTTCAGGCGAACGTCTTGCTTGTCACTAAGTTGTATAAAAAATAATTAACTAGGTATGTATATATTAAGTTGAGGCGGCTGCAGACCTCTGCTGAATGCAGATGTATGGTATGGTCAAATGATCAATCTAAATGCAAATATTAAAAAATTCAATAAATAAGATTACATTATGATGAATGATGATAAGTGTAACAAGTGTTCGATTAAAGGTACATTTAAATGAACAGTTCCTTTTTTTTTTGTACAAATTAGAGAAAATAACAGTTTTGTATTTGTAGTGACATTGATAGACGAAATGAAGTGACATTGACAGCTGACATTAATTGGTGAGAACTTTTTTACAATACTTGTAAAAACAAAAATTAGGGTCAACAATAGACAGCCTAATATGTAAATGTTTTGGATTGATCTTTTTTAAAACCATCTCTTGTAATTATTAAAAAAATCCAATTAAAAATAATTTAAATTTAATTAAACAAAACATTTAAATATGCAGTATAAAAGTTTGTTCATTTAAATGTACTATTTACATTAAATACCTAAATTACATTTTTATTACACCATGTTTGCACTAATTAGAGACTATTTACATTGTAATAACCAATGAAGATGGCGAATGCTACAATATATTTTAGTTTACATACAGGATTCCGATCACCTGCAAAGATATTAAATATAGGAGTCATAGAGCAGCCTTTGGGATTTTTAATACAAAAACTTTCATGACTTTTTTTCTTTAGTAAATAAAAATAATATATGAAATAAACTGTAGTTATTCAGGCATTTTGTTTGTCATATACATGAGGCAGCTTTTCTTAAAAAACAATATTAAAAAACTGAATCATTATACAGGATGTGGTTCTGCATTCTTGCCATATTTACGGAAGTTGATATATACCTTTTAAAGAATATAAATCAATCATTAAATGATAGACGTAAAATTATGAATTATTTTTTATGTTTGGTACGAAAAGAAATTCCGTGTGCAACCGTCACTATAAAATAACCCCGTCTGGCACCGCTCTTCGCGCAAAGTAGATAAACAAGAGCACGCGCGGAATTGCCAACCTTGGGACTTATACTGAGCGCACGAAAGCTAAGAGCTTTCTGGTTGAACGTTAATCATTAATCATTAATTATCTTTTAGTTACCACTGAATTATTAATCTATTTTTAATCAATTAACATAATCCATAACTGTTAGGTCTACAAATAAGGCAAAAATGCAAAACCACACCCTGTATAGGTATTCAAAATGTTTAATTAGTCGTCCAATTCTTTTTTTAAATTTATTAATGTCATTTTAATCAATAGGAGACCTAGTTTCTATATCTGTTTATTCTTACTTTTTTGTAATATTGCTATAATTGACTGTTAATGATTCTACCCTGTATAGATATGTATTTAATATCTATATTGATTTGGGTAATGTATTATGGGGCTGGTTATTTAATAGGCACTACGTAGAATTTTTCAAATAAGAATAGACTGATTTGTCTTTTTTAACAGTCTAGATGATTCGATATAATAAATCTGTTCTGCTGGTAAAAGAATTGCAGAAAATTTACGAGCATGTTGGTCTAGTGGTAAGCCACTCTAGCCGCTAACCAATGGGTCGTGGGTTTAATTCCCACTTCGTATCTGGGTGTAATCTATATAAGTATGTATTTACAAAAGAAAACTGTATTAGTGTATCAATTGTCTGGTTACCATAGAACAGGAGTCTGCCTAGTTTGGAATCAAATGACCGTGTGTCCCAAGATATTATACATTTAATCCATTTATTTTAAAAGTTACATAAAATGTATTGAAACATTCGCCAAGCGTATCTAAAATTGATTTGTTAAGAAAATAAATAACAACCATACGATAATTTATCAATCTAAAAAACAGTTACCATATTAGCCGCCTTAGCCAAGTTGTCGTTCTAGAATACGAAATGCTAGAGAATCGAAAACAAATGTATGGTAATGATGATATATCTCTTCACTAAGTCACTTTGTTTTATATTCTCTAGCGTTCTGTATTATAGAATGACAACTTGTCTACGGCCCCAAGAGTTTGAAACAACGTTACAATTAATTCTGATAAATAACGTTATGTAATAACGTTACGCGTTTTGGGGTATCATTAACACACTTTTTAGTTTTAAAGTTACGTGGTAACATTTTTATTACAGCGGGCCTAATCATCTAAAGGAATTCGTATTCTGCATTCCCAGCAGATCCTTCGCAATGTCTGTAATTTTCGTAAAGTGGTAACACATTTGAGGTGAATCGTACTCAATTAATTTATTAGCAGATTCATATTTGGCGTTAATGCTGCTATACAAATAAAATTTAACCGTAACATACTCATATTATGAGACACCGAAAGTAGCCTTTTTAGGCCCGCAGATATTTTTAACATTTGATAACGTTACCATGGCATACATACTGACAACGTTGCATCTTACCGTTTTAATTTAACTACCGTTAGTTTAGATAACGATATGACAATTAATAGAAATACCGTTATAAATATCGTTATATTATATTAACGTTGTTTCAAGCCCTGACCATAACAAAAGAAAATTCGAAGGAATATTAGGTATTAACCATATTACCTACATCATAGTATTATATTATGTTGTATATTCACGTTGATTATCTCAGACATGGTGTGGGCAGAGCTTAGGGACAGATACTAGTGTTAGGTCCCTTGTGCTAGGACCGTTCAAGTAGGCAAGACTGCAATGTCAGAGTTTCTCCCGCCAAGCAGCAATGTGTAAAGATTGCTGTATTCCGGTGTGAAGGGCACTGTAGCTAATTTTGCTAGCTACAGTATCTGACACTGCGGTGATACCTACCTGGGTGGTTCTTTGCAAAACGAGTCTATGACGAAAGATTTCTTTTTTCACAATGGTAACTCTCTTCCTATCGCATATAACAGTATCTCTGCTCACCCCATAGAACATAAGCCGTGATACATTTAAAAACATCTACAAGAATATATTACTATAGGTATTCCGTATCGCATAACTAACCTCTGTTCCACCTGTTTTGAGCGATTCAAAAATATATTGCTATGCGTTCGAAAGTATTGACTTTAGATCTGAAAATTGACGAGACTATATTTTTAGCCGTCAAGCCCCATAACACAAAATACTGAGAGTGCAGAAGGCAAGCTTCATACAAGGGGCGCTCGAGCAACGCACATATAGACTGCGCTCACGGACACGATGTCTCGGTATATCTCGGTTTATTGCGAGCGCGAATGCCGTCCGCTTCAAACACTCGTCTTCCGTTCTTCCTGTTTACTTCTCAAAAATCAATCAAAAAAACTAGATAGGAGTGCCACTACCACGATAGTTTTTTTGCATACATTTTGATAAACCTAGCGCGACCGGCGAGCGTAAGTATGAAAAGCGAGGTAAATACATGAGCTTGAATTCTGTACTCTCAGTATTTTGTGCCCATAGTGCATCGATCTTTTATTTGTACTAGATAAAGTGCGATAACTCGAAAAACTGTCACAATAATAAAAAAGTACGCGCGTATTATTTCTAGTTATCATCAAATGCTTTGAACCTTATTTTGTAGTGTTAAAGTTTTATTTCTTTGTATTGTATAAATCGTACGAGGTGACAATGGTAGCCCGCACACCTACAATATTATTGTCAATATTCTACAACCCGAGCGACTTAACTGTGCACCTGGCACTGTGGCGTCGCATCCCAGCGAGGTGTACAGTTAATTCGGTCGGGTTATAGAATATTTACAATATTATTGAAGGTGTGTGGCTAGCCTACGGGAAAACAAGAAGAACAACAAGAAGCAGCGTCTCACTATTGAATTACATATCACTTACAATGCGATCCACCTACATTCCACTTACAGCCAAGAGTGGGGACTATGTTCAGCCCTGAACGTCTTTCGGCTACTCCTGATGATAAATAAATTTTATTATAAATGCATTTAAGTTTTATGTTTAAATGCTTAGGTACATACAACTGCTACCATATTTTGGATGTCATTTTGTTCGTGATTATTAATCTAGTATAAATAATAGACCTAATTCACATCACAGATATACTCCACTTGCAAACGTCAGTTATTTTTTTTTTAATCTACTTATTTCGTTCGACTCGTGGAGTTGTTTATGCTTAAGTTCCATTATTGAATTCGAGATACTCGATATACTCTCCTCAATATCAGAGTATAACGTACTAATTGGCCGCGACCACAGATATAGATTTACATAGATAACGCAAGTATCACGATTTGTATTGAAAAAGCGTGCTGACTTTTTAACACCTACTGTGACGTCACAGCCGAAATTTGGTAAGACACTGATGCCTCGCCGATTTTTTTTTTGTTTTTGCGGCCGACCGGCTGCAAGGCTGCAACAACAGACGCGCGCGGACTGTAAGTTAGCGGCGACCAACCTTGACGCTTGGTCGGGGTTCGGACACGCGAAGTACATGCATTTGCGTTATCCATGTAAATCTATATCTGTGGCTGCGACTGTCGAAATAATCCGATTTCAAGAACTGATTTAATGATCATTATCTCTAATTGACGTTTGTAAGTGCAGCAGACGAGTGTTTAAAATGTGTCGTAAAATTATGTTTGCCTAGGATTCCGATCCTAGGTCTAAACAGCCGTTTTAAACCATCTCAGCATCGAATATTACGGGTTTATTAATAAGGTCATCGTCTTCCGATACTAATACCACATTAAACTAACATTAGATATTTCGGTCACAACACTTTATCACTAGTACTGTTCCAGTGTTCCAATATACACTTGATATTATTAGCTGTTACTATACCTGTTATTATTTCACTGTTACGAATAACTGTTATTATATTTTTAATTTTAATTCTAGATAGTGACAGACAAGCAAGACGTTCGCTTGATGGTATGACACGTCTGCCTATAGACAGCTGTAGTACCGCTCGCCACCAGAGACATTAGCTATTAAGTCTCTTGTAAAAGAAATAAATATTATGAATATATACCATGAATAAATAATGTACAACGCCATACAATCACATCAATCACATCGCCAGACAATTATTAATGTATATAATTAAAAAAACGTTCGTCCTATGAATAAGAATTCAACTGAGACAATTTTTTTAAATTTTGTTTATGCAGGAAACACACGCGTGATCTTCGTATTTAGCAGACGATTTACGATACTCGGTCGTAATTAACTGTTTATATAGTTATATTCAATGTTGTTTATCTGTTAGGTATTTGTAAATGGTATTTTCGTGGGTAAGGATATCACCTACTCATCTCCACAGCTGGGTGTCGTAAGAGGCGACTAAGGGAATTTAAGAAGACGGGTAGCAACGACTTTATATTATATTACTGCCACCAATACAGCTATCCCCAAGACACTTGCCAAGCGTGGTAATTATGGCAAACCCTCTCTTCTAAGGATGCCTTAGTCCTACAGTGGACGTCCATCGGCTTGATGATAAAGATGATTTGAACATCTAGATAATGTTATCAATTTGCAGACCCTAACGAAAGAAGCGTGTTGTTTAACACAAAACGATTGATGTTAGTCGAGTGATATTTAGATTAGCAATTATACACCATTACTTATTGTAAATCTAAAATAACATTCTATTCATAACAATGAACCACAATTTATTTAAACACTTTCACCATTAACTGTTATTTGTAACGGTATCAACTGTTATATGGGATCCGAATAATCACTGTATCACATACTATGTATACTGGTTATCGGTAACAGTTTACCTGTTACGGTCTGTTCCAAAATCACTGTTATCATTTGTTATTCTATTCTCCCTTTAACCTTTTACTGATTTCTTCCTGTTGTAATTCTCTCCATTCTTTCTTTGGCTTCATGCGTTTCAATTGACCGTCCCTGTGCAAAAAATGTTGAAATTAAGACTCTGCTCACATAAACGGGCAAAACAATGACCAAGCTATGACCACGCTACGAATGTATTAGGCAAAACATTTATTTGTGTAAAATGGTATGAAGCAAGGCCCACTAGAGCGTCGCGTATCCGGTCGGGCCATGGACGGTCCTATCAAAATTTAAAAGACGTATTTTACATATCTGGGAACTTTGCCATTTTACTACGCGCCGCCACAGTATAAATAATACTGTGTATATTATTTGTCTGTGTGTGTGTGTTATTAGTGTATTATTTACACTGTGGTACAGTCGACAGTCTGGGTGCCGGGCACGATAGGGGCATGATACGTTTTGAGTGCGTATTATAGTCTGCGTCATTTAGTTTCCATGCCTGATACGTTCATGGCACGCTCATAGTATGGCCCTGTCAACTAGGCATGTCGGTGTTATTACTTCCGCTATCAATTTTTAGTTATACAGGTAAATTGTCTTATCACGTAATCAGTTTCGTTAATATAATAATAGATCGTATTAAAAAAATGATGTTATTAAATTATCTACCACAAAATTACGGAAAATGTATTCACCACGCACACGGCAACAATACAAGGCAGGTGACCGCGCGTGACCTAGGCAAGACCTCGAATTCGTGACCATGATCATTGAGCTTGTTGTGAATATTTTCAAGTGAAGTTATACTGGTATTTTCGTACCAAGGTGGGTAAAACCAAAACAAGACGCATCTTTATTTTTCAATAATCTATAAGTTTGCAAAATTTTATCATTACAAAAAAAGTTATTCTGTATATAGGGTTACAGGAAAAGTCGTGCTAGATCCCTTAAGGGCGTGGAGTACCCATCATTTCTGACTTATTTCACTATGAAACACCCCACCCTAAACTTAACCCTTTTCGAGATTTTCGACTTTAAATTTTTTATTGAAAATTGCCGATTTTTAGGCTATTAAAATTTATTTTGTTTAAGTTAAGTTTGTTTATTTTTTTTTTTACTTTGGTTAAGTTTAGGGTGGGGTGTTCCATAGTGAAATAAGTCCGAAATGATGGGTACTCCACGCCCTCAACGGATCTAGCACGACTTTTCCTGTAACCCTGTATATGTGTCAGTTAACATACTTACCACATCAGATCGACGAGGCCCCCTCGCCTCGCGATCACCGCCTTCACTCTGTTCGCGAAGTCAACTGCGGACTCGTCTGAAGCACGCGTCATAGCCGGGAGATACCTGTCACACAAATTATAATTAATCATTGATATTTTTTAACTTAGATATGCCATCAACGCACAACTTAGGAAATACCTTACCATACATCACACACAATGGCCCATGATGTCATCATGTTGAGCAGATAGTGCAGCATCCCATAACGAGAGCTGTTCCAAAACGCGTCACCGAACCTCGGGTCGTATCTATTAAAATCACAGGTGTAATAATAATATACAGTATGTTACACAACGAAATTCTAACCGTGATACTGGTTGATGGAGAGGTGGAGTATAGTATAATGGTATACTTTTTATCACCATTCGTGCTATATAAAGTGGTTATTATTAACTAGCAATTCCCTGCGGCTGCGCCCGCTATTATTTTTTTCCATACCATTTAACCCCTTTAGGAGTGGAATTTTCAAAAACCCTTTCTTAGTGGATGCTTACATGATAAGAAGAAACTACTGTCCAAATTTCAGCTTTCTAGGTCCAGCAAACCGCTGGATGAATGTCTGCGCGTTGATGAATCAGTCAGTCAGTCAGGACAAGTAATTTTATAGTATAGATTTGAATACAGGTTATTATTACTAGTTTTAAATGGCAGTTGTTGAGATTTCTCTGTGGATATATAGTAATTTATGTAACCACAGGGATTGCCTTACTAAATCTCAAGAAATGTCATAACCAAATAGTAATATCGTATATTGAAATTACAAATAAAGTGAACAGCATGAATAGCAGTGGCGTGCACAGAGGGTAGGAAAAGAAACGTATTCGGTTCGTTTAACCTATTATATGTATATTAGTATACTATTTTAAATATCCACAAGTTAGCAGATTCTATAGACAAATTAATTTGCATTTAAAAACTGTAATAATAATAAGATTATTCAGAGGGACCATACACAGAAAAAGACTTTGCCTACCCTACGATTTCTCTAAATAAACTTAATTTAAAAATATTTTGTATTGACATGGTATTAACGTGATATTTTTAAATGTAAATGGATACGTCTGTAAAGTTAGTTCATTTTAGGGTATTTGTGGTGGCACACTAACAAATAGCTTAGAGTACAGATCACTCGCATTTTTGTCTACTTTCTGTGCACGCCACTGAATTGAACAGTGATGAAAAGAGTATCATTATATTATACTCCACCTAGCCATCAACCAGTTACACAGTTTGAATTTCGTTTTTACATACTACACAAACGGGCGAACGTTACTGGGATAAAACAAACAGTAATATTTAAATGAACTTACTTGATGGCTACCGGGTATATGGTACCGCCGACTTCAAAGCTGCCCTTCTTGAACTGCATCACTGAAGTGTTATTGATGCAAGTGCCTTCAGGAAAGATTAGTATTGGAGGGTTGTCCGGTACAGAAATGTGTTCTTTCAACCTGTAAACAATGAGTAATCATGATAGACTGCCACTGAGGTGCTCGTAGCCAGTAATCACTGTTCGTGAAACCATCACTTTTAAGCAAAAATTCAAAATTTTTATTTCAAATAGGCTTAACGCTTTTGAACGGTCAATTTTTTAAAAGCTACCACCGGATTACAACGCGGCCTCAAATGAGAAGATCCGGCAAGAAACTCAGCGGGCTTGTCATTTTTTCACATTTTTTTTTAAACAAAGTTTGTTTTGTTACAATTAAATCAGCACCACCGACAGTGTGTCCTGCCATTCAAAAGATCAAATAAAATAAGAAATATAACGAAAATACAACAAAACTAAAACTAAAATGCCAAAGGGATAGTAGTCGGACCAGTCTCCCCAAGCAGCACCCGCGCACGAGTTGACTCGAGCAGTCAGGAAACTCAGAACGTCAGGTAAGGTCAGTCCTTGGATGGGTGACTTAGTGGCCATTAAACTGAGTATCTCATATCTATGTAGCACGTCGCAGTTGTTAAGCTAAGTAAGAGGACTAAGGCTAGCCGCACACTGTCAATAATATTGTCAATAATCTACAACCAGCTTGACTTAAATATGCATCCCTTTTTAGGGTTCCACACCTAAAAGGTAAAAAAGGAACCCTTATGGTCTGACTTCATCTGTCTGTCTGTCATACCTATATATTTCAGGAACCACTGATGCTATCATAGTTTTAGATCTTACTTACCCAACCTAACCGCAAATGAAAAAAAAAAAAATTCTGTTATATTTGTTTGTGGAGGGAAAAATCTGAAATAATTATGGGTAATACATGTCTATATTTTACAGGAAAAATAAAATGATCTTTCTAAGTAGTACAGATTTTTAGTAATCCTAAAAAAAGCCTTGACAACCAAACTTAGTTTTTTTGGTGTTTTTTTTTTGGTATCTAAGGTGTTACAGGAATAGTAGAATAACTTTTAATACATCCAAAGATGGTATGGGACCCTCGGTACGCGAGTCCGACTCGCACTTGACCAGTATTTTTTTTATAAGAAATAGGGCTGTGCTTGACCATAATCTCAATCGCCTGGAATACGACGTCAGAGCGCCAGGTGCAAAGTTAGCTCGCACAAGTTGTAGAATATTGACAATATTATTGACTGTGCTAGCTGGGCAGCTTGACAAATCTTGATACAGGTTGGCCACTAACCAAATAGCAAACAAAGAAAGTGCACCGGTCACCTTCTTTGTGGGCGTTTGTACTCCTTCGCTACTACCTATGAGGTGATCCAATTTCCACCCGAGTCAAATACCTTCAGCAGATAAAAATACATCACTCACAGCGGTTCTCTGTGTCTCTGAAGTTGGGTTTCGCGGATCATTGCGCATAAGTTGTTAATACAAAAACACAAAAATAGCTACTGCGCAACGTCTTGCAGCCAACTTCAGACACATAAAGATCTGTTGTGACTACTGTACGTGAGGTTTGGTGTAATTGGAACTATCGGGGTAGCTGAGCTGGAATAAGACCGGAACCGACTTTATACGTGTCCTCGAAGAAAGCTTGAAGACGCTTAGTCCATGGCACGAAACGGTCACCCATCTATTGACTGACCTTGCCTGACGGTGCTTAACCAAGTGATCGTTTACCGAACAGTGATTGCAGTTGGCTATGAGGGCCTAGGTAAAATATCTTGGTGGTATCCGATTTTGAAAGAACCCCAAACTAATATGCATATTTAAAAGGTGCATACGATTCTTCTAGTCTTACCTTCTAGCGACTGCGTGCCTATCTTTCACTTCGGACCTCTCAAACCATATATGGGGCGAAGCCCTAGCTAGTGCCCTTTGCAGTAGTCCCAAAAATCCCCCGTGCCTTTGACCGATCTGAAAAATTACGCGAAATATTTTACTCAAAAACAGTTCAATTAATTTTCGTACACTAACATTTTTAGGGTTCCGTACGTAAAATGTGCCCTAAAAAAAAGGAACCCTGATGGTGCGACTTCGTCGGTCTGTCTGGTTGACTGTTACCATATCCGATAAAACAACCATATCCACCTTATCTCCTGGGATTATGGGGGTAAAAATATGTAATAATTATTGGCCGTGGAGTAAGAATTGCGTGTCCGTCAGGAGGACCGGACCACAGCACGGATTCACGTGAAACTTTACCAAGATTTAGTACCTATTTTGTACTATTTTGTACCTATGTTTAAATATTTTGTACCTCAGTAATAACAAAGTTATTTAATAAATAAAGTGGGAAGCCATTCTGACGTCAGGATGGCTTCCCACTTTTTACTTTGGGTACTTACGGTCCTTATATCGCTGAAATCTTTGCATAATAATTTAGTACCTTTTTTGTACCTACGATAAATATATAAATACTTAATGTATTCCATTTAAAAATTACTTTTATTTCATTATAAACAATTATATATGGAGCATCATTCATCTGACGTATTATATTTCACAAACCATGTAGTCCCCTTTCCTGCATCCAGGCAGAGGAGTAAAACCCATACATTTGTTAGTTCTAACATTGACGATAAGAACTTCTGCCACCTGTTTCTCTAAAGTTTGGGACGGATGCGTGGACGGCCGCGGGGCGCGTAAGCGACCGGTTGTGTATGTGTCGCGTGCATTTACCGCAGCTGAAAAACACTGTTCTCAGATTGATAGCAAGGCGCTGGCTATAGTGTTTTATTTAGAAAAGTTGCACCAGTATTTATATGGGTGACGTTTTACATCGCGTACCGACCACAAACCGTTGACTATTTTTGGGCTTAAGCAGGGCGTTCCCTCAATGGCTGCGACTCAGTTACAGCGGTGGGCTATTAAATTATCAGCACATACATACGACATAGAATATGTAAAGTCAAAAGAAAATAGAGCAGATGGGTTATCAAGAATGCCAGCTTTGACTAAAACTACACAAAGCGTTTGCGTTCCGGAACAATCTTATTTACATTTTGCGCAAAGTGCCATGTTACTAGATTATAATGATATAAAACAAAAAACAAGCCGTGATCAGTTATTAGGCAGAGTATTAAAATACATAAGGGACGAATGGCCCACTGAGAATGAAATAATGTCTCTTCGGCCTTACTTCAATCGCAGGAAAGAACTGTATGAAGAAATAGGTTGTGTGATGTGGGGCCATAGAGTGGTTGTGCCAGAAGCTTGTAGATATAAAGAAATCTTTCGCTAGGAGCTACGTGTGGTGGCCAGGTATTGACGAAGCTATCGAAACAATCTGTCGAGATTGTCGGATCTGCATTGCAGAGTGAAGCGCCGCCCCGGCAATGCCCAGCATATGCCCTGTATCTGGCCATGGCCAGATAAACCCTGGGCTCGCATACACATGGATTTTCTGGGCCCTATCGAGGGACGAACATTGTTGGTCATTATCGATGCATATCGATGAACTCGATATAGTAGGCACACTTTGAAATTTTGACGACCCCTTTCGACCTCCATTGAAAATATTTTATTGTTTTGTTTTCTAGTAATATGTTTTAAATTAATTTCCTGAAGTTTGCAAGCATATGAGAATGTGCCCTTTACAGATCGTATAAGATTATATTCTATATTGCTAGAATTATATAATATATTCTGTATAAAATGCTATTCTGTAATTAATAATATTTAATTTATATACTTTTAATTTTTTTTTATTTACCTATGTACTTTAATTTATAAAAAACTAGCTGTCCCGTGCAGCTCCGCCCGCCTAATTAACTAGTTTACTGTGCAACTTTTTTAATTTTTATTTTTCGTAAGAACCTTCGTCTGATAATAATGTAATGTGCGTGTCTTCAAGGGAGTAAATATCATGTTAATAAGTTTTCGATCGGGTGGGATTGCAGCCAAGCTAGAGCTTATGACTAAAAAAATGACTTGCCGCCGTATTTGATGGACGTCTAAGACCCACACTCAAAATTTCGTAGCAACTCGGAAGTGCAAAACTTACCAAAAGTACTTAGGGCCAATTTAATAGATCACATTTCATATCTGTCAGTTTCTTTTGTCATTATTACAATAAATATGTATGACGGGCCTGTTGGTCTAGCGGTCAGACACCCTGCTCGCTACCCGATAGGTCGTGGGTTCGATTGCCACCAAGTGTCTGGATGTTATTATGTATTTAAGTATGTATTGACAAAAAAAAGTATATAAACATTAGTATCACTTGTCTGATTTCCATAGTACAGACACTGCCTAGTTTGGTATCTGATGACCGTGTGTGGATTGTCCCAGAATATTATATTATTATATATAATCGAAATTGAAAAAAGTTAAGAAATTGTGCAGTTCTAACTTCAAATTGCCCGCCGTTACGAGGTTACGTTGTTAAATTTTGATGAATGATGAAGTTTCAAATGTGATCTAATAAATTTCATCAGAGAGAGTCGAATGTAGCACATGATTGTTACTGTATGAATGTGAGCCGTGATGGAGAATTATGAAATGCTAAGCGGGGTCGGAATACCCTAAAGAAAATACTGAATACTTGTTCTGTTTTGCAGGATAGGGGACTACATGTTACATTATAATATGTCAGACAAATGTCAGATGAATGATGCTCCATATATAATTGTTTATAATGAAATAAAAGTAATTTTTAAATGGAATACATTAAGTATTCATATATTTATCGTAGGTACAAAAAAGGTACTAAATTATTATGCAAAGATTTCAGCAATATATGAACCGAAAGTACCCAAAGTAAAAAGTGGGAAGCCATCCTGACGTCAGAATGGCTTCCCACTTTATTTATTAAATAACTTTGTTATTACTGAGGTACAAAGTATTTAAACATAGGTACAAAATAGGTACTAAATCTTGGTAAAGTTTCACGTGAATCCGTGCTGTGGTCCGGTCATCCTGACGGACACAGAATTGCTCCCCTCTCTCTTCCCGTGGGTTTCGTAAGAGGCTAGTGAGGGATAACCAGAAGACACTGCTGCCCGTCTTTTGTATAATATCCATCTCTTACAAAACTGCGATTCCTATAGGCCGACCGTTTAACTCGCGCATCGCCCGCGCGGCAAGAAGGGAGCGAGGGGAGATGTTAGCGGATGGGTGAAAGGGGTGCGCGGAGCAGAGAGCTTACGTCAAGGGCGGCAGTGCGCTGGCTGTGCTCGCAGCGCGCGGTTGGTGTTTTTGTTACGGACGCTTGAAGATAAACGCACAAGGTATACGACTGCCAAGATAAATCTCAAGATGAATCGCTCTTCCAGTTTTGCGAACAAAATTAACAAGCAAGCTAAACAAATAGCATACAATGTATGTTCCTTTTTTTAAAGCCAGTGATGATGATTCAAGCGATATGAATATTAGTGACGAATAGTCCTATAAAATTTTTATCTGTGGTTAAATATTTCTTAAACGGAGTTAATTATTGTTTTATGATTTTGTACCTATGAAGCTATTATAAAATATTTGTAAAACTTAAAAATAAATACTTAAAAAAAAGATACTTATTATTTTATTCTTTACCAACAATGTCTATCTCGAGATAAATCTTTGGATTATCGACTCCGTGTGTAGCGTTACCCGCCCCCGCTCCCCTCCCACCGCGCAGGCGACACGCGAGTTAAACGGTCGGCCTATAAGACACCTGCCAAGCGTGGGGATTATAGCAACGGGGGTGGTTCGTAAGTACCACCGTAACTAGACGATCCCTTAGACAAAAGTCATACCATCAACTGCATCAACAGTATCATGATCTTCGGTTTTGGAGACTCCCGACTTCGTCATGGAACCTAAGAACCGTGCTTACATGCTCAGCTTACCAATTAAGCTCTCATGCGTTTTTTTATGCCAGTAGGTAATTAATTTATTTTACCCTTATAACATACTCAACAGACCAACATTTACCCACATACATATACAGTGTGTTAAAAAAACCGCTGTCGATTCGCCGAGGGTATTATTCAGTATCGCAACACAGTCATACTTATATAACTCATTTGTTGAATATCTAATTTTTTTTCTTATTAGTAGTAACAATGGGAATATTTTCCATACAAATCGGACAGTAGTTTTGTTACACCCTGTAGGTATATTTTCTTCAACACCGTATATAGTATTGTTAGTGAAATAACGCAAAACTTTAAAAATCACAACTTATTTTTTTTTATTATACCAGCATAAGTACTATTAATTATTTTTATAAATTAGAAATATTATTAGACTTTTTTTAATATCATAGGAGTAATCAATTCAGTTATTGACACTAAACAAACTAGTTTTCAGGTTTTGCGTTCATTCGTTAACACGTTGTATATTCAAAATACTTAACAAATCTCCTTAGAGAAGATCCCCTTACTTCAAACCAACCTTAGTGAAATTGCCTCACTCTAAACAACACAGAGCAAAATTTCCCCTACTCCATCCAAATCACTCTGAGCAAAACTGCCCCTACACAAAATCACTCTCAGCAAAATTTCCCCTACTCCAAAACGCTTGGAGCAAATTTGCCCCACCCACATCCTCGCGTACCCGCCACACTACACACACTTACCAAAGAATAACAGTTGTCGCACATCAGCACAAGCGCGTCGATCGGACTGGTGTGGTTCGCAACGCATATACCGTTTTTCGGTTTGTAGTGGACATCGTGGTACGTGATCACGGCGGATATGCATCTCGATAGAAAATTGAAGCATATGATCGAGACAGCATAATTGATACGTTGCTTGCTCTTTCCGTCCGGCAGAGTGCCTATGCAGGCCGTGCAAGCCACGAGGCACCATACCTAGTGTACATATACGTATGACAAGACAGGACATCACAAATGGATTAAAATCGGTCTGTACGGTAGGTTTTTTCTGCAAGGGAAAGTATCGTAGTGCCAGATATTCTGCCGCCAAGCAGTAATGTGTAGACATCGCTGTTACGGCGTGAAGGGATCTAGAGATTTAATAACTAATGTATTCCATGGTCTTTAGGTTGACGTGTCCCTAAATATAAGGCGACCGCCCGGCTTGTTACGTCAAAAAAGTTTTACATATAACGAGACGCGAGACATTCATTATAAAGTCTCTTAAAATCTCGGTAATTTCACTAGCTACAGTGACCTCCACACCGGAACACAGCAATGTTTAGACACTGCTGCTTGATGGCAGACACTAGAGTGGTGACTACTTATATAGTAGGTCTCTTGCAAAAGAAACCTACATTCTTGTAGTACGAACCGCAAAAAGTACGTGCAATGGAATACAGATAAAACACAAATACATAGACGACACAATGCATTATCCATAGAGTTAGGTGATTAGTACATAATAAGCATAGACGGAGAAATAAAATAGAGAGTTGTATTGGCAAACTTATTGGATGTAAAATGCGAAATTGATAGCTTAACTGCAATATAAGAAATATTAATTTATGTAAGGGTGTAAAATTTAAATTATAGTTTTGAGAAAATACATTTCGTTTCAAATATAGGGTAAAGATTTTACAGTCCGTATATATTTTATTTTTCCGTTTCCCAAGAACAAGACAGAAAATTAACGATCACAATAGGCGAACACAGACTCCCGCTGTCAAAGGTTTAAAAAAAATAAACTACCAAAGAGAAACAATTGGTGCAACTCAAAACAGCAACGTCCAACGGACTAGTGTGGTTGGCCACACAGAATCCGTTGCTCCCCGGCGACAAATGTTCGTCGTGGAACGTCACTACTATCGATGTGCTGCGCATCAGTACCCGGAAACTGGTCTTGTACGACAACCGGCCAAGATGGCGGCGGATCCGGTCGTTCGGTATTAAACTGACGAGCCATGTTGTAAACAGGATGCATAAGACCTGAGATTTTATTTTTGTTAATTATTCCGTACAAAATGTCCTTTTTTAAGTCACACAAGAGGACCTTAATTTCTATTGAGATCGTACAATAGACATGACCTAGAATGGTCTTTTCTTTTTTTATTATTTTGTAATATCAGATTGGAATTTTTATCTCTGAAAATAATCTAAGAATAACGTTAATTAATCTGATATAAAGGACTTCTAGAATTGTGCAAGGAAGGTATAACAACTATTCAATAACATGATCTAAAAATATTCACGGAGTCGTGTTGCCAAGAAAAAAAAAGTAGCGGAAGAGAAGATGAAAAAATTAGTAAAAGAAAAAACAAATGGTGCCTACACCTAAAAATTATTTACAAAATAATACATTAAACAATTTACATAAATATTAGAATAGAATTAGATACAAGGAAAGTTTTATACATAAAATATTTTTTTTATTACATTAAATGTGTTTTTACATATACATTAAAAAAAAGAAACATAAAATAAGATAATTCCACTGCAACAATTTGACCACACTAAATTTAAATTTAGTCTTATTTGTGACACTGAAATTAGCATTTCTATTGCTAAAAAAACTTATGCTGTAAAATGAGCTAGGATTCCATACAGATATATGAAACAGATAATCAAAAAATGGCGACCACAAAGATGGCGGCCACAAAACAAATACATTTTTTTACATTTTATGGAAATAAAAGATTGAATTAACAATAACTTCAACAAAACTACTAAACAAACTTTAATGCAATTATAAACTTAAGTTTAATTTCCATATTATATTCAAGCAATGGAATCCCAACCCGACTTATTAACGATATTTTTAGAGAATAGATATATTTAAAAATAACACAGAGAACGGGCGAAAGTGTGTTATAAAATAGTAAACCTGTTCAGTATTGGTTAGAAAATATGATTCAAGTTTATGAAATTTTGGAGTAGTCCCTATTTATTATAATATAACGATAAACGCGATCTGCCCTCGCATAAGCGACAATCTAAGGGTCGAGGAGTTTGATGGACGGGTTATGATATGATGGCGGATTATATGGACGTCTTTGAACGCTTTTTTTTGTAATTTATTTAAGATGAGTATGATGTAAGGTTTACATATACAAATTTTAGATGCTAATGTAGATGCAACTGCTGCCATATTACAGATGTCAGTTTATTCGTGATTATAAATCTAGGATAAAAAATATATCGATGCTCACCAATTACTACAGTTCGAAAAAAAAACAGTGTCAGCGTCGTTCGTTCGTCATTAAAAAAAAGACTTGAATCGGATATTATAATCAATACTGAACGCTGTGCAAAAAGTTCAAACCAAAGTATAAGAATAGACGGGGTGTACAGTAATATAAAAGCCACCTAAAGCTACCAAACTGCAAAGTAATATCCACAGTGTAAAAAATATAGTACTAACAAACGGAGACACAACCAACGGATGTATGTATGTGTGATCAGAGCCGTTTGTTCGTACTGTATTTTTTACACTGTGGATATTAATTTGTGATTTGGTGTTATGTACCTTATTTGGTTTCACCTAAGACACTTGTACTGTGCGTTCTACCTCCGCCTACTCTTATTGTTTAGGTGTGAGGCGAAAATAAAGACTTGGTATAGTGGTAATTTTATTATTTTTGAAATGTCACTTACCCCGATGACGAAGATCATTATCCTCAATGGTAATAGGAAGAAATATCTCACTACGAACCCCATCGCCCATATGATTGTCAATCTCCATGTTAGAAACTCATACTGCCTGGAAATGTACATATAATTTGTCATACTAATAGATTATATTAATAGGATACTTGCAATACAAAATGGATAGCATAGCGATAATAAATGAAACCCTAGTTAGTACTATTATACTCTGTCCATTTTATTATTGGTTTTTTGACAGCTCCACGTTTGACGTTTTTAAGAACGTGAACATAGTGAACGAAATAATCGATATCGAAATGGACATACGATTAAATATTTTTTTATTCTGACGACTCATGTTAATGTTTCAACCTTAAAAATTTGTTGTCTTTCTTTGTTATATTATGCATGAGGCGCTCAAAATAAAATGAATGAAATTTAATGTAAACAAGACGAAAGCAATGAAAACATATGCCTTATTTACATAAATATTATCATTTATTTCTATCGATTATTTGTAATCTGGGGCTCAATCGTAGTAATCGTTATGTGTGGCAACTCACTAAAGTGCGGTCGCGTCCATGAAGTACAATATTATTTCTGTGAATTGGTAACTTTAACAATACGAAACTTCATGGGCGTCAGCTGTCAAAAAACCAATAATAAAATGGACAGAGTATAGTGGCCAAACACTAGCGAACCACCCGGCTTCATTTAGAAGACTTGGTAGAATTTCTTTTTGGACAATTAAAAGAGTAATTAAACATATACACATACTTCATTAATACTTGAAGGACGCCTTCAAAATAGCATATTCTACAAGGTGTTCAATTTATTGTCGTTATGTCATAACCTATACCACTATAGATACATAAAAATAATACTCATGAGCGACCTGCACATAACGCAAAAGATGGCGCTATAGTAAAGATGACGTTACACGAAAAATCCTGAATCGCGCTAGCAAAGTTTCTATGCTACTAGCCATATAAACAGAACATCTCTACTTCAACCGTCTGGGACTAGCAGCCCTTCCCGTTACTCACGCCTCAAAGATCGCACATCTATAAAATCTTCTGCGTAGTTGACTAATCTTATCAAAGTTTACAGTCTCATCAATAATAGTACCTGTTAGTTCTAGTGAGTAGGTTCCAACTCCTCAACTCCTCGGCTTCAAAGACCGACGTGACCTGGTCTTCTATGATGGACTCCATACCAGCTTTGACCAAGTCCAGACAGTGGGAGAGATGGAATTCTATATTGTGCTAAAACAAACAAGATCACTAAACCCTCTATATTGGTTAGATGCACGGCTCTTTGGAGTTGCTAGACGTTTGGGGTGTGGGCCCTAGACGTCCATCGAGTACGGCGGCGACCCCCATTGGGACCCCGGTCCTCGTGAGCACCGTGACAGGTTCCCGGGGGGCTACAACGTGCCCATCAGAGGCAAAGCACTTAGCAGAACCTACCGGAGAACGCGGGTTCCACTCTCATATGCCGATGCGACAGCCGCGGCAGTTTTAGTGGGTAAGAATCCCACATACCCCGGTGGAGCCACACAAGGACTCGGGGACCTTCGCACTGCGATAGCAAAAAAAAAACTAGCGCAGCTTTAAGAGACAGTCGGAGGCCACTGTAGGTTAATTTCCCTTGGTTGGAGTGAACCGGCCTACCTCCAACCTTACACAGAATAGACGCTAAAGTCGTCGAGTGTGGACCACGCCCGACTATGAAAAATAATCCTTTACTGGGTATCCCGACACTATATTTGAAGTAGGTACTGCTTAACGACGTGCCTTACGTACAAGTGAAAAAAAGCAACTTGACAAGAGACTAATTTAAATATTCCTCGTGTGGTTTAAAATTCTATCACTTGGACCAAATTACATGTTTGTATCTTGGAAACGAATAAGCGTTTTAAAATAAATTTCACAGGATATCGACTATTCCAAATATCGATATATTATTTAAAGTAGATTAGGTGTTACGGCCTGAAAAGTGGTACACAGAAATAGCGCCCCCGAGACGGTTGTGTCGCTATTTCTTTTCAAGCCACAGACTGACAAAATTATTTTTGCCGATAGGAGTGTCGCTACTGTCTATACGAAACCGTCAAACTACACGTCATTATCATAATAAAACCGTTAGTTCTCGTTTCCGCCACCAGCACAGATAAGTCCGCGAACACATTTTAGATGTAATTTTGTTAGTGAATGTTTATCTAGTTTACATATTACATCGATGGTTGTAACAGTATAACTACATAGGACCCGTCGATAATATGTTCTAACATTTAAATGAGACACTCCTATGTAGTTAGAATCACTGTACGGCCAACGCTTAGTTGCTTAAGCTACGTCAGGCAAGGTCAGCCCATAGATGGGTGACTGTTAAGTGGCATTTGATTTTTTTGATTTTTTTTTATTTGGGAATGATAGAGGCTGTTAGCCGCAGATGGCCATTGCAGCTTCACCGGACAATAGGAGGCGAGCGCTTGAAGCGCTCTAGCCTTTACGGCAGAAGTAGCGACGAGCACAAGGGCACCTCAGGGAGGCACGGCCTCGGCTTGGGCTGTCGCTTAAGAGAGGGCTGAGTTTACCACCGGTTCACAACGCGCCCCCACTGAGAAGAACCGGCAAGAAACTCAGTGGGGTGATGCACGTCGTTGCGGTCGCATACGTACGACCCTTCGGCCTCGCCGGCGAGACCGGTGTCTGATAGCTAGTGTAGCATACGGTTGTCGGGGAGGGGTCGGCGCATCCCGGTCCAATAGGACGGTCATGGGGTCAGGAGGGTCGAGCAGTACGTGCCGTGGTCTGCGGCGCGAGTCAGAAGGAAAGTGGATTGAACGTCTGCGTGCTTCGAAGGGCTCGTAAAAAGGCGGTCTTGGTTGTCTAGACAGCAGTCATTGAATTAAGTCAGAGGGCTAAGGAAGGCTTGAACTTATCTGACACCAGGTTGGCAACTAACCAGACGACAAAAAAGGTTTGAATAATCCTCAGTCCCATTATTTATGTTAACTGTTTTCTTACCTCTCCTTTCCCTTGGTCAGGTTTCTGTTCAGTTTGAACCCGCTCCTGGCTAGAACTCCTTTTGTAGTTGAGTTCTGGTGAAGGTCCTAGGATCTCATGTCGCTCGATCACTGTCATCTTAGTACCTGGGAAGAAAAAAAAACATAATAATGACCGAAGCCGCGCGATAAAAACTAGTTATTGATAAAATAACACAAATACCGAGTCTTAGGGTCGTATTACAGAACCATACTCAAGACTCAAGTACTACTTAAATCTAGTTTCGAGTTGAAGTTTTAATTTTAGAACCTTACTTGAGCACTGAACTGTCAAACTAGAATCACCTGAGTATTGTCAGTTCGCGATGACGTTTATGATTTTATTTTTAGTTGTTTTGCGTAAAACGATATTATCAGAAATTATTTGTAATAGAAAACAGACTGATTGCAGTGTTGCCTTATATATTCAGAACTCAAGTAAGCAGAGATCAAAATCTCTACTCAAGACTATAGACTCAGTTGATTTGAGTTTGAGGATTGTTTTGTAATACGTTGGGTGCTCAAGTCTTGATTCTTTGCTCAAGCAGTGATCAGTTGAATGCAGTTTAAGAGCTACTTGAGTCAAGTTCTGTAAAACGACCCTTAAAAAACCGTATCTGATTTTATTAAGGAGAATATTTGCGTTGCTAGTACAAAACAGAAAAATTATAATATAATTATAATATATAAAAAAATAGTATAAAATAGATATTCAACAAATGAGTTATATACTTAATTTGTTGCGATGCTGAATAATACCTCTCTGAATCGGACAGGGTTTTTATATCAGCCTGTATAAATTATACCAGCATAAAAACCCTGCGAACTGCGAAGACACAAAATGGTTTTAAATTACATTAATTATTAAATATACATACATAAAACGTATACACATGTACATATACTTCAACTTGTATCATTAAAATTGTCATTATATACCCATATGAATGTTTTTGGAAGTAAAAAAATATACAAAATCGCGATTTGTTTTTTTTTAAAGAATGTCACTCCAACTACTAAGAATAATCTAACGACATAAGTTAAAATCTGTCAATCTGTTTAGGTTGTAGGCCGTGTCAAAGATATAGACATAATATTATGTACAAACATACTCTAGAAAAACATAACCATCGTTCTGAGACAGTCGGGCAGTAATATCCTTCAAGCCGTTGTAACACAATATAACCTTGAAGCTGTAAATATCTATTGTTCAAATGATAAAATAAATACAAAACCACGTCGTTAAAAATAATATGATGTTATGCATATATTCTATTCTATATTCTACTACAAACGTAATAATATTTGACCCCTCCGCGGCGTAGTGGGAAACCGCTTGCTTTGCAAACCGAGGTCGCGATCTTTGTGCACTTGTTCCTTACTGGCTAGGACAATGTAGGGCAATCAACTGATTGCCTGTAAATATAGTCCATGCGTTGGATGGACACGTATAAATAAAAACATATAGGCCCGGTTTCCGAAAGGATGATCAACGCAAAAATCAACTAACAAGATGTCAAATCTCCTGTCAAGCGTATTTTGGGTTGCAGAAAGCATGATCAACTATTTTAATTTGAACATCCTGTCAGTTGACACGGCTGTTAAATTTTGCTTCAGAAAATTCATGTCAAAGACAATTTGGGTTTCTGAAAGGCTAATTAAGCCACGATCATAGATTATTCTCTTGTCACATACAATGTCAACTAATCGGTGTTGGTCGACAAATTAAGTATTAAATTATACTATTTGTTTTGGATAATCTACTAGTTTATGAATGATTACGTAATTATCAGGTCAAGGACAAAAAATACTCTGTTTCTTTCTATCACATTTAACCTATATATATGCATTATTTTCTTGTGCGAATGAGAAAAAAAGGGTCCATCCAAGGTCCATCCCTCCTGTAGATCCCCCATCTACAATTACAGATTATAATATCTTTGAGCTATGAGCTATTGAATGAAATATTGAACTAAATAGGCAATGTAGCCATACTTAAATAATATTCTTCATGTCAAGTTAAAATGATCATAGATTAGTAAATTTTTCTTTAATTAACGTTTCAGAAACCCGAAATGATTTGAACAAGCTGTCCAGTTAACAGTCATGTTAGTTGAATATCCATTTGAATAGCCTTTCAGAAACCGGGCGTGAGTCATATTTCCTTGTTTTATGTTTCTCCTGCTTCTACTGGAAGATATTTCTTATGAAATAAGTAGTGCCTTTATACTTGTTTTATCTTGAGGTTTATTTTCTCTGTCTTGTGTTTGTGTGTACATTAATTTATTAAATAAATAAATGCGTGTATGTTGTGTACTGTTATCAAGTTTAATTCAAAGCGGCGGGTGATGTTGATGGATCCCTTTTTCGCTAGTTTTTGTCGTCAAGACATCCCACATGTCTTTTGGGTAGTCTTCAGAAGCAGACATTTCTTTTACTTTTTCCTTGTACCTACTTATATTTCATTTCTCTTCCAGATATTCAGAAATGACACCGATACTGGTCTTGCACTTCCGTTTTTGTTATTTAATTTTTCAATTCTATGTGTCATGTTGGAGTGAGAGAATTCTCCACTGTTATCCAAGAGACCTCCCACGGCCTCGCAGCTGACCTAAACGTCGGTGGTGTGACGACATCGTTGCCATAGCGGGCCACACCTGGACTAGACTCACACAAAATAGAGTGGAATGGCAAAAGTTGGAGGAGGCCTTCACCCCGCATATGGGTACCCAATAATAAATAAATATATTGTATTATTAAAAGAATTCAAATTATAATTTAAACGTATAAAATCTATACTTATAATAAAACTGTAACAGGTCCAATTCTGTACATTGAAGATATTTTGAAAATTATATTTGGAGGGCATTCTATAACTGATACTGAGGCCGAAAATGTAATTTTTTTAATTTTTGTCTGTCTGTTTGTCTGTCTGTCTGTCTGTCTGTCTGTATCTCGGCTGAGCATCACGCCGAAACTACTGGATGGATTGAAACGAAACTTGGCATGATTTGAGATCTTACTACGAGGTAGGACATAGGATACTTTTTATCCCGTAATCTAGCACGGTTCTTTTGGGAGAGGGGATTAAAGTCAAAATGGGTACTTGGTTATACGCTTGGTCCGATTTTATCATTTTTTCTTTATATAATAAATATTTGTAAGGGAACACTCATAGACAGTTGTTAACAATGTTTGGAAATCGATCAGGTTAAGCAACGTTAGGTAAGGTCATTAAATAGATGGGTGACCGTTTAATGCCATTTGAATTAAACGTTTCCGTGCTTCGGAGGGCAAGCACAAAGTGGGTCCAAGTTTTTAACCGACTTTAAAAACGGAGGTTTTGTGTTCTATGCGAATGTATATTATTGAAAGTAAACGTAAACACAACGCGGGCGGAGCTGCGTGGGTCAGCTAGTACTTAATAAATTTAATATATAATATTATTATTTAAATGTATAAATGCATGAAATTTGTAACAATTTAATGATTTTTTTTAGTGTTATATGTAATCAAATGTTTAGTTAATCATTTTTGGGAAATAAAGGCTATATTATTATGTGTCATGTTAATGTCTCTACTTTCAGAGGAAATATTCAAATCAGTTTTTAACTTTTCCATAAAATTTGACATAAGATGAGACGAGCAATGCTCACTTTCTTTTAGTCCATACATAATTATGTTATTTAACGGGCCCGTTGGTCTAGTGGTTAGTGACCCTGTCTGCTAACCAACAGGTCGTGGGTTCGATTCCCACCAAGTGTCTGGGTGTTTTATCTATTTAAGTATGTATTTACAAAAAAAAAAGTATATAAGTATTAGTATCAGTTATCTGGTTTCCATAGTACAGGCTCTGTCTAGTTTGGGATCAGATGGCCGTGTGTGAATTGTCCCAGGATATTATTATTATTATTATTTGTTCTCCTATTTTTTTCCAAAACAGTTTTTTTTTTCTTTTATTGTTTGGTTTTCCAATTTTAACTGTACAATCTCTCGTGTAAAAGACGTTAATTTTACATCAATTTTTAAGATATAATCTCTTGGGTTTGATATTTCAGTTTTCATCTATTTAAATAAAGTTTGCATGCTATCCATTGTTTTGTATGTTTTACGTAGAACGAAACGTTTTTTTATCAAAACAATTTATTTTACTTAAAGTGAAGTATACCTTCTCATTATTATTATTATACCGATGCTTACCATTGACGCCATTCTCCTTGATGATGGCGGAAGGTGGTTTGTCATCAGGAACTGGCGTTTCCTCCTCTTCATCAGAGCTGTCGTTCCGCTGCACCTTCTTGGCCACTTCGATATGCTGTCTGCCATACTGCAATAATAAACGATACTAATTTAATCGACATAACAACTTTGATCTCATCAAAGAGAGTATATAGGCCATAGATAGTGGTTTTTGGGGAATCTACACATATAACATTACTTGTCCTGACTGACTGATTCATCAACGCACAGGCCAAACCGCTGGACCTAGAAAGCTGAAATTTGGACAGTAGGTTCTTCTTATGATGTAAGCATCCACCAAGAAAGGGTTTTATGAAAATTCCACTCCCTAAAGGAGTTAAATGGGGTGGAAAAAAAATAACAGCGGGCGTAGCCGCAGGGAATTGCTATTTATTTCATATAAAACGTGTCCTCGCTTTTTGCCCAAATGCCCCAGGATGAGGGCTATATGTTTATAGGAAATTCTACAGTAAATATTGTATATGAAAATCTGGATAAGGTTGTCTGGAAGAAATCGCAACCTGCGATAAGACCGCCCAATGTATACCATTGTATATTTTCTTTGTACTTCTTTGTTTTCCTGTACTTTTTGGTGTGCAATAAAAGAGTTCTCTATCTATCTATCTATGAAAAAAAAAATATGTATATACAGACTTTGGAACCTCCTCCTTTTTTGAAGTCGGTTAAAAATAAACTGTAGTCTTAATCAGTCATTTTGTCATAGAAATTAGGCATATTTTCTACAAAAATGTTATTTGTCGATGTACGTTTCGTTACCGACTTATTACACGTGTAACAAGTTTTGTCGTTAAGGCTGGTCAAGTTATGTGTTTGGTCACAGTCTATACTTACAATAAAACTGTAACAGGTCCAATTCTGTACATTGAAGATATTTTGAAAATTATGTTTGGAGGGCATTCTGTAACCGATACTAAAGACAAAAATGTAATTTTTTTTATTTTTGTCTGTCTGTATCTCGGCTGAGCATCACGCCGAAACTACAGGATGGATTGAAACGAAACTTGGCATGATTTGAGTTAATACTCCGAGGTAGGACATAGGATACTTTTTATCCCGACATTCGGCACGGTTCCCTTGGGAGAGGGGACTAAAGTCAAAATGTGTACTTGGTTATACGCTTGCTCCGATTTTAACAATTTTTCATTATAATTATAATAAATATTTGTAAGGGGACAATCATAGACAGTTCTTAACAATGTTTGGATATCGATCAGGTTAAGCAACGTTAGGTAAGGTCATTAAATAGATGGGTGACCGTTTAACGCCATTTGAACTAAACGTCTCCGTGCTTCGGAGGGCAAGTACAAAGTGGGCCCAAGTTTTTAACCGACTTTAAAAAATTAGGTTTTGTATGCGAATGTATATTATTGAAAGTTTAGTTAACGTAAACACAGCGCGGGCGGAGCTGCGTGGGTCAGCTAGTATTTAATAAAATCTAACTGAGAACACAGCTTAAACCGGTCTATCATTCGAAGTATTAAATTCTTCCCTTAGGTGACGAGCCCAGCAAGACGTTCACCTGATGGTAAGTGACCCACCCGCCAATAAAAAGCTGCACTGCACTGCCGCTCTTCACCCGAGATATTGCTTACTAAGTCACTTGAGCCCGATAATTTCCCCAACAGCGCCCTTTACACAGGAACATAGCAGTATTTACATACGGGAGAATATCTGACAGTGCGGTGATTCCGACCTGGACTATCCTAGTAAGACCACCATCACCAGTAACGTAGGTCGTTACTGCAAAATATCTGACACTGCAGAGGTGTCATGCATGGCCCCTTGGACAATATACCTGACACTTAGTAAAAAGTTGGCATCTGTCAAAGATCGGTTCAAGCATTGGTTTAGATTTTTTTCACTGGTTGAACAGATCCTGCCAAACTATCTACACCAAAGATATTAAATAAAGACAAGATCGTCAAGTGTAAATATCCCTATAGATCTATCGGTCAATGCCCAAAAAAAACATTTATTTTTCTTTATTACGTGTTTGAAAATGTTTTAAAGACAATTGTTACGAAGGTCGAGACTCGTAACTGCCTCATTACGATCCAATTGACCTTCTACTTGCTGCAAGGTGGATTTTTGCAGACTGAGAAACTAATACTCGTAGCCTAACTAAACTATTGGATAATCTGGGGTGTAAGACAGCGATATATTTTTTAAATCTCCAAAAGAGAAGGGTCAAAGTCAAAAGTATTAGTTTATTTCAAATAGGCTTAACACTTTTGAAAGGTCATGTTAAAAAAAATAGCTACCACCGTATCACAACGCGCCCTCAACTGAGAAGATCCGGCAAGAAACTCAGCGGGCTAGTCATTTTTTTTACTTTATTTTTTTTAAACAATGTGTCATGTTACAATTAGGTCAGAGCGACAGTGTCTTGCCGTTAAAAAGATCAAATAAGACAGAAAAAAAATACGACGAAAGTGCAACAAACTAAAAGGCCAAAGGGGTAGTAGTCGGACCAGTCCCCCCAAGCAGCACCCGCGCACGAGTTGACTCGAGCAGCAGCCATCACACCAGCCATCACGGTTCATATTTCATTCATTAATTTACAAATAATTTAAAAAAAAGTGACGAGATGATCATTACAGTAAGAGTTTTGATCGTTAGCTAAAATGTTTATACATAGTTTTTTTGTTCACATTTACACGTTTTCGAGAGTTTCTATTGTTGGTCGGTATGGTCGCCAGATAAGACAATTGATAGGGTTGTATGTCAACAAAAATACTGTTCTACACCTTATTTCTCACCAGCCGTGTCAGTCTTCCTTCCCATCGGATTGTGAGAGTAAAGGAAGAAAGAGTCCACTTGTATCTGTGCAAGCACTCGTGCATTAAAATATCTTTTACCTAGTTGACTGATCACATCAAAACTGGCCGCGGGCTTAATGTCCCGTTTGTTGTCCGTGGTACCACCAGTAGTACCACCAGGACCACGGACAATTTTTTTTGTCCGTGGTGCACTGGGGTACTACGGACAACTCCGTGTACCACCAGAGATAAATTAATTAGAATGAATAGTGAAAAATCTTAAATGTATGGATTTAATTAATATTTCATTATTTTCGTTCATTTTGTAATCGTTTACTTGGTACTTGTCCATATTGAAAGAGCTGGGACTAGACAAAAAACCTCGACTCTCAGTGATATGCACGAAGCGTGTTCTCCAATACTTCGGCCTGCAATCTGGAGAAGCTGCTAGTGACCGGAAAGGTAGAGGGGAAGAGATCGAGGGGTAGAAGTCCTATGAGACGGACAGATCAAGTGTCCGAATATCTGGACATTCCCTTGAGTACAGCGATCCATACAGCCGAAGACCGACAACAGTGAAGGACCTCGACAGAGACGGCAGTCGTTAGGAGTCCCGATCCTCAGCAATGGGGGACCGACTAAGGAGGAGGACTTGGTACTTAGTAGAGATGTGGTATTGAATAATAAAATCGACAAATTATTCCCGGAAGTACTAGGGTACCTAGCATAAAATAGCAGGTGCCTAATCTTGGGCAAGTATATTATGAATGTGGTTTAGAATTAAAATGTTTATACTAGAAGTACCAAGGAAGCATAGGACATAAGGAAGAGTCAAGTCTACCTCCAATCCAACGTCCAATGTAATTTTTAACTACGTGCAGGATACCTACTGAGGATGTGGTACCTATTGAGTAGTAACACTAACATATTTATAGGAGAAGTACCAGGAAAGCACAAGATACAAGGATGAGGGTATATGGTATTCTTTCCCACCGTCACGTCCGCACATATGACGGGGACTTGGGTTTTCCGATGGATCCGGCGGGATCTGCACCAGTTACCCTGTCCTACTCGGAAGGTATCAGAAGGTTATGATCATCATTAATCCCTAGCCAACGATTATTAAAAAAACAATACAAAGATTAGCCACTGTTGCCGTATCGGTCAGAAGGACATTATTAATATAATACCTACGCAATGTTTTTAACTTTGCGTCAGTAAGTATGTAGTTATTTACATAATAATTTTATAATCAACATATAAATAATATCGATAGATGGTAATGAAAGAGATAATACACAGTTATTTGCCGCTCATTATCAATGTTTTATCAATATGTTATCTGTGGATTAAATGCAACGGATCAAGGGGTAATGGCCAGTTAGATAGTAGTCAGATGAAAAACTTGGATACCGAAGAAAATTATAACAAAACTACCCGCGCAGCTCCACTCGCGCTCTTTCACTTGTGAATCGAATCCCCTTGAACACACACAAACAATTTCATCAACATCGGTCCAGCCGTTTAGGAGGAGTTCAGTGACATACACACGTACAATAGAATTATATATATAAAGATAGGCAAAGGACTTTTGATAGGCAGTACTTGACATGCTTACATTTTTAAATCTGGACCTAATCTTGCCGCTGGTAAGCCAGGTATTTTTAGGCCTCTGCCTCGAATCTTGCGGGCAGGATCTTATGCGTAAAATCAAATGGCCCGGTTCTCGAAAAAAGCAGCGCGGCAGCGGCGCGGCTGGTGTCCGCCCGCGCCGCCGCCGCCGCCACCCCGCTGCCCGCAATATTCGTGGCAGAGGCCTTAAGGTTTTAAACATATGAATGGCGTGCAATGCATCTACAGGCATGTAGATTATCGTCAGGCGAACGTCCTACTTTTAAAAAAATATCGCCGTCTGTCGTCGTAATGCCATCTTCCGTCATTGTTTAAAGTTACAAACATATAGTTATTGTTATGTACTTGTAAACTTAATAATAAAATAACTGGTTTCCTCATAAAATTATATTTATACTTAATGGCCGATTAACAGATATTTTACCGGGAATATGGAAAATAGCAGCTCCGATGCCCATGCAGGGCATTCCTGGGCGGAATCCCAGTCACCGCCACAATGAGGGCAAGCTGTCGTCGCCTCTCGGCCTAACTTACTCATATAATGACCAAAGCATCCGTACCCGGAGACAGGTACATACATAAGGTACGGAGATGAGTGAGGGGACTATGTAATGTATGGTAACAATTTTGATACTGATGCTCTCAAATTCGTCTGTGGGTAATTGACTCGCCATCCTACGCTGCACTACCGCTGCATACCCGAGACATTGGTCATTAAATCTCTTGAGATTTGCCAATATAAAAGAAAGCGCGTCGCATGGCGGGGGCGCGGGCGTGGTTACGTACAGTTTGAGAACCTCTGTCCTAGGAAAATCACTTCCTTGCAACATGATGTGCGTGCTAATTAACGTTTGGAGTTCGCGCTGCGCTCGTTTGAACTGCATTTTATCTGTTTGCAGTATGAGAGGTCACGCGTGTTCACACACGTGCTGTTCCCGTGGACTTGGAACATTTAGTCACGTACCAGAAGTGTGGACTTGGCTTATATTACATATTGTATATACATTATTATTATAACCGTAAGGCAGAGCAATATAATTTTTTAATTTAATTTAGGCCTAAGCTTATTTAATAAATCATCATCTAACTAAACACCTAGTTTAATATGATGTTCATTTTAGTTTTGTGGCGTAAACTGAAATAAAAATCCATTTTGAAATGTGCAAATGGAGCCATTCTGATTCTGATGCCCCACTTGACATAGAATACTCTTTGAAATTCGACTCCTCCTATTTGCTCACATTGAAGATTTTTTTTTTATTTGCGTTGGGTAAGCAATATTACACATTATTATTATTAGTATTTGGGTAACATTGTTCCAAATTTCAATTATTATTAAAAACTAGCTGTACCCGCGGCTTTTCACGCAGCCAGGTAATTTTCGCGTTATACTCATGAAATCAAACTCGACATATCACGATCCATCTCCATTCAACTTGATCAGATTCGGTTTGACTCGACCGACCCTTTTATTTTTCGCGGGGAAACCTTCAAAAGGTCCTCGGGACCTGTGGGGGTCAACCAGGGTCTGTGGGATTCTTACCCACTAAAGCCCACGTGGCTGTTACATCGGCACATGAGTCCCCACTCAAAAGCTTTCCGGTGGGATCTGCACCAGTGGGATCAGTGCCTTGCATTTGAGAGTTCACGGTGCTCACGTGGATGGGGGTCACAACCCCGCTTCCGACCTCCTCGGAGTCGCCACCGTACTGGATGGACATCCTAAGTAAGGGCCACACCTCGAACGGCCAGCGACTCCGAAGGAACTCAATCCGACTCGATCCAACCCCGTCTGACCACCCGATCCGATTCAATCGATTTACAAATTATATCGAATTCATCCTATATATTTTGCGCGTTACATTTACATATTGATGCCCCGTCCTGCAGGAACCCTTCAATTTTTCGGGATAAAGAGCGTTTAGCTCTTAGTTAAGCGGTCAGCGGGGCACCACTTATTTTGCAAACCGGAGGTCACGGGTTCCAATCCCGCAGGGAGAAACAACTTTGTGTAATTGTTTCTTACTGGTTAGGACAATGACAGACCTTTTTGTCTGGAAAGTAAGATGATCCATACGTCGGATAGGCACTGAGGAGCTTGAAGAACATTATTATTATTATGATGACAGACAACGACGATGGCGATCATGTGTAGGTATGTCACATACAAAATATTACTAATTTGATATTACCTAAATTCATTTTTCCATTTTACATCTAAGTACCCTACTAATAGTACTGACACCAGCTATTTGAATTATCCGTAAATCTATTGTTCAAGTAACCCTGGGGGTCTAGTACGAGTCCCGATAGTTTACGGGCTCGATCAAACTGACAGTTTTTGCCCGTACATTTTACTAGTTCTTGATAGTTACCGCTAGGGGCGCTGGTGTGCAATGTATGGAGAAAACTGACAGTTTGATCGAGCTCGTAAACTATCGGAACTCGTACTAGACCCCCAGGGTTACTTGAACAATAGATTTACGGATAATTCAAATAGCTGGTGTCAGTACTATTAGTAGGGTACTTAGATGTAAAATGGAAAAATGAATTTAGGTAATATCAAATTAGTAATATTTTGTATGTGACATACCTACACATGATCGCCATCGTCGTTGTCTGTCATCATAATAATAATGTTCTTCAAGCCCCTCAGTGTCTATCCGACGTATGGATCATCTTACTTTCCAGACAAAAAGGTCCGTCATTGTCCTAACCAGTAAGAAACAATTACACAAAGTGGTTTCTCCCTGCGGGATTGGACCCGTGACCTCCGGTTTGCAAAATGTGGTGCCCCGCTGACCGCTTAACTAAGAGACTCTTTATCCCGAAAAATTTAAGCGTTCCTGCAGGACGGGGCATCAAATCTTGTTTGTAAGCTGTCTATATGAAGTGTCAAGCTGCATATCGTGATCTACTTGCTTTTTGTTCTCGCGGGGGACACCTTCAATAGGTCCTATGGGGACTTATGGGGACCTCGGGACCTATGGGGTCAACCGGGGTATGTGGGATTCTTACACACAGCTGTCGCATCGGCACATAAGACAGGTGGATGTTCCTGTGGGATCTGCACCAGAAAACTGAGGGTTTTCTGGCCTTTAAGCAAGCTGCCGTACTTGTTGGACATCTAGGGCTCCACACTCCAAACTTTCTGAAGGACTTTAGTCTTATAGATTGAAGAATGTTATTATAAGTGGTCAATAACTTCTTAATTTTTTATTAGTTACCTACTATCTTTTGTATTTCAAGATCAATGATTCAATGATTTCGATATATATCACATCAACGTATTTTACAGACGTTTAGTTTGAGATTTCATGCAACCATTATATTTTTTAACACTATGACGCCATCAATAAATTGAAACCACCACCTTGCGTAAATTGAACAGCAAAAAAGAACTAAATAATATCTAAATTATTTAGAAATAACAATTTCAAAAATATACTTAATTAATAAAAAAGATAAGTTAAAATATAACCCCAAGTGGGATGTGAACCCCAAGCCTACGATGTTTTTTAGAAGCTTCTGTAACCACTTGACCACGGATCGCTTACTCAATATGGCGAAATACCTTACTTTATGCAAACTAAATGTCTGCTCAGTCCTATTGTACATAGCGTAATAATACATATCTTATTAATGAACTGGTCAATTTTTAATTACCCTATTCAAATACAATAGAATTTATGTGGTAGTGGTTCCTTCTCTAGATATCTACTGTTAATACTAGCTTTACAACTACTATTACTGATCATCATCAGCTGTAAAACTGTCCCCCTCTCGAGGGGGAGGCCCTATGTCCACTGCTGAACATAGGCCTCTCCCTCGAGAGGCAATCCCCCGATTGCCATAATCCCCACCTCATATAAGGGAGGGCTTATCATAATCCCCATGCTTGCTGCCTGGCAAGCGTGGGGATAGAAGTATAAGTAGTATTCCAATATAAAGTCGCCACTGCACATCTATTCCTTTAGTGGCTTCATACAATCGTAATTTTGGCCGTTATTATCCAAAAGGAACCCATTGATGCATTTTCTATCCAACTGTGCTGTTGTAGCTGACAAACTCCCAGCAGGCTTAGCACGATTTGCCAAGACTTCGTAATCTTGACAGTTCGGTGTGGAGTATGACGTAGTTATCGACATAGAAACATCATTTTCAGTATTAGCTAGGCCGATAACTACATCATACTCCACACCGAACTGTCACGATTACGAAGTCTTGGTAAATCATGCTAAGACTGCAGGAAACATTGTGATCACTCCAATGTTGAATGCTTTCAAGAATCATCAGCAGCCGATACACATCCACTGCTGAACAAAGGCTTCCCTATTAGAAGGGAGGGGTTGCCATAATCCCCACGCTTGGCAGACGGCTTGGGGATCGCAGTATAGGTGGTAGGTATAGTAGGTTAATCGAGAATAGACTGGAGAAAACACTTTAAGCTTTATGATACACATGCATCAGCTTTACAAGCTGCTAGTGTGATTACTAAATAATAATAATAATAAAACCCAACAGGAGGACATGTATGGGCACTATTCTTACCCAGACACCCCACAAACAAGTAACAGGTTATGTTATATCATCTGCAAATATGAATTTAGGCAACATTTAGGCAACTTAATATGTGTAACATGTTGTTGATAAAAATTTTGCTTGCTAAGGCTGGTCTACCTTTAAGTAGTTAAATTTCTTTGGTGTGGTTTTATAATTATTATTATTTTTCCCCAGATTCATCTGCAATCAGTCTTCACTTTTAACAGATTTGTTGTAGGCAGTGGGTGGTTTTATAATTATACCTAACTTTTAAATACAATAAATAAGCTTAAGTAAATTAATATTATCAATACTATAATTTAAGCCATCTATCGGCTAAACATGCTGGTACTTAAAATACTCTATAGATAAGTAATGTATAAACTAAATATAAATGGCTATAGATAGCTCATACACACATATATTGCCGGTTCAATCATTTTAGAGACGTAGATATGAGATACAATTAAATATTCACAATAAATTAACATAGTAATGATGGTTTTGAGGAACTAATCTTCGTATCATTGTTCAATCATGATTGTAATGGATAGCAACATTATTGAGCTGACTCATAGGCGGAAATTAAACATATGGGATCATAACCTATTAGGAAGAAAATATTGCAAGCAAAACAATAGCATAAATCTAATAACTTCAATAGGTAATTTTAATTTTTCCTTTTCACAGCTATGTAGAAATAATCTTTATAATGTCTATTTTTTTTATAGTAAAGGTTTATATTTACCTCGAATAGTTTCAGAAGGATATTCACGTAGAGCCTCCGGACACCCAAGGATTTTCCAATTGATGCGAGAAATATAATGCACAGAATTAAAAGTAAGAACGGCGTATACAAAATGGATATAGCGACGGACACAAACGGCATGATTAACGCCATTTTGAAAACTGACAGATTGGATTGATTTGCGAATCCGTCAACGAATGGGAAATCGCCGGGTGTATATTTTTTTTCTAGTTCATTCATAGATTTCGTTGACTTGAGTGTCAATCAAAATGTCAATATTGTCAAAAAATTGTGTTGTTTATGGTATAGTTCAGCTCAGAGAGAGAGAGGTTTCATCTTAGAGGAGATTCTAATTACTCTGAGGGTTTCATGGTTTCAGTTGTGGTTGGTTTCAGCTTGGAGGAAAAAAGGTTTCAGTCAGGTTCTTCTATGCTGCTCTTGGAGGAAGGACTAAAGTTCTGCTAAGTTTCGATTTGGTTTCGGGTTTCGATCTACGGTTTCGTTCGTTATATATTCATAGCAATATGTATATTATAATCACTACGTATTCATATAATATATGTACCACCATATAATATACATTTATTATACCACGCCGCACTTACAAACGTCAGTTAGTGTTAATTAATTCTCATTCAGCCATTTTTTGATTCATGCAGTGTTCTGAAATCTATTAGAACCATAGATTTAAGATTTTTTTCACTACGATTAGAACGCCCTTTTTTTACCACGTCTATTTTTTAAACGTTGTTGATGATATTTTTTCTTATCTATAATATTTATTTAAATGCTTCTGAATTAATACAGCCAGACAACAAGATCTAAGCTGCCTACCTACTTATTCATATAAAAATATGATTTTGGGAAGTTTAAAGTAGGTGTAGGCAACTCTATGAAACTCATGTAGATACAATTATTATTATATACATGTAGATACAATAAACAACAAGTTTTGATACTTATAACTATTTTATGATATTGATTGTACGTATTGAATAGAGCCTAGGAAGAATAATATTTTAGAAAATCAATATTATTATATGGATGAACAGTTAACTGTACTGTGAAATTATGTGAAACGAGTACTTAATTCTTTCTTTACATCTTCTTTATCTTTACATAGTATAAAACAAAGTCGCTCCCGCTGTTTGTACGCTTAGATCTTTTAAACTAGGTACGCAACAGATTTTATTGTAGTTTTCAGCAATAGATATTGGAGAGAGAAGAAGAAAATGAGAGGGTGGAGGGATATAGAGAACGAGAGGAGGGTGCAAGAGAGGAGAGAGGAAGAAGCGATGGGGTGAGGGATAAGGGGTAGCTAGGTGGAGCAAGAGGGAGTGAGTGGAAGCAAGGGGGAGTTAGGGGAGCAAGAGAGTAGTGAGGTAGAGTAAGGTCCTCGGTCCCCGTCACTCCTCTTGAGGGGGACCGAGGAGGGAGGGGAGAGAGAGAGAGGAGATACAGCATAGCATAAGATTTTTTTATGAGATAGAGAAGAAATACCTAAAGGAACCAGGGAGAAAGGGGAAACAAAACTTTATAAAAGCGCGGGCGGAGCTGCTAGCTGCTCGGGTTAGCTAGTAATATCATGTACCGCTAACTAAAACTTGGGAAAATCGGTGCTGATTTTAGTTCACACACCATAACGCTATTCTAGAAAATATTTTATTAATTATTAATGCATAGCTGTAATTTGACTGGTTTTTAAGTCATCGTTGGTGGTATGTATTCTATTCAAACCATTTATGAGGAAAAGCAAACAATTACTTTCACACCACTGCCACAATCATTTGGACAATTTTTTTTGGTGTATCAAAACTTGTTGTGTATTGTACATACGTTTCAAAGAGTTGCCTACACCTACTTTTAAATTTTCCAAAAAATTACCCGAGTACAATAATTTACTACACAGAATATACCATGTTCTGCTGTTCTACGCTACGAGTATTATTTTTTTATCACCTATAAAATTTTTACTAAAATGTTTAATATGTATATCACATTTATTATGATATACTTACTAAAAAACAAAGAAAATTTAAAAAGTAAATTTAAATTACACACACACGTACAGCGTTTTTCCCGATTTTTTGGTATTTTAAAATTACATCTGGCAGCACTGTATCTAACCTCCAAAAGTAAACCCATCGAATCGGAGTTTTGGGTTTTACAAAATATCTTTTTTGGATTTTCTCATCCCGTAAAAATAAAAATATGTCTGACCTTCCCTTCGGACCCCCAGTACGAGTATCGCCCTTAATTAGGGTAAGTAGCAAAAACATAGTATAGCTATCAAACATTTACGCTCCGTTACGTAATACTGTTTTTGGACGTATAGGTATTCTTATTTCGAAAACTGCACAATTTCTTTTAAAATTATCTAAATAAACGGCGTTCACACATTCTTCTTTATTTATCTGGCCAGTATCGACCTTTATTCTAAGCATTTAGCCTTATAGAGGAAAATGTAACCTCTTGTACATAGTACTGCTAATAAAAAAACTATAATTTATTTCTAGCTTTTCTAACTGGTATTGCAATAACTGTTATCTAGAGAAAGCTAATGGGAATAAAATGACTGTCGCACTTAATAACGTCAATTACTTGCTGACAATTGAATACTTTATGTCGGCTGTACTATCAATATACTATATCAATGAGCTGAACACTCAGCAAGTCGCGTGCCTATCGTCGTGTAGAGGCTTGCGACGAGTGCACACCATGTACACACTCGTATCAGTTGAGCTCCAGATGCCCGCTGTGATGGGCCTGCAAGAAACTGTTGTTGCCTTTTACCTCTATTAGTTATTAGATGTTTTTACACAATTACCATAAAAAGCGAATTACTAAGCCATAACGAGTAAAAAGATGGAGAGTGGTGGCTATTTATAGTAACAAATCACCAGATTGTCTGTAAAGTAAGATGATTCATGCATCGGATGGGCATGTAATAAGTTGGCCCTGCGTCTCTCCCCAGTAGTGTTGGTATTCCGTCCCATCGGATTGTGGCAGATAAAAGGATTAGAGAGTGCACTTGTGTATACACAAGCACTTGTGCACTATAATATCTCCCATGTAGATGGCTGATCTTACAAAAGATTGACCGCTGTGGTTGTATCAGCCAGGAGGACACTATCATTGTAGTAAACAGAACCTTTGACGTACATAAATTTTAACGTTATCAATCCATTTTTCATTTAATTAGCAACTATGTACTTACATAATATGTAAGTACACATAATATGTACGTAAAAATACATATTATGTAATAAATTAGTATTAGGTAGTTTGATTGTTATCTTATTCTTTAGTGTTGATGTCAAATTATTGTCACTGTCCACTGACAGTGACTAACAGTGACAGTGGCTAACTAGGCATTACCCCACTGGGTAATGCCTAGTTAGCACTAATAAGTAACTATAAGCTAACTTAACTTTAAGTGGCCGAAATCATCATCATCACCAGCCGGAACACGTCCACTGCTGAACAAAGGCCTCCCCCTTAGAACGACAATTGGCTCAGGGCGCATTCTCGATTTCATCGCAAGACTTGCGACCGAGGGCCTTTAATGCATTGCTACTAGTTCTACATCAGTTTAGAACTAGTATTTTCTTTGGCTAGTAGTCATACATGTCGAACAAAATGTACAACTACTGGGAATAGGCTGTGAGACGTGACGAGGGGGACACCTTGTGCAGGGCACACTCCTACTAGGTCTGTCTCGTGGTGTTTCGACCAGAGTGTATACCATATTATTCTTGACAAGATCACAAATGGAACAGTAAATGGATGAACATAGCAGTGATGGCTATTACACACTGATATTAAGTAGATTCATATTGATTATCTCATACTCAATAATGAAAAATAATCATAAATGACCCCTAGTGTCGAAATACTTAGGTAAAAAAAAGGCTGAGTTAGAATTAACGATAACTGACGATTGTGAGTGCGCCAGCGAATAATTAATCAATTAAATAAAGTACAAAATTTGGGCTTGTGTAGTAACATTTAGCCCATTGGCCATAGAAATATCATGGTAATACAAGTATAAGTTATGAAAGCATAAAAACCCAACTGTGAACAAACAAAATGGTCCTTAATTATATTATACATACATAATACGTATACATTTATTTATATATATATATATATTTCAACTCATCTCGTTAAGACCTTTCATTTGATACTCATATTAATGTGTATGGATTATGGATCTAAAAAAAATACAAAATGGCGGCTGTCGGTCGCCATCTTAATTCTTTTGGAAAAATATATACCGTCACTCACACAACTAAGAGGAATCTAACGAGATATTATAAGTCACTGTCCATCTTGAACATCCCTATACCTTCATGATCTTGAACATAGTGAAAAATCCTAAATCTATGGTCCATCACGCAGTTTAGGCTAACAGCCGGTCCCAATACTCTACCGCCGATAGCAATCTCAGTTAAAAAGTATCAAAGACAGTTGGCATTAATTTTCTTATCTCTAGTAAGCTTTAAGGTCTCGAAGCTAGACCAATATTAAGGACAGATATATTTCTATCTTTGTTTATTGAAACGGAAATATGTCATAAAGCTATCGATGGTAACTATTTTAACTGATAGTAAGAGATAGATAGGATATTGGGACCGGCAGTTAGTCTATATATAAGAAATTGACATACATACATAGGTGCTTACGCACATACTCTCGAAAAGCAAAATCCTCCGCCTGGGGCATTCAGGCAATCACAAATATTTTTTATGATTTTTTGGCTATAATAAGCTAGTGTTATGGCAGTATGTCGTGGGGTTTTCTTCCTTGCTTCCTTTGTTCAGCAGTGGACGTGTTTAGGCTGTTGATGATGATGATGAAGTTAGTGTTACACCATTCCCGACTGTATCGCCGATTTCCACCAGGTGGGATTACATTGGTTTATATCTGTGACACAACACCCCATATTCTGTTTCTATCCTTGGTCCTACCTCACCCACATCTCCGCCCGTTGGGGGTCATAAAAGAAGACTGGTTGAAATCAAGCAGCAGCTTTTTTATATTGGCCAAGGGTTGGGGATTTTGAACCCGTTTTTCATCAGTGGATGCCATCCGGTTGATGATGATTTCTGTGAGATCATCATCATCAGCGGGTTGCAATAATCCCCACACTTGGCTGTCATCTTGGGGATCACAGTATAGAATAGAATACTCTTTATTTGCATACCAAAGTAAAACATACAGAAAAACTTAGAAAATAACTTAAATTAGGTACAAATGGCGGTCTTATCGCTAATAGCGATTTCTTCCAGACAACCAAAACTTTAAAAAGAAGAAACAACTATTTGGGTAGTTATAATAGATCCAACCGTTTATTTTCTTTTTGACAGCACCAATAGAACGTAACTGCGTCATGTTACGCAAAAGTTCACTTACAGTGAAGTTCACTTTTAAAAGTTCACTTTAAGTGAACTTTTGCGTAACATGACGCAGTTACGTTCTATTGGTGCTGTCAAAAAGAAAATAAACGGTTGGACGCTCTATAGTGGTGTACATACTTACACGTGATAACGTGGTGTAGTATAGGTAATCCATTAGAAAGACGCTGCTGCCGGGCCTTGCGTTTCCTTAGTCGCCTCTGACGGACACCCAACGCGAAACTATGGGAGAGTTATTTTCTTACCCGAACACCCTAGCGTTTCTGTGACATACTGTCTGCATACACATTGCGTTTTATGTTCTCCCCAGTTCGGCCGCTGGTCGTTCCTGACCGCGGGCATCCTGTATGGCGCGTTCCATCAGAACAGGCTCTCAAAGAAGGAGAACAAGCTTCGCGAGATCGAGGCCAAGGAGAGACCAATCAGGGAAGCAAAGCTCAAGGCTGAGAAGGAGTTAGCGGCTGCAGGTAAATTTTTAAGCAAGTTTTATTAAACACGTGACTGATTGGCCGTGGAGCTGTACATAATCATCTGCAGGGCTAAAAAGGCTACATTATGCAATTCTCCTAAACGCAATTTTTGTTTCAAATTTCAAGCATATACTTAAAAAATCTATATAGTTTTTAAAAAACGGTCCCACATTTTAGGTGAATCATACTCAATTCAATTATTAGACTCATATTCACATAGATTCATATAAGCACCTAGTTGTAAATGGTAAAAACCAACTTTTTTTAAATTTTGTGTTAATGATTAACAATTAAACTGTAGCTTAGTCATATTATGAATCACCGAAAGTGGAGATGACAACGATAGCGACGATGAGATCTGAGCTGTATTCACAGATTTTTGGAATAATATCTATCAGAGATGACCCATTGGGTAGCGGCCAGGGTGTCTAACCACTAGACCAACGGGCCCGTCGAAATGACTTTAGTATTATTCATATTATATACTTATTGTTTATTTTATTTTACAGCTGAAATTAAAGCGTTGGAGGAAATGGTTGCACCAGCTAAAAAGTGAACAGCGAGAAAAACAATCTAGATATAAGTCAACAGTGGAAGCCGCCATCTTTAAAAATGTTGCCGATAAAAAAAGGAATATTTCTTTTGATCTGGCAACGTTATTCCATCATATAAATTGTGTATTTATTGGATTATAGATCATTGTAAACATATTTGTTTTATTTCCTATTTTTAAGTACTTATACAAGATAGCCATAACCAGCCGACAGACGTCCACTGTTTTTTTTTTTTTTTTGGGAATGATGGACGCTGTTGGCCGCAGATGGCCATTACAGCTTCACCGGACAATAGGAGGCGAGCGCTTAAAGCGCTCTAGCCTTTACGGCAGAAGTAGCGACGAGCTCAAGGGCACCTCAGGGAGGCACGGCCTCGGCTTGGGCTGTCGCTTAAGAGAAGGGCTGAGTTTACCACCGGTTCACAACGCGCCCCCACTGAGAAGAACCAGCAAGAAACTCAGTGGGGTGATGCACGTCGTTGAGGTCGCATACGTACGACCCTTCGGCCTCGCCGGCGAGACCGGTGTCTGATAGCTAGCTGTGTTCTCCCCCCTTCCCTCCAGTATGGTCGAGGGGAGTGATAGCTATGCTCGAGTCATACTCTTGCGCGGATGCTGCTTGGGGTGATTGGTCCGACTACTATCTCTTTGGCCTTTTAGTCTGTTGTATATTCCTCTTATTTATTTTTCTCGTTTTACCTTTCAAACGGCAGAACACACAATTGCTGACAATGATGTAACAAGAAAAAAACACTATTTAATAAAATAACTAATAATTTTTTTTAAGTTAACCGGTTTTATTTGTACTAAACGCTAACAGATAATTCGAAAGATCTTAGGTACCAGTCAACACACCACTGTCTCACTCATTAATCAAGTATGTTAATTAGTACTTAGGTTAGGTTTTATTAACAAAAACTAAAATCGTTTTTTTTTGTTGATGTCACGTAGTTTTTAGCTCTAAAATCAAAAATGTCAAAATATTACCGTTCCCCTCCCTTATCTCCGAAGTTTGTAGAAGGAAAAATCTGTAATCATTATGGATAATACGGGTCTATCTATATTTTTCAGGAAAAATAAAATGATCTTTCTAAGTAGGATAATAGATCCAACCGTTTATTTTCTTTTTGACAGCACAAATAGAACGTACCTGCGTCATGTTACGCAAAAGTTCACTTTTAAAAGTTCACTTTAAGTTGGATCTATTATAGTGCAGTTTTTTAGTAATAAGTACTAAAAATAACCTCAACAATCAAACTTAGTTTTGCGGTTTGTTTTTTTTTTTGCTATCTCAGGCGTTAGATGAGTATTAAAATAACTAGTAGGTCCAAAGATAGTATGGAACCCTCAGTACAAAATAAAAAAGGCGGTCAAGTGCTAGTTGGACTCGCAACTAGCACTTGACCGGCTTTTTTATTTTTCAATGTTCACTCTATTCTACTAGTCAACTAAAGCCCTTTCATTTAATATCTACCCATATTGAGGGAGTTGTGAAAATATGTAATCAGACATTTTGTGGCAGCGGCCATCTTAGATTTCATAGTAAATCTAAGATGGTCGCCGCGCCGCCACAATACTGAATGAACTGAATATCATAGTTGTATAGTATGAGTAGGTACCCAGAACTTAAGATGTGTTAGTGCAATTGAACGCGTACACTTACTTCGCTGGATAGCGCTGTAATATTTTATGCAACATACCTACATGACAATGCAGGCCGATCACATGCAGCTTAGCTAATTTTTTGATCACCTGATTGTATGAAAATTGTACCTAAAGTAAGATGAAACATGCGTTGCAGGGGTAAAAGTCAGTACTGTTCGTGGGACGCCTGATTAAGAAAGAGAGAGTGAACATGTTCCTGTGCAAGTAGGTAGGTACTTTAATAGGTATCTCCTGCGCGATCGATCGATCGTGCCTGGTCTTGTGAAAGATTGGCCGCATCAGACAGTAGGATATTATACGGTAGATAGCTTTACTATTCTTCGAAGCCGCTGGCAGTTAAACATGATTATGCACCCTAGATGTCCATTGAGTACGGCTGCTACTTCGAAGAGTACGGCGGCGTGGGTTGCGACCCCTGACACAAGCCCCGGCTTAGTGCATCACCTGGCGGCGGGCTTCTTATTAGGATATTTTGAATGGTAGGTAAGTTGAATTGAGGAAATATACTTTATCATCATCAGCCGGAAGACGTCCACTGCTGAACATAGACCTCCCCCTTAGAACGCCACAATGAACGACAATTGGCTATTTGCATCCACCGGTTACCTGCGACGCGCACAATGTCGTCTGTCCACATAGTGGGAGGCCTGCCTACGCTGCGTCTTCCGGTTCGTGGTCGCCACTCGAGAACCTTTCTTCCCCAACGGTTATCGGTTCTTCGAGCCATGTGGCCTGCTCATTACCTTAGTTTTTCGGCGAATCTCCACATTTCGAATATTTAAGTACGACGAACGGACCATACCAACGAACCCATTAAATAAACATAATAGGTACAGTTTATTTAATGGGCCCGTTGGTATATTCGTGTCATTTGGTTAGGTACCTCTTAGCCTTTTACGCTACTTATTTATTATAGGCTTTACTTGGGCTATGTGTGGAGTGTTTTTTTATTATTATTATTATTTTGTCTTTTTTATGATAACACGGGCTTTTACACCCGGGCTTTTAAAAGGCTTGCGTGGGGACGAATCCAACACGTAGAGGCCTGTTGGGAGGAAGTAATGAAGTGAAACATACCAGTCAGAATCAACTGCTGGAAATAAGATATAAACAGCAGTTGACTCTGACAGGTGTAGGGACTATAAGTATGTGGAAAGATTTCTAGAAGTTTTTGAGTGGGCATTTGGGGGACTGGACACTGGGCTATTGTAAAAGGCCGGGGTCACTTGCCATAATTAGTATACTAATTATCTTTTGGCAAGCGGTGACTTGCCACTCACTAGATGGGCTCTCCATATAGCCGTCAGAAGACGACGGAGTGCAACACCGGTGTGAGTGGCTCAGGGGTGTCGAGAGGTGTGCTGCGCTTTCTCCGTGGTTACTCGCGGCGTTATGCCCTTTAACACTTCCACATAGCTCTAACAGCTCCTCTCTGGACGGCCAATTAAGGCAAGCCAGAGCTGAGAGTCCTGCGGGCCCCCTTGGGTTACCACTCGGCCGACGAAAACACGCCGAGGTGGGGGCCCTGACCGGTTACTTGGTGCACCACCAGAGAGCACAGGACCCCCTCTCATGTGCCGTTGTCGCAGAGATTTTTAGTGCGGTATAAATCACGCGTGGGACCGTTGAAGGTTCCTCCTCGTGAATAAGCTAACTATCTAGCAAACCTCAGAAAGACCGCCCCGTTAAATCTTTTCTGTCTTTGCAATATAACGACGTGGCTATAAAATATAACGCCAAATTATCCTAATTACATGTTTCAATATTATAAAAGTCCCACACAACCTCCGTATGGGCGGAAGCCGGCACCTTTTTGAAGGTTTTTCTGCCTCGATAATCAACCGATAACATAAAAAAGGAAGGCGGTGAGCAACCATACTCCATTAAATTTTGACTCGTCTGACATCGACCCATCGAATCAGGATCTGAGGCGCATTATAGCCCCCCGGGAACCAGACAGTGCTCACGGGGACGAGACTCGCAACCCCACCGCTGTCCTTCTCTGAGCCGCCGCCGTGCTCAAAGGACGTCCTAGGGCCCGCACCCCGACGTCTAGCGACTTCGAAGTAGTGTAGATCCTATACATCTGGTTGAACCATATACATCTAATCGACATACACCAAACCGTCTTCTTGTTTTTCTTTAGTCGTCTCTTACGACACCTAACGGAAAGAGATGAGATGAGACACCCCACCGGCCGGGATAGATAGATAACACTTTATTGCACACCAAAATAACATAAAAATACAAAGAAGAATAATCATTGTTGGTACCTACATCATTGGACGGTCTTATCGCTAGCTGCGATCGCTTCCAGACAATCTTTGGATGGAGAGGATTGAATATTTAGGAAGGTAGGCATGATAGCGAGATATATATATATATAGATAGGTATATAAATCCCTGGCTGTGGGCTTGCCCGGGTTCCGACCCTCCAATCTTCAATCCAACTCACAATCAGAGACAGTGGGATATACCACTTTGTAATTCAATTTGGCATTCACTTTTATCATCCAGCGTTAACGATTTGGATCGTGCGCGGTTGCTAGCTGTCTCTGCGAAGGAGTCCGGTCACTGGCTGCAGGCTATGCCATCGTCTCATATTGGTACCTTATTGACCAATATCACACTTAGTCTTGCAGTTTGTTTGCGGGTGGGTGCCAGGACCAACCTTCCTCATCGTTGTCGCTGTGGGGAGTACGTAGATAAATATGGTCACCACGGGCTGTCTTGCTCGCGTAGCGCTGGCCGTATCTCGTCACACCATGCCGCCCTCACTTAATGATATTATTCGCATGCAGGAGGCTTGTTACTGCCGTACTGGAACCAGTCGGTATTACACGAGATGTCGGCAAGAGGCCTGATGGTGTCACTTTAATACCATGGCAACATGGAAAGCCATTGGTGTGGGATGCGACATGTGTCGACACACTTGCTGCGTCCCACACCCCGGCAACTTGCAGGGCGGCTGGAAGGGCTGCGGCGACCGCTAGTGATGCAAAGCGACGCAAGTAGATATGCTCTAGGTTCGAGCTATATATTTGCGCCCTTTGCGGTGGAGACCATGGGGTCTCATGAGACGCACGATTTGGTGAAAGAAATTTCATCCAAAATTATCGAAGTCTCAGGAGACCGCTGGTACTTTTTTCTGCCAACGTATATAAGCTTGGCCATACAAAGGTCGCCAAGTCTTTTAGGTACCCTTCCCTCCCAGTGCGGTGACAACTTTGAGGATATATATATATATAAATCAAGAACATTACATATACTTACGCATACAACCATATATATCGATACATACAACTTTATTTATCATCATCAAATCCATATTCAATTCAAAATTATTTATTAAATATCTGTCAGTAGGTACTTAAGTTATTATTTACATAATAACAATGTACTTTTACGAATATATTAATTAATTACATATGTGTATCGAATTTTAATTGTCTCGTCCAAATATATTGTAGCAAATTTTCATAACAATTAAACAATATTTTGTGACTTATCCAACTATGGTTCCCTCTTACATTTTATTCATTCATTTTATTTATTTACAATTTATTTTCACAAGAGAAAACAAGACTTTCTTACCTATTTATATTAAGTATGTAAGTAAGTATACATACTTAATATAAATAGGAAAGAAAGTGAAAAGGTTCATCATTCATCATCATTAGCAGCCGATAGACGTCCACTGCTGAACAAAGGCCTCCCCTTAGTAGGGAGGGGTTGCCATAATCCCCACGCTTGGCAGGCGGCTTGGGGATCGCAGTATAGGTGGAAGATAAATAAGGACGCTGCTGCCCGTCCTCCTGTTCTCGCTTAGTCCTCGTTTACGGAGGCGCGGGGCGTCGCCCGTCGCGTGTGGCGTGGCGTCTCGCATCTCTCTCTCACTCCTACAACGCCATATGTTTTATCTCAGTGCGGGCCGCGCCGCCCCGCGCCTCCGTAAGGCCTCATTTACGGAGACGCGGGGCGTCGCGCGTCGCGTGTGGCGGCGCGGCCCGCACTAAATTCAAATGTAGGGCGTTGTATGAGTGTGTTTACGGAGAAGCGATTTTACACGCGTTTGCTTGAAATGGAGCGTGTTTTACGGCGGCGCCCGCGGATGGCATCGCCGCGTCTCACGCGGCGTTCATCGCGGCGGCGCACGCAGCGGTGATTCTCGATGAAGCGATGCCTGTGGCGGAACCTTCTGCCAGTCTATTTGGTAATCATGCAACACAGACGTAGTCACCATCGCAATGGAGTATGATATGATTGATTTATTTTTAAAGGAGAAAATTGTATGTTAAAAAGTGAGTTGCACCGCCACTCTTCCCGCCCCGCGTCTCTATAAACAGCATCATATATTGCTATACGTTTGTGTTTACGCGTGCGATGATACGCGCCGCTTCACGCGCCGCCGCTACGTAAACAATAAAAACCTCCGACGCGCCGCGAGACGCCACGCCACACGCGACGCGCGACGCCCCGCGTTTCCGTAAACGAGGCCTAAACGAGGCCTTAGTCGCCTCTTACGACAACCAACGAGTGGAGATGGGGGGTGCTATTCTAACCCGGCACCCCACGAGGCCATATAGACCGCCAGATAACCATGGAGGCCACGAATCGGAAAGCGTAGTGTATCACGTCCTGTGCTGTGACCATTTCGTTTATGCACAAATGAATGACCGCCAGGGTACAGCCAGTGTGTCTAACCACTGCAACAAAGAGCACTTCGTATATATAATACCAGCCCTGTTGAGCATAGGCCTCATATTGAGGGGGCTTAGGCCTTAGTTCACCACGCTGGCCAAGTGCGGATTGGCATTATATCGATGGTACAAAGCTTGAAAAAAGAATACTCATAATGTTGTCTTTTACTTACGCGAATATTACACATTGAAATTAAACTACTTTTACGGATTTTACCGCGGTTTATTTATTAGATTTGATAAACCACAAATCCTCGCAAAAGAACACCGATTCCTGCCTAGGATGATTCGTGAGGCTACTGAAATCAAAAAACATCCTAATTTCAATAGAGAAGATGGTTGGGTGTTACCACCGGCTTGGGATCCTTTGATAAATATAATTAAATCCAATATCAATCAAAACACTGCACGGCCTCAAGATACTGTAAGCTCTTACTGCGTAGATCGGAGCAACAATAATAACTAAGAAGACCTGAGGGTACACCGGCATAATTGTGACATAAGGACGTTCAACATCTCAGTCCTCCCGTGACCATGGGTGCTGCAAAGCATTCGAAACGTCGGGATAGTAAAATCAATAAATAAACCGCGATAAAATCCGTAAAAGTAGTTTAATTTCAAAAAGAATACTCACTTTGGGGGTATCAGGTTTTTCAATTCAAACTTATAGTCCACTGTCTTGACTCGACAACAATAGGGACCGACTTATCACGAGTCGTACGAAGAACGGAGACACTCAGTTCAAAAAAAGGTCATCCATACCGTTGACCGTTCAAAACTAAGTAACAATATCTATCCTGGGACAATACTCACGGTTATCTGAGCCCAAACAACGCAGAGCCTGTATTATGGTAACCAGACTGTCTAAGCAACAAATACCTACCCCCAATTTTTTATATATTTTCATTCTGTCAATTCATTCAAAGATTACAATATTATTATACTACATTTGATGAAAGCGGGAGTTTTAATAAAAAAACTCAACCTAAATTCCCTAATTCTGACACAGGTACTAATACTTCCTTACATATTTTTTTTCGTAAATACATACTCAAACGGATAAATAGCACCGAGAAACAGGCTAGGAATCGAACCCACTACCTATCGGGTAGCGGCCAAGGTGTATACCACTAAAGTAGGGTCAATTTAATAGATCACACTTGACACTTCATCAAAATTTAACAACGTAACCTTGTAACGGCGGGCATAAAATCAATTATTTTTTTCGAAGTTAGAACAGCACAATTGCTTTAACATTTTTCAATTACCATTACATATTTATTGTAATAATGACAAAAGAAACAGACAGAACACAGAAAGTGACAGATGTCAAATGTGATCTATTAAATTGGCCCCACATTAGACCATCATCATCATCATCACCAGCCGGAAGACGTCCACTGCTGAACATAGGCCTCCCCCTTCGAACGCCACAATGACCGACAATTGGCTATTTGCATCCACCGGTTACCTGCGACGCGCACAATGTCGTCTGTCCACCTAGTGGGAGGCCTACCTACGCTGCGTCTTCCGGTTCGTGGTCGCCACTCGAGAACCTTTCTTCCCCAGCGGTTATCGGTTCGCCGAGCGATGTGGCCTGCCCATTGCCACTTTAACTTGCAGATTTTAAGAGCTATGTCGGTGACCTTGGTTCTTCGGCGAATCTCCTCATTTCGGATTCTGTCGCGCAAAGAAACTCCGAGCATAGCTCTCTCCATAGCTCGTTGTGTGACTCTGAGCTTATCCAAAAGGCCAACAGTTAGGAACCACGTCTCAGTACCATATGTCATCACTGGCAACACACACTGGTTAAAAACCTTCGTCTTTAGGCACTGCGGTATTTTGGACGAGAAGATTTCGCGTAGTTTCCCGAACGCTGCCCATCCGAGTTGGATTCTTCGGGCGACCTCTTTGTCGAAGTTGGACCGACCTAGCTGGATAGTTTGTCCTAGGTATACATAGTGGTCAACAACTTCGAGTGTATCGTTCCCAACAATTACCGGTACGGGTGCAACATGGACATTAGACATGATCTTCGTCTTGTCCATGTTCATTTTAAGACCCACCTGTTGGGAAACGCTACTGAGGTCGCTGAGCATCGTATTGAGGTCCTCCAGCGACTCTGCCATAATGACTATATCATCGGCAAAACGAAGGTGAGTGATGTATTCGCCATTGATATTGATGCCGAATCCGTTCCAGTCCAAGAGCTTGAAAACGTCCTCCAATGCGTTTGTGAACAGTTTCGGAGAAATAACGTCTCCCTGTCTCACACCACGCTGCAATGGGATTGGTTTCGTGCTCTCGTCCTGTAGTCGGATCGACATGGTGGCGTTGCTGTACAAACACTTCAACACTTCGATGTACCTATAGTCAATGTGGCACCGCTGGAGAGATTGCAATACTGCCCAGGTCTCGATTGAATCAAAGGCTTTCTCGTAGTCCACAAACGCTAGACATAATGGCCGATTATACTCCTCGGTCTTCTGTATAATCTGGCGGAGCGTATGTATGTGGTCTACGGTGCTAAAGCCTTTTCGGAACCCGGCTTGTTCGGGAGGCTGGAAGTCATCAAACCTGCGTTCGAGACGGTTCGTAATGACTCTCGAAAACAGCTTGTATACATGGCTCAGGAGTGAGATAGGTCTATAATTCTTCAATAAAGTGTTATCACCTTTTTTGAAGAAAAGAACCATACTCCTGTGCCATGCTTCTGGCGTTGTACCCTCGAGTAAGACGGAATTAAATAACTTCTGGAGGACTAAAAGTACCGGTTTTCCACCCGCTCTCAGAAGTTCTGATGTGATTTCGTCTTCACCCGGCGCCTTGTTATTCTTGAGCTGTTTGAGAGCCATTCTAATCTCGTACAGGCTGATGTCTGGGATGTCCTCAGTGTAGTGTCGGGTTAGTTTGGCTCTGGTGTCCTGAGCTGTTCTATCAATGGGTTCCCGTGTTGAGGTGTATAACTGTCCGTAAAATCTCTCGAGCTCTCTCAATATCTCCGGTTTCGATGAGATGACACTGCCGTCATCGATCTTCAGCTTCGTCATATGGCCACGCCCAATAGACGAATTCTGTGCGAACACTTTAGAGCCTTGGTTCCGCTCAATTGCGTCCTGTATTATAGGAACGCAAGTCGTGTCGCATGGATTTCGAGATTCGTCTATTGAGTTCAGCATATTCTGACATATCAGCTGAAGATTGCAGTTCATCTCAGTCCGGTTTTCCATTAGCTTAATGGTTGTATTGGAGAGCTTTTGAGGTTTTTTACGGCGTGGGGTCTTATAGAACTTGGACCCCACTGCGTGGACAGTTTGCACCAACCCATTGTTTATCTCGTCCGCAGTTTCGCAGTCGGCGAGGCACTGGAAGCGATTATGCAGTTCAAGTTGAAAGTCTTCGGGGTTCTGGATTTGGGCGGATCCTGGACGGAGCGTGGACTTCATCAGACGAAACCTTTCGAGCTTAACATTGATATTCAATGTGCCTCTAACAATACGGTGATCACTCCCGGTTTTCACCCTGCCGATCACGGAGACATCATCGAATATATGCTTCTTGGTCGTCATGATGAAGTCGATCTCATTTTTGGTTGAACCATCGGGGCTTATCCACGTCCACTTCCTGGATGGTCGCTTCTTGAAGAAGGAGTTCATCGCATAGTGTCCCTCCTTCTCCACGAAGTCGACCAGCCGCTGGCCCCTTTGGTTCCGCTGCCCATACCCATACGACCCCACTCTCAACTCATCGCCATTCCGAGTGCCCATCTTTGCGTTAAAGTCCCCCATAACAACGGTGAAGTATGTTTTGGAGGTATGTATGGCTTCTGCTATCTCCTCATACATAGCCTCTACTTCATCGTCAGGGTGTGCCGAGGTCGGCGCGTATACCTGTATGACCTTCAGCGAATACCGATCGGTTATTCTGAGTATGAGGTACGCTACCCTGCTCGACACACTATCGACCTTTACATTAGACCATCAGGCGCGCCAAATATTTAATAAATGTGTACGGGCCCACAGTAGTAAGTATATTAAATTTAAATATTGATTCGTGTATGTTTGCCCTTGTCACGTTGCTAAGGCAAAGTTACCACGTGTACGTACATACGTATATAAGAGTGCGTATTCAGCCCCAAAGAGCACTCAAGCAGCAAACATGATTCGGGTACTCTTCCTTTTCGCGCTCATCGGAGCCAGCTATGGTAAGACGTTTTTTTTAAATCTACTTTGAAAGCAATGATTTTATTTCCTTATGCTTTTAATTTTATCTAGGCGACCCCCATCGCTTATTACCTTTTTTTTTTTGACGCTGGGGAAATCATCCAAAGATCCCCGGGAGCTGTGGGGATCGACCGGGGTATGTGGGATTCTTACCCACTAAAACCCCCGCGGCTGTCGCATCGGCACATGAGAGGTGCCCCTCAGTGCCTTGCCTTTGAGCCCGCCGCCGGGGGGCGCATTGTAGCGCCCCGGGAACCTGTCACGGTGCTCACGGGGACGGGGGTCGCAACCCCGCCACCGTCCTCCTCGGAGTCGCCGCCGTACTCAATGGACGCTCGAAGGGCCCACACCCCGAGCGTCCAGCGACTCCGAAGGATCGCTTAGCTCGCTCCAGACCCGTAGCACCCCTGGAGTCAGTGGCGTGCACAGAGGGTAGGCAAAAAAACTTATTCGGCTTGTTTCACCTATTGTAAGTATGTTATTATACCATTTCAAATATCCATATGCAAGCAAATACTATAGACATATTAATTTGCATTTGAGAACAATAATAAGTTTATTCAGCGGCTCCATACTGACAAAAATACTTTGCCTACCCTAGGATTTCTCTAAACAGTCTTAATTTAAAAAAATCTTAGTTTGGACATGAATTTACGTTTTTTTTTTTTAAAGTTGATGGATGTGTTGGCAATATTGGTTAATTTAAGGATATTTGTGCTGGAACACGAACAAATAGCATAAAGCATAAACAACTCGCAGATATTTTTGCCTGCTTTCAGTGCACGCCACTGCCTGGAGTACACCCCTGGGGGTGCCACGGGAACTTGGATTCGGACCCGTGGCACCCCCAGTCCAAATACATACAACGGTGTACCAGTGGTATCACGGGTATACTAGTATCTCTCGCGGAACAAAGATTACTAAAATACACCATGGGTAGCATTGATTCGATTAGTATTTTTTTTATTCTAAACTCCCGGGATTAATTCAAATTAATGACGGCAATATATTTGAACATTAACGTACTTACTTAATTGTATGTTTTCCTATATTTACTAGAATGCTCATTGACATAAAACTTACTTTACGGATAATATCGCGGTTTATTTATTTTAGATTTTTTCCTATCCCGACCATAATATCCTGTTGTTTCGAATGCTTTTCAGCATAATTCTTTATTGTCGGTATAACTTCGGAATCGAGACAGTACACACATACCCTTATGTGGCCAATGTTCTATCAATACGCCCTAAGCGATTTGCCTACAGCTAAGAACTGGAGCATTTCTGCCGTAATGTATTGTGGGTGTCAAGGGAAGAGTAATGCTTTTTGCCCTGTGAATTTTATGTAGGTGATTTCGAAGAATCAAATTATTATGTTTGATTGCAATCGAGCAATTGTATTATATTATTGAAGAACTAGCTGACCCGCGCATTTCCAACCATGCACTTTTTAAGTTAAATACACATTTTAATAGCATACATTTGCGTTGAATACATAACCTTCTTATTTTAAAGTTGGTTATAAACGGGTACTTACTCACTTTTTTACTTCCCTCCGAAGCACGGAAACACCTTATTTAACTACAATAGTCAGATTATCCTAACGATTGTATTAAGTACATATAACATGTTTACCTACCTACTTTTATCCATTGTTAAATTCTGAAATTAAGATGGACGTGTTATTACCCCGTTGGACCCACGCCTAACCTCTCCCTGATCGTGTCGGTTATCCGACCTATCGGATTGTGATAGCAAAGGAGGAAAGAGTGCACTTGTCATCGATATAATATCTAACGTTATATCAATGGCACTTGTCCATTATAAGCGTAGAAGGTTAATCTTGTGAAAAATTGGAAGTAAAAAAATTAATTATATCGTTCCGTGCCCGTGGCACCCCCGGAAGGTACCCCTGGGGGTGCCACGGGAACTTGAATTCGGACCCGTGGCACACCTACAACTTCTTTATTGCTGCAGAAAATAAGTGATTAAATTTAAAAAAAAATGTTATGTTTTCAGCTTCCTGGGACACGCCAAGTTTCAATGGTAAGTAAGTTAATAAGAAACAAGTACGTACAAGCCAATGATATTAAATCATTGGTACAAGCACAAAAAGGCCCGACTGCGTCGAAAACGGTCGTTTACCACATTTTAAATCAATTACTTACATACATTAAACTATGTATGGTTTTTAATCATATTAACTGCCGAACTCACAGACATCAATTAACTTTAATCGCAATTAAGTCATTTTTTGTAATCTATGTATTACGATTCTCCGAGTCTCAGATGATTATCTTTTGGTATTAATTGCGAGATTATTGATATAGTTACTCACTATCCGCGTATGAAGTATTATTTGGCTTCTAAAGTCGAAATAATCCATTTACAAAATATGACCGAATCACAATTAACGTTTGTAGGTGCGGCAGTAAGTAATTTATGTAATAATGCGGAGTCGCCAATGTTATTGATGGACGCCAAGAGCCACCACCCCAAACGTCCAATGACTCCGAAAAATTGTAATTTGTACCTAACTATTTCGTCTACAGTGAGATTCGGTATCGGAAGCGGAAATTTTGTCGAAATGCCACTGAACAAGTCGAGCGCCACAAACAAAGGTTGGGTGAACACAACGCGCCCCACAAGTCCTGAAGGGCTAGAGGGTCTTGTCATGTATTGCCCAGCCGACGACTACACCCTCTGCATTTTATTCGACGACACAGATTATATAGCCGGCGTCCAAGTTTCAGTACGTATTTTTTTGTTTTTTACAACTTGTTTACTAACTTTATTTAGATAACTAGCTGACCCACGCAGCTCCGCCTGCGCTATTTTTACTTGGTTTAACTAAACTTTTAATAACAGACATTCGCATCGAATACATAACCGCCTTTTTTATAGTCGGTTAAAACTGGGACCCACTTTTTACTTGCTCTCCGAAGCACGGACCCGTTTAGTTCAAATGGCGTTAAACGGTCACCCATCTATTAAATGACCTTACCTAACGTTGCTTAACCCAATCGATTACAAAACCTTGATAACAACTCTATGAGTGTTCCCTTACTAATATTTATTATATTATAAAAAAAAAATTGATAAAATCTGACCAAGCGTATAACCAAGTACCCATTTTGACTTTAATCCCCTCTCCCAAAAGAACCGTGCTAGATTACGGGATAAAAAGTATCCTATGTCCTACCTCGTAGTAAGATGTCAAATCATGCCAAGTTTCATTTGAATCCATTCAGTAGTTTAGGCGTGATGCTCAGCCGTGATACAGACAGACAGACAAAAAGTAAAAAAAATACATTTTCGGCCTCAGTATCGGTTATAGAATGCCCTCCAAAAATAATTTTCAAAATATCTTCAATGGACCTGAATTGGACCTGTTACAGTTTTATTATAAGTACTTAAAGATAACTAAATATTTACAGTTTATTTCCAAAAAACTTCCTCCAAGTTGTCGCCGCACTGGGAGGGAAGGGTAACCTAAAAGACTGGCGGCGTTACCTCTTTGTATGGCCAAGCTTATTATATAGCTATACGTTGGCAGAAAAAGCTACAAGCCCGACTGTCTCCTGAGACTGATAAATTTGTTGTATTAATTTCTTTCACCGAACTGTGCTTCTCATGGGGCCAAGGCCAAGTCACCACTGCAAAGGGCGCAAATATATAGTTGGAACCTAAGGCTGCATACTCGCGCCGCTTTGCATCACTAGCGGTCGTACTTATACAAGTGAAGATTATTTATTTTTAACCGACTTCGAAAAAGGAGGAGGTTCTCAATTCGTCTGTATATATATATATATTTTTTTTTTATGTATGTTCGCGCATAACTCTGGCAATTATTAACCGATTTGAAAAAATCTTTCTTCCATCCATTCTTCAATCCATTGATTGGGTCCCATAAAAAAATTATTGCTTGGTAATAAGTAGTTCCTAAAAAAACAAGAATGGTGACTGCGCACTGAGAGTTGCAAGAAAGCCTATATAGATGACGTTTTAGTCGCTCGGACTCGCTCGGTCGGACAAAAATGGTCATAACTCTGGCAAATATTTACCAATTTCAATGATTCTTTTTTTATTCGAAAGAAGAAACCACTGTATTGAATCTGAATGAATTTTATTACAACCGGATAAGAACTTCCTGGAGGACCATGAACGATGTGGAGGAATTTATCTGGTAAAAACCATAAAACTGATGTTCTCCATTACATTGCTCTGACAATTATGAACCGATTTCGATGATTCTTTTTTTATTCGAGAGAGTAAACTACTATGATGTTTCCATGCAAATTTCATTACGACCGGATATTATTTTCTGAAGAAACATGAATTATGTAAAACTATGTATACGATAATGTGATCATAACCTACCTAGATAATTTTACGGTTTTCGATGGTTCAATCTTTATATATGAAAATATCACTAAAAAGTTTAAAATAAAATCCTTTTAAAAAAAAATTGAACCGACTTCAATATCACTGAAAAGTATAAAATAATTTAAATATTATTGAAGTTGGTGCCAAATATACACAGCAGGTACGCTAACACCAACTTCAATAATATTTAAATTATTTTATACTTTTCAGTGATATTGAAGTCGGTTCAATTTTTTTTTAAAAAGATTTTATATCTTGCTCCGTCTTGCACCACATACTTAGTAAGAACTTAAAGTTCTTGCAATGCTACGCGCATCGAGTAGACATTTTTCACAATATTTGCAAGCACGTAAGTATGACTACTTGGAAAAAAATTCCAACTAGTTCTACACTCATGTAGAACTACTTGGACTGCATTATATTACTGCACTATATTATTTTTTTACTCCAAGTAGTTCGACAGGATCGCGCACTTTGCATTTTCTTTAAAAATACGTTACAGGAGGTATATTTTCTGGTACCTAGTAAATATAGAAAAAGTCTTAACATGTGCAGCTATCAGTTACAGCCGAAAAGTAGTTACATCAGCCGAAATGTGTGTGAGTGAAATGAGGAAACTAGAATACTTTAATATCGATCAATGTTGACGCACGATGTCCAGCCCCTCTAGACAATGTAACATTCTACAATCGCTATCGCTAATAGAAAGTATAAAAATGCATAAGAATGACATAAGTCATCGAAAAATCACGTGCAAATTGTAGGGAATTGAGCGAGTTAGCGAATGAAGAAATACATACTTTTAGACTTTCGCGTTCCATTATCAAATCGCGTTAATTCCCGATTAGAATAAAGTTTGAAGAAATACATTCGCTATGAAGCGATTGCATCTTGTCTAGGCGCTCTGCACGGACCCAATGCAGGAACCACAGAAATAGATTTACATAGATAATTACATTTAGTGACGGGTAATCCAAACCGATTCAAAGACACCGATGCCGCTGATGCCCCGCCGATTTTTTTTATTAGTTTTTGCGGCCGACAAACTGCATAGCTGCAACAACAGATGCGCGCGGACTGCAAGTTAGCGGCGACCAACCCCAACGGCGACATTTTGTCGGGGTTCGGACACGCGAAGTACATGCATTTGCGTTATCTATGTAAATCTATATCTGTGGCAGAAACCGTGACATTTCGCTGCTGGGCTTATCTACTGCCGCTCCCACAAATTTCAGTTACCATTAATCCGTTAATTATCATTTAGCATTTATTTGATTCTTATTATTTTGACTCCTTTTGACTCCCGGAGTCATGCTTATGTTCCACTAGCAGCGCCTGCAGTTCCGCCCGCTTGTCCAGTCTATTCAAACCCCAGTCCAGTCTTGGCTTACTCCACCTAATACGTTACATTCCTAAACAAAACAAACAAACATTCAAAGCTAGAGTGAATAGGCTTTTAATAAGCCAGTGTGCTTTACCATCCTAGATTGCGTCGCCGCTTTCCATCAGGTGGGACTGCAGTCAAGCACTGGCTTATAGGGAGTAAAAAAAAAAAAAACATTACGTTCAGCTAACCCTGCCCCCTTGTTTGTATGCGACTGCCTACAATAGGAGGGTCAAGCTGCAGCTCTTAATTTACTTGACCAATTTTGATACAATATAGCCTATCTCCTTTGCGGTGGAGACCATGGGCTCACGAGACGCACGGTATGGTGAAAGAAATTTCATCCAAACTTATCGAAGTCTCAGGAGACCGGCTGGTAGCTTTTTCTGCCAACGGATAAGCTTGGCTATACAAAGGGCTATAACAGGGGAGTATTTTAGGTACCCTTCCCTCCCAGTGAGGCGACAACTTTGAGGAAGTTTTTTACCTAGTTTAAGTGTACATGTTTGTTGTGTACAATAAACTGTAAATATTTAGTTTCATTAAAAATTATAGCAATAAAATCCTATCTCCTAAGTTGGAATAATACCTATTTCACTATATAAATTAGATTGCTAAGCATTCAGCCGTTTTAACTAACTTTTGAATTCTACTGTTTTATTATACTTAGTACAGATAACTGAGTACCTATAAGATAAACGATATCTCTCTCTACCCTCTCTACTCACCAACAGATAATAATAATAATGCTGGGCAATAACAGATAGATATAAATTTAACCCTATCTTCACTCTTATGACGTTCGCTTCCAGTGAAAAAAAAAACTCTTTAGGTCGATTTACATCAGACGAGCGAATGCTCATTCTATCCCCACTAAATCAAATTATTTTAGTGTAAATAGGTGTAGAGCCCTCGTAGAGCATTTTTTCGTTGTTCTTAGTGCGTTCGCAAAGATTCTATGGAATATTCTAAGAATGCTCGCTCGCTCGATGTAAACGATGCTAGAGCGCGCTAACAGTTGCTTTAGAGCATTCTTGCGTGTTCGGACGTGCTCGCGCCCCTGAGCGGTCTCTTCAAAGCGTTCTTGTGTTCTAGTGATTGTATACATATCTAATCGATTAACTTACTTCACCTACTTCAGATGTAGCATTGTAGATCTAGACATTTTAGTAAAATACATCAGGCTTTCATAGGAATCTCCAGTTGCCAAAAATCTCAAAGCCACTGAATCGAATCTCTAAAATTCGTACTTGATTTCCGAATTTTGTCGCTGATCAGAGATAGTAATTGATCAAAATCCTCTGGCGCCCTTCTACAAAAGTTTTGGAATTGATCACTTTCTTCTTGTTTTTGCATATCCGTCATTGTTTCACCTACATTATCCAGTGTCCTTCGTTGCATTAAATTTGTAACCAACCAACGTCTCTTCCTTCTTTTATTTTTGAAATGCAGCACTTGCAATTATGATATCGCTGTAGAGTCAGACATACCAATACCAACCACAGAATTGACACGAATGAACAAAGAACATTCGTTCAGATGATCTAGCTTTCGTTTACACTAAACACAAAATATTACGAATGCTCTTGTTCTAGCTCTAGCTCTTCGTTCGTTATATGTAAACGCTGAATACGAGTTTTCGTTTACACATAAAGATCAAGAAAGAATGCTCTTGTTCTAGCTCTAGCTCTTTGTCCGTTTGGTCTAACCCCACCTTTGATGCTCGATAGGTACATAGCTTCCATAGAATCCTACTTCCATGGTCTAGCTAGTAGGTAATAAATCGTCAATGTACGAGGCGAAGCAGGCCCATGACGCAGTGGAAGCCTAATTTTTTTCTTTTGGAATGATGTTAGCAAGATTGAATAAAAAAAAATGGAAATTTCAGATAAATAAGGAATATATAGAAGCATATATATACGACTGGGATATACAAGGCTTCATCGAATGGAATGTCACCTTGGCAAATGGCACTGTGTCTTCATATTGGACGAAGCAAATGTTCTTTTATTCCGCCGGTAAGTAGCATTATTTTTGTTTTTTTTTTGTTATTGTATAATTGTAGCCGAGTAGCTAATAGCGTTGGTAAAATAGGGAACTAGCCAATCTGAAATTCTTGACCTAAATTTACCAATAATAACATGTTATTTATATGTACACTGTGGTAAAATATTGTATCTGTAGCGGACATTTAGGTTTAACCAGTAAATTCAAAAATTTGTACAGTTAGATGAAAATGGCCACTTTTGGTGAATCATAATATGACTTAGTTACGGTTTAGTTTTTATTCGTATGGCAACAATAATACCAAATATGTGTGTGCTAATTAGTGCTAATATATGAATTGAGTATGATTCACCTAAAATGTCAATCAATGAAATCATTTTATTTGCGTGATATGGGTTAAACATTACATTTTAGCCTTCATATTCGGCCAACAGGCATGCAAATTAAACTTATTACTATTTATAAATTAGTTAACATAATATGTCAATTCAATTATACCCATTATTAATTATTATTAACTTGTACGTTAAACATTACTAATCAAGTTCTTCAAGTTCAAATCAAGTTACTAATCTAGATACCTACTGTAAGTATAATATTTACCATTTTCACAAATGTGTGATCATTTTACGAAAAGTACAGAAATTGCGAAAGATCAGGACGTCTGCCAAGCGTGGCTATTATGGCAACCCCCTGCCTCCTAAGGGTGAGGTCTTTGTTCAGCAGTAGACGTTTTTTGGCTGATGACGATGATTCTGAAGACCCTTCTCCTTCCCTTGCGTGTCCGTAAGAGGCGACCAAGGGAAAACAAGAAGACGGGTAGCAGCGTCTTTCTATTGGATTACCTACCACATATACAGCGATCGCCAAGTCACCTGCCAAGCGGGCAACCCTTCCCTTTCTTCAGCAGTGGACATGTTTCGGCTTTTGCTGATGATGATAATTGTATTTTTATTTAGAAACCCTGGCTACGTCTTCATCCAGCCGGCTGGCATCCAGGAACTCCTCTACCGTGCTCCAGGACACTGGCGTCTGGGTGACCGGCTTCAATGGACAATTATTTAAGATCTCATTAAACGTTAGTGAAATCACAGGATCTGACAGCGTTTTTAAAGAAAATGCGTGTTTCCCTTTGATGGGTACGTTATTATTTTTATTTATTATTTGGCTTTTTTTGGAACGTGCTTCGCTTACCATGAGCCCCACTGAGATTGTTGGCAGATTCTCTCTGTGGCATTGTAACCTGGTGGTGGAGCCAGTCCTTTCTAATTTCTAAGTATTAACCCAAAGCCTCACTGAGATCGTTGCCAAATTCTCTCAGTGGCATTGTAACCTGGTGGTGGAGCCAGTCCTTTCTAAGTAATAACCCAAAGCCCCACTAAGATTGTTACCAGATTCTCTCAGTGGCATTGTAACCTCATGTTGGAGCCAGTCCTTTCTAAGTAATAACCCAAAGCCCCACTGATATTGTTGCCAGATTCTCTCAGTGGCATTATAACCTGGTGGTGGAGCCAGACCTTTCTAATTTCTAAGTAATAACCCAAAGCCACACTGAGATTGTTGCCAGATTCTCTCAGTGGCATTATAACCTGGTGGTGGAGCCAGTCCTTTCTAATTTCTAAGTAATAACCCAAAGCCCCACTGAGATCGTTGCCAAATTCTCTCAGTGGCATTGTAACCTGGTGGTGGAGCCAGTCCTTTCTAAGTAATAACCCAAAGCCCCACTGAGATTGTTGCCAGATTCTCTCAGTGGCATTATAACCTGGTGGTGGAGCCAGACCTTTCTAATTTCTAAGTAATAACCCAAAGCCACACTGAGATTTTTGCCAGATTCTCTCAGTGGCATTGTAACCTGGTGTTGGAGCCAGTCCTTTCTAAGTAATAACCCAAAGCCCCACTGAGATTGTTGCCAGATTCTCTCAGTGGCATTGTAACCTGATGTTGGAGCCAGTCCTTTCTAAGTAATAACCCAAAGCCACACTGATATTGTTGCCAGATTCTCTCAGTGGCGTTGAAATCCGGTGATGAAACCACCTTACATGTGGGGCACTAGTTGCATTCAAGGTCGGACAAGATCATCCCATACATGGGTGACCGTTTAGTGACATTTGAGCTTAGCGTTTACATTCTTCGAAGGGCACACAAATCCAGGTTGTTGCTGTCTAGGCAGCAGTCATTAAGCCAAGTTTATAAACTCTGACACCAGGTTGACCACTAACTATACAAGAGATTATGTATAGCTCCAAGCTGGCGTAATCGTGGGAACCTTCGATACGTCAGCAAAAGAGTTAGGGCTAGGGCAGGCACAATGCATCCAGCTGAATCGAAGTGCGTTCCGGTGGTTACAGGACCCGATTCATAGCTACCAACTTAGAATATGTATAATTACAAGTACTATTGAATGCTTATTTTCAAGTAAGAACCGTAGGCACGAGTAACAACATGAAAATACATAAATATCAGGTACACGACAATAGGTACTATACCGTCAGCTGTATTTATCGACATTTGCGCTTGTATCAGATCAAACCCATCACTATATATGATTTGAAATAGCTCAGTTCACCAGCCTCTTGGAGGAAACCCTGCCTACGTTGTGTTTAAGGAGACCATAGACAGACGCGTACTCTATTCATAATATATAAACTCTATGGCTACGTCTTAGAGGAGATACCACTGGAGATAGCATGATGCGCTAACCCCTCTGCCAAATTTTGTTCATATGGTCAGGTCATTCTTTATTTGTGTGCGTATCTTTTTGAATGTGTTGCGAGTTTATTATAGTGTGGGTATGCGTGAAATTGTATCTGTGTGTTTACTTCGCCTCCCGCACCCCGCAAAAGTGCCACGAGAAATTTGTTCGGCGAATCGACGCGATACTAGCTCCATTCTAATTACTCTGAGCCGTACGTACACCTCTTCTACAAAATGTAAATCTGTTCACAGGTCACCACTACTACTACAATATGACGCCTAGTTTGGAATGCAAAGCTGACACTTTGTTTAACTGGTTCCCACTTACCTACGCCGAAAGATTGGTTGCTGTAGGAATGACGCTTTTTGCCAAGTATAGTCCACCCAGCAATATGACACAATTGGAAGGGCCTCCTAAAATGATCGTTAAGGTATGTTTTATAGCATGCTGCCCCAATATTTTATTTCTATTAAGTAAAATAAATTCTGTGGGGTGCCCGGGTAAGACTAGCACTCACCCATGCTCCCTTATAGTATACGCACTCTTCACCATACGGGCTTTATTGTTTTCGTCCTGTGTTATGTGGGATTTTCGCACTAAAATCTCAGCCACAGTCGCACCGGTACTTATGAGGATCTGCACCCTTATCTCTCAAAGCCTCGCTTTTAAGCCTGCCGCACGCATTAATAGAATAGTCTACCTTTTTTTTGTTCTTTTTGGGGACTGATATCCGCAGATGGCCATTACAGCTTCACCGGACAATAGGAGGCGAGCACTCTAGCCTTAACGGCAGAAGTAGCGACGAGCTCAAGGGCACCTCAGGGAGGCACGGCCTCGGCTTGGGATGTGGCTTGAGAGAGGGTTTACCACCGGTTCACAACGCGCCCCCACTGAGAAGAACTGGCAAGAAACTCAGTGGGGTGATGCACGTCGTTGAGGTCGCATGCGTACGACCCTTCGGCCTCGCCGGCGAGACCGGTGTCTGATGGCTAGTGTAGCATACGGTTGTCGGGGCGGGTTCGGCGCATCCTGGTCCAATAAGACCGTCATGGGGTCAGGAGGGTCGAGCAGTACGTGCCGTGGTCTGCGGCGCGAGTCAGAAGGACTAGGGGCGTAATCGGCGGCGGCGCGGTTTAAACTGTTCGAGTGACGGGACGCCGATTCAAAGTAGCGTTTCGACGCTTCTTTTAGGAACTTACGAAGGGGATCTAACTTGAAATCGGAATGTAGAATAGTCTACCGGGAACCTGTCACTGTGCTCATGGATACACCTCTAACTGCCAGTCCCAATATCCTATCTATTGCTTACTATAAGTTAAAATAGTTACTATCGATAGCTATCTTATTCTATTATAGTACTATAAGTTTCAATAAACTGAGATAGAAATATATGTCCTTACTATCGAGACCTTGAATCTTACCGATGCCGACTAATGAGTTTATATAAACATGATGCATTATTAATTTGGTTTTCAGTTGCTCGCCAACAAAGGACCTGATTGTTTGTTCGATCTGGTGGACTCCCCGGGCTTCTACACTATGCACATGTACTTCGTCAGGCCAGCTCTGAGAATGATCTGCATTAATGACATTTTGTTGAATGTTTGAATAATTAATGTCTAGGAGTTATATACAATAAACTGTTTTCTTTTGTTTAAGGGTTGTTTTTTTTGTTACTAGCTGAGCCACGCAGCTCCGCCCGCACCTTTTTACATTTTTTTTAATGGCATACAAACTCAAACTCAAAAATAGTTTATTTCAAATAGGCTTAACGCTAGCACTTTTGAAAGGTCATGATTTTTATTTTTTTTAAAAGAAGCTACCACCGGATCACAACGCGGCCTCAACTGAGAAGATCCGGCAAGAAACTCAGCGGGCTTGTCATTTTATCACTTTTTTTTAAACAGTGTGTCATGTTACAATTAGATCAGAGCGACAGTGTGTCTTGCCGTTCAAAATATCAAATAAGACAGAAAAAAATAAAAAAATACAAAGTACAACTAACTAAAAAGCCAATGGGATAGTAGTCGGACCAGTCCCCCCAAGCAGCACCCGCGCACGAGTTGACTCGAGCAGCAACCATACATTTTCGTTGAATACACTTATAATATGGAGACGCTTAATTCAAATGACATTAAACGGTCACCCATCTATGTAATGACCCTGCTTAACGTTGCTTAACCTGTTCGAAGTATAAGGTTTATTTAATTCTGGAAAATAAACAATTCTACAAAGTATTGCTTAAAAATATGAAAACAGTTTTATTAGTAGCTGTAGGTACAACCCATACCGTTTTCCTCAAGTTACTATAAAAATGAAAAAGAACGGTTGCTTGAGTAAGAGTCAAATAGTCTCAATAAACAAAAAAGAAAATGCTTTACAATCTGATAGCCACCTATACAATAATGTACATGTCATTATTAGACAACAATTCAATTACTTTTCTCAATGAAGCTGGTGAAAGTGCAAATATGTCAATCTGAACCATCAATAAATTATTGAAACAATATATCGATGATTTGAAAAAAAATATCATTGTAAGATTTCATAATTCGCCACGTAATCCTGTATAGACATGGGTTCGATTCCCACGACTAAATATAGATAGATTGGGTAATGATACCAATATGGTGTATTTTTAACCCCCGACCAAAAACGAGGAGAGTTATAAGTTTGACGCTTATGTCCGGAAGTCTGTCTGTATGTATGTCTGTCTGTGGCATCGTAGCGGTCCAACCAGTGAACGGATTTGAATGCGGTTTCTTTTATTTGAAAGCTAGTTTAAGCGAGATGGTTCTTAGCTATGTTTCATGAAAGTCGGTCCAGCCGTTTGAAGACCATCAGCTCTTTCCCGAGCCGAGGTAGGGATTTTGTATACAATATTAGACATTTTTCATTACTTCTATTAGTACGAAAGATCTAAAATTTAGAACATATGCAAATCCGATGATACTAAATAAAATGGTAACCTTCACCAGGGTCTGATGATGATCAGCCACAAGGTGGTACTAGGATCTCGGCTCCGACAAACGTAGACCTATCGAGTTTGGGCTCGTTGGATAGGTCTCGACTAGTAGTTGCTAGAAAAATGGTGACCAGGGTCTGATGATGGAACAGGAATTTGGTCACGGGATCTCTGCACCAATAAACGTAAGCACACCGAGTTTGGGCTCGTTAGGTAGGTCTCGACGAGCAGTTGCTAGAAAAATGGTGATCAGGCTCTGATAATAGCTCAGGAAAGTCATTTTAAGAGTTCGTTTACCTATATCGGGGGTTTTCGTGTCGTCGCATCGCATCGTGTCGTCGGGAAATGTGAAAAAAAATACCGGTCAAGTGCGAGTCGGACTCGCGCACCGAGGGTTCCATACCATCTTTGGACGTATTAAAGTAATTTTACTATTCATGTAATACCTCAGATAGCAAAAAAAAACAAAACTAAGTTAGTTTGTCGAGGGTTTTTTAAGATTAGGTAAGTACTAAAAAACTGTACCTACTACGTAGAAAGATCATTTTATGTTTCCTGTAAAATATAGATATACATGTTTAACACATAGTTATTTTAAATTTTTCCTTCCACAAACTTCAGAGATAAGGGAACGGTATTTTTTTTTGACATTTTTGATTATCAGCCAAAAACTACGTGCCGTGCGTGCGGTGCGTCCGGCGCCGGCCAATGGACGCGTACCTTAAGGGTCTATAGAACCCTAACAAGGTAGGTACTTACTGTTTTTTTGTCTTCTTGCCAACCAGCAATATGCATTGTCTCTACCTGCAATAAAAACTTTATAGGATAGTCTATAGTTGTCTAAAGTTTATTTGTTTAACGAGAATTCGATTTCACTTTTATCTCCGCTTTTTTAAATCTTTAGGGCGTGTGCATAAGCAAGACTTAAAGCCGTATATAATTATATCATTAACCGACTGATCATGATCCAAAATATTCTTCTAACCGGTGCATGAACCGGTACAATGCATCTTGACTACTATAGTTTCCATACAGTTGTATTTTTATGAGTAAGTAGTTGGTTCCTGTGTTTGCTTTTTTTGGACGTCCTTCTATTCGTACACTTAATTTTGTTCCGAAAAGTGCTGTAGGTACGGCAATTTAAATTCAGATAGTCCACAGTCAATTACCATATCTTTTCTATTATTCTAAAACTATTTAAAAAGAAAACGGACTTCAAAGTAAATTATCTAAAAAGCATAAAATAACGAAAGTAAGTATATACTTAGTACTTTGAAGTCAGTTTTTTTTAAATAGCTTATTTAACACTTGTTAGTGACTTTTATTTTACCAAAATAGGTATCAGCACTATCACGCAATTCGAACGTCTACGTAACAGTAACTTAGGTACTGAAAACATAGAAAGTCTATATCTCTTAAACTACTGGACCGATTTTGATGAAACTTCTCTAAGTTGAAAAATAGTCTCAGTATTGCATAAAGAATATTCGAAATCGGATATGTAGTTTCTGAGAAATCCGCGGACAAATTTACATATATACAAACATTTTGTAAATTTGTTTAGAAGCCCACATAGACTAACATATTATATGAATATTACGCATTTTTATTAATATTATACATACTTACAAACGCGTCGAATAGAGAACCTTGTTTTTGAAGCCGGTTAATAAAATAATTATATTTTACATCGATATACTAAGTATACCAACTAGATTTGCTGTCACGACCCGAAAAGTGGTCACGAAAATAAGAGCTACGGAGACGGCTGTCGCTCAATTGTCTGCAATTATTATTGAACCTTATTTTATAGTATGTAAGTTATCTTTTTATATGAACATATTATTGTTTTGCGTGTACGTGTATAGTTGTGTACGTATATGTAACCGCGACCACATTTTCGATGTCATTTTGTTCGTGACAGCTAATCTAGTTGGTATAGTATATCGATGATATTTTACCAAAAGCTTCTTGTATTTTTTACAACCTCCAAGTTACTATTGGCCAGTGTGCAATATTAATTTGTTTAAACCTTTTTTCTCAAAACTTCTTTTACCTAAAGTAGTTTGGCTTGGGTTAGCTTTTGAATTTGACACTTGCAATACAGTGTCAAACCAGCCTTACTCAACCCTAAACGCAAACTTCACGCTCACAACAACGTGCTTTATTTTGTTTGGCTCTCACCCGAAACAGAGTTTATAAACAACTAACCAGTGTAAATTACATCGACGTTTTAATGGTACGAACGAACGTACGATTATTGGTTTATATTTTCGGTGAGTCGAAAACTAATGTTAAACTTGTGGCTATGAGTCAGCGGTATCCACTTGGTGTTTGATCTCATGTGGAGGGTAAACTTCAGGCCGAGATTTGAATAGAGGTACGAGACCTTCCCCCAAACTCAATGACCTTGCCTATGACCAGCGACTCAACCAACAGTCCTCTGCAGCCTGTCGACACTGAAATTTTGATATTATACCAAATTAAAATGACTACTGATAGGTTACGGATTCCACTGTACGCACTTCTATTCAATTTGGACGTATTAAATTAATTTGATATGTATTTGTTGGCTAATCTAACTCTTAGTTGGTGATGTTGGCACAAAGTACGTTCATACTTTGATGGAAGTGCCGGCTCTTATAAACGTAGTACATGCGTAGTATCTATTAAATCATTATTCTCCTACTGGAGCACTACATTATTCCCGCCACAACTCAACAATACGCAACCCTACTTCCATGTATGCAAAACTATCAAGCGTGTCTTTATGTGCTAATGTCATCGATATATAATAAGTAACGTACTTATATCGATGGTTAATGTTAACTATGCATGCAGATGCTGGAGTCGAGTTGTTAAAAAATATTTATGAAGCCTGGGAGGAATCACATGATGCCCTTGGCGTATTCTGTGATTTATCTAAGGCCTTTGATTGCGTAGAATATGACACGCTAGCCAGGAAACTACACCACTATGGTATAAGGAATAGAGCTCTCAACCTTCTGACTTCATACCTGTGTAACAGAATTCAGAAGGTTGATATCAATGGAAAAAGATCAGCTGGATCTGAGGTCACTTTAGGTGTTCCACAGGGTTCAATACTAGGCCCTTTTCTATTCTTAGTATATATTAGGGTAAGTCCGGGGGAGATGGCCGTACGGGAGAGATGGCCAGTTCAATTATTTTTGAATCTAATGGCTAGATGGCCTAAGCTTACACCCAGTTTGGTCCTTTCAGTGGAGGTCACCAGCGGCACGCGCAAAGTGATAGTGAAATTAAATCAGAAAGTAAGTAAAAAACAGATTATTCGTTTTCAAAAGTACAAAAATTTTTCAATGGGTTTACATCTTACCTCGTGGTGAAAAAAATTCAATGGAATGTTGTGCTTTTTATGTTTTATTATGTGTGATATGATTGTTGTGTTGTATTCTAACTTCAAAATTGCAACCAATTCCTACTCGTTCTTATTTTTATTGATATGGCCATCTCTCCTGGTCAATTTAGGAGAGATGGCCACATGCAGTCCGGTGAAGATGGCCATATTATTATTTTTAATTCTGGATGTTTAATTTAACCTTTCAATATTTTATTGCAGATGCCGAACCTCTACAAGAGAATAGCAGTTCAGCCAGCAGCGATTCAGACATTGAAAAATGAAAATGAAGAAGATAAGTGTGCTGGATGCTGGGAAAATGATTACACTACCCAACTCATAGAAGACTGGTTGCAATGAGTGATTTGTTCATTATGGGTTCATGAAAACTGTACTGATTTTGACTATTTGTGCTCAAAGTGTGGGCAGCGGAAGAAAAGAGAAGAGAAGCAGAAATAGGTATAAAAAAAGAGTCAAGTAAAGTACTGGCCATCATCCCCCTACACCTATGGCCATCTCACCCGGATATCTCGGGAGAGATGGCCAAACGAGAGTTATAGTTATGTTTTTTTTATTAATTATTTAGAAGAGAATTTGTTGATTACTTTGAGTTTTTTTTATGTTTCAATGATTAAAGAATGATTTAAAATAAAAAATTGAGAAAAAATACGCCTAGTTTGATTTTTATAGCGCCTCATAAAAACTACGGCCATCTCCCCCGGACTTACCCTAATGACTTACCCTACTTTGTAGGGGGCAATCATAACATTGTATTGTTCGCAGATGATACATCTTTGTTGTTTAAAATTAAACGTAAATTGCAGGACTATGACGATGTGAACAATGCGCTTTCTAGGGTGGTCCATTGGTTCGAAGTTAATAATTTAAAACTTAATGAAACTAAAACTAAATGTATTAAGTTTACTACACCTAATGTTAGACAGGTGGGAACCAATATTGAAATTAATGGAGCGGTATTGGACCCTGTGATCTCTACGACATTCTTGGGCATTACTATAGACGCAAAGTTACAATGGGGCCCACACATTGAGAAACTGTCGGGTAGGCTAAGTTCAGCGGCTTATGCAGTTAAAAAAATTAGATTTTTCACCGATGTCGAAACCGCTAGGATTGTATATTTTAGTTATTTCCACAGTGTTATGTCTTATGGCATATTGCTGTGGGGATCTTCTGCAGACCTTAACACTATTTTTATTCTGCAGAAAAGAGCTGTGAGAGCTATCTACAATCTGGCTCCTACGGATTCATTAAGACAAATATTTAAAGAAATAAACATTCTAACGGTAATATCACAATACATTTATGAAAATTTGATGTATGTAAAAAAGAATATAAGTACTTTCGCTAAGGTTAGTGATCGACATAATATAAATACTCGGAACAAACACAATCTTGCTGTACACTCCACGCGTCTCCACAGAATTAGCAATTCCTTTATGGGCCAAGGTATACGTTTTTATAATAAACTGCCCCAGGATATACGAGATCTACCAATAAAAAAATTTAAAACTACCATTAAGAGCCATTTGTCTAAAAAGGGCTATTATAAAATCTCGGATCACCTGGAGGATAAAGCTGCGTGGGCTTGAACTGCAGTACTCTTGCAAGCTTATAGTTTAAGATATATTTATTGTAAATAAAAAAATCTTATGTAATTGAAAAAAGACAAGCCCGCTGAGTTTCTTGCCGGATCTTCTCAGTGGAGGCCGCGTTACGATCCGGTGGTAGTTGTAAAAAATGACAATATGTAAGAGCCCCCGTGAGGCCTATGCATAATAAAGAATTTTGAATTTGAATTTGAGATCTAGTGCGTGCACCCTCTGCTCTTTGTAACTTCTTTATTTCCCTCTCCATCCAAAGGTTGCCTGGAAGAGATCGCTTTTAGCGATAAGGCCGCCCATGGTTGCATGTCTTATTAATTTGTATCTTAATCTTCTAGTACCTGTTTGTGCGCAATAAAGAATTGTCTATCCATCTCAAGCGAAGCATAGGGTTGAAAGTATACGGCCTCAATTAGCTCACCCCACTGAGTTTCTGGCCGGGGCTGTGATCCGATGACAGAGTCAGTGCTACACTTAATGATAGTAAGTTAAACTCTTTTGCTGTAAGGGAGGAAGGAATTTTTAGATTTTTTTTATTATCAGTCAAAAACTACGTGATGTAAAATAAAATAAAAGTATGTTTTGAGATGTACAAATAGCCTTTCATATGATATAGTGGTCTCACTTTGAAATTTCGATGACTCATTTCGACTCTCATTAAAAAAAGTAAGGCAAAACAAGTACGGTCAATCTGGGTAACTTTGTCCCACGTATTGATTTTATTTCAAAACTAGCTGACCCGCGCAGCTCCACCCGCGCTTTTATTACATTTTGCTCGTCTCTCTTTCCCTCCCACTTCGGTACTCGTCACACTCCCCCTCTTCCTCTCCCCGTTGTCCCTTCTCTGAACCCTCTCCCTCTCTCTTCTCCGAACTTGCTCCACCTAACTCCCCCGATCCCTCACCCCATCACCCCCTCCTCAAATCCTCTCTCAGTCTCTCTCCTCTCTTGTACCCTCCTCTCGTTCTATATATCCTCGTCAATCATGTTATCAGCGGTATAATATATACTTTATGACCTATTCTTAGACCTACCCGATATGCACACAAAATTTCATACATATCGATCGGTTCACCCATCTAGTTAATGAGCTTGTCTTATGTTGCTTAACCTTAACCTAGCGGCATGAAATATACTTTACGACCTATTCTTAGACCTACCCGATATGCACACAAAATTTCATACAAATTGGTTCACCCATCTATTTAATGACCTTGCCTTATGTTGCTTAACCTTAACCTAGCGGTATGATGTATGATATATACTTTATGACCTATTCTCAGACCTACCAGATTTGCGCACAAAATTTTATATTAATCGTTTCACCCATCAATTTAATGACCTTACCTAACGTTGCTTAACCTTAACTTACCGAGATAAAAAGTATCCTATGTCCGTTTCCTGGTACTAAGCTGACTCCCCACCAATTTTCAGCCAAATCGGTTCAGCCGTTCTTGAGTTATAAATAGTGTAACTAACACGACTTTCTTTTATTTATATTACAGTTCTATAGTGATTGTATGTATAATTTCACCGATAGATGGCGCTGTTCATAATGTAAATCACGCTAACATCGTAAATTACTGTGTAATGATATTCGATAATGAAAGTTTAAGTTTTTCGCATCTTTTATCGTTGCGACTTTAATACAATCCCTATACACTACCTAGACTTGGGGGGAGTTTCATTAAAATTTCATGAACCCCCCCCCCCCCCCTTCTCAATAACTACCTACACCAATATAGCCTTGGAGGTGCAGCGGACCTAACCGCTGGCTTTTAAATGAAATGGTATTTTTCCCTTGCCTATTTCTTTCCTAATCTAGTTTAGACTCGCTCGGGATTTACAGATTTTAACTTTTCAAAGATTGTCATATTGCTAAGCAGCAAAGTACTTAGAACAATACAGAAATCTAATGAAAATGTCCTGGGTGTACCGGACCGGCTTACCCCTTACAAAAATTGACCCTTCGCCAATGCCATATCTTATGCAAACTAAATGTCTGCTCAGTCCCTATTGTATATAGCGTAATAATACATATCTTAATGATTAACTGATCAGTCTATAATTACCCTATTCACATACAAAGGAAATTACGTGGTAATATATGCAAGTAATGTTTCACTGCTTAGCCCCTATGAAACGTAGCGTGATGTTTTATATACCAATTTATACCCCTACTTCTACACAACACATCAGTGAAAGTCCTATCAAAATCCATCCACGGGTTTTCGAATGATGCCTGGACAAACAGAACGACAGACAGACAGACAGACAGACAGACAGACAGACAGACAATAATTCCAAAAAAAATTGTTTTGGCCTCTATGTCGATGGTATAGTATCCCCACATAGAAATTTTGGAAAAATATTCAATGTACAGAAAAAGTGCTCTTTGAGTTTTATTATAGTATAGAAGATAGATTTCATTATAAAATATCTACACAATCGTGTTGGAATTGATAATTTTGATGGCTTTACATGACATATTTTTTATAAACATATATTTATAGTTGAATTTTTACGATTAAAACCTTAAAATCAATAAAAAATTGATGAGACAAAGTTATGGCGTAATTTGGACAACTTTACCCCATGCATCGGATGATGTGGGATTGGCTCTTTTAAACCGTTTTTTCTACTTTTAGGACATCTTTAGCCTCGCTAAAATTCATACAAATATTGATAAAACTTAATCTGTATATAATTTTATAAGTTTTAATAAATCGTCTGAGCTAAAACTTTTACCCTTATTGAGCGCTTAAAAATCTTACTACAAAAAACTTTTACGAGCACTTTCAAAATGTCGTTTCGTACTGGTAGCGGGAAAAATATTTTATGTATGGTTTTTGACATTTTTGGAAACTATGACATTAGAAAAACGTTTACAAAGCATGTTACGTATGTAAAAATATAATTTATTTATTCAATGATTTTGTATAGAACTCGAAAAAAAAGTCTATATTTGCAGTGATGAGTCAAAGTTGTACCGAAAGCCAAAGTTACCCAGATTGATTGTAAGTAAATAATTTTTCATTTGCGATGAGGTTGGGTAAAAAAGATCTAAAACTATTCCAAGTTTCAAATCGATAGCGACAGCAGACAGACGGACAGACAGTCAGACGAAGTCTCACTATAAGTCTCTCTTTCCTTTTTTACCTTTTAGGTATGGAACCCTAATAGAGGCAAGTTCATCAGTGCAAGTGGAACCGCTACAATTTGCGTGGGTCTAGATGAAATGAGATAAGTAATAGTATTTATTTATTTCAAGTAGGCTTAGCGATAAAACTTATGAGTGGTCAGTATTTTTATTTAAAAGCTACCACCGGATGACAACACTGCCTCACTGAGAAGATTCGGCAAGACAATCAGCGGACTTTTTTTCCTTTCTTGTTCTGGCGTCACACTTGCCAATATCAAAGTTTAATGCTTGTGTTACAAGAGTTCCCGCACTTTCCACAACTTCTTCTTTATAAAAAAGTGTTAAGTAAGTAGTTAATTAAGAGTTACAAAACTAATTACAGTACCTATCAAGTTTATTGAGAAAATGAAAATGGTAGAATTTGTGTTCGCGGTCCCTCAGCGGACTCGGTCCGTAATAGGCGACTAATAAAAGCAAGAAGAGGGGCACTAGGGTCTTACTTTTGGATTAACTACCACCTGTATAACGGGTGTAAGGGATATGGTACCGGTAGCCGATACCAGGTATCCAGTACATGATTCTGAACATTCTAGTGTTGAAATTTTTCATCGGCTTTTGAATGAATTTCCAAAAAAAACCTCCGCTTTTTTAATAAAATTAGGATAACATCATTATTGGTATAATAATAAAGCCTTTTCTTTTAAAAACAATAATTTACTTATTTGTGCAAAATTAGCAATCATCAGCAGCCGAAAAGTCCACTTCTGAACAAAGGCCTCTCCCTTAGAAGGGAGGGGTTGCCATAATCTCCACGCTTGGCAGGCTTGATTGAAATTAGCAATGTAATTTGTAAAATAAATATTATTCCGCACGTATTCATTACATGCTCAAAAAATAACTAATTAGTCATTTGTCATTTGCCATATAAATGGTTTCTGTAATGTTGTAACGGACAATATGAGAGATCTTATAAAAAAGTTTTCGTTACGTACTTAGTCCCTTACACCGTGTATACTGTGATCTCCACGACGGACGCCTGCCAAGCGTGGGGATTATGGCAACCCCTCCCTTCTAAGGGAGAGGCCTTCGTTCAGCTGATGATGATATAAAGATTCTAGATATATTTTGGCTGATAGGACGTTTCTTTCCGAACTTGGCTGACGCCCTGCCGTATGTCGAACTTCATAAACATGCAAATCATTGTGCTCTCTGGCTATAAATAAATCCAACTCATGATATTAACAGCTGAATATAGATCGTGTGAGGTTTTCTATTCAAGTGGCATATCGTTGCATTAGAATAATCTACAAGGACAGACGTGTTGTTATTGAAAAAAATCTAATATTATATTCTTGTTGGCTCTAACCACAACGTACTTCGACCCAGTTGGATTTATCTTATTTGCCCAATGATATTATATACAACTAGCTGACCGGCGCAGATCCGCTCGCGCTCTTTCACTTGTGAATCTAAACCATTCTCGAATCCCCTTGAACACACACAAACAATTTCATCAACATCGGTCCAGCCGTTTAGGAGGAGTTCAGTGACATACACACGTACAGTAGAATTATCGAAGAGCTCTACCAGTTAAGCTATGATATTGCAATGGTAGCGCAATCTACTGGATCTAATGGAAAACATTCCAAAATCAACAACTACTTATATAATCAAAAAAACTTTTTCCAATCAACCAAATTGTGAATCTAAACCATCCTCGAATCCCCTTGAACACACACAAAAAATTTCATCCAAATCCGTCCAGCCGTTTAAGAGGAGTTCAGTGACATACACACGTACAGTAGATTTATATATGTATATAAAGAAGATAGATATGCCACTAGCGCACGAAAGGTGAAACAACGATATTCACCCAAATTGGGTGAACTAGCAGTAAGTCACGCGTCGGTAAAATGTAACGAACGTGACGTGTGCCTTTGAAAATGAAGTAAAATGCTTTCATGGGTATTTAGAAAATGTACAAAGTACTATAGATACAAAAGTGAATAACAAGAAAAGAATATCATACCTTAACTATATAATAATATGAGAAAATTACATGAGTCACAATGTTTGGCGTGCATATAACATATCTAGGGTTAATAATGCCGTTTGCCGCGAACAGGGTCGATGACTTTTATGCCATACTTTGTAAAAGGAGAGCGTCCTTTATGGAGCGGATCAGAGTAACTTTAAATCACACCGTCAAAGCTGTATATGATGCCTGTAAATTTGATAAAACCTGTGGATTGTGAACGAGTAATTAATATGTATCCTCCTCCGTAGTATAGAATAGGTACAATCAACTTAGTTAGTTGTATTAACTACAAAAAAAACATCTAATTGAATCTAATGTATGTAATTATATTATTATCTGTGTGACTAATGTTTGTTTAGAATATTACTGTAATGAAATTAAATGACATGCAATGAAATGAAATGTATTGTAATGTAATAAAATTTAATTTAATTTAATGAAATGTAATGTAATGTAAATGTTTATAAACTATGGGTGTATACCTGAAATAAATGATTATTATTATTATATCATTGCCTTACTCTTGCCTTACCCCTTACTCAGATAGGTACTGACGGGTCGAAGAGTTCTTTAAACAGTTTTTTAGTAATCCTAAAAAAATCTCGACAAACAAACTTAGGCGATGTCCCATCGATTAGTATATCGATGCGATGTCCTAACTAAACGCGACCACGCGATCTACTAAGACACTCCCTTAGTTTTGCGATTTGTTTTTATTTTTGCTATCTGAGGTGTTAGGTTAGACGATTTTTTTTTGGCACTAATCCCACCACTCATTCCCACCACTGTTACTCCTGTAAGCCAGGATCTACAGTGGTCACCACTGAAGACACCGAGGTTTGACCCTCGGCGAGTCCCAGGAGAACGCTAAATTGTCTTGGAACCCGCAACAAATTTAATTAATAATAAACTATTTTTAAAAAAAATAAAAACCGACTTCAAAGTAAATTATCTAAAAAGCATAAAATAACGAAAATATATTGAAGTCGGTGCTAGCACATCATGTTAACTAACACTAGCACGAGCTGACACCGACTTCAATATATTTTCGTTATTTTATGCTTTTTAGATAATTTACTTTGAAGTCGGTTTTTATTTTTTTTAAAAATAGTTTATTTAACACTTTTTAGTGACTTATTTTAACCAAAATAGGTATCAGCACTATCACGCAACTCGAACGTCTACGTTACAATAACTTACTGAAAACATAAAAAGTTTATATCTCTTAAACTACTAGACCGATTTTGATGAAACTTATACTCTACCCTAAGTTGAAAAATACTCTAACTATTGCAAAAAGAATTTTCAATATCGGACTTGTAGTTTCTGAGAAATCCGTGGACAAACCTACATACATACATACATACATCCATAAAATGTGGTAAATTTGGTTAGAAGCCCACATAGACTAACATATATTAATATTACGCATTTTTATTAATATTACATACATACGCGTCGAATAGAGAACCTTCTTTTTGAAGCCGGTTAAAAAGTATACCTACACCACGGAGATTTAATAGGTAGGTACGATAAGCAGGAAACTATGTAAGTAAGTGCCTACTCACCTATTGTCTCCTGCGTATCGTAGCCGCGTAAAGAAAACCGTAAATTCTAGTGTCGTAAAGATACCTATTTTGTTAAAATAAAAGTCACTAAAAAGTGTTAAATAAACTATTTTTCAAAAAATTAAAACCGACTTCAAAATTATCTAAAAAGCATAAAATAACGAAAATATATTGAAGTCGGTGTCAGCTGGTGCTAGTGTTAGTTAACATGATGTGCTAGCACCGACTTCTATATATTTTCGTTATTTTATGCTTTTTAGATAAATTTGAAGTCGGTTTTAATTTTTTGAAAAATAGTTTATTTACTGTCGAGGTTTATGAAAACCTTCAAAAGGTGGCTTATTCCATAAATCCCTCTTAGAAATCCCCCCTGGGAGGGAAAAGTGGAATCTAAAAATAAAAGTCCAGAATTCTGATCATCCAGTTTTCCCCCTTAAGGTTGAAAAATGGATTCCAGTTGTTGTTGGGTACCAGTTTTTCCCCTTAAAGTCCGAAAATATATACTTACGGTATATCTATACCATAATAAACTATTTTTAACCGGCTTCAAAAAGAAGGTTCTCTATTCGACGCGTATGTATGTAATATTGATAAGAATGCGTAATATTAATATATGTTAGTCTATGTGGGCTTCTAAACAAATTTACCAAATTTTATAAGTGTATGTATGTATGTAGGTATGTATGTATGTATGTAGGTTTGTCCACGGATTTCACAGAAACTACAAGTCCGATTTTGAAAATTCTTTTTGCAATAGTTAGAGTATTTTTCAACTTAGGGTAGAGTACAAGTTTCATCAAAATCGGTCCAGTAGTTTAAGAGATATAAACTTTTTATGTTTTCAGTAAGTTACTGTAACGTAGACGTTCGAGTTGCGTGATAGTGCTGATACCTATTTTGGTAAAATAAGTCACTAAAAAGTGTTAAATAAACTATTTTTTAAAAAATTAAAACCGACTTCAAAGTAAATTATCTAAAAAGCTTAAAAAGCATAAAATAACGAAAATATATTGGAAGTCGGTGTCAGCTGGTGCTAGTGTTAGTTAACATGATGTGCTAGCACCGACTTCAATATATTTTCCTTATTTTATGCTTTTTAAGCTTTCATAACTCTGGCAAATATTTACCAATTTCAATGATTCTTTTTTTATTCGAAAGAAGAAACTACTGTATTAAATCTGTATGAATTTTATTACAACCGGATAAGAACTTCCTGGAGGACCATGAACGATGTGGAGGAATTTGTCTGGTAAAAACCATAAAACTGATGTTCTCCATTACATTGCTCTGACAATTATGAACCGATTGCGATGATTCTTTTTTTATTCGAGAGAGTAAACTGCTATGATGATTCCATGCAAATTTCATTACGACCGGATATTTTTTTCTGAAGAAACATGAATTATGTAAAACTATGTAGACGATAATGTGATCATAACCTACCTAGATAATTTTACGGTTTTCGATGGTTCAATCTTTGTATATGAAAATACTAGCTGTAGCCCGCGGCTTCGCCCGCGTTGGTTTTGTAAGTAAAACGCGTTTTAAATCAAGGATGAAGGTTTTTAAAAATATTGTTTACACTTTTATTAAACCTGGACCTATTATGTGTCATCGTCAAATATACATACTTGATGACATAGCCTGTGTTTTTGTAACTCTGTCTGTCTGTCTGCTACGCTTTAACGCCTAATCCACTGAACCGATTTCAATTAAATTTGGTACAGAGACAGATTAGACCTTAAGAAAGGACATAGGCTACCTTTTATCCCGAACAAAAAGATTGAAGGGGTTGAAATAGGGAATGAAATTTAGAATGGAATTTCGCCATTGTTGAAAATAATACCATGACTTTGTTTTACAATTGATAAGAAATCCTACTGTCCCTACTTCCTCCCTACTTCTATACTATCTATCTATATCTATATACTAATGTATAGAAGTGTAGATATTGTAAAGAGTTTAAATTTGTATTTTTGTATGTTTGTGTGTTTGTAAGTATGTGTAATCTAAGGGTAATCTTCAGAACCACTGATCCGATTTTGAAAATTATTTTGCCTGGGTTGAGCCGGATCATCGTGCTAAAGCGAGCTGGATCATTTACCTCGGTAAATCCAGGTGGATCGATGTGGATCAAGATGGACCGAAGTAGATCAAGATAAGTCAAGGTGGGTCGAAGTAGCTCAAAGTGAAATAAACTGGTTCGAGATGAGTCAAGCCGGATTATCAAACTGCATCAAACTCGATAGAACCGAATTGAATAACAACTGGTTTGAGCTAGATTAAACTGGATCATGCAGGATCAAGATGAATCGAGGTAAATCGAAGTGGATCGATGTGGATCAAGATGGACCGAGATGGATCGATATGCCAAGGTGGTTTGAAGTGGGTTAAGATGGAATAAAGTGGATTGAGTTAAGCCAAACTCGATCATGAAATTGCATTGAACCGGATAATACCGGATTCAGCTGAATAAAACTGGTTTGAGCTGGATAAAACCGAATCAAGCAGGATCAAGGTGAACCGAGCAAAAGCGATCTGGATCAAAGTAAATTGAGGTGGATCGATGTGGATCGAGATGGGCCGAGGTGGATCGATATAAGTCAAGATGGTTTGAAATGGGTCAAGTTGGAATAAAGTGGATCGATATGATCCAAGCTGGATCATTAAACTGCATCGAACTTGATTGAACCGGATTGAGCTGAATAAAACTGGTTTGAGCTGGATCAAACTGGATTAAGCAGGATTAAGGTGAATCGTGCTAAAGTGAGCTGGATCGAAGTAAATTGAGCTGGATCGAGGTTGATCGATGTGGATCGAGATGGACCGAGGTGGATCGAGATAAGTCAACGTGGTTTGAAATGGGTCTAGTTGGAATAAAGTGGATCCAAATGAGCCAAGCTGGATCATCAAACTACATCAAACTCGATTAAACGGAATAAAACTGGATTGAGCTGAATAAAACTGGTTTGAGCCGGATCAAACTGGATCAAGCAGGATCAAGCTGGTTTGAGTTGGATGTAGCTAAAGCGAGCTGGACCGAGGTAAATCGATGTAGATCAATGTGGATTGTGGATCGAGATAGACCGACGTGAATCAATATAAGTCAAGAAGAAGAAGAAGAAGAAAAAACATTTATTTGACATGCACATACAGGATTACATTACATTACAGACATGTACAAACTATGTATACGAAAAAAAAAACAAAAAAACATATAAGAAAAATGAAAACTTAAAATAATGTTAAGTCTAATATCCTGTATGCCATGCCAAAAAGGACACCAACTCAGCATGAGCAGGGTGGAATGCACCCAGCGCTGATTTTCAGTTGGCAACCCTGTTTTTAGATCACTAAAAACAGTGAGAAGTGGGTCAATATGGAACAAAATGTATCAAAATGAGTCAAGCCAGATTATCAATCTGTATCGAACTGGTTCGAACTGGATCGAGGTGGATCGATGTGAATCTAGATGAACCAAGGGGATCGAGATAAGTCAAGGTGGTATGAAGTGGGTCAAGTTGGAATAAAATGGATTGAGTTGCGTCAAGCTGGATCATCAAACTGCATCAAACTCGATTGGACCGGATAATACCGGATTGAACTGAATAAAACAGGTTTGAGCTGGATCAAACTGGATCAAGCAGGATCAAGCTGGATCGAGCTAACGCGAGGTAAATCGAGGTTGATCGATGTGAATCGAGATGCACCGAGGTGGATCGATATAGTTAAGTCTGGGTGGGTCGATGTGGGTCAAGGTGATACAAAGTGAATCGAGATGAGTCAAGCTGGACTATCAAACTGCATTGAACTGGTTCGAGTTGGATCAAGGTTGATTGATATGGATCGAGATAGACCGAGGTGAATATAATAAATGTTGTCATCCTTTTACCCACCTTAGGGGTGGAATTTCCTAATACCCTGAAATTTTTTTTTTTTACTGTCAAAGTCAAAAGTCAAAATATCTTTATTATGTATAGGCCCCACGGAGGCACTTACACAAAAATCATTTTTACAAACTACCACCGGATCGTAACGCGGCCGCTACTGAGAAGATCCGGCAAGAAACTCAGCGGGCTTGTCTTTTTTTTACATTTTTTTTAAAAAAATAGTTTTACAAATTTTACTTATGTCAGCCTTAAACTTCTAAGCTTGCATGAGTTGAGCAGTTCAAGCCCACGCAGCTTTATCCTCCAGGTAATCCGAGATTTTATAATAAGCCTTTTTTGACAAACGGCTTTTTATCAAAGGTTTACTGTAACACCAAATACCAATTTATATGCGTTTAACTACGAAAATCTCTAATTTTCATACAAACTTTTATCCCCCATGTTACCCCCTTAGGGGTGGAATTTCCAAAAATCCTTAAATATATATTTTTAGTCAAAGTCAAAGTCAAAAATAGTTTATTTCAAATAGGCTTAACGCTAGCACTTTTGAAAGGTCATGTATTTTTTTTTTTTTAAAAAGCTACCACCGGATCACAACGCGGCCTCAACTGAGAAGATCCGGCAAGAAACTCAGCGGGCTTGTCATTTTATCACTTTTTTTTTTAAACAGTGTGTCATGTTACAGTTAGATCAGAGCGACAGTGTGTCTTGCCGTTCAAAAGATCAAATAATACAGGGAAAAAAAATAATAAAATACGACGAAAGTAGGTACAACAAACTAAAAAGCCAAAGGGATAGTAGTCGGACCAGTCCCCCCAAGCAGCACCCGCGCACGAGTTGACTCGAGCAGCAGCCATCACTCCCCTCAACCATATTGGAGGGAAGGGGGTGACCCGCACACTTTATGTTTAACTAACAGGCCAATTACTAAATTACATGAATTTAAGTTAAAAAATGACTGATTCTCATACAAACTTTCATCCCCAATTTTACCCCCTTAGAGGTGGAATTTCTAAAAATCCTGAAATATATATTTTTTATTTTTAACTTAAAGGCCAAATACTAATTTTCATTAATTTAACTTCAAAAATGACGGATTTTCATACAAATTTTCATCCCCTATTTTACCCTCTTAGGGGTGGTATTTCCAAAAATCCTTTAATATGTATTCTTTATTTTTAACTAACAGGCCAATTACTAAATTACATGAATTTAAGTTCAAAAATGACTGATTTTCATACAAACTTTCATGCTCTATTTAACCCCCTTAGGGGGTGGAATTTCCAAAAATCCTGAAATATATTTTTTTATTTTTTAACTAACATGCCAATTACTAAATTACATGAATTTAAGTTAAAAAATTACTTATTTTCATACAAACTTTCATCCCCAATTTTACCCCCTTAGAGGTGGAATTTCCAAAAATCCTGAAATATATATTTTTTATTTTTAACTTAAAGGCCAAATACTAATTTTCATTAATTTAACTTCAAAAATGACGGATTTTCATACAAATTTTCATCCCCTATTTTACCCTCTTAGGGGTGGTATTTCCAAAAATCCTTCCTTAGTGGATGTCTACGTTATAAAAGGTACCTACTGTAAAAATTTCAAGTCTCTAACCCAAGCCGTTTAGGCTGTGCGTTGATATGTCAGTCAGTCAGTCAGTTTCTTCTTTTATATATACAGATCACTAAAAAGTTTAAAATAAAATCTTTTTAAAAAAAATTGAACCGACTTCAATATCACTGAAAAGTATAAAATAATTTAAATATTATTGAAGTTGGTGCCAAATATACACAGCCGGTAAGCTAACACCAACTTCAATAATATTTAAATTATTTTATACTTTTCAGTGATATTGAAGTCGGTTCAATTTTTTTTTAAAAAGATTTTATGTGTAAAAATATTCAATGTACAGTTCTTTCGATAAAAACTGTTTTATTAACCGGCTTCAAAAAGAAGGTTCTCTATTCGACGCGTATGTATGTAATATTAATAAAAATGCGTAATATTAATATATGTTAGTCTATGTGGGCTTCTAAACAAATTTACCAAATTTTATGAGTGTATGTATGTATGTATGTATATATGTATGTATGTATGTATGTAGGTTTGTCCGCGGATTTCTCAGAAACTACAGGTCCGATTTCAAAAATTCTTTTTTCAATAGTTAGAGTATTTTTCAACTTAGGGTTGAGTACAAGTTTCATCAAAATCGGTCCAGTAGTTTAAGAGATATAAACTTTTTATGTTTTTAGTAAGTTACTGTAACGTAGACGTTCGAGTTGCTTGATAGTGCTGATACCTATTTTGCTAAAAGAAGTTTTTGAAGTCGGTTAAAAAGGGATAAATAAACTATTTAAAAAAAAATAAAAACCGACTTCAAAGTAAATTATCTAAAAAGCTTAAAATAACGAAAATATATTGAAGTCGGTGTCAGCTCGTGCTAGTCTTAGTGAACATGATGTGCTAGCACCGACTTCAATATATTTTCGTTATTTTAAGCTTTTTAGATAATTTACTTTGAAGTCGGTTTTAATTTTTTTTTAAATAGTTTTTATTACGCATTTTTATTAATATTACATACATACGCGTCGAATAGAGAACCTTCTTTTTGAAGCCGGTTAATAAAACAGTTTTTATCGAAAGAACTGTACATTGAATATTTTTACACATAAAATCTTTTTAAAAAAAAATTGAACCGACTTCAATATATATACTTTTAGACTTTCGCGTTCCATTGTTAAACTTTATTTTTTATCGGGAATTAACGCGATTTACCTTATATTTTGGCTTGACGTTTCGGCCGGGTTGCACCAGCCGTGGTCACAAGCAGACTGGTTCAGCGAGACGGCTCCGTGCGGGAGGCAGAAATATCTTCATCTACCCCCGTTCTTTCACTTGTAACGTTAAGCCCACTACACACTACACTCACAGACACACACACACACACTCGACACTTTTATTCTAGAGTTGTTCGTGAAGCGATTGAAATTAAAAAATATAAAAATTTCAACCGGGAAGATGGCTTTAAGTTATCAGCTACATGGGAACCAGTGATTAAAATGACAAAACCTCGCTATTTGCCGGCGGTTAAATATACAGATACTGTGAGTGTAGTGTGTAGTGGGCTTAACGTTACAAGTGAAAGAACGGGGGTAGATGAAGATATTTCTGCCTCCCGCACGGAGCCGTCTCGCTGAACCAGTCTGCTTGTGACCACGGCTGGTGCAACCCGGCCGAAACGTCAAGCCAAAATATAAGGTAAATCGCGTTAATTCCCGATAAAAAATAAAGTTCGACTTCAATATCACTGAAAAGTATAAAATAATTTAAATATTATTGAAGTTGGTGTTAGCTTACCGGCTGTGTATATTTGGCACCAACTTCAATAATATTTAAATTATTTTATACTTTTCAGTGATATTGAAGTCGGTTCAATTTTTTTTTAAAAAGATTTTATTTTAAACTTTTTAGTGATATTTTCATATACAAAGATTGAACCATCGAAAACCGTAAAATTATCTAGGTAGGTTATGATCACATTATCGTCTACATAGTTTTACATAATTCATGTTTCTTCAGAAAAAAATATCCGGTCGTAATGAAATTTGCATGGAATCATCATAGCAGTTTACTCTCTCGAATAAAAAAAGAATCATCGCAATCGGTTCATAATTGTCAGAGCAATGTAATGGAGAACATCAGTTTTATGGTTTTTACCAGACAAATTCCTCCACATCGTTCATGGTCCTCCAGGAAGTTCTTATCCGGTTGTAATAAAATTCATACAGATTTAATACAGTAGTTTCTTCTTTCGAATAAAAAAAGAATCATTGAAATTGGTAAATATTTGCCAGAGTTATGACCATTTTTGTCCTTAAAAGTGACTAAAACGTCATCTATATAGGCTTTCTTGCAGCTCTCAGTGCGCAGTCACCATTCTTGTTTTTTCAGGAACTACTTATTACTATGCAATAATTTTTTTATGGGACCCAATTAACGGATTAAAGAATGGATGGAAGAAAGATTTTTTCAAATCGGTTCATAATTGCCAGAGTTATGCGCGAACATACATAGAAAAAAAAAAATATATATACAGACGAATTGAGAACCTCCTCCTTTTTTGAAGTCGGTTAAAAAATAATATACAAGCGAATTGAGAACCTCCTTCTTCTTTCGAAGTCACCATAGGAGCGGAGACCGGGTTATTTTTACCCACTAATAAGTACCTCCCTGATGGCTTTCATTCACACTATGGAGAGGTAATTCTGGGCACTTCGTTTATTAATTTTAATCTTAGTTTGCTCTTACTTATAAGTATTAAAACTGTTTATGTACTGTAATGATAAAAAGGATATATATCGCCACGCTACGACACATATGTGATCAGCTGTAACGGTCGATGCCCATGCCGCGTCTGTGATCAGTCTCCGATGGAGGAAAAAATAATATTTTTTTTATTATAATTACATACGCGTATGTATATTTCGGTCTCAAGTACATTGACGCATTCGCAGCATGTAAAGATCGGATTTGTTTTACGCGCGCTGTTGAGATTAAATTTATTTAAATTAATCAGGGTTTCTATACTTACTTATAATTTTTTAGATCCTGAATGTATTATATTTAATTTTGGTAAGTGCATAATGTTTGTGTATTGTATTGTTTGTGCGTTTGTTTTAATACTAACGAGGTTTATACCAGTGATTCTTTTTTTAAATTCAATCTAATGGCGAGACAAATAACTGCCGGTCCCAATATCCTATCTATCTCTTACTATCAGTTAAAATACTCGTAATTACCATCGATAGCTTTATGACATATTTCCGTTCAATAAACAAAGATAGAAATATCTATCCTTACTATCGGTCTAGCTTCGAGACCTTAAAGCTTACTAGAGATAAGAAAATTAATGTCAAGTGTCATATTGTTACTTTTTAACTGAGATTGCTATCGGCGGTAGAGTATTGGGAACGGATGTAAGACGCTCGCGGTCAAGGTGGTAATCGACCGGATATATATTTTTTTTATCGATGGCCAAGCGTCGTCATTTTGTGGGTATTAAATTAAAGAAGTAGACTATAAACGTAGTTTTAAATCCTCTTTGAAGTAAACTTTGTAAGTTCTATTGTACCTACAAGAATTGTTATTTCAAATAGTTAGGTATACTTACTTACATATTTTTGTTCTCTTGTATTGTAAATTCATAAAGGATTTATTTTTTTGATTGCTTGTAATGTTATTTTAAAGTCAAATTTCTTTTGTATAGTGAAGTCAACTTCCAAGTTATCGATGTGAAAATAGTTTGGTAAGTAAGTACCTAAGTATCGCCTCTTTTGACAAAATTATACAAGTATAGTGGCGATGGAAATGAAGTTTGAAATGATCGCAGAAATAAACAGTAACGCCCCATCGATAAACCAAAAATAAACGCGTCTTGCAGTCTATCTATACAATTCCAGTCGCCTGGAGTCCGCCAAAACGGTTATTGGTTCAAGCGAGCATTTACCGCGCTTTTACACGTGGTGCAAAAAAGAAAAATAATAATCAATGATGAAATTATAAAAAAAAATTGTTTAATTTTTACATGCTCGATATTTTTTTGGATTGCCAGTATTTAGATTGCAAATATGGCTGCGTCGAAATGCAGGAGACTATCTGTGGTAATATTATTTATTTATTTGTGCGCAGAAACTGCGGCTAAGGTTAATGAGAATAAAACCAGTGATGGTTCTGGGGAAGTGAAAACTACGAGAAAGGTAGGAATTTGACACACTTTATTATGTATTTTTTTTCTTTAACTCTATGGTTGGATGATGGTTGGTATCACCCTCAGCTCAGTACATAGGCAATTTAATTTTTTATTTCGATAACAGTTTTTTTAATGAATGAAAGTTATTATTATTATCCATTGTAACATACATATGTAATTTATGCGTGCTTGGGGTTACAGTAACAAATAATACAATATTTATGTCATCATCATCATCATCACCAGCCAAATGAATTCCACTGATGAACGAAGGGCGGGAGCCCGTGGGGATTATGGCAACACCTTCAAAGGGTCCCCCTTTAATCCCCACGTGGGGTGTTGCCATAATCCCCACGCTTGGCAGGCGGCTTGGGTATATATATAGGTGGTAAGCAATCCAATAGAAAGACGCTGCTGCCCGTCTTCTTGTTTTCCCTTAGTCACCTCTTACGAACACCCAACGGGAAGAGATGGGTGGGAGCTATTCGTACTCGGACACGCCACGGGCCAATGTTTATGTAACAAGTTTATTTTAACTGCTGCACTTACAAACGTCAATTTGAATTAATGATAATTAATTCAGTTCTAAAAAAAAAAAAACAGTTCTTGAATTCGGATTATTTCCATACCTGCAGCCAATAATTACTATACTCAAATAGTAGAGATTTCGATTATCTCGTACTCAGGACTTTAGGTATGCATAAAAGGCTCCGAAAGTGATAAAAAATAGCTTAATTAGAATTAGCAATAACTGGCGTTTGTGATTGCGGCAGTTAGCTAATAAGCAGTAATTATTTTCTTAAGCTTTTATACCCATCTTTAAAAAACCTGTGCAAATCTCTATCATCCATCAGATAAGGTTGTGGTCAAGACTTAAATTGGTCAAGCATTAGCCTGCCATGAAAAAAAGAAACTAATAACTTTTTAAATATTGTGTGTGTACCTACATATTTGAAGTTTGAGGTCTATGCGTTGTAAAGTGCTCTAGAATATTATAAAGATACTTTGACTCAACAACTATTTGTACTTACGCCTTGTGAAATATTATTCTGCTATATTTTGGTAGCTTATTGCATGCCAAATGACGTCACAGGACGGGTTATCTGTCGACTGAAATTGAAAAAAAAAACAGTTTCAGTAATAAACGGACTTTGCCGGTTCGCTACCCGACGACACGCATTGCATCTGTCCGAAGGCTAGCGTGCCGCTTACCATTACGTAAACGTCTTGAGACTAATTCGTGTAAACGAAGTTTGTTTGTTGTTGGGTTAAGGGCCGACCTGAGGGCCTAGACTAGACAATGTAACATTCTATAAGCGTGAACGCTAACAGAAAGTACAGAGTAGTAAAAACACGTGTCCGATTATTATGTGTATCAATAAAAGTAAATGTAGGCCCGCGGGCTACAGGGGCCCCGAACGGGTGTAAGTAAAAGTTCGTAATATATTATCCTAATCTCATTTGGGGCCCCCAACAAATTTTGTTACAGGGTCCGTCTCTGACTGACTACGCCACTGATAAGTCCATAGCCTGGTGTTGCAACTGATTGATTATCAAACAGAGATTATAACCAACTAGATCAGTCTTTTGAGCCCATTTGAGCCCGTTAATTTCTTCAGCGGCAGTGCCCGTTCGCATCGGCAGAACAAAACCACAACTTTACACACAACTGCTCTGGGGAGAGATAATGGTAGGGTCATTATCTCTAACAGCAGTATTATCGTAATCCTACTTACTTTTTCGATAGAAAGCTAGAAACTACGTAAGTATATGCCTTTACCTCATGTCATAGTAATATTATATAGTGCTGTAGTTAGTTAGAGGTGGTGGCCCTGCACTCTGTGGTTTAATATCAAATATTCATCGACGATTTTAACAGTAGTAAAAGAAAATGACCGGTGACTATGGGGCCTTGATTTCATGGAACGCAAGGTTTGGTGAAAGAAATTTCGTCCAAACTTTACGAAGACTCAGGGGACTGTCGGACTGCTAGCTTTTTCTGCCAACGTATAAGTACGCTTGGCCATACAAAGAGGAAACGCCGCCAGTCTTATAGGTACCCTTCCCTCCCAGTGCGGCGACAACTTGGAGGAAGTTTTTTATCTAGTTTAATGTTTGTAAATAAACTAAGTACTTAGCTATGTACCAACACCCACGGTCAGAACAAGTTTTGGTAAAAGATTTCCCCGTTACTGTACTGAACTTATAATCAGTATATATATTAATGTACTCTATGCTTATAATTCAGTCTTATCTCAATGCGAGCGCCGTATGGTGGCCTAGGACTAAACTAAAGATCTGTAAAGATTTGCTTAGGAAGGTGCAAAGAGTAGTTTGCATGGCAATTACGGGTGCCCTCAAAACAACGTCTACACAGGCACACTTGAGTGGATACTAGAACTAGTTCCACTACACACTCATATCCAAACAGAGTCAAGGAAGTCTCTATACAGACTTGCAAAAGCAGGAGCTTGGAATAACAAGTTCATCAAAAGCGATACACACAAACACAGAATACCTACATAATAGTATGACACAACTGGCACGGGCACATATAACACAGAATATTCTAGGTCTGTAATAATCATTTGAACGTATCCACGTCATACCGAAAATCGGGACGGCCGACTTTATAAGTTATTTTTGTTTATTTTTTATTATCATATTTATGGTGACGTAACTCGTGTGATGTTATTAAACTCGTCGCCAATTCACGGTACTATCCGACCGCCTGTCGTTTACACCTTTTTTTGTTCTAATGAGTAAACCTTTAAGAGGTAGGTACCCGGGAACCTGTAGGGGTCAGCCAGTGAGGTAAAGATCCCTAAACATTTAACATAAATTAAAAAACCGGGCTGCAAAAAATAATTCATAAAAAGAAAGTTGTTAGGAAACTGATGTGGCTGCTTCACCTATTAATTCATTGCATGCAATCAGGATGACAGGACAGGCAAGACTCGGAGAAGTGTATCTATAGCGACAATAACAAACTACTGTGGAGTTTCGAAGCTACAAAATGAAGCTCTCTTGAGCCGAAGAAGCTCTTGAGCCGGACATGAATTTAGAAGCTTAAACCAGAATAAACTTCAAGACATAGAAGTCCAATTCATAGATTATGCGACATGTGAAGATGGGGCTAGTTACTTCTGGAACACTACTCACTGACGCTGAGATGACGATTATGTTAATCAAAATGACGTTGATCGTACTGATCCAGCAGATTTTGCACCATTTATATCAAATAAAGAAGCCAGAGCAGCAATTAGCAGACGACTTACTAACTTTCGCTGAAAGATGTAATGATATCAAGAATTCTCTTCATAGTTTAAACTAGAAAAAGGACTAGATTTAAGGAAATTTCTTAAATCAAAAGAAGATTACAGATTTTCTGTAGATGTTTGTACAGTTTCCTTCCATATATTTAGATTTTTTTTCACTTTGTTTCCTTCACTAATATGTCATTTCTTTTAAGCATATTCGAGCGATGCTTATCAATATTCGAGTTATTGAGATTCCACTCCCTATCAGCTTTCTCACATACATTTTGCTAGTTTTCGATAGTTGCCGCTAGAGGCAGTAGTGTGAAATAGATGGAGAATTCTGACAGTTCAGTCTATTTCGCGATGGAAAATTCATTTCTTTCTCGCAGATATTTGCGATGCAATGCGACTTCGCAGTTATGTGTGGGAGGGAGCCCAAAACTAGTAATTATCCAGTCCTTGACTCCAAGATATTCCATCACTAGTACCTCGTGGGTACGATCCGGAGATATCGCACAAGTTTCAGAGGTTAGAAAGAGAAAACAACACTCTTTCGTATCCACCCCGCCTCAGCCGAGCGACAGCCACCTCATTCTTGTCCGTGCGATCACGGCGTTCGCACGAGTTCAAATACAAGGGATCTTTGAAATCATGAAAAATCGAAAATAAAGAAGACATAAAATTAAAAGTGAAACATTGTACGTGTCGCTGTTAACGAAGATGTATACTCTCGAGCTAAAGTGTACCCTTTGAATTCATTGGGAATCACTACTGTTTAATCCGTAGAATTCTACGGATATTATTGTGCCTAAATATCATTCTGCCTGCCTGCTGCTGCTGTACCTGCGAAGATTTATACGCTCGAGCTGAGTTTGTGTACCCTTTGCATTCATTGGGAAGCACTAATTTTTATTATCCGTTGTATTCTTCGGATATTATTTGGCCTAATTATCACAATGTCCAAAATACGACAGTTGCATTCATCGGAAATCATACAGCTTATCTCTTGTATTCTTCAGATATTGCATTTTTTTTCTTGGCCTAACTACCCGCATTATTTACTACTACAGGTGAGTCCGTCTATTTTTAGATAAAAGCGAATAAATATTCGCTGTTGTTGTACCTTCAATTATGATCGAAAGAAAAATTCTAAATCTATGCATAGATACCTAATGGTAATCATCCGTCAAATGCAAGCTTCGCGTGGTATCGGAATTTGTGTTCGAAGGTGCGGAGGCAACAAATCACGGTTACAAATGTTGCCACAGAATAGTCCCTGATCAGTTTTGTTGGTGTGGTGGAAGGAATCTCTAACGAAGTTGATTCACTTAGTTTTATGAATCTTCATTACTCAATTTGTAATAGCTACTCTGAACCTGGAGTTTGGCACCATGCTGATCGATAGTTATAAGGCTATTAGTCAGTAAAGCTTAATTGGCTTCATGAAAGGTGGACAAGCCTCTTAAATGTTAAAAAAAAATATATATGCCGGATAATATCCGTACTCTAAACGAAGGGGCCACTCTTGGCTTATTCTCACTATGCCGAAACTGATACCTGTCTGTCGGTTATCATTCTACTGATCGATCAAACCTTGACAGATCCTTTTAAGATTGTAAAACAGATTTCTTTTTTTTTAGAACAAGTAGGTAGGTGATTTTGTAAAAAAAAAAAAAAAATTGCCCACATTTCATACTTATTGGAAATTTAAACGGGAAAGGCTCCGAAAAACTATATTTCAATTCTAGCACCAGCGCGATGACCGACAAAGTCACACACTACACTGACAAAGTCAGTGGTTTATTATATAATTATTAATTTCATTACGACTTATAACTATTAACTACAATTAGTATGTAATTGTACTATGTCGCTTTAGCAAGATAGATACTAAGCTCCTGCTTATACGAATGATAACTGTGATATCATTATGACGTTGACACATAGTTTACGTTTGCTTTAATTTGATTTGACTTTAGTCGTTCACGGACGCATTTCTAACGAGTAGCGTGCTCCACTGTACTCACTCTAAAGTTGGAGTGTAGCAAGTGGTTCGTAAAAACTGGTGAGCATTGGTCTACATACAGTGTGCTAAAAGTAATGGTAATCCATTGTTACATTGATTTAGTCTCTGGAGAAAAAAAAAAAAAATTAATAATAATAAAGTGACTCGTGGTTATACCTAATACCACTGCCTTTTCTTATTCACACAGAATAAGTAGAGTTTATTACCCTAGCTAATATTGGGATAGGCTAACATTTGGAATTGGGGTGCACATATTAATAAATTCATATTTGCATCATATATATATTCATTCTTTATTATATTATTGAGGCTGATATAATAATAATAGGATAAATGCAGACACGGAACGAGAGATCGTGTGTAAAAAATAATTATGTATACATAATTAATATATATATTTATGTATAATACAATTAAAAGGCATTCTGGCATTAAGTCCGCCTATGTACTGTTTTGTGCATAAAGAATAAATAAATAAATAAAACAATAATATTAAACCAAAAATATTGTGAATATTTGACTTAATTAGGGGGGTACCCTCATATTAAAAAAAAAAACCTAATGCAAGGGTAAGAAACTAAAAATGTAATTTTTTCCAAGACTATTCTTTAGCGATACGGATCGAAATGAGGCATGTATTAAAATTTAATCTTTATGAAAGGGGAAAGATTTACCTAGCCATATTCATGATCCTCAAAGTGAGTTGGAGATGGAGATTATACAAAGAAAAGGCGAGCAAGCGCCATAACCACTACCAAAATTACTACAAAAGGCGGTTTTTATTAAAAATTGACCTCAAAGAGGCCTTTATTTTATTTTCTATTTATGAATCTTATTGTAGCCTCCGTAGCGCAGCGGTAAACCGCTTGCTTTGCAAACCGGAGGTCGCGGGTTGAAATCCCGTGGAGAGCAACCACTTTGTGTAGTTGTTCCTTGCGGGCTATGACAATGCAGGCAAGATGATTCATGCGTCGCATGGGCATGTAAACAGTCAGTCCTGCGCCAGACCTCACCCCAGTCGTGTCGATCTTCCGTCTTAACGAATTGTGAGAGTAAAGGAAAATAGAGTGCACTTGTTTCTACGCAAGCACTTGTGCACTATAATATCTCTCGTGTAGTAGGCTGATTTGATGAAAGATCGGCCGCTGTGGTCCTATCAGCCAGGGGGACATTTATTTATTTATTTTATCATTTATGTACACACAATAACAATAAAAGATAGAAGGAATAAAGGAAAGATACTATTCTTAATACAAAGGCACAGCTGATTTCTAAAGAAAGTTATTCCAGCAGGCATTACATTATTATTATTATAGACATTATTATGAGTCACAATTGTAATATTTCCGCTTGTGTTCCGTTCCTATTACAAAAATATTGCAACCTTTTGTATATTGTCTGCAGTCTCAGGGTTTTCTCTTTTTATACTCTGCCGGGCAGAGTATGTTATTCCATGACACTAAATGTCATGGAAAAATCTTCCAATGCTGTGATTATTTTATAAACGCTAATAAACCTTTATTAACCTGTAGATAACGTGATTAGGAGTTATCCTATTATAGCTGTCTTAACCTGGTATCACACTTTACATCTCTCGAGACAATACAGTAATTTCCTTCGAATAAATATCTTCTTTCTTCCTCAAAATCCAACGCATTCAAGTAGTGAATGCATTGGATTCACTACATCGACATGTTTCCCTAGCAGGATGTTTGTTAGTCTGGTACATTTTCGTAGACAACACATACAACAATCAGCTTTTGGAGTTATTCTCTCCTAATTCACCCATTACTGGTAACATAAGTCTAGTTTCAAACAAACAACATTGGTTTGATGATGACAATTACGTTATTTCTTTAACAAGTTCTGGACTAGATGGTTTTTTGAATATTGTATGGTTATTTATAACTAGCTATTTCTTTGATATCCACAAATAAAATTGGCAATATTATTAGAAGCAAAAACGATTATTTCAAGGAACCTGTAAATTGAAACCAATCTTTCCTCGCTATGTTCTACATTGCATAGGATCTAATTACTAGATTACTTAGTCACAATAACTTTAGTTACTTAAAAAACATTACATAAAGTTACTGATTTTAATAGTTTAGAAAATATTATTCTAACCAAAAAATTACATATTTATACCTTTAATTCTCTGCATAAAGAGTAAACAAAATATGCAAATAATTGTCATTAAACTATTAGAATTTACCAAATGTGTTGTAAGGTTTACACAGACTAAAAACCTTAGGTACTATTAATTCATCAAAGACCTATTTCCCACTTGTCTGGTAACAACATTAACTTTTCAGTTTTATTCTCCATGACATGGCTCACATCTTGACAACCTGTCCGCTGCCCGATGTGTGGTGGGTTCGATTCCCACCTTGTCTGGGTGTAGTTTGTCTGTTTGGGTTGATATATTTTGCAGGAAGGAAAGGTATTTAAGGTATAAGTACCTATTGATATCGTTAGTCTGGTTGTCGTGGTGCAGGCTCTGTCTGATTTGGGGACGAATGCCCGCGTGTGGATTGTCCCAAATATGGTATATTATTTGCTATACAGCAAACAAAATAAATGGTATATTATTATAAGTATATGTCTTCTCAAGCCATGGGACGATGTATAAGAGAGATATTATTTAACAACACAATCGATACTTCTATCTGATTACTTACAATACGAGACGAGCCCTGGCTTCAGCAGCTGTCCTGAACGCCTTTATTATTAAAACTATTAGAAAATTGGTCGCAAGATGGTCTGCACGATTAGCAGGCTATGACTATGATATTTGGGATTACATGTTCAATAATGTTAATGTAAAATTTTAAATCATTGTATATTAAATAAGTTTAATTCATCAAATAATATGTATAAAAACATAATTACTTATATCAAATTAATTAATACGTACCTACGTGTTTATGTATTCTGCAAAAAATTGCAAAATATATTTGGCTTTATTATAACTAATAGTTTAAGCTTAACTATTAGTTATAATAAATAGCTTAACTTAACTTGTTAAGTTAACTTTGTTTTATACTCTTTAATTGCAACATTGATTTTGTATCTCTAAACATCTACTAGTGATGGAATATCTTGGAGTCAAGGACTGGATAATTGAATGATCAAACGAACTTACCCTAAGTGAAGTTCGATCTTAATTATCCAGTCCTTGACGAGAAGATATAAGGTCCCTCCCTACCCATTAATGACCCTGTTAAATCAATGTTGCAGCTGTATTTCATTTTACTCTAAAGATAATGAGGTGGCTGTCGCTCGGCTGAGGCGGGGTGGATACGAAAGAGTGTTGTTTTCTCTTTCTAACCTCTGAAACTTGTGCGATATCTCCGGATCGTACCCACGAGGTACTAGTGATGGAATATCTTCTCGTCAAGGACTGGATAATTAAGATCGAACTTCACTTAGGGTAAGTTCGTTTGATCATTCAATAGATCCCTCTGAGCCTGCTGGCCAATGAAGGTACTCGTACGGAACTATCAATGCGCGAGTTCTACCCGCACTTGACCGGTTCTTTCTATTATTATACATACTTACCTACTAGATAAATAATACCCAGACACAAGACAAAAGAGATATTCTTGCACACAATTTGTTGTCATGGGTGGAAATTGAACCCACGACCTATTAAATAACAAGGTCATCTAATATTATAAAACAACACATTCGTTTATACGTAAAAATAAAATTTTGACTAAAGAATTCCCCACTTAATGTCATGTTATAATACATTTCTTTGAAATTTGTGTATGTGATTAATTGTATTTCATCATAAATGATTTCATCACCCACAACAGTTTATTCCATAGTAAATAAAAGTAGTCTGACTAAGAAGATTTATTGCAAAACAAATAAAATTTTCCGAAGTAAGATATTAAATTCTCTATGTTAATTTCCTAAGATTTTCCTTGCTAGATTTCTAAAATTTTAACCCCTTTCAAAAGGAAGTTTATAGTTTTGCAGGGTGTAAGTATATACCTAATGTATGCTATCTGAGTATTAGATTCAGTATGACGGCTAAAAAATGGTCAAGGAAATATGAATCATCACGCGCGTGTCGGTCGTTATTTCGAATTATTATTTCTAAAGGTAAGTATCTGCTTAAGTTTTATTATAAAATTAATTTTAAGTTTTATATTTACCTACGTAAAAGCACATGATATCGATGCAGCACTAATTAGCAGACTCATATTTCATATTAATGTCGTCATACGAATAAAAATTAAACCTTAACTTAGTCATATTATGTTTCACCGAATGTCGCCTTTTTAGACCCCACGTAGGTACCTACTAGATCCGCAGATCCGAATATAACTTATTTATTGCTTTTTAGTTTTTAGTGCAATAAAAAGCGTGATTATTTAGTTTTGTAAACTATGTTTATTTATCTAACTTCACGATCAAATCTTGTTTCGATTACGTCACCCGGCATCCAAACGACCATCAGACATTTTCCCGCCTATAAAAATATATGCGTTTCTGAATAAGCAGGTAATTCATAGATAACCTACACTCGATAAATTCAGCGCTAGGTTGGCCGCGATCCAACTTGACCGGATAATATTAAATATTAATGAAGCAAACTGGAAGCGGCTGTTTTCAAGACAGGGATATTCAATAGCGATTTAAAAAAGAATAAAAAAACTATGTTTGTTTATAATTTTGTTTGGGACTATTTTTATGTTGCTCGACTGTTTTAGTCTCTCATAAACATACGCAAGACCACATAATTACGGGGAAGCATATAATTTTCGGCATTTTGTCGCAATAATAAAATATTTTTAGAAGAAATTTTTTTTATTACTTAATATTATTATTTTGATATCTCATAGCAGATTCAGCTTTCGAGTTCCTAACGATGAATATATGGTATTTACAGCCGGGTCACATATTTTATTTGTATGGAGTCTTTATACGAAGTAAGGTAAGTACCCATAACCGCGATGCAATGCGATGCGGCGCCGCATCGCAGGAATTTGTATCGAAAAATTCATTTGTTTCTCGCTGATATTTGCGATGCGATGCGAATTCGTTATGTCCCACACATAACTGCGAATACTTTAATTTAGCTTGAATTAACTACAATTAGGTAAGTACTTCAATGTATGATGATAAATGCGAACCTTTCGGTAAAGAAAATATTTTCTTTCTTTTACTGCCCTTACTTAAAAAGCAAAAAAAAAAACATTGTTTTCAATCAATGTTATTTTTTATATTCTCTCTGCCTACCCCGTCAGGGCTTTACCATCACACCACCACAACCGTAATTACGTAAATATTTAAATGTATAAGCGTGGGGTGCTTTCTATTATTAAATTTCAAGGAGAAATTTAATGATGTGTTACATTTAAAGATTAAAATATTGCTTACAAGGAGAAACGATTAGATTTTTGATGACCTAATACTTATTTTAACACAGTCGATTTTAACTCATGCATAACTTGAACTGCATTGGCTCTCGAAATAGTATCCCAACAACGCGAAATGCATTCGATTCGATTCGAGCAGTAAATTATATGTACCTAAAGGTATTAAAACTTCAACAGTGAATGAGTCAAGAGTTCTGCTGACGTAAACACTGGAACCATGTTGAACCAACTCATGAACTAGTATACTCAATATAGTATATTAATATCTATGAACTAGTAGTAGAAGGGAGTTAAAGAGCACAGTGCGAAGCTTAAGGCTGCCATTCCGAGACATTTGTCTATCAAACTAAATTCCTAATATTTAGTAAGTTGTTTGTAGTGTAGGTATAGTTAAGTAGCTACATCGTGTGTGCAGATCAAATATTGATAGCTACAACATGGGATTCCGAAACATTGAGAAAGTTTATCTATTACAACTAGTGTCCTTGGTCCAAAATTCCGGGATAATCTCTGAAATCCCGGCCATCTGGCAATCCTAAAAAATCTGGACCAGTCCTCCTTCGATATATTCGATGATTACACGAGTAACCTCTGTTACTCGTGTAATCATCGAATATATTAATTTGATGGAAGCCATAGTATATAAAAGAAGAATAAGTAATATCCGCAATTACTATAAGAAACTACCGCACTTACTAACGTATTATAGTTATAGTTAATTATAATTTGTTACTTTAACTCTCTGTTAGTGAGTACTTGAGTAGAGATATGGATTATCTCATACACCACACAATGGAAATATGCATTGTTTTAATGCAAAAGAGATCTATGCATTAAGACGTAGAGTCGAAATAAATAGATTTACAAAAATTACTAAGTTTTATTTTCGTTGCACGAAGCAATGGTATTAGATACAGTAATTATTGTATTTTTTTTGCCCGAATGCCCTAGGCGGTGGTTTATATTTTGCGAGAGTATGTACTTATGTACGTATGTGTATTTCTTTAGCACGGCCTACATACAACCTAAAAGAAAAGCGTGATGGACTGTGACTTAGACTGTCGTTAGATTCGTTTTAGATGTGGGAAAAAGTGAAACTTGTTGAAATCAATATATATAAAAGGAGATGTCCTGACTGATTGACTGATTGACTGATTGACTGACTGACAGACAACGCACAGCCTAAACCGCTGGTTCTGGAGACTTGAAATTTGGCAGGGGTATTCTTCACAATACGTAGACGCACACTAAGAACGGAATTTTCAAAATTCACATCCTAAAGGGTCCAAATAGGGGGTTTTATGTTTTATAAAAAAGTGTTATATTTAATGAACGGTTGGTACTAGAGCCTTGAATTTTCACATGCAGACGCCTCAATGAAAATAAACAGTTACGTGTTTTTTCATTTTTCCAAATTTTCTAAGTAGGAGTTACAAGACCTTAATTTTTGTAAGAAATAAATATTTTACCATTTCTTAACACATTTCACTGTCTTCCGATACAATTTGATAGACAGGATAAAGGACAAAGTCAGGTTTAAGAAATTATGAGTGTTTTAAGGTCAAAATGGGACCCCTAAGTTAAAAATCTTGCGTGTGGTGTCTTTTAAAAGGTAATTGAAAACAGTTTTTTTATGATATAAGCGGTAGGTATGAGTTATATCATGGGTTTTAAAACTAAAATACGACATCGATGTTTCAAATTTGAATTTGATATGATTTTAAAAGTGATTATATTGTTTATTTAAACTATTCTGCTAACTGCTGCGTTAGCTCGAGTGTGGCTACTAAATGCACGCAGAGGCTGTCGAGAGTGTTCGCAAACGCGCGTATCCTGCACCGCGCGCACCCGCGTCAAGATGCCGCCTAAAAAAAAAAGCTGCCGCTTCGCTCCTCAGCCATAAGCCCGGACAAATAACGGGCAAAGTTCGGAGTTGTCGGTTGGACGTTTGGGTTGTGGGCCCTAGATGTTCATTGAGTACGGGGCGTTTTAGTAGGTTAGTCATTCCAGTTCGGAGCTAGGTACCGAATCAAACCAAAGAAAAAACCGGTCAAGTGCGAGTCTGACTCGCGCATCGAGGGTTCCATACCTTCTTTGCACGTATTAATGTTATTTTAATCTATATATATAAAAGGATAAGTCCCGACTGACTGATTGACAGACAACGCACAGCCTAAACCGCTTGCCTCTATTTCTATTTTTTTTTTATAGGGGGGTTTATGTTTTATAAAAAAACGTTATAATTCATGAACGGTTGGTACTAGAGCCTTGAGTATTTACACGCAGTCGCCTCAAAGAAAATAAACAATTACGGTTTTTGTATTTCTCGAAATTTTCTAAGTAGAAGTCACGGGACCTCAATTTTTGTAAATAATAAATATTTTACCATTTCTTAACACATTTTACTGTCTTCCGATACAATATGATAGACAGGATTAAAACGAAGTCAGGATTAAGAAATTATGAGGGTTTTAAGATCAAAATAGGACCCCTAAGTTAAAAATCTCGCGTGTGGTGTCTTTTAAAAGCTAATTGAAAACCGTTTTTTTATGGCATAAGCGGCAGGTTTGAGTTATATCATGGGTTTTAAAACTAAAATACAACATCGATGTATACAATTTGAATTTGAAATAATTTTAAAAGTGATGGGAAAAGATTATATTGTTTATTTAAACTACTTTACTAACTGCTGCGTTAGCTCGAGTGTGGCTACTAGATGCACGCAAGGTTTCAATTCATAACGAGGCTGTCGAGAGTGTTCACAAACGCGTGTATCCTGCACCACGCGCACCCACGTCAAGCTGCCATCTAAAAAAAAAAAGCTGCCGCCTCGCTCCTCAGCCATAAGCCCGGACAAATAACGGGCAACGTTCGGAGTTGTCGGTTGGACGTTTGGGTTGTGGGCCCTAGATGTCCATTGAGTACGTGGCGTTTTAGTAGGTTAGATACTCCGGTTCGGAGTTAGGTACCGAATCAAACCAAAAAAAAAACCGGTCAAGTGCGAGTCTGACTCGCGCATCGAGGGTTTCATACCTTCTTTTCACGTATTAATGTTATTTTAATCTATATATATAAAAGGATAAGTCCTGACTGACTGATTGACAGACAACGCACAGCCTAAACCGGTGGCCCTAGAGACTTGAAATTTGGGAGGTGTATAAATTCTTCACAATACGTAAACGTACACTAAGAACGGAATTTTCAAAATTCGCATCCTAAGGGGTCCAAATAAGGGGTTTTATAAAAAAATCGTTATAATTCATGAATGGTTGGTACTAGAGCCTTGAATTTTCACACGCATACGCCTCAAATAAAATAAACAATTACGTATTTTTGCATTTCTCGAAAGTCACAGGACCTCAATTTCGGTAATAAAAAAAAAATATTTTACCATTTCTTAACACCTATCACTGTTTTCCGATACAATATGAAAGAGTATTATTAGGACGAAGTCAGATTTAAGAAATTATGAGGGTCTTAAGGTCAAAATAGGACCCCTAAGTTAAAAATCTCGCGTATGGTGTCTTTTAAAAGGTAATTGAAAACCGTTTTTAGGGTTTCATACCTAAAAGGTAAAAAAGGAACCCGTATGGTCTGAATTCGTCTGTCTGTCTGTCTGTCACACCTATATATTTCAGCATCAGCTGACGCTACCGATTTGAAACTTGGTACAGTTTTCGATCTTTCTTACCCAACCTCATCACAAATGAAAAAAATATATTTTTTGTTTTAGTTTTTTAAAGTTGAAATGGATCATCAAAATTTCAAAGTGTGACTACAATATCGAGTGGGCTATCATATGAAAGAGCTTCATTCGCACATCTCAAAACACATTTTTATTTTGGTTTATATTACGTAGTTTCTGGCTGATAATCAAAAATGTAAAAAAATACCACCAAAAATTATCTCCGAAGTTTGTGGAGGGAAAAATCTGAAATAATCATGGGTAATAATTATAATATGTACCTATATCTATATTTTAAAGGAAAAATAAAATGATCATTCTGAATAGTACAGTTTTATAGTAATACTAAAAAACTCGACAAACAAACTTAGTTTTGTGGTTTGTTTTTTTTTTTGGTATCTGAGATGTTAATTACATTAATAGTAAAATAACTTTAATACATCCAAAGATGGTATGGAACCCTCGGTGCGCGAGTCCAACTCGCACTTGACTGGTATTTATTTATGATATAAGCGGCAGGTATGCGTTATATCATGGGTTTTAAAACTAAAATACGACATCGATGTTTAACATTTGAATTTGATATGATTTTAAAAGTGATGGGAAAAGATTATATTAGTTATTTAAACTATTATGCTAACTGCTGCGTTAGCGCGAGTGTGGCTTCTAAATGCACGCAAGGTTTCAATTCAATGCGAGGCTGTCGAGAGTGTTCGCAAACGCGCGTATCCTACACCGCGTGCACACGCGTCAAGCTGCTGCCTAAAAAAAAAAGCTGCCACCTTTCTCCTCAGACATAAGCCTGGACAAATAACGGGCAACCTTTGGAGTTGTCGGTTGGACGTTTAGGTTGTGGGCCCTAGATGTCCATTGAGTACGGGGCGTTTTAGTAGGTAAGATACTCCGGTTCGGAGCTAGGTACCGAATAGAACCAAAAAACAAAAGCCGGTCAAGTGCGAGTCGGACTCGCGCACCGAGGGTTCTATACCTGCTTTGCACATATAAATGTTATTTTCCTATTCTTTTAATACCTCAGATAGTAAAAATCCGAACTGAACCCAACCAAATTTATTGAAATTAACAGTTTTAAAGAGTTTAACAAAAACTAATTTATTTTATGACTCTGAAGCTAGGTACCGAATCTAAGCATACCACCGCAGAGCCCGGGGTTCCCTCTCATGTGTCGATGCGACAGCCGCGGGAGTTTTAGTAGGTAAGAATCCCACATACCCCGGTCGATCCCTACAGCTCCCGGAAACCTTTTGAAGGTTTCCCCCGCGAAAAAAAAAGTACCGAATCGTACCAAAAAGAAAACTAAAAAAAAACGGTCAAGTGCGAGTCTGACTCGCGCATCGAGGGTTCCATACCTTCTTTGCACGTATTAAAGTTATTTTAAAACGTGCAAAGAAGGTATGGAACCCTCGATGCGTTGTCTGTCAATCAGTCAGGACTTATCCTTTTATATAAATTGATTGATGATGATGATAACGTTTTTTTATAGTAACATTTTTATCCCTGAAATATCCCACATATTTATCATGAAAATCGTAAGACATCACACTCGAGATTTTGACTTTGGGTTCCACTTTGACCTAGAGACCCTCAAAATTTCTCAAACTCAACTTCGTCCTATTAATACTCTTACATTTTTAGTAGTGCCGCCTAAAAAAAAAAAAATGCTGCCGCCTTTCTCCTCAGCCATAAGCCCGGACAAATAACGGGCAACCTTTGGAGTTGTCGGTTGGACGTTTGGGTTGTGGGTGCTAGATGTCCATTGAGTACTGGGCGTTTTAGTAGGGAAGATACTCCGGTTCGAAGCTAGGCAGCGAATCGAGATACCACCGGAGAGCCCGGGGTTCTCTCTCATGTGCCGAGGGGGTTTTAGTAGGTAAGAATCCCACATACCCCGGTCGAGCCCTACAGCTCCCGGAAACCCTTTGAAGGTTTCCCCCGCGAAACATAAAAGTACCAAAAAAAATCTAAAAAAAAACCGGTCATGTGCGAGTCTGACCCGCGCATCGAGGGTTCCCTACCTTCTTTGCACGTATTAAAGTTCTTTTAATATTCCTCTTATAGCAAAAACCCAACCGCAAAACTAAGTTTGTTTCTAGAGGTTTTTTAGGATTACTAAAAAACTGTACCACTTTATTTTTTCTTAATTTTATTTTTTCTTTAAAATATAGATAGACCTCTATTACCTATAATTATTTCAGATTTTTCCCTTCACAAACTTCGGAGATAAGGGGGAACGGTATTTTTTGTGACATTTTTTGTTATAAGCAAAAAAACACGAGACATAAACAAAAAAAAAACTGTTTTGAAATTTGCAAATGAAGCCCTTTCATATGATACCCCACTTGATATAGTAGCCTCTTTGAAATTTTGACACCGGCCCCCATTCAAATAACAGTAAAAGAGATAAAATATTTTTTAATTTGCGATAAGTATTCTTATCCAACAAGTAAGATCTAAAACTGTTCTAAATATCAAATCGATAGCGCCAGTGGTTCTTGAAATATATACATGTGACAGACAGACAGACAGACAAAGTACCGCCATAAGGGTTCCTTTTTTACCTTTTAGGTATGGAAACCTAAAAACATGCTGAGTGTATTATGGTGTCATTCGGCATAGTGTTCTTGGATGCTTTAAAAAGACAACTACGTGTATTTTAGTTTATTATTTGGAAAAATATTCCCGTTGTATTAACAAATTTCACTGTTTGACCTTAAGTTTCCTCCCAAGTTTATTGTCATTTAAAAGTTCATGGGAAAATATTTTGTATTTAATTTTAGATTTTTATTTGGACTGCCTCGGTGACGATGGGCGCGAGTATGACCTTTGATCGCTTGGACCTGATTTTGATTACCAAGTCGTGCAAAATGTTATCGGGTGGAGTTTATTTTGTCGGTATTTCTTCATTAACTACCTTTGCGCGAACGAAGTCGCGGGGGACTGCTAGTATTTACATATGTATAATGTAATTTAGGACTATTTTGTTTGTTCGCAGTCGGGCTTTTTGTGCTTTTAATTTATACGTGTTAAATGTAATTATAGTAAATGGGCATTCATTGATAATCCAACTCGAATGCTGTTGAACAGAATTCGTATTTGCGTAGCTTTTGGCAATAGCAGAGCCATAAAGAACGTCAATGTTAAGAATTTTACGGCAATTAGCTTTTGAAATAGTACCTAAGTGTCTCGCTCTGCTCTCATGTCGCATCTTGTCATTTTTCCAAAACTGCATGTATTTCACTAGGGCAATTATAATTGTAAACCAATAATAATAATACCAGCCCTGGTTTGTCCCACTGGGCCTCCCCTCAAAATGAGGGGGATTAGGCCGTAGTCCACCACGCTGGCCAAGTGCGGGTTGGCAGACTTCACACGTCATTCGAAAGCTATTTAGGCTTTCTCAGACATGCAGGTTTCCTCACGATGTTTTCCTTCACCGAAAGCTAGTAACAATCGCACAAAGACGATTCGCACATGATCTATTAAAGAAATCAGAGGTGCGAGCCGGGGTTCGAACCTGCGCACCTTGTTTCCAACGCAAGCGCTCGCCCACTGAGCTGTTACTGCATTCAAACCAATATACAAAAAGAATCATACACGACGAATTGAGAACTTCCTCCTTTTTTCAAGTCGGTTAAAAAATTAATTCAACTATGTAGTAGGTTCCTTGTACAAGGAACCGTCCAGGTAGGTACCACCGCAGTGTCAGATATTCTGCCGCCAAGCAGCAGTGTGTAAGCATTGCTGTGTTCCGACTTGAAGGGTACACTGTAGCTGATGAAATTACAGGACACAAAGACTTAATATCCAATGCCTTAAGGGTCGGCAACGAACTCGCTAGTGATTCTTCTAGCGTTGTTAGCGTCTATAGCCTTTTAGCGTCTATAGGATATAGAAATGTTTAGGAGCGCGGGAAACGTTGAAAAGAGTAGGCGGGTTTTTTGATTTAATATTTTTAAAATTAATTTTATCTTTGTAATTAGATCAGTTTTGTATTATATTTTTGTATATATTATCTTAGTTTAGTTGTACAAATAATATTCGTGTATATATCTCCAGTTAGGGTAAGTTTTTTCATATATTTAATCTTTGTATGGAGCCTCCCGATCCGGGGGGCACGGCCCCTCCGGCAGCATGTTTCATGACTATCTCCAATGAATCGGAGATGGACACAGATTGTTCAGTCCGTAGTAATGAAATAGCGTCTAGAAAATTAAAACGCAGTCGTTTGAGTAAGATCTGCAAACATTGTAATAAAAAGAAAAGGAAACATAGTACTGATGTTATTAATATCTCTGATTGCAACTGTACCGATCACCAGGATGTGCCTAAATCTACAATTAAAGAAAATTTCCCAAGTCATAATTACACTGCTTTATCTTCTGGGAGTTTACAGGGAAGTACTAATACTTCACTGAAAGCCCTAGAGATAACCAGTGTTCCCCCACCAGTATCCTCGGAACCCCCTCACGTTGACACCACTCCTTATGTTGGCAGAAATTTGTATGAGAGTTCAGACCTCGCTCCTTACGTTGTTCACGTAATAAAAACATTGTTACCAGAAAATACTAGCTTTCACCCAGTTTCATTTGGCAAGTTTTTGAAAAAACATAATTTTTTAAATATTGTAAATGGTAGCGTGAAAAAAATTGGAAGAAATAAAATTACTCTTTCGTTTTCCAACTTTATTAATGCTAATAATTTTATTTCCGACACACGCCTAGCTTTAGAAAATCTGAAAGCCTTCATTCCTACATCGAATGTGACACGTATGGGTATTGTTCGCGGTGTTCCAACAGATATGTCTGATGACGAAATGATCTCTAACTTTTCCCTACCCATCGGTTGCGGCAAGATAGTTAAAACTAGGCGTCTTAATTACAAAGTTCCTGTAGCAGGAGATAAACCAAAATGGAATCCATCTCAAACAGTTGTACTCACTTTTGATGGACAGGTATTACCCAAAAAAGTATATTTATGTTACACATCACTGCCAGTGGACTTATACATATATCCTACAATTCAGTGCTACAGATGTTGTAGATTCGGCCATACTCAATCGAAATGCAGATCTCGCCCTCGGTGTTACAAGTGTGGTCAGGATCACACAGGATCTACTTGTGTCATTGACGACGAGGATGCGGTTTGTTGTCATTGTTCGGGTTTCCATTCTGCAATAAATAAATCATGCCCAGAATACAATCGTCAGTTAAATATTAAAAAATCCATGGCACATAGTTGCATTTCTTATGTGGAAGCGTCAAAATTGCATTCAACTGTTCAAAGACCATATTCCGATGTTTTAAAAACTAAACCAGATTTTAAATATCTAAATTCTACTCCCAGTCAGGTACCTTCTAGTACATCATATAAAAAGACAGTATTCCTAAGACCCCGTTCCCCTCCCAGAGTTTCTAAAGGGTATGATATGGCTGCTCATAATGATTTGGTGAAAGATTACACCAATTTACCGCCGTCTACTAACGGTCAGGCTATAAACAATAAAGATAATGATAATTCTCAGGTCTCAGTTGCAGACATCATAGCAGCTTTGATTCAACTATTATCTGGAAATAAAAATAATTTTAATTTAGATTTACTGTCCAACGCTGCCCCAATATTAGAAATTTTCAAAACACTTATATCTTTAAATAATGGATCAGAACGCTAAAATTATCCAATGGAATTGCAGAAGCATCTTAAATAAGAGGAATGATTTGATATATATGTTAAATAAATTGCAACCATTTGTGGTCTGTCTCTCTGAGACATGGCTTAGACCGGGTTTCTTATTTAAGATTCCTGGCTATACATGTGTCAGGGAGGACAGACCTGATGGATATGGTGGAGTCGCCATACTTGTAAATAATGTATATACTTTTTCTATTGTTAATGTACCACCACACAGTGACAATTTTTCTATTGTTGCGGTTAATGTAAATAATGTAAATATAGTTTCCATTTATATGCCTCATCCTTCTTCTAATACATTTTCAGAGCTTGATCAACTTTTGCTTTCTTTTCCTTATCCAAGATTAGTGCTTGGAGATTTTAACTCACATCATATATCTTGGGGTTGTTCTGTGACAAATTATAATGGGGAACAAATGTTAGAACTAATTGACAAACATAATTTATGTATATTGAATACTGGTCTACCTACCCGTCATACACATCCTAGTGAAGGCCTAAGCGCAATAGATCTCTCTTTGTGCTCGCCTTCTCTTGCCTCCTCTTTTACATGGTACCCATTATCTTCATCTCATGGCAGTGATCATTTCCCGTTAATTATCTCTTTTCCATTTACATGTCGCCCGGTTCCTCAACATAGCCCACGGTTAAAATATAATCTATGTAATGCAGATTGGGATACATTCAAACAGTTAGTTGAACAGAAGGTCGCTACACTACCAGACATCACTCAAGGAAATGAGATAGATTGCTCTAATGCTCTTGTTCATACCATAGTAGAGATTGCAAATTCCGTATTTCCGATTAGAAATGGTGCATCTGGTAAAATACCATCTCCGCCTTGGTGGGACCATGAATGTACACTAGCTGTCAAAGAGAGAAGGGAGGCAGAAAAACGTTATCGAAGTTGTATGACATCTGAAAATTTTGAATTATATTCACAAGTTGCTCGTAAGACTCGTAAATTATTACGGAAGAAAAAGTTTGACGGTTGGAGGCAATTCTGCGCTTCGATTTCTCCCAACGTCAAGGTTTCACTTGTATGGAAGCATATTAAAAGATTTAGATCTGCCTTTAAAGAACCATTTAAATCTATACCGCGTGAGTTAGCTGAAAGTTTTATGGACCATTTAGCGCCTCCGTCAGTTCCTGATGCTAATGCTATCTGCCCTCTTGTTTTTCCTCCTTCCATTTCTAAGACAGCTCTTAATTCGCCATTTACACTACATGAGATGAAGGGTGTATTATCTTCTGTGAAAGATTCTGCTCCAGGTGAAGATGGTGTGCCATATTCTTTCTTGTCGAATTTAAGTGACAATATGCTGTCCTATTTTCTTGACCTCATAAACTCAATTATGTATTCTGGTAACATTCCTGATTCTTGGAAAACACAATCCATTATTCCAATATTAAAGCCTACTAAACCTTCTCGCGTAGCTACCTCCTATAGGCCAATTGCATTATCTTCAGTTTTTGCCAAACTATCTGAACATTTAGTGAAAAATCGTCTTGAGTGGTTCATAGAAAGTAACCAATTGTTAGCTAAGAGTCAATATGGATTTAGAAAGGGTAAAAGTACTTATGATAGTCTAGGTATCTTTATAACTGATATTCGTATTTCCTTTTCTAATAATGAATCTGTGCTTGCTGCCTTCCTTGATATAAGCTCTGCATATGATAATGTGTTACTTTCAGTCCTGAAAAAGAAATTAATAACATTAGGGGTACCCATATTACTAACAAATTTTATTGTTAATATGTTATCTGAAAGGATTATTAGTTTATCTCTGGATGACAACACTAAGCTAACACGTTTAGTCTGGAAGGGCTTGCCACAAGGATCTGTACTTAGTCCAATATTGTATAACATCTACACTTATGATCTAGAGGCTACCCTTGGTAGTTCAGTAAAGGTATTGCAGTATGCAGATGATTTATTAATATATACTCAAGACAAATCATTTAAGAAAGCTAGCAAAAATTTATCTCTGCATCTTAAATTTCTAAAAGTATGGCTTGATGAAAATGGTCTCGAGCTTTCAGTTCCTAAGTGTGCCATTGTTCCTTTCAGTAGAAAACGGTCTCCTCCCCCTTTTACAGTTATATATGATAATACTCCTATTCCCATAAAATCACAAATTATATTTTTGGGTGTTATCTTAGATTCTGGACTTACTGGTTTGCCACATTGTGATTATGTTGCAGCGAAATGTGAGAAAAGGTTGAATATCCTCAGGTGTGTTTCAGGAGTCTGGTGGGGTGCTCACCCTGCTTCTCTTATATTATTATATAATGCTTTAATAAGAAGTGTGTTGGATTATGGCACCTTTTTCTTGGAGCCTAGTAGTGTGTCAGGTTTAAAAAAACTAGATGATATTCAAATTAAAGCTTTAAGAATTGTTACAGGCACCATGAAATCTAGTCCCAAAAATGCATTACAAGTAGAGTGTCAAGAACCTCCACTAACACTAAGACGTCAACTCCTTTCAAACAGATTTATGTTTAGATGTGCCCAATTCTCCAATCATCCTTTAGTAATTAATTTACAACTTCTGTCAAGTCTTATTTTATCATCTACATACTGGACTAATAAAAAAGTACCTTGTTTAATTAACAGTTTCCATAAATTACAATCCATTTCTGCTCCTCTACATCAGCACCAAACACTTAGTATATTCCATAATGATTACAGTTCTTTAGTTTTCCCTGTAGTTATACATCTTAATATAGGTTTAAGTAAAAAAGATCACCAACATGATTCCTCTTTTGATTGCATTATTGATTCTGGATGGTCTGATTGGCATCACATATTTACCGATGCCTCCAAACATTCTCCCACTGGCAGTGTTGGTATCGGAGTTTACCATTCTCAATACAATATTGTCCAAAAAGTAAAACTTCCACCAGAGTCTTCTGTTTTTACGGGTGAATGTCTTGGTCTTCTGAAAGCTGTTGAGTATATATTAATAGCCAAACTTAGTAAAACTATTATTTTTACAGACTGTAAAAGCGCTCTTCAGTCATTAAACAATCATCCATTCAGTAGTCGATTAAATCCTGTAATTTATGAAATTCGCAACCTATTATATCAATGTTCACAAAAAGAATTGTCTGTAGCCTTTGCATGGATACCTAGCCACTGCGGAATTTCTGGTAACATAAGGGTGGACTCCGTGGCAAATGATGCAGTACAATCTGGAGATATGTTCCCATACAAAAATTACAGTATTGATTTGATCTCAAACTCATCTTATTTAAGAGATACTTGGGAAGACCATTGGGAAAATAGCAATACTAGTGTTGGCAGATTTTACCGAGCGATACAGCCAAAAATTGAATTATCCAGACCATGGTTTGTGAAGATGGGACTTAGCAAGCATGCTACAACAGTTTTAATTAGAATGAGACTTGGTCACACTTGTGCTCCGGCGCATCTTGCTAGGTTCAACATCATAGACTCACCCGCTTGCAGCTGTGGTTTTGATCCTGGTGATCTGAATCACATATTCTTTGCCTGCCCACTTTACGATCGCTCCATCTTATTATCTAATCTTCTCACATTTGGTGTACCTTTCCCTCTTTCCATTCCTAGTTTATTATATGCAAAAGATGTTAATGTATATAAAGCATTGGCATCTTTCATTATTCTTAATGATATTAAATTGTAATTTTATATTTTAATTTAACGTCTCTTATGTTTGTACCTATTGTAATTTATTTATTTTACGTCTGCTGTCATTATTGACACTAACACTTCACTTCTTCCTACAACATCATTACAACATACTATATATTTTCAAATATCTCTGTAATATACGTAGATGTATTTTATTTTTATGTGCACATACGTAACTGATATTAATTTCCTAAATTTCGAATTCCACATACTATTGATACAATTCACGTTTCCTCGTTTTTTTGGCTGAATGCGCGCACACAGCGCAGTGCCATAAAAAAAAAAAAAAAAAAAAAAAAAAAAGAAATGTTTACACTTTGGCGGCTGAATATCTGACACTGCGGTGGTACCTACCCTTCTTTTTGACGCGGTGGAAATCTTCGAAAGATCCCCGGGCGCTGTGGGGCTCGACCGGGGTATGTGGGATTCTTACCCACTAAAACCCCGCGGCTGTCGCATCGGCACATGAGAGGGGTACCCCAGGGCTCTCCGGTGGGATCTGCACCAGGGGCCCCTCAGTGCCTTGCCTTTGAGCCCGCCGCCGGGGGGCGCATTGCAGCCCGCCGCCGGGGGGCGCATTGCAGCCCCCCGGGAACCTGTCACGGTGCTCACGGGGCCGGGGGTCGCAATCCCGACGCCGTCCTCCTCGGAGTCGCCGCCGTACTCAATGGACGAGCGTCTATAGCCTGCGGTGACTGTTTACCATCAGGCGAGCCGCATGCTTGCTTGCCACCTTGGTATTATAAAATAATAATTATGTAGCTAAAAATAAATAGTGTAGGAGCTCTATTCAGATAGGGATAAACGGTGATGGACTGTTCAGATAAGGATAAAGGGTGAAAAGGTGTCGGATGTATACCTAACTAAGGTCAATGCGTTCGGCGTTCGGTTCGCCTGCTTGACCAATGTCTTTTTGAAAGGTCCATGGGCATGCGTTTCCTCAGACCTTCACGAGAACAACGCGTCAATTCGATTAAAAATACACAATATTGTATATAGGTAAGATGTAAATTTAAGATGATCTCGAAAGATAATTTCATTATTTTTAAAATGAAATAGTGAATTTGCGCGCGTATTTGCGTAGAATCTATGTTGTCTTTGGCTCGTGACACTAATAAAAAAGAAAATTAAATGCAAAGTATTGCCACCTGCCAGCAATCATTTTTTACTAAATATTATGTTGCATTATATTTGCGACAGTGCGCAAACATTGTTTTAAAAATGGAATCCACGCTTGTAATAGCAAGACGACACACACAATACGGTAGAGGAAGAGGATGTTCGATATTGTCCAGTGCAGGTGCCGTCAGAGCAAAAAAAAACGATTAGGACTGAAAGTAGCTCTTTGGAGTCGCTGGACGTTCGGGGTGTGGGTCCTAGGACGTCCATTGAGTTAGTACAACTCCGAGGAGGATGGTGGCTGGGCTGCGACCCCTGTCCCCGTGAACACTGTATCTGGTTCCCTTGGGCAATGCGCCCCCGGCGGCGGGCTTAAAGGCAATATAATACACTGAGGGGCTGCCTTCTCAAGTGCCGATGCAACAGCCGCGGGAGTTTAAGTGGGTGAGAATTAATGATACCGCGGTTGACCACCTTCAACGTCCCCGGGACTTGTGGGGGCACAAGTCCCGGGGACGTTGAAGGTTCCCCTGCAAAAACAAAAAAAAGGACTGAAAGTCTTGCTAATAAAATAAGCAACGCCTACAGGCCTTTTTTGTTTAAATTACTGCTCGGGCATGAGAAAACTTAATTCGATGTAATTACACGTATTTAATCATGTGCAAGTTTCGTGTACCTACAATTAAGATTAATAAGTAAGAGAATATAGGTACTTAAATAAATGATTTCAAATCAAATTAGTAAACAAGTCATTATGAAACGCTTGGGAACCCTGCATTTATTGAAGAATGATTAAATATTCATCATCATCTGCTGATGATGATGATGAATATTTAATCATTCTTCACAAAGACGTCCACTGGGGGTTGCCATAATCCCCACGCTTGCCAATATAGTTCTTCTTCTTCTTTTTGTTCGCTGGCAATGACATACTTAGTTAAATTTAACTTTGGTGTGATCAATGTTCCTGGCTTACAGTAGGTCTATTCCACTTTGATCACAGTATATTTTGTGACAGTAGTCTGTAGTAGTCTTAAAAAAACTTTCGAATTGCGTATTATAGACAAAAATAAATTGGGTATGCTGTCGTTTCTTAAAACAAAACAGTATTTCAGTCAATAGATATCATTTATTATCTAGACAGTTTCCCAAGGTTAGGGTTATTGGCGCAGATAACATACCGACGTAAATATTTTTTTTTATTACAGAACGCGATTACTGTCGCACTTACAAGCGTAATGTAACGTTACTTCAAGCCAAGCTGTTTATGATTTTGGTCCACTAATTAGAACTCCACATATCTTTGATTACTTAAGAGTAGAGTACTAATTACCTTCGAGCGAAATATTCCGATTTCAAGAGCGGGATTAGTGATTCTCTTTATTTTTTCTCTCTTTTATTTTATTTTTCGAACGGCAGGACACACTAGGCATGCTGACTAATTTTGAAAAAATACTCTTTAATGTACTTACGGGTCTACAATTGCCGAAAATAATCATATTTTTGTATTAAATTTACAATTACTAGCGATATTTTCAATTTTTTAAATAGAGTTTGAATTTCGTTCCAAAACGATGGCCGGTGCATGGCGCCATATTGTGACGTCACTGCGGTGTAATTTAGGTAATAAGTGAATCACTGTATGAAAGAAAAAGTTGAGATGACAGTTGTTTATTTACACAGGATTGACGTCATTCACTCTGGTCAGCGTTTATTACAAAATGGCGATTAGCTGTATTTGACCAATTTATTTGCTTAAATATCACGAAAATCTCTCTATTATTATGAAAATGACATGCATTTTTGGAATCAGTGCAATCTGTTCTAATATTTAAAACCACAGATTTATTGGTATTGTGTTGCAGTCATCATGCCTAAGAAAAACACAGTTTAAAAAAAAGTGTAAGAATGACAAGCCCGCTGAGTTTCTTGCGGGATCTTCTCAGTTGAGGCCGCGTTGTGATACCGAATTGAGGAAATAGCTTTTAAAATAAATTACTAGTTAAAAACTAAAAATACACGCTTTTTTATGGACTACTGCACTAAAAAGCAATAAATAAATTATCGAAACCGTTCTTTCTTTCTTTATACACCGTGCTTGTAGTTTATGGATTATATTTATGTGTAAAGGCACCTTTTCTCTGCAAATGATTACAAATGATTGTCATGTGAATACAAATACTTAGCGTTCTTGAAATTTGACAGAAATGTTAAGCTGTTATTCAGAAAAGGCGCCCCACGCTTATCTTTCACAATGTTCAGTCCAACAAATGTTCACTCAAATAAAACTAGAACTCATATCACATAGTCGCAATCTTGCAATAGACACCGCGGAAATTCCGCGAAAATTAAAATGTGTGTACCTATTTAGGTTATTTGAAACTCGGTATATTATATTCACAGCTTTGACCTGATTTAACGAATTCGCCGGTATCAGGCTTCGCGCTATGCCCAGCGTCATCGTGAACAAAGCCTTACTTAAAGGAGTATCTCTTCTCATAAGGGCGCGTCCATTAATCACGTGAGGCTCGATTCCAATCACGTCTCCTTCGCTCTTTTATTGTTCCTTCATAAATACTACTGCCTCATCCACAGTTCAATCGCATATAAATTGAATGACTTCTTATTACTAGCAATCGAATGCGAAAAAAATGTTCGCAACCACATGAGCTCACTATTGCACGTTCGTGGTGAAGACGCGCCTTAACGACCCAACTTTTAGTTCTCATGTTAAACGAGAAGACGAAATTAACGTATTTATAAACATCCGAATGAATGTGTTTGCGTAGACATATTCATTTCTTTTTAAAACGCTTTTCGGATCATCGAAAGAAGACTTTAGAAGTGTAAACAAATATATTGTTTGAAGTTTATTTAAACGATTTTAGAGTCAGACGATTCTATTAGGTTTATGGTTTTGTAGAACTGTTAGAAAAAGAAAACAAAACATGCAATCACGCCTATCTTCCCAAAGTGATCAGCTGAGATGTATGTAGGCTTAACTACAAAAATAATATGTTAGGTAATAATGTTAATGCTATATTAGCCTTTTTTGCTGTAGGGGAGGACATTTTCAAAAGGCACCTGGTCTCCGTCTAAGCAGAGTATTATTCTTCTTCCACATCATCGATATAATATATAAACTAGATTTGGTGTCACGGTTCAAAAAGTGGTAGCGAGAAATAGCGCCCTTGTGCCGCTATTTCTTTACAAGCCACATCCTGACAAATTTATTTTTCCCGATAGGAGTGTCGCTACTGTCTATAATTATGAAACTGTCAAACTACAAGTTATTATCATTATAAAGTCGTTAGTTCACGTTTCGGCCACCAGCACAGATAAGTCATCCTCCGCGACCACAATTTTTAGATGTAATTTTGTTCGTGAATGTTTATCTAGTTTATATATTATATCGATGTTCCACATCGATATACTAGTTCTTCTAGTAAAATAATTAGCCGTCCGTTAGTCTCGCTAAAGCTCAAAAACGGCTTAAGCGATTTGAATATTTTTTGTTTAGATTGCTCTTTTTTTTTAAATTAAACGTAATGGGAAAAAAATGGGAAAATCCATAACAAAAGGTGAAAAAAAGAACGCCATCGTAACTGCGCGGTCAGTTCAAAGTTCACCGCTGCGTCTGTCTGTCGTTATGTTCGCGATAAAATCAAAAACTACTAAACGGACTTACACGCGGTTTTCACCAATAGATAGAGTGATTCATGAGGAAGGTTTAGATATATAATTCGTCAAGGTTATGTGTAAATTGGTTAAAATATAACGATAATTGTTGGAAATGTCGGAAAAAGTGCGGGCGAAGATCTGCGCGGGTCAACTAGTCTATTAAAAATATCATTGGGTAATTAATAATTGTTATGTTCCAGATGTCCGATGGGGCGGCGTTAGTGTTCGCAGACGAGTTCAAGCAGGTGCTGGAGAGGTACCTGTTCGGGATATGCCCCCAGACGTTCAAGGTGATTATTGAATCCCAGAGTCGCACTTAAGTACCCTCACTGTGGAAACCAGTTTGAAGTTCCTCAACCATGACATCCTGCCTTCTTTGTGCCTAAAAAGGCTACATTAAGAATTCATATTCTCATCTAGGAATTCGTATTCTGCATTGTCAGCAGATCCTTCATAATTACTGTAATTTTCGTAAAATGGCCATGCATTTCAGGTGAATCATATTCAATTCATTTATTAGCTGTAATTACCAGGCTCATAATGCCCGGTACACACGACAACGATATAACATAGCGATCTCACTGCGCAGACCGTTTGCGCAGTCAATCGAACGCCCTTGGAGTGTCTACACGTCTACGATATCTGCGTCGATCGTCGTCAGTTCCTAATAGTGTTCTGTGGTCAGTTCCCAGCTGAAACTCAGACGAGAAACATGTCATCCGCACCTACAGAAAGGGTTGTCAACGAACTGAACGATTGCTCGGACTTCCGTCCACACACTACGAAAAAACTGTGCAAACGCGATCGCAACGATTTATCGAATGAGATTTTGCAACTGCCACGATCGTTTGCGCCAACCAGAAAAATCTGAGACAATTTTCGTAAACACGTTAGATAAAACTGTAGGTACAAACGGTCTGCGCAGTCAGATTGCTACGTTATATCGTTGTCGTGTGTACCGGGCATGTCAATGCTGCCATACGAATTAAAAATAAACCGTACTTATCTCATATGATTCATCAAAAGTAACCCTTTTAGACCCGATCCGACCCGAGATGGTATTATACTAGATACAATCACATCGTACTTACTAGTACCTATAGGTTTAGTAACGTATTATTATCGTTCAGTCTCGTTGGTCGCAGATGACCCTGGGCAGTAAGGGAAAAAACACGACCGCAGTCGGCTGCGACCTGGACGTGGACCAACAGGAATTGGCCGGCAGGTGAGTGATCCTTTACTCAATATACGTGCTGATTGGTGGCAAACCGGAGGGCGCGGGTTCAAATCCATGGGAAGTAACAACTTTGTGTAGTTGTTCCTTATTGGCTAGGACAATGCAGGACGTTGACCTGGGGACCTTACTATGAACCCTTATAGCAGGCCAGTTAACACGAAAAGTGACTGTGTGCTTACCATGAGCGCACTATTTAGCCCACCCAGCTATTACGTCACCCAAACAGATCATGGTACAAAGGAGATGTTCCATTTTGGGCCAACACTATGTACACTACATGGAAAAATAGGAAAAACATAGGAGAGTTTCATAAAAATACTTATAAATTAATTTGAAGCAGAGTACAATTGTACAAAAATGATTACTTTTGCAGTTATTTAGTATGTCCACCCTGTTTTTAGGGCAGCCATGACAGTTGCGTTTGACGTTGGTTACTACTTGACAGTTAATGCTATAGTTGACGTTTCGTAATAGATTGTTTACGCGTGGAGTACATAATGTATTTCGGAGTTTTTAGTGATTATTTATGTTTGCGGACATTCATTGACTGTTTCTTTCTTGACCCGGGGCTTTATTGTATTGATTATAGCCTGTGATTTGGATTGGAATCCGCAACAAGTTCAATCGCAGGTATAGTCAGTTGTCAAAATGACATTTTAGATACGTATTTCCGATCCATCATATTATTGTGGGGTGTTGCTACAGTAGTATTATATTCTCTTTGGTGTTGCTCTCCTTGACCAAGATATCTTAAATGTACAATAAAACGAAGCAATATTTAAAAAAGATAACATTACAAAACAGTTACTTTATTGAATAGTTATATATACATATAGTGTACATGGTGTTGGCCCAGGCTCCATACATTTCTGGAACAACTCCTTTGTAAGACAGGTCGTTCGGTGCGCGTGCATGACCACGGAAGAGCAGTCTGGAAAGACCGCGTATCTGAGTTACCTAAAAAGTGAATATTTTATCCATTTAATAATATTTTATGCCTGATCTTATTTACTACTCAGCAGCAAGCAAGATAAGTTACTTTGTAGCAAACATGATCAGGCGCGAAAATATTATAAAATGGCTAAAATAATAACTATATATCGTCGTCCTGTAAAAAAAGAGTAAAGGAACAGTGAGTGGTCCTATCTGTGTTTACGCAAACACCTTGTGTGTGTGTAACGTTGAGTTTAGGTAGGCCTTAGAGCTTCAACGATTACGATGGCGACTCTGAGGAGGACGGTGGCGAGCCGCTCTTGAGCACCATGACGGTACCCGGGGGACTACAATGAGTTCCCCGGCGGCGGGCTCAAAATCAAGGCACCTGGTGTAGATCCCACCGGATAGTTAGCCCTGGTCGGCTCTCATTTACGGATGCGACAGCCGCCGGGGTTTAAATAGGTAAGAATCCTACGTACCCCAGTTGACCTCTATGATATTAAATGTAAGGGTTGACCCCCACAGAGTCCCGGGGACTGATTGTAGGTTTCAGGCTGATCAGTAATTTTTGTTCAGGCTGGCCACCCTATCGCTGCGCGCGCACACGGCAATGCGGTCCGATTGCTCGAGGTTCGTCGCCGCGCTCGCGAATACGCTCGGTGATCTCGCACGCACTGCTGCCAACCGACAAGTGCTTAATGCTGGTATGTATACCAGAAGAATAATTAAAAAACTACCACTTACTTTTAAATTTACGTTTATAGTCAATAATTTGATCCTACTCGTATATCTATATCTCCAAGTCGTCACGTTATAATAGCCGTTTTAATATTTGTCTTTTCTGCGTTGCTTTGCGAAAGTTGGTAACTGTGTTTGCGGGAAAAATAATTGTTACCTTTTGTAATACAGCAGCGCCTACTTTGGTGATTACATCGCAGCGGACAAAACTATAAATTGCGTTAACAATCGTAATTTTTACTTCACTCTGTAAGCAGCAATACTGGCGCTGTGCTGTAATTTATCCGATCTACAGATATAATTGCAGCCAGTTATATTGGCTCTGTGGCGCAGCGGATAACCGCTTGCTTTGCAAACTGAAGGTCGTGGGTTCAAACCCGGCGGGAAGCAACCTTACTAGTTTCTCCTCACTTATTGGGGCAATTCAGGCCGAGTACAGAGCGCACGTCTGTACTATAATATCTTCTGTACTTTATGATTGTCCGCTGTGGCTACTAGTGGTACTATTTGTAAGGTTAATATTTTATTTTAGTATCTTATATTAAATATGTTTTTATCTACATAGCCGCAATAAACGAATCAAACAAGAAACGCAAGCTATCCAAAAGTCAGAAAATGAAGATTCAAGCCAAACAGCGCACCGCTCTCGCTGTGAAGAAGAAGGCAGCTGCCGTCGCAGCGGCCGCAGCCGCTAAAATGACGTTGTGAATTAACTGTCCATGTCGTTTAATAGATGTTTAATATCTAATGGTTGCCCGTTGCCCGCTCAGCGGCTCCTCATACAACACTGGCAACGTAGGAGACTAGGAGTATAACTTCGTTGTCAAAGAACGCTTTTGGCTCATGATCGCCTGATACTTTTGTGTGGGAGTAGTCGCTGTGCAGGTAACAAAAGGGTTGACTGCAGGTTGCACTCAGCTGCTAGGACGGACCCTTGCGCCAGGGTCCTACCACCATGAACAGCAGTTCAACCTCTAAACTACCTCTAAACTAGTTGTAGTCGTAGCAACGACTACAACTAGTTTAGAGGTACGCCACTAGTCGGAGTGCAACAGTTTTTAGAGTCGTCTGGCTAGATTATACTAGCATAACAATATATTTCAAAGATAATTATTGCATATACATTTAAAGCCGATTTATCTATTGAAATCATTTTGTTCAGCACAATTTCAACATAACTACTTACTAGTCATTAAATTTTAAAGTATGTATTTGTATGTAGTACTTTGTTCAATAATACTTCGATTATTATAGTAATTTAGTCAATATGAACTAGAATATAGTGTAAAGTAATTGATATTCTTATGTATATTTTTATCCAGCTGACCAGGGTGCAGCTCCACCAGCGCTTTTTTTACGTTGACAACCATTTTTTTTACATTTAAGATTAGAGCGAGAAAAAATAACAAAAATTATTAAAATCGGTCAAGCCGTTTCTGAGTTTTAGCGAGACTAACGTTTAGAAGTTTAATAAATATAAGATATAAATTAAGTCTATATAATTAATATTTCTGGAAATATCCCTCACGTCTCATCGAAGATGTCCTGGTAAATAGTTTAAAAGACCACTATACATCCTGGCTTATAGTGGTAACAGTGGTGGGAATAAATAACGGGATTCCACCATTGTTTTAGGCGTTCGATACTGTTAATGATGCTGGATACTCTCTCGGAAAATACTCAAAAATATATAAAATACGTCTGATTCAACATTCTATTAAACATTGGATATTGTGAAAATTGTCTCATACCTAGTACTGTATTAGAAACTTTATAGGATATAACGCCATCATTTGTAAATTCCTGCATATAATTCGTTCATTTATCCATGCTTAAAGGTAAGTATTATACATATTTTCATGAACACTCGTTCTATGTTTTTACAGATTTGAGTCTTTTGTTTCCAATCAGTTGTATGACCTTACGTAAAGTGTTTCTTAGCTTTTCATTCATCTGTTGATGTGTTAACTTTACAATGACTTAACAAGTATTTTACTGTATAAAACATAAATTATATCATAAGTCTTATATTAATACAATAATGTACGTTAATTTTATTCATAAATAAAGTTTAAAAATCCAACAATCAATCAATTTTTATTTAATAATATTATTAAGGCGCCCATAGCCATTTTTAATCCTAATAATTGTTCGGTAAACTAATACTTGGTTTAGTAATGTCAGGCAAGGTCAGTCCTTAGATAGGTGAACATTAGTAGCTGAGCGTCGTCGTTAAGATAAGTCAGAGGCTTAACCCGGCCTACAGATTGGCCACAAACCGTATGATCAAAAAATTTTACCTATCACTCTTTTCATTTATTAAAATCTGCTAAGAGATAAAGCACAATTAAAATTGCATGAAGAATTGACTTGCTGCTGACGTTTCATTTGCTGCCAACTCATTTGCAACGATATCTCGTAACAATAATATTGTTAACAAGCTATTTTGTGTAAGTAAAAATATTTTGTGTATTGAAAAAAATACCACAAAGCCTCAACACGGGCCACACAACAATATTATTGAGCGTATGTGGCTTAGGTATGCGGGGTTATTGAGCGTATGTGGCTTAGGTATGCGGGGTACTTAACATACCTAACACAGAGTTATTTTCCTTTTAATGTATTACGGCACTTAGTAAGCACACTTTACTTCCATCAGTGACTGAACCATCATTCAACATCAGCAGGGTTATTGCGTATCTTTAGCCACCCAAGTGACTATCAAGCTTCAGTTGTCCACCGAAATTTGATGTCAACCGAAAGTGTGATAACATTGGTATTACGTATGGCTTTCGGTGGACATCAACCTACGGTGTACTACGGTGCTCATCACTTGTCTTTTAGCCATCTCTACTTTTTTATCGACATTATGCGACCAAGTTGAATATCCCCCCGAACCATTATACAAAGAACATTTAGTGGTACTTTTTAATTTGCAGGTATTTTCGCCTTGTGGATATTGGGAGCATAGACAACAAAAGTTTAGTAAAAAAAACCCAAAGATATTGTGAAAAATCCTAATTCTATGAAAAAAAACAAACACTAATTTAAAGAAATTCGAGGTGTTTTACATCTTTTCATGCCATTTGCCGCTAAATTATAAGTCAGTGACAAGAGAAAGGCAGCATCCGAAATTAATCAAAAATAACTATGTACCTACTTCAGTACATTATAGCTCAATGTATTATCGCGGACAAGAATGCTGTACCAGTTTACAATAAAAATGGTTTGAACGTCGTTACCTACGTGCGCTTACCCCGCCCGCATGCATTTTGGGCCAGCTCGTGCAAGCATTTATCATCATAAAGGTGGTACACCGTTCGTACCGCGAGAGTAGTAGGTACTCTCGCGGCACGAAAAAAAATCTTCAACGATTCATCTAAATCTCAACTTCACAGCGTACCATATACCCACACCCACCACACACCATAAGGATACACTGGATGCCCCCAAGGATACACTCCAACCAAATACATTCTTTAGGTCAAAAAAAAAAGTTATAATCCTGCGAAAATAGTTGTCACATTTTTACCTACGTTGATAATGCTTCTAGTCAACGTTTCAAATAGCCGGCTTATAGTGACGATCACCTTCAACAGTATAAAACACTGCTTCTTATTAGTTGCTTTCACGATGGTCATCGCAACTTGGGTGACCATCAGTTTGATGTACACTTTACTTACATAATACCAATTATAGGTTATCGATACAGAAACATCTGTCAAATATTGTCTACGGTGATCATCACCGAGAATCGGTGCTCATGACGTCATTTCAGTTGGTCACTCAAGTTAGGCAATACCGAATGCATCATTTGACAGTTATTTGATAGCCACTTAGCTTTGGTGATCATCACTTTAGTTGTCAAACGAGATACGTAATAGCCCCGCAGGAGTATGGTGAAATAATACATTTTATGAAGTGTAAGAAAGCATTAAGTGTTCCAAAGTTCCCTCATCGAGTCACAGAGGGATCCCTCACCCGGATCTTCGCTAAAAAAACGACGCAAACAAAGCCTAGGCCTTTGAAAGAGAAAGCGATCGCAAGTTACCAGAGGTCACAAGCGTAGCCTGAATTGTCATTTTCTACCATTTATTAATATTATTGGTATATGGTATGGTATAAAAGCACCAACTCAAATGACAATAATGAATCTGTCAAATGTTTTCTTCATATTTATGTCAATCAAAATGTCAAATGAATTGAATTGTCTGTCATGTCTGTCTGTCAGGCAATGAAAAGCAAGAAAATATTTTACGCGTTATTTATTAAATATTTAATATAGTACTCTGTCTGTATTTATATCGTATCCTGGTTGAATTTACAAAAACAAACATCTTGAGATTAAATCAAAATGGAAGATAATAACCTGATGAAAGAATTAAAGTATTTAATCATACACGTTAATGGAAGCGAGAAATTAAATGACCTGCACCATGATCACGACTATATGTAAGTAGTAATTACAATATATTATATACAAAAAGTAAGTACAAAGCCTCCGTAGTAGCGCAGTGGGAAACTGCTCGCTTTGTAAACCGGATATAATATAATATTCTAGGACAATTTCACACACGGTTATCTGATCCCAAACTAGGCAGAGTCTGTACTATGGAAACCAGATAACTGATACTAATACTTATATACTATTTTTTTTTGTAAATACATTGGTTTTGGTATTGGTTTGTATTGTAAATACATACTTAAATAGATAAATAACACCCAGATGCTCGGCGGGAATCGAACCCACGACCTATCGGGTAGCAGCCAGGGTGTCTAACCACTAGACCAACAGGCCCATCAGGCCGTCGATATCGCAGGTTTAAATCCCGCGGGAGCAACACTTCGTTAGTGCTGACTAGCTACCGGTCCCAATTTCCTATCGATCCCTTACTAATTAAAATAGTTACCATCGATAGCTATAATGACATATTATTTCCGTTTCAGTAATAACATATTAGCAGTTTACTGTTGGTTGTTCAAATGACAGTCTGCCAGGGTTTTAGTTATCGCTCCATTTCGGAGGTTTATCGCGGGATATCGATGACTTGATCGATGATAACTTACTGTTAGGGATCGATAGGATATTGGAACTTGCAGTTAGACAGTACAGATCAATAAGCTCATTGTCTACAAAGTAAGATGCGTCGAATGGGAGACCAGTCTCATCGTCATACTTCGTTCATTGCAGATTACCAGATGACCCTCCAAAGACAAAAGTAACGCAAGCAAAGAAGACAAAAAAGGAGCTGACAAAGAAAAGCCAATTGAAAGCAATATACAATTGCCAGATATGTGGATACAAGAGCATGCAGAAAGATTTACTTAATAAACACATGGTCACACATAAAAAGTGTAAACCGAAGAAAGCACAATCCATACAGTGTGCTGATTGTGATGATGCTTCAAAAGCCCCAGACGGTTACGAGAAATGTCCTCACTGCAGTTTCTATACGAAAAACAAAGTGAGCTTGAAAATCCACATGAAAATTCATTCTAACGGAACCCCGTACAAGTGTACCGAGTGTAATTACTCCGGTAAAGATTTGAAGGAGTTGATTGTCCATTATTCAGGCATTAAGGACTTGAGTTGTGAACACTGTGATTATCGGACTCATGTGAGACGGCAAATGGCTACGCACAAGCTGATTCATATGGATGAAAAACCATATGCATGTGGTATTTGCAATTTCTCAACGAAGTCCAGTCCAAACTTGTACAGACATATGAAAATTCACAAAGGCGTGCACAGAGGGTAGGCAAAAAAATGTATTCGGCTTGTTTCACCTATTTTAAGTATGTTATTATACCATTTCAAATATCCATATGCAAGCAAATACTATAGACATATTAATTTGCATTTGAAAACAATAATAAGTTTATTCAGCTGCTCCATACTGACAAAAATACTTTGCCTACCCTAGGATTTCTCTAAACAGTCTTAAAAAAATCTTAGTTTGGACATGAATAAATATATTTTTTTTTTATGTAAATGGTTATGTTGGTAATATTGGTTAATTTAAGGATATTTGTGCTGGAACATGAACAAATAGCATAAAGCATAAACAACTCGCAGATATTTTTGCCTGCTTTCAGTGCACACCACTGATTAAATTCATAAGCAGACGTGAAGTAGGATCAGGTAGTGGCTGGATGTTTGAGGTGTTAGCCTTTTTGCCCGACTGCCCCAGAAGGAGGGTTATGTTTATCAAGAGTATGTATATATGTATGTCTATTTCTTTGCCACGGCCTACACACTAAATGGCTTGATGGATTTAGATTTTGACGTATAATATGTCTTTAGATTCATCTCAGTTGTGGGAGTGACATAGGCTATATATTTTTTTTAAAGTTAATATGGCGGGCGTCAGTCGCCATTTAGTATTTTTTTTTTACTTGCAATAACAATATACCCACATTGATGTTTTTGGAAGTAAAAAGAAAATTCATCCATCAAATGAAAGGTCTTAACGAGGTGAGTTGATATATATATACATGTATTATGTATGTATAATGCTTTGATTATATATACGTCTAGATACCTAATAGTCTTGTAACGTTACGTTAATAAGCATAACAACCTCATTATTCGTGTGTGCGTGCAGGCCTCGTTGTACACTCGCGTCATCTGTGGTTGTGTGCGTGTTTGGGGATCTCCAGTTATAAATATTTTTCCCATAAATAGCCATAGCGTTATCGAAATAAAATAAAATAAAATCAAATCAAATTAAATTAAATAAAAGATTTGAAAAGAATTTAAATGAATTGAAATTAAATTAAATGGCGTGTCCCTTACCATCAGGTGAACGTCTTATTTGCCTCATGACCAGGAAGAAAAAATACTTCTAAGCCCTACCTATATAAAAGTAATTAATTTATCAAAAAAATAAATTAAAATTATTATAATTGATTTATTTCATGTTTTGGTCACGTATTAAGTTTCATTGAATTCATTTTTGTCAAAAGAAAAATTACCCCAGACTTAAGATATATTCCCCCATTATTACCTAGCCACACCAGTCTAGTCGGACAATGTACAAATTGTCGTAAAAAACAATCGAGTTTTTATAATAATCCCTCACAGAATCTTAAGACTTATGAATGGAAAATTAAGTTAGGATCTTTATTAATTTTACTTAGTTAATATTTTCACGATTTGATTACACAATTCGGCAAAAAGTTTTTTTTTTGCGAGCACAAACCATCGGTACAGTTCAAGTGATACTAAACAACCAAGTATACCAATTTGATGTTTTGGTATACTTGATATTGTCAAGTGTTTGAACATCGAACACGCTATCTAGACGTATATATAATCAAAGGTATAATGAAATATAAGTCTATTTTGTTTGTTTGCAGTCAGGCTTTTTATGATTCTATATATTGGAGGGGGAAACATTCAATAAGACCTTGGGACTCTGTTTAGGGACGACCGGGGTATGGGGGATTTTCAGTTTTTCACCCACTAAATCCCCCGGCTGTCGCATCAGCACATGAGAGAGACTTGGTTTTTCTGGTGAGATCTGCTCCAGGTGCCCCTGAGTGACTTGCCTTTTAGTTCAACAAGTAGGGTGGCCACTCCGAGGAGGACGACGCGGTGACGGTTGGGTTGCAAATTCTATCCACTTGAGCAGTCAGGATTAAAAGGCAAGGCAGTGCTGTACTCTGAAAATCCAGTTTTCCCCCCTCTCATATGCTGACAGCCGCGGGGATTTTAGCGGGTAAGAATCCCACATACCCCGGTCGACGCCCACAAGTTTGGAAGGTTTCCCCTGTAAGTATAAAAAAATAACTACTTCGAGTGTCCTCGTATTGCTATAATAAGTAAAATGGCTAGCGCTGTATATAAATTTTTATGTTTTTTTTTGTTGAGGTATCTAGTGCTGTATTTAGTCGTAATAATAATATAAGGTCAAAAAAACTTGGTTATGAGGGTTTCTGTCAATAACTTTTGTTTTATTATGTGGTGAAATTAATAAAAATCACACTTAAAGCATCCTTCATAAGCATTTATATATTAAACTTAAATACAACTAAATAAGGTTCAAAGCATTTGCAGAGACCTTCAAATACAAAAGTCAATAACGACGCGCGTAGGAACTATGTCTTTGTTGAGGTGCAAATGATTTTAGAATCGCTTGTTAATTTTTTTAAGGATAAGCCCGCACTGCGAATTAGACCCGCGCGATATTTTTGGGGTTTATATTCTATACTAGCTGACCCACGCAGCTCCGCATGCGCTATTTTTACGTTAACTAAACTATTAATAACAGACATTCGCATCGAATACATAACCTCCTTTTTTATAGTCGGTTAAAAACTGGGACCCACTTTTTACTTGCTCTCCGAACCAGTTTATTCCAAATGGCGTTAAACGGTTACCCATCTATTTAATGACCTTACCTAACGTTGCTTAACCCGATCGATTACAAAACCTTGATAACAACTCTCTATGAGTGTTCCCTTACTAATATTTATTATAATTATGAAGAAAAATTGATACCGGACCAAGCGTATAACCAAGTACCCATTTTGATATTAATCCCCTCTCCCAAAAGAACCGTGCTAGATTACGGCATAAAAAGTATCCTATGTCCTACCTCGTAGTAAGATCTCAAATCATGCCAAGTTTCATTTGAATCCATTCAGTAGTTTCGGCGTGATGCTCAGCCGTGATACAGACAGACAAAAATTAAAAAAAATACATTTTCGGCCTCAGTATCGGTTATAGAACGCCCTCCAAATAAGATTTTCAAAATATCTTCAATGTACAGAATTGGACCTGTTACAGTTTTATTATAAGTATAGATATTAAGGAATTTAACCTAACACGCACTGCGAATAAAGGAGATGTTCCATTTTGGGCCAACACTATGTACACTACATGGAAAAATAGGAAAAACATAGGAGAGTTTCATAAAAATACTTATAAATTAATTTGAAGCAGAGTACAATTGTACATAAATGATTACTTATGGAGTTATTTAGTATGTCCACCCTGTTTTTAGGGCAGCCATGACAGTTGCGTTTGACGTTGGTTTACTACTTGACAGCGAATGCTAGGTAATAGATTGTTTACGCGTGGAGTACTTATTGTATTTCGGAGTTTTTAGTGATTATTTATGTTTACGGACATTCATTGACTGTTTCTTTCTTGACCCGGGGCTTTACTGTATGGATTATCGCCTGTGATTTGGATTGGAATCCGTCGTATAAGTGCTATTTCACAAAAAGTTCAATCGCAGGTATAGTCAGTTGTCAAAATTACGTTTTAGTTACGTATTTCCGATCCATCATATTATTGTGTGGTGTTGCTACAGTAGTATTATATTCTCTTTGGTGTTGCTCTCCTTGACCAAGATATCTTAAATGTACAATAAAACGAAGCAATATTAAAAAAAGAGAACATTACAAAACAGTTACTATATTGCATAGTTATATATACATATAGTGTACATGGTGTTGGCCCAGGCTCCATACATTTCTGGAACAACTCCTTTCCGCGCTATTTTTGTCATTTCTATACAGTTTTCGGCAAAGACGCAGACATGCGACAACAACAAAATTAAAATCTTGATTTACGAATCCCGCGCGAATTGCGAAGCCACAGATTTTTTTCTGCGCGAAATATAAATCGCCAGTGCCAATACAAAAACATGATTACATGACATTATGATTCCATGTGTTGCATAATTGCGATGAAAAAAACTGCGCGGTTTTTATTCGCAATGCGGGCTTAGCCTAACAGAATAAACATGTTATGATTTTTGATAGATAAAGGTATGAAATTATTTGTTTATTTTATTTCAATGACTCCTTTGGAACCTATATTAAAAACGCTAAGAATCGAAAATAGAAAAACTAAGTGGCGTTGGAACCCCTAGGGGGTTCAAGAGGAAAGCACGAATAAATATGTACCTAATTTATATTAAATTTGTATTCCGCTGCTGGTTGTGTACTCCTGACGACATTTTATGATGCCTGGAGTTGATACAATTAGGATTTTGGCTCGCCCGGTAGTATAGATACCCGGTAAGTTACTGCAAGTAGATACCACCGCCTTCGGAGTCGCTGGACGTTCGGGGTGTGGGCCCTTAGAACGTCCATTGAGTACGGCGGCGACTCCGAGGACGGCGGCGGGGTTGCGACCCCCGACCCCATGAGCACCGTGACTGGTTCCCGGGGGGCTACAATGCGCCCCCCGGCGGCGGGCTCAAAGGCAAGGCACTGAGTGGCCCCTAGTGCAGATCCCACCGGAGAGACCTGGATCTCACGTGGTTCCCTCTCATGTGCCGATGCGACAGCTGCGGGGGTTTTAGTGGGTAAGATTCCCACATACATCGGTCGAGCCCCACAGCTCCCGGGGATCATTCGAACATTTCCACCGCGTCAAAAGGAAAGGTAGGTACCACCGCAGTGCCAGATATTCAGCCGCCAAAGTGTAAACATTTCTATATCCCGGTGTGAAGGGCACTGTAGCTGGTGAAATTACCGGACACAAGAGACTTAATAACTATGCGTCCATCCATCAAGTGTAAGAGACCAACGTTTAACCCTTTTGCTGTCCGCACAGTAATACCCTTGACACAGGATTATTTTCAGACAAATCCTTTATTACAAGAAACTACTTACTTGTGTTTTTTATAAGCTAGCGCGCACCCATCCATGGTTGCGTCACTACTTACCATCAAGTGAGAGCACAGTCAAGCATTAGCTTATATTGATTGAGTGATACTACTACGACAATAAAAAGAATACTGCTTTATAAGTTGCTATACGTATCAGTTTTCAAACAATGAAAACCGCATTGTAAAGTTCTTTCATCTACTCCATTGAGTCACCCTTGGAGTCACCTCATAAAACGAAAAAAAAAAATTGTAAGGTGTACGGTCAGCCAAAAATATGGTTTACCACCCTACGGTTGAAGTTCATATGCACAACACGTAGACAGAATATAATACAGACACATACCAAGCGTGCCGCCGATAAGGACAGAAAAATAAGTACATACTAAATTTAGAGTTGCCACGTAAGGGAAATTTTACCCTTTGTGTAAAGCAAATACGGAGGTTGTTGTAAATTATATTTTCTTTCCTAACCAAAAACCACTTTTTTGACACAACATTTACTTTTCTTACATTATATCGTCTTAATCTATGACAGTCTGCAAAAAGTACGAAAGTGATTGTTATAATAATGTCCTCCTAGCCGAAACGACCACAGCGGCCAATCTTTCAAAAGATCAGCCATGTACGCAGGAGATATTATAGTGCACAAGTGCTTGCGTAGACACAAGTGCACTCTCTCTTCCTTTATATAATAGGTACCTCTCATAATCCGATGGGACGGAAGACCGACACGACTGGGGAGAAGTTAAGCGCAGGACCGACTTTACATGCCCATCCGACGCATGTGTGGCGTATCTCGGATCACGGTTTCGGAACGCCAAAGGGGCTGTCAAAAAGATGACAGCGCGCTAGTATCTATGGCAGAGACATGTTTTAATTATTACGATTACTCCACTGTATTATAAGTTGTTCTCTCTCAATTTGATTATAAGTGTTTATTACCAAAGCTCGGCGTTTTAATTTGACGGACAGGAGTCGGGCATACGTCCTATCGCAAATCCCGACACATGGATCATCTTACTTTACAGACAATCAGGTCATCGGCCTGCATTGTCCTAGCCAGATTTGTTGCCCTTCGCAGGATTCGAACCCACGACGGAGGCTACAAAGTGAATGTACACTTAATATCATATATGCTGTAGCTAAGGTCTATTCCACATTATTCACCTGGGTGATATCACGTGGTGATTAAAGTGGCTAAGAGCTGTAGATAATTATTAGCCTCATACAAAAAAGTTAGGAGATAAAAACAATAATATGCTATTTCCCAGAGAGGTCGGCAAAAATTTGCTTTCTTATAACTTAATATACCTAATACGTACTATGGCCATTTACCGGGTATGATTTAGTAAATTTCTCCAATATACAAATGCAAATCTATAATAGTACTAGTATCTTGGGACAATCTGCGCTTGACCAATGACCACCTGATCTCAATCTACGCAGATCCTCTAGTAAGGTAACCAGATAAATTATTACAAATACTTGTAAACTGTATAAATACATAAATAACACCCAGACAATTGTTCGGAATCCTTCGGAATCGAACCCATGTCCTATTGGGCAGCGGCCAGGCTATCTAACCACTAGACTAACGGATCTAGGGAACATACAACCTCCTCACGATCAGCCAATAGTAAATACAGCTATTACCTACCAGCAGAGCTATTGCGTATCTTTAGCCACCCAAGTGACTATCAAGCTTCAGTTGTCCACCAAACTTTGATGTATACTGAAAGTGTGTTTGGTATTTATTGGTGATTCAAGTTAGGCAATACCAAATGAATCATTTGACAGTTATTTATAATAGTCACTTTGCTTTATTGATCATCACTTTAGTTGTCAAACGAGATAGGTACATAATAGGGGGGCAAATGAAACAAACTATTCAACGTCGGTACTATTTATTTATAATTCAGACAAATTTACTAATAAATTGTAACCAACAACATACATACATATATTTAAACAACATGCATATAGTAAAAGCACGATTAAATGTACAATGACCATTGTGCCTATAGATAACGAATGTATACGTCCTGCGCAGGCTTGGACGAATGACTTGAGCGCTTACGTTATTGTTGAATATTTAAGCATTCGGGAATAACTTTTAGCAACCTAATTAATTCTTTTTGTTGCTGCTATCCACAATATACAAATATCCATATCTTCAGGAAATCATAAAAACAAATTCGGGAAATATGAGACATTTTTCGATGCACCCAGCATGTGGGATCGTGTATGATGCACTTGATAATAATTTACCACTTATTTATGGTAGTCTCTCTTTTATACACTGACAACACTGATAATGGCGGTCAATAAACTGAAAATTTTAGGTTATGGATGAAAAACAAGAATTTATCGATCTTACACGTAACTTTCAAGTAAAATAGTAACTAATTTAGAGCAATAAGATCTAAATAAGTCGTTTACATGTATTAGTTTCTAAATGTAATCTCTAAATTGGCCATAATAATTCACGTTTACCTGTGAAACGATACTCCACTAATTTTACGTTCACTGTCACTTTTACAGCCTATAATACTGCACTGCACGATTCTTATAGGATTTCCACAACACACAGTAATGTCACAGTTAGTTTTTTATTGAATTTTAAGTTATTTATTTAATATTAAAACCACGATAAAATTGTCACGGAGAAAAGTGGGAGCAAACGTCAAATTTGTTTCGCACCCACGGCGCGGAAAAATCGAACACATGCTGAGGGACAAAAAATCATATACACTGTTTCTTTCTATCACACGTAACCTACATAAACGCATTCTTTTCTTGCGTGAATGAGAAAGAAAGTGTCCAGCCCTCTATTGTTTTCTTCCTCTAAGGCACAACATAAAACAACAAGGTTGATTTTCTCTAGCAATTATTCATACAGTTTCTAATGCTCTCTTTATCGTTAACGTCAACACTGACTTGCGTTTCTAATTTAAATTGTCGCATCTGATTGAAATGTTCAACCTTATTGTTATTTTGATTGCATAGAAAGTTTTGTCAAAACTGGTAAACGACTTTCTTGGCCGACCGTACCTACCTTTTCTTTTTACCCGGCTTCAAAAAGAAGGTAATGTATTCGACGCGTATGTATGTAATATTAATAAAAATGCGGAATAGGTACTCGTATTCACTTATGTTAGTCTACGTGGCACAGTGTTTCATGGGCCAAAAAAATTTCCCTCTGCTGTTTATAGCTTTAATCGATCAAAGTAGGTATGCATTTAAAATGCACGAGTAAAACACCCAGGTGTCAAACTCAAATACTTTTTTTTATAAAAAAATATAGGAATTTACGTGAGCGTTAACTTATAAAAATTAAAATTAATTCTGAAAACGTAACTATCCAAGATATTTATTTTAAATAAATATTGTCTAATAAAACGTCATTGGACGCATGTATTCCCTTTTTTATTTTTGGAAAATCGCTTCTGGATTTTGAGTTATTAATTCTTTTCATATTTTCGTAATTATTTTTTTTCTTCATAAAAACGGAAAAGTGGGACTTGTGACTAGCACAAAAAGATAGCTCTTAAAAAGGCCAATCTATAATAAAAAAAACCACGTTCCACTTCCGCGGCCTTTGGAAGAAATAGACCATTCTGCTCTAAGGTCAAATTATACAGTATAGGGTTGTCGCAAAAGGTCACTCAATTTCTTTAAAAATACATAAGTAGGGGTAAGTACTTCTGTTTAAGTAATAAAAAGTTATCGTATAGCACGCCTGAAATTACAGTCAGGAAGACAAAGAAAATCATTCAAAAATATGTAATCACGATATTTCAGGCGTTTGACAAGTACTGGCGGTGGTGCAGTCTTCATCATCATTTCTCAATCGTGTACCAACATGAGGGTTGGCGCTCTTGAGTCCCCTTTCCATTAAGGTCTCCAGTTGGGGCTTGGATGAACAGCCTCCAGCAAAAAGGGTAAGCCCCTGCTGAGGCAAAGTAGCATCACGGGACTTATTCAACTCCATGATAACATAATGTTGTCTTTTACTTACGCGAATATTACACATTGAAATCAAACTACTTTTACGGATTTTATCGCGGTTTATTTTTTTGATTTTACTATCCCGACGTTTCGAATGCTTTGCATCTCAGTCCTCCCGTGACCATGGGTGCTGCAAAGCATTCGAAACGTCGGGATAGTAAAATCAAAAAATAAACCGCGATAAAATCCGTAAAATCCATGATAACAAATAAATTCTGCGTTACCGGGTAGGCTATCGTGCCACCAAACAAAAATACGTAATAGATAGCTAGAACAACATAAGCCTGAAGGCATTTATGCGTATGGAAGTACGCAGGTTAAGTTATATGTATATTTGTGGAGTTTTAGGCAGTGAAAACTGTTCCCGCCATCACCACGTGGAGGTAATCCCCCAGCTTATGTCATATTACGAGGACGTATAGGTAGGAACCTACATAAAATGGCCTGCCAAGCATGCAATTTAATTTAACATATTAATGTGATGAGTTACTTACTGTAAAAAAATATTGTTCAAAACAAAATTAATTAAGGTCAAACAGAGTGACAACCCTAACACAATTTTTAAAAATTCAATTTCTCCCAAAGGCCGTGGAAGTGGAACATGTTTTTTTTATTATTGGTAGGCCTTTTAAAGAGCTATCTTTCTGTGCTAGTCACAAGTCCCACTTTTGAGTTTTTAAGGAGAAAAAAAATAATACAATAATAATATAATGCATACCTTGATCGATTAAAGCTATAAACAGCAGAGGGAATTTTTTTTGGTCCCATGAAGCACTGTGCGTGGGCTTCTAAACTAATGTACCAAATCTCATGAGTGTATGTATGCAGGTTTGTCCAGCGATTTCCCAGAAACTATAAATCCGATTGTGGTATTTCTTTTTGCAATCGTTTAGTATCTTGCAACTTAGGGAAGAGTGCAAGTTTCATCAAAATCGGTTCAGTAGTTTAAAAGATATGGATTGCATAGCCGTTCGAGTTTCGTGATAACGTGAACGCAAGTTATAATGAACAATTAGTGAATCGCATTTTGCTTGTAATTTTTTGAACTTCACGACCATATTCCGAAATATATTTTTGTATACAGTTCACATTAACTGATTTGATGCAGCTCACGTACTGCTGATATCCATCATCATCAGCCGGAAGACGTCCACTGCTGAACATAGGCCTCCCCCTTGGAACGCCACAATGAACGACAATTGGCTATTTGCATCCACCGGTTACCTGCGACGCGCACAAGGTCTGTCCACCTAAAAAAAAAAAAAAAAGTTTTAGCTAGTGGGAGGCTGATATTTTACTAGCATAAAATTCACTAAGTGCTAAATATAATATTTTCTTCAACTTCAAAGAAAACGAAAATAAAAAGCAATAAGTAACGAAAATAATATTGAAATCGGTGCTGATTTTAGGAACATACTATAACGCAATTCTTAACTGTTTTCGTTATTTAATGCTTTTTAGATCATTTTCTTTGAAGTGGGTCTTTGTTTTATCTGAAAACATTTGTTCAATACGTTCCCGGGTCCCTGTGGTCAGCCGAGGTATGTTTGATTGTATCGGTTGGGGTTTGATCAGGTGTCCTCAGTATCTTGCCTCTGAGCCCCGGGAACCTGTCACATTACTCACGTCACGGGGATCGGGACTGTAACCGCCTCCGCCGTACGTCTTGGGGCCACACTTAAAAAGACCAGCGACTCCAAAGGAAAGTTGCCAATACCTAGTTAAGTCGCTGTAGGCTGTAAGTGAGCAGGCATCTCGCATTCTGTTGTACCCGCTTTATGATATTTAATATCAGTCGCTCAGTCTAATGCGTCCAGCTTTGTCTACATTTTAAGAGTAGGTACGTGGCACAGCGGAATCCGCTTGCTTTGAAAATGTAGATCGCGGAGAGCTTAATATCACTCCGAAATCAATGTGGAAGTAGTAATAATCTATCTATACATATAAAGTCACTTGTCCTGACTGACTGATTCATCAACGCACAGGCCAAACCGCTGGACCTAGAAAGCTGAAATTTGGACAGTAGGTTCTTCTTATGACGTAAGCATCCACTAAGAAAGGATTTTTGAAAATTCGACTCCTAAAGTTAAATGTGGTGTTTTCTTTTGTATAAAACTTTTTATCGTGTGGTTCGATTGACTTAAAATTTACTGAAAAGATTCTCTAAATAAAATAAATCATTAAACACGTATTGACGTGTTTCGGGAATTTTCAAGAACAACCTTTTGGGGCATCGATATAATATGTAAACTAGATTTGGTGTCACGGTTCAAAAAGTGGTAGCGAGAAATAGCGCCCTTGTGTCGCTATTTCTTTACAAGCCACATCCTGACAAATTTATTTTTGCCGATAGCAGTGTCGCTACTGTCTTTATGAAACTGTCAAACTTCACGTAATTAACATAATAGAAATGTTAGTTCACGTTTCCGCCACCAGCACAGATAAGTTTGCAACCGCCGCGACCACATTTTAGTTGTCATTTTGTTCGTGAATGTTTATCTAGTTTATATATTATATCGATGTTTGGGGGTGTGTTAGGGGTTGGTAAACTCTGTAAAAAAATTAGCGGGCGAAGCCGCAGGAAATTTCTAGTGTAGAAATAAAACCAAACAATATACTTATTATGTATAAAAATGCAATTTATTTACACGAAAAAAAAAGTCACTTGTACAAAATTCATTTTATCAATACAATATGCCTAACTTATAATAGTGAGAGTATTACGACGACGACATGATTCATTTCAAACTTTAAAGCGTGCAGCACATGATTCATTTTACTATAACCAGAGAGAAAGCTTTCTAACTGCCGTACACGTAATTATTTAAACTCTCGGAGGCGTTTATGCATATTTTCGATATCTCTACTCACTGGCTGCGAATGTCGAAATAATCCGTTTTCAAAAGAACTAAATTAATGATCATTAACGTTAATTGACGTTTGTAAGTGCGACAGTAAGAACGTTCGAACATTCAAATTGTCGACTGGCTAAGCCAGAGTAAAACAGTTTTTCCAACAGATGGCGTATGTATCGATTCTGGTGTAGGAAGCCTTCTCTTAATTTATTCCAAAGACATTTATTTACTTAGAACGAGACCGGCCTTATCGTGCAAAATATTCATCAAAAACTTGTTACACGTGTAATAAGTCAGCAGGAACGAGCTCGACAATTTTAGAAGAAAATATGCTTATTGTCTATGACAAAATGACTGAATTATAAGGGATGATAGTTTTTGTATGAAAAAATTACTAAAGGCCGCTCTGTGGCCTATATTTAATCTCTTTGTAAATCATATTCATTCCTATCTATGGTTAGAAGTGTCGATTTTACATAAATTCAGTTTGAACACAAATGTCAGGATTTAAGGCCAAGTTGGCATTAGACTAACAATTATTAATACAGCGATTATTTTAAATTTTAACAATCACTCCGACCTAAAGAATGATAGACAGAGCTCATGATAATGGTAAATGAAGCCGCATAAGGTGATACCACAGTATAAATAATAAGAGTAAAGTCATATGACTACAAACGGCTGAGATAACACAAATATAGTCGTTTGTTGTTTATTATTTATATATACTGTGACCATCGATATAATATATAATCTTGATTTGGTGTCACGGTTCAAAAAGTGGTAGCGAGAAATAGCGCCCTTGTGTCGCTATTTCTTTACAAGCCACATCCTGACAAATTTATTTTTGCCGATAGGAGTGTCGCTACTGTCTATATGAAACTGTCAATTATTATCATTATAAAATCGTTAGTTCACGTTTCCGCCACCAGCACAGATAAGTTTGCAACCTCCGTGACCACATTTTAGATGTAATTTTGTTCCTGAATGTTTATATATTATATCGATGACTGTGACCATTTAACTAGTCTTACTTTAAGCGCGCCATCTATACTTATTCGTATAAATAATAAGAACCTCCTTTTTTGAAGTCGGTTAATTAGAAAGCTGCGTAAGCGGTGTACATTCTTGGATAAGAGAAGACAACATGCTGAATTTATTTAAATCATTAACTTATTCATAATCATTATCTCATTCGTATTGTATATGGTTTTTAAAATCGTACGCAAACAAAAATAAACTTCAGTTATTTAAAAAAAAAGAACAAGAAAATAGGAGTTCGGTCAGCGCCAAATAATTTTAATAAAAAAAATATTAAAAAAACAATACTTACCAAATTAAAAACAATAAAAAATAGCGAATATTCGTGACGGTATAATCTCCAACACTTGTAACACAGTATTTAATTTAGGCGTGCTCGTAAATACTTATCGTCCAAATCCGGAAATTTTGGATCAGAATGAATTCTTTATACTGGCCGTAAAGACATTTGATTATTTTTTAACATGCGTTTTAAGCATCTTTTTTTAATCATTTGAATCGGATAAGGAAGCTGGCTAAATGCTAGAATAATTTTGCGCTTCACCCTAACCTTCACTATCGCTAATTATTGTTAAGTGAACACTGTATCAATATTGCATTAGTCTTAGAAGTACAAACGCGCGATGCTATATCTATGTTAACAGGTTAAAAATACTACTTTAATAGGACGACGCAGTGACACAAGGGGGTGGGAAGAGGTATTGGTAAATGCTTGTAATTACTGCTGCAATGAGTATTTATTTGTATAAATATAATAATACTGACATGCGCATAGCTGCCAATTAAATAAAACCCGTTACTGCAGGTTTTTGTCGAAATTAATAATAATTATGTTCCACATTTATCTGTGATCTGACAGTGTCGCTACTGTTTATGCTAGGCGCGAACCACACACAAACGGCATAAGGCCTCGTTTACGGAAACGCGGGGCGTCGCGCGTCGCGTGTAGCGTGGCGTCTCGCGGCGCGTCGGACGTTTTTATTGTTTACGTAGCGGCGGCGCGTGAAGCGGCGCGTATCATCGCACGCGTAAACACAAACTTATAGCAATATATGATGCTGTTTATAGAGACGCGGGGCGGGAAGAGTGGCGGTGCCCGCCGCTGCGCCCGCGGCGGGCACCGCCACTCTTCCCGCCCCGCGCCGCCGCGTGCAACGGCGGTGCAACTCACTTTTTAACATACAATTTTCTTCTAAAAAAAAAATCGATCATATCATACTCCATTGCGATGGTGACTACGTCTGTGTTGCATGATTACCAAATAGACTGGCAGAAGGTTCCGCCACAGGCATCGCTTCATCGAGAATCACCGCTGCGTGCGCCGCCGCGATGAACGCCGCGTGAGACGCGGCGATGCCATCCGCGGGCGCCGCCGTAAAACACGCTCTATTTCAAGCAAACGCGTGTAAAATCGCTTCTCCGTAAACACACTCATACAACGCCCTACATTTGAATTTAGTGCGGGCCGCGCCGCCACATGCGACGCGCGACGCCCCGCGTCTCCGTAAATGAGGCCTAAGGCATAAGGCACGATGCCGCTTCAAAACTTCTGCATACAAAATGTACTAAGAAGACGTATTGTGAATTACACTCATGCGGCGTCCGTGCCGTATCCATTCCACGCCTGCGCCGCGCCTTATGCCGTTTGTGTGTATTTCCGTCAAAATGTTCGTAAGAATATTTCGTCCTACTATCAACTCAGATAAGTTAGTCGATCTGTTAGCTAGTTGTCATTTGGAAGGCAATGGCAATTGCCTGAATTAAACGAACGTTTTTAATTCCAGAGCATGATCTATAATCTACATTCCTACTTTTTTATACAAAATGGCTTTTTATATAAAAAAAAATATATTTATCGTTAATCGATGATTTCACCAGCGTCAAATGAAAATTAAATTATCAAGTAAAATAAAAAATGGAAAATGTGATGGCGATCGCGAACCAAAAAATCTACATGTGTTCCGAACTTGTTATTAGGAATATCACGATAGAAAACGTCCACTATACCAGAGAATTAATCCAAAATCTATATTTTAATCAAGGTCCGTTATTAATTTCATTTGTGTATGAACGATCGTGACTGGCGTTAGAAAAATGTTGACCATTTATAACATCGATATACTATACCAACAAGATTAGAACAAAATGACATCGAAAATGTGGTCGCGGTTACAACTATACACGTACACGCAAAACAATAATATGTTCATATAAAAAGATAACTTACATACTATAAAATAAGGTTCAATAATAATTGCAGACAATTGAGCGACAGCCGTCTCCGTAGCTCTTATTTTCGTGACCACTTTTCGGGTCGTGACAGCAAATCTAGTTGGTATAGTATATCGATGATTTATAAGCTTAAATTAGTCTTGGTACATTAGCGTAGTACATTCGTTACGATATCAGTCGCGTACATACTTATGGTTCAAGCTTTTTTAGGGCGAATATTGAAATTTGCAAAAACAAAATTCGGCTTTATCCAAAACTACCGCTCATAGACATTATGGACGCCGTCATCCACATTTAGTGGCATTATACAGTGGTAAACTTATACATGATTTTCAATTAACCTAAACATAGTATATACATTAAAATAGTCTTAATTCTACCCGCATTCGTTTGAAAGTCACATTTGATAGAGAAAATTGTTTAAACTTCGCTAAGTATAGAGTAGATTAAAAATACAGAGAAAGTAATTCGTCCCTTTGCTGTTGTGCCGGGATGGTCCCTAGACCTGGCAATGTTTTTCAACAAATCTATGAATATGCATAAATATACTATCAAATGTGACAATATTTTGATTCTTTCAAATCTATTATTGTGATGTCGATTGTGATCATTCGTACGTACAAATAATTAAGTCATAGCTACGTAAAACTAGCATTTTGACTGTAAATATTTATTTACCAAGTGGTGCCTTGTGCAAGGGACAGATATTCTGCCGCCAAGCAGCAGTGTGTAAACATTGCTGGGTTCCGGTGTGGAGGGGACTGTAGCTGGTGGATTTACCGAACACAAGAGACTTTATAACTAATCGTTCAGGGTCGGGTAGTCTTTTTATACAACGAGATAAGTAAGTTCTTCGATGGTAGAACCACAGACGACTACACTGACGCGCGTCACCCGAAATAATAGTCATTAAGACTTGAGTCCGTCACTTTCACCAGCTACAGTGCACTTCACAACGGAACACAGTAATTTTTACATACTGCTGCCTGGCAGCAGAATATCTGACACTGCGTTGGTGCCTACCCTTCGCTCCTTTGCACCTCCTTGTAATAAAATATTTACAGTCACACAAGTGATCTCTAGTATGCAAACATCGTCAAAGAGTAGTCTTCTAAAAAAATCATAACTATGACTTTATTGTACTACTGTTATAATACTAATTATTTATTATTAATACTGAATTATGTTTTGGTCTGCATGTGGTAATTAATTATGATGGAATAAGCGATGAAGTGGTCCAATTCGACCAGTTGGACTTCTTCGGAAGCGGACATTTTGGGTGTGGGCCCTGGACATGCATCGAATACGCGGGGACTCCCCCGTGAGGACCGTGACACGTTCTCGGAAGGTTATAATGCGCCCCCGGCGGCGGGCTCAAAGGCAAAGAGCACCGGGTGCAGATCCCACCAAACCCAGGTTCGCCTCTCATGTGCCGTTGCGACAGCCACGGGGTTTGAGTGGGTAAGAATCCCATATACCCCGGTTGATCCCCCACAGGGTCCCGGGGACGTATTGAAAGTTTCCCCGGCGCTGGCCACAAAAAAGAAGTTGGGCCTCTCAGAGGCGGAGGGAGGGAGATACGTCCCTGAAGTGCACTCGAGCTCGTTGCTCCCCTGCCCTTGAGGCTGTAGTGCTATAAGCGCTCGTCTCTTCTTACTCGTTGGAAAAGTTATAGCCGTTTTTGGCCAATAGTAAACCTACTTCCATAAAAAAAAAGGCTTTGCAACCCCTGTGACCATTTTAGTTCTATACCGAACTTACAATGTCAACAGACGTAATAGCATTACGATTGCATATATTACTTCTTGTGTGGTGTCCGGCCTGTGACTTTATATTGGATTACCTTCCACCTACGCTGCAATCCCAAAGACGCCAGCCAAACAGGGTTTGCACCAAAACGCAGGATGTTATACCTCATTGATTTTCAAATGTCATCGATAGATGTCGCTCTATGATTTTTGTATATGACATAATTTCATTTGCGTATTGTTAATAAAAAAAACATAATACTAGTGTTGAGTTTGTAACTAAATATTAAAAATAACCTGTGATAATATCGACACTTAAATTTTTAGTACCTTATATAAATCATCACTTATTCCACCAACCACTAAAAATACTAATACTAATCACTAATAAATGCATAAAAATACCTACAAAAATACTCGTTATACTTGGGATTTGTACAATTCGTTATATAAAAATACTATTAGCGCACTAAGATACTACCTTATAGTCGATCGTTATAAACTACGGGAGGGTAGGCATACACATTACACAGGGTGATTTGAAAACCTTTAACAACCTCTTAGCGATAGCTTCATAACATTATGCTGAACGATATTTGATATGCCACTAAGAAATCAACATTTCTCCCCGTCTTAAAAACATAAAAATATTTATAACTTACAATGAAAAAGGAGATGGGGATATAAACAGGGCATCAAATTGTTTTAAAATTTACAAATTAAGTCTTTTCATATGATACCATACTTGATATTGTAGTCACTTTGAAATTTAAGACTTTATTTCAACTCCCATTAATATTTTTTTCATTTGCGATGAATTTGGGTAATATGTATTTAAAACTATTACAAATCTATAGTACAATGTGATGTAAAGAAACTACCTCTAAGAGTTAAATAGTGTTTTTAAATTTAATCAACCTGTATACATCATTTTCTTAGTTTAGAAGCGGCCATATAGAAGGCACTAAACTAGCGGTTCTGTACGATGGTATATTTGACAGTTTACTATACACAATGCAGACAGATTTTTTGCATAAATACCATCGTCCCGTCGACATTTTGGTCTAAACAACTGTGTTTTATGATTTTCAAGTTCTTTATTAGTATTATCCAGTCCACAGATACAGCTATCAAATATGCCAACCAACAGCGCCGCGTGTATAAATACATCGATAGGGTGTGAGCGCCAATTACTGACAATTTAGGTGTTAACTTACCTGGCCAAGAAATGGCACGTCTACCCTATTATAAATCTAGCTGCACTACGGTTTTAAATGCATCAGTTACGTACCTTTAAAGCGCATTTATGGATAATTTAAAAATACTAAAAACTTCTTAGAAATAGGAAGTATTTTTTATTACATCATAACTAGCGAACCTGGAAACGTTTAGTGCCAATAGACAATATTTTCGTAAATTATAGTGATATTACAAAAACTTCATTTATTACACTGCATTAAACATGGGAGGTTTGAGTATTTTTAAATTAACCTGTTACCAAATACATACGATGCCTTCTGTGGAAAGGAGCTATCCTTTCCGCACATTATATTAATACTTAATCATTACATATTATGCAATCTCTAATAACTACTGGCCTGACGTTGGCAACACTGGTAATAAATATATACTTTAATGACAACACCAATAAATATTATACTTTATAGATCGAATCAGTCGAGAACTGATCATATGAAAATGTATTAAAAATAGTTTCCGTAGGAATAAGGCAGCCAAGAAACTTAAAAGAAAACTGCAGTTAATTTACTTATAAGGGGAACCTTTCGGTCAAGTGTGACATTGTTTATATCCTATGCAGCGTTGCTATCAGCGTCTACAACGCATTGCGCCACCAAGCTACTTGTCAATCATCGAAGCAGGTCGATGACCTGCACCGTCGCTGCCAAATTCAATTTAATAAGGAAAAATAAATGTTTTTGGCTAAAATTTTAGACATTATTTATATATTTGGAACGTGTATCGCGGGCTGATTAATCGTATTGAAGCAATCACGTAATTTAATCGACAACCTGTATATCCATATATCTAGCATTTAGTTGTTAATAAGTACATGCAAGCCTTGCGTTTTTTCACTACAGGGACCTTACCATGAACTCATATAGCAGGCCAGTTAACGAAAGTAACCTGTGCAATTACCATGAGCGCACTAGTTATGGTACATATGGTATGGTATTACTGCGCTTATGGTACAAAGGACCATTCCCATATTAGTATGGAGCTGAAAGTCAGAAATGCCATGCAATGACCAAATTGCAGCTCTATGTCATATGATAACTATTTAACAGTATTTATATGATAACTAGATTTAATGTCATATAAAGCACCGGTTCAAAAGATATTGGACATTAAACATGATAACTTCCTACTGGTTTTATATACATTTTATCGTTTACAGACGGCATTTCTATTAGTTTTTCACTAGGAACTTCATGATCATCACATAAGCTAAGTCAGATCAGTGTTCTTTTATATACTTATCTGTATGTTATCAGATAAACATGTCAGTTATTTGGAATTATCTAGTCTGTCTCCATTGTATAGTGTCAATATGTATGTGAAAACAATTTCGTTAGATACACTGGTAGTGCAATGTCAACAGAAGTTCTTATTATTTTAATATTTTTATCCAGTGCTTCATATGATTTAAAATTAACAACATAATTCTAGTTTTTATTTATTAGAGCAATCTTGTAATATACTTGATCTGGGCATTTCTGGGGCACAAATGGGCATTGTCCTTTGTAACACCGGTCACTTTACGTGTTAAACTGTCCCGCTATAAGAGTTATGATAAGATAAAAAATGTAACTAAAATAATCAGTCGTTACGTAAAATTGTATAATATTTTGTATACTAAACGGAGGATCCTTCAAGCGAGTGAGTATTTATGCTCGGTCAGGACCGAAGCCACCAAAACGGTTTAGTTGGGATATTGTACTTGTTTATTTGAGACGATAGTCACTGCTGCCTGCAGACGGCCATTACAGCTTTAACGGATAAGGGGTCGTCCATTAATCACGTGATGTTTTTTTTAGCAACTTTTTAACCCCTCCCCCCCTCCTGGTGATATGTGGTGAGGTTTTAAACTACACCCCCCCCCCCCTATCCAAACTCACGTGTATTTTTTTGTACAAAATTTCAATATAGTTTATATTGAAATTTTCGGAATATTATCTTTAAATACACGTACTTAACTGATTAAATGTTGAAGGGGAAGTCGTTGCCGGCAACGGTGAGTCAAGGCCACGTGCGCTGTTTGGTTTAGAAATCATGCATTCAATGAAAAATAAATACACGTGATGTCTCATTATACCCCTCCCTCCTCCTGGTGATATTTCGTGATTTTTTCGGAACCCCTCCCCGCCTTTCGAGCTTCACGTGATTAATGGACGACCCCTAAGAGGAGGCGATCGCTTATAGCACTCCAGCCTGGAGGGCAGAGGAGAGACGGGCTCAAGGGCACCTCAATAAGGCACGGTTTGGGCTGTCGCTCAAAAGAGAGCTGATTCTACCACCTGATCACAACGCGCCTCAACTGAGAAGATCCGGCAAGAAACTCAGTGGAATGATGCTCTTCGTTGAGTTCGCATACGTACGACCCTTAGGCCTCGCCGGCGAGACCGCTGTCTGTTTGATAGTGTAGCATACGGATGTCAGGTGAGAGTCGGTGCTATGTCCGTGGTCCAATAGGAAAGACTTTGACATTGGGTCTAACTACTATCCCTTTGATATTTTGGCCTGTTGTAATTTCATTATGATGCCACTGATGAATGTGGTTGTAACAAGAAAAATCAGTCACTTAAAAAAAGCCCGCTGAGTTTCCTGCCGGATCTTCTCAGTTGAAGCTGCGTTGTGATCCGATGGTAGCTTTAAAAATACTGACCATCTAAAAGCTAAGCCTATTTGAAATAAATTCATTTCATTGTATTGTTATACTACATGTACGTTGATACTTCGCTAGCGTGATTCAGGAATGAGTGGCGCCATCTCTGAAATTTTACGTGGAACTCTCTAAGTAAGGATGTTGTGTCAGAAATTCTGCCGCCAAGCAGCAGTGTGTAAACATTGCTGTGTTCCGGTGTGAAGGACACTGTAACTGGTGAAAGGACCGGGCACAAGAGACTTAATGACTAATCTCTCTGACGAAGTCAGGTGACGAGCTGCAGTGCAGTGCTGCTGTTTATAGGCAGACGGGTCGCTTACCATCAGGCGAACATCTTGCTTGTTTTGACACAAGGAAAGATAAAAAAATCACATAAATTACTACTGTTCCTAAAAACGATGTTGTTTTCATAGATTATTGGGGGAGTGTTATTATATTTGCACCTGGCATCCCTACGTAAATCTGCTATAATAATATTGATAGTAAACTGTTTTTGTAAAACTATACTGTAATCTCTTTTGTCACAAAAAAAAACTATTTGTTTTTTTATTATACTAGACAGATTGTCATTAATGAATAATTGTCAATATTAATAATAATACCTTTATCATTTAAGTGGTTAAAGTTAAAAGCCTAAAAGAGAGGAAGTATAAATAAATAAAATTAAAACCTTAAGAATATTGCCATCTCAAAAAAATCCTATGGTCGCATATTAAAATGGAAATGTTATCATCACAATACAACTACCATTATATTATGTTTAATAATATTGCCACATTATTACATTAGGTGTAAATGTAGTAGATTTTTTTCTACCACTTATAAGCAAAAGAAACACATTAAAAACTTATTAAAAACTACAGACATAAATACAGCGCTGCCATTTTCAATCACGTATTGTGATAAAATACCACAAAAAAGTGGCTATCATCCGAAACAAAAAGTCTATCGTAAATGCCAACAATCATTACAAAATGCTACCAATATACAATGTTGCCAGCGTCCATCACAAAAATTCTACCGTCAAATATTATAATAATACAAACCCAACAGGGGGAGCGTTATTAGCTGTTAGCAGATGCGTCCAGCCACCCGCAGAACCAATTGTAGTTGAACATGGCCGAGTATGGATGTTTTCTTTTCTTGTGAAGCCGCAGGGATTCCTCCGACGCGTACCAGTATTGTGGGAATTTGTCGAATGGAAACTTTTGGGATTCTTTTACGTACGGCTCTGATGGGTCGTCTAAAAAAGAAATTATAATTCATCATTAACAGCCAATAGACTGTCAAAAAGGGCCTCCCCCTTAGGTGGGGTTGCCATAATCCCCACGATTGGCAAGCGCCTCGGGGATCGCAGTATAGGTGGTGTAGGTAATCCAATAGAAAGTCGCTGCTGCCAGTATTCTTGTTTTCCCTTACTCTCCTCTTACGGACACCTGTACCTATAAGTACCTGTATCTATATTGATAATGTGTCAGGTGACGAGTGTTAATAGGCAGGAACAGCTTGTCTAATCACGAGGTCGAATGAAAAAAAATACCGGTCAAGAGCGAGTCGGTCTCTCGCACCGAGGGTTCCATACTCTCAAAAAGCAAAAAAAAAACCTTAGTACTAAGTTTGTTTGTCGAGGTGTTTTTAGGATTCCTGAAAAACTGTACTATAAGCTGCGCCAATAAAGAAAAGAATCTAAAATGGCGGTTTGTAATTGTAATGACAGTTCAGACCGTCAGCAAAACAGAGTTGCCAGGTAGGTGATATTTTCAACCGACTTCAAAAAATAAGAGGTACTCAATTCAACTATATTTTTTGTTTGTTACCTCATAATTCCGTCATTTATAAACCGATTTGGACAATTTTTTTATTTGCAATGGATATAGTACCAAATTGGTGAACAAACACGTCAACAATAAACAACAACGAAGAAACTTAACAAAAAAACAATGTACGGTAACAAATAACAATAACATTTAAGAATGAATTTTGAAAGGACGGAGCGCGTCGAGACAGCGTGCAAACATATCCAGAATGGTTTTTTTTGCATGCAGTACCGACGTGTGTGACTTAAGACAGGAATAATGTGCGAGTGAGAGGAAACGATAAGCGTCACCATTTATCATTCTTCATTGGCGCAGGTTATACTTAGAAAGATCATTTTATTTTTCCCGTAAAATATAGATAGACATGTATTACCCATAATTATTTCAGATTTTTCCCTCCATCAACTTCGGAGATAAGGGGGTAACGGTATTTTTTTGTTGACATTTTTGATCATCAACCAAAAACTTCGTGACATAAACCAAAATAAAAATCTGTTTTGAGATATGCAAATGAATCCCTTTCATATGATCCCCCACTCGATATAATGGTCTCATTTTGAAATTTTTATGACCCATTTTGAAGAAAGTAAAGAAAAAATTTTTTTTTTTTCGCAAATGAAAAAAAATCTTTGGTGTGGTGATGAGGTTGGGTAAGTAAGATCTAAAACTATTCCAAGTTTCAAATCGATAGCATCAGTGGTTCCTGAAATATATAGGTGTGACATGACAGAAAAACAGATGGACGAAGTCAGACCTAAGGGTTCCTTTTTTACCTTTTAGGTATGGAACCCTAAAAAGTGGGAGGGTATACTCACAGGTGGGTAGACAGTATTGGCAGAATATCCTATGCCTCTTGCCTTCATGGGACTCCAAGTGCTTCTTATGGTGTTTCCTCCTAGTGGACACGTGGGGACAGCAAGGACATGGGATTGCATGGTCTTTGGGCACGGAGCCATGTCTCTCCGCTGCGTGGGTTAGTAACGTTGAGAATACTCTGTAACCCTGCAAGAAGATAAACAGAAATTAATATTTGTATCGACTAGAATCTACAAAACAATACAAATATTCTTTATTGTACACCAAAAGATAAGATACAGTTTAAGAGGAAAAGTAAAATTACAGTCTAACAAACACTTCAAGGCGGTGTTATCGATAAGTGATCTCTTCCAGACAACCTAGGGGTACAGGACAGAATAAAGAAGGGTAGGTGTCTCATACATATACAGTATATAAATATTACAATAAAATATATAACCGTACATTTCTATACATATCTTATAAAACAGGAATTATAAATAGGTACATATGATGATAAATAAACAAAAACAGATAAAATAGGAAAAGTTTACTGTGACTCTGTGAACCTAGTCACTCGATTAGTATGAACGAACAAAATAACATCCAAAATATTGTAGGTATGTATATAAGCAGTTTTTGTACGGCGGCGACTCCGAGGAGGACGGCGGCGGGATTTCGACCCTCGTGAGTACCGTGAGAAGTTCCTAAGGGGCTATAACGCGGCAGGCTTTAACGCAAGGCACTGATGAATATCCCCACCGGACAGCACAGGTCTCCCCCATTCATGTACCGATACGACATCCGCGGGGGTTTAGTGGATAAGAATCCCACTTACCCCAGTGGACACACATAGAATCCCAGGGGGACCTATTGAAGTTTTCCCCGCAAAACAAAAAAGGTACAAGCATTTAAATTATTTTAAAAATAATACATAAGCACTACAAATCAAGGTTCAAATCATCTACAGACTTACGAAATAAAAAAAACACGCGTATTTTGTATTTTTAATTTATTGTGACCGTTTTAAGACTCGTTGCCCTCTAGACAATGTAACATTCTACAAGCGTTAACGCGAATAGAAAATATAAAAATGTATGAAAGTGACGAATTGACACCGTTAGCGAATGAAGATATAGATTCGCTATGAAGCGATTACATCTTGGCTAGGCTCTCTGGTGTCAGAGTTATTGAAGCTAGCTTTATTCTTCTGACTTAACTTAACGACTGCTGCCTAGAAGACAACAACTGAGACCAACTTCTTACGTACCCTCGGAAGCACGGATACGCTCAGTTCATATGCCACTAAACGGTCACCCATCTACAGAACTGATAATTTAAAGGTAATGGAGTCAAGTTAGGTTGCCTGGAAGAGATTGCTTTTTAGCGATAAGGCCGCCTTTGTACATTGATATCTTCAACGTATTGTTCAATTTACATGTAACTTTTGGTGTACAATAAAGTGTATTTATTATTATTGTCAAGTCAAAAATAGTTTATTTCAAATAGGCTTAACGCTAGCACTTTTAAAATGTTGTTTTAAAAAAAAAAAGCTACCACATCAACGCGGCCTCAACTGAGATGATCCGGCAAAAAACTCAGCGGGCTAATCATTTTTTCACTTTTTTTTTTGTGTGTCATGTTACAATTAGATCAGAGCGACAGTGTGTCTTGCCGTTCAAAAGATCAAATAAGACAGAAAAAAAATACGACGAAAGTACAACAAACTAAATGGCCAATTAAAAAAATTACATAATAGTAAAAAACTTACTTTAAAACAATGCTCGCATCTGTACGGAAAATTCTTCCATTTTGGATTCTTCTTTCTGCTAAACACCATCCTATATGGTTCAGCTGGAAACCAGTCTTCAGGGTCCAGAAGTAGTTCTACCAGTTCTACTCCTGAAAGATCAAAGTCTGTTTAGCATTCAGCTAACGATACTGTTAGCTCTTTCTGCGCAGACCGGACCAATAGTAACGCTGATTAAAAGGACAAGGCTAGAGCGCTTCAAGCGCTCGCCTCCTATTGTCCAGTGAAGCTGTAATGGCCATCTGCGGCCAATAGCGTCTATCACTCCCAAAAAAAAAAAAAAAAGATGATTAAAAGATCTGTGGGATAATTTTGGAGTGGGCACGGGAATTAGAAGGAGAGTTATATTTTTTGAGAGTATGTATATCTCCATCCCATATAAGCTTGGAGGCTATTACAAGTTCGTTTGCGGCTCAATAACTACATAACGCATACATTGTCAACTAGGCGCGTCAACAAAAACAACTTTGTATTACCAACCTTTTTTTGCTGCCGCGTTAACGGTCAACTATACAGCGGGGGTGTTTTATGACTGCATAATAAAGTTGTAATCGCCTTCAAGCTTATTTGGTTTATCTTTTATATGCCTATTTCTTTGGCACGGCCTGCAGCCTAAACCGCTTGATGTGTGAACCGATAGTGACTTATAATACGTCGTTAGATTCGTCTTAGTTGTAGGAGTGACATAGGCAATATACTTTTTTTCTAAAAATTAAAATGGCGGTCTTGAGCCGCCATTTTATTTTTTTTACTTCCAAAGACATCAACATGGGTATCAAATTAAAGGTCGCTACGATACGAGTTCAAATATATATAAATATGTATACGTTTTATGTATGTATAATGCAATTTAAGTCCATTTTGTTTCTTTGCAGTCAGACTTTTTGTGTTTTGATTTGACCCCGATTTGACCCGGAGTTAGTGGGATTCTTACGTACATAAATTGATTCCACTAACCCATTTCTATCATCGGACGACGAGACGCACGGCAACTACGCAAGCTTACGTTATAAATATCCCATTAGTCCGGACTAAGCGATTTGCTTCCTCATTAATACGAACAGCTAAGGACTGGAATACTTTGCCTGTTTCAGCTTTCCTATTTCTTATTATAAAATAGGTGTCTTCAAGGCAAGAGTGAACAGTCTAATGTGCTTTACCATCCCCAATTGCATGGCCGTTCCCATCAGGTTGGGTTGCTGAGAAGCACTAGCTTATGACTAGAAAAAAAAATTGGGAACCTGAGATAACTATGACATATATCAGACACCGGTCTCGCCGGCGAGGCGGAAGGGTCGTACGCATGCGACCTCAACGACGTGCATCACCCCACTGAGTTTCTTGCCGGTTCTTCTCAGTGGGGGCGCGTTGTGAACCGGTGGTAAACTCAGCCCTCTCTTAAGCGACAGCCCAAACCGAGGCCGTGCCTCGGCTTGGCCTGTGGCCCGTAATGGCCATCTGCGGCCAATAGCGTCTAGACTTGCCAAAAAAAAAACTGACATATATACACGGCTATATACAACGTGTTACAAAATACCCCGTAAAAAATATAATTAATTAATTTTATTATTTTCACTGATGTGCAAACCCTATTTCAGTCAAATTAAAGAGTAAACTACGCAGAATGTAGATACATTTCTACGTAATTCGCGGTACGACAAATTTTTTAGAATGTTGAAATATAAGACTATGTATATTTTGACTGTGAATGGACCATACCTACCATAATCATGTTATCGATATTGTGAGAGATTAGCTCGGTGGTATGTCTTCCTTCTATGCAATATAGTTCTACATCCTCTTTGATTCTATCATTAAAATAGGTTCAACTCATGTAATTAAGCGTAACGATATATTCTCTCTCTGTAATGTGTAAAAGAAATGGTAATGTGTGCTGGAAATAAATCTATACAAAGAAAAAGGTGTTCAAGCTTTTATTTAATGGATGGAAATCTCTGAAAAACAACAGCAGAGCGTGGTTGATCATAATCGATACATAACTACGATGGCGGCCTCCACGAGCTGTGTTCTACCAAAGTTAGAAGATGGCGTCGGGTTTTCAAATTGGAAATTCAGAGTAAAAGTTATATTGGAGGAACGGGGATTATGCTCAGTGTTGCAAAAGAGTAAAGAAAGTGATGAGAAATGGATGGATAAAGACGCGAAAGCGCGTTCCATAGTTGTTCAATGTGTGTCGGACAGATACTTAGAAATTATAAAGCAGAGTAAAACAGCCGCCGAAATGTTCTTACATCTGGAAAAAGTTTTCGAAAGAAAGAGCGTATTTAATAAGTTATTCTTAAGGAAAAAGCTCCTTGCATTAAAATACTCGAAAGAAGATAAACTTCAAGATCACTTCCTAAAGTTCGACAATGTGGTAGCCGAACTTGAGGCAACGAGTGTCAAACTCGACGACAGCGATAAAGTATGTAATTTATTGTTGACGATGCCAAGCGATTACGAAAACGTTATTACGGCACTGGAAACTATGTCAGAAGAAAAGGAAATAGATATAGATTTTGTGAAAACCAGACTCCTGGACGCAGAGTTAAAATTAAAAAGTCATAGGCAAAGCCTTGTAGATTCAAGCTCAAGTTTTTTTGCATGTTATAAATGTGGCAGAGAAGGCCACAAAGCATATCAGTGCAAACAAAGCTTACCTAAACGAGGTACAAGAGGTAAAAGAAGGTATGGTAGAGGCCACAGAGGGAAGGCCACAGTGGCAGAGACAAATACCTGTGACGAAGAGATATTTGTTGCAGAAAGCACATCGTCAGGGAGGACTCACTCAAATGAAAATGAAGTGATATTTGTTATTGACTCAGGCGCAACACATAATTTTGTGCAAGATAAATACATAAAATATATTACAAACATTACAGAGTTAGATGAACCAATACAGATTAAGATAGCTAATGGATCATTATTGGAAGCAAGAAAGAAAGGTATTTTCAAATTAATGTATAATAATCAAGTAATCGAAGTAGAAAGTTACATAGTACCAAATATAGCGCATAACCTGTTATCGGTGAGCAATCTTATGAATAAAGGAAAAACAGTCACATTCAAAAATGGAAAAGTAATTATAAAGTCTATTAAAGGAGAATACCATGGTACCAAATTGGGTAAATTATACATCTTAAAGCTAGAGTTACCAAATGAAAAAGCAACTAGCACATATTGTAAGCTTGACAGTGATATTTGGCACAAAAGGTTTGGCCATTTGAATCGTAAAGGATTAGCAATTTTAAATTTGCCATATACGAATGAAGTCTGTGACACATGTATGAAAAATAAAAGTACTCGATTGCCATTCAAATCTATAACCAGACCTCAATCGAGACGAGTCGGAGATTTGATACATTCAGATGTTGCTGGACCAACTAGAGTTCCCACCAAAGAAGGATACAGATATTTCCAGACAATAATAGACGATTTTACCCACTTTACTCGTACATACTTATTGGTTCAGAAGTCAGAGGCAGCACAAAACTTAATGAACTATATAAATTCCGCTGAGACAGAAAAAGAAACAAAGGTAAAAAGAATAAGATGTGACAACGGAGGTGAGTATACCTCGAACAAACTTAAAAGTTACTGTGAAGAGAAAGGAATTTGTATAGAGTACACATTACCGTACAGTCCACAAATGAATGGAAAAAGTGAACGAATGAATAGAACTATATATGATAAAGCAAGAACAATTTTAGACGAGTCAGGCTTACCCAGACACTTATGGGGACAAGCTGTATTGACTGCTACGTTTTTGATTAATAGATGTCCAACAAGAGCTCTCAATAATAAAATACCTGCTACTTTGTATGGGAAAGAAATGATGCTAAATAAGCTAGTAATATTTGGAAGCAAAGGATGGATGATGACATTACCTAAAAATGACAAATTCAATAGTAGAGCAGTACCAGTAAGAATGGTTGGATATGCGTTAACAGGATACAAGGTATGGGATCCAAGTCGAGATGAAATATTTATCACAAGAGATGTAAGATTTGATGAAAGTGATATAAAGTATAGAAATGAAGAAAAGTGCATGGAAAATTACAATGAGAACAGAAAATATTTTGTTGAGACTGACGAAGAAGATAAAAATAACGAAGAGATATCAGAACAGACAGGGACACCAAAAGAACTCGAGGAAGAATTAACAACCCGAGAAGAATATGTAACTCGAAGTGGAAGAACTATAAGACAACCTAAAATGTATAGCGAGTATGAACTACATGAAGCATATTGTTTAATAAATGAGGCCCAAGATCCAGAAAGTTATGATGAGGCTGTAAAATTAAATACAGAGAATGAAGGATTGTTGTATACAAAATCTGATAAAGAAGCTTTGGAAACATACTCTGATGCAGATTGGGCAGGAAATACTACTGATAGAAAAAGTGTGACAGGGGCAGTTACGCTGTACAATGGTAATGTTACTGCTTGGCTGTCACGTAAGAAAACTTGTGTGGCCCTAACTACACTAGAAGCTGAATATGTTGCTGCTGCCACAAGTGCATGCGACTTATTGTATACTAGCTGTAGCCCGCGGCTTCGCCCGCGTTGGTTTTGTAAGTAAAACGCGTTTTAAATCAAGGATGAAGATTTTAAAAATATTGTTTACACTTTTATTAAATCTGGACCTATTATGTGTCATCGTCAAATATACATACTTCATGACATAGCCTGTATTTTTGTAACTCTGTCTGTCTGTCTGCTACGCTTTAACGCCTAATCCACTGAACCGATTTCGATGAAATTTGGTACAGAGACAGATTAGACCTTAAGAAAGGACATAGGCTACCTTTTATCCCGAACAAAAAGATTGAAGGGGTTGAAATAGGGAATGATATTTAGAATGGAATTTCGTCATTGTTGAAAATAATACCATGACTTTGTTTTACAATTGATACTTCCTCCTTCTTCTATACTATCTATATCTATATATATAATATTGTAAAGAGTTTAAATTTGTATTTTTGTATGTTTGTGTGTTTGTAAGTATGTGTAATCTAAGGGTAATCTTCGGAACCACTAATCCGATTTGGAAAATTATTTTGCCTGGGTGGAGCCGGATCATCGTGCTAAACCGAGCTGGATCGTTTACCTCGGTAAATCCAGGTGGATCGATGTGGATCAAGATGGACCAAGAAAGATCGAGATAAGTCAAGGTGGGTCGAAGTAGCTCAAAGTGAAATAAACTGGTTCTAGATGAGTCAAGCCGGATTATCAAACTGCATCAAACTCGATAGAACCGAATTGAATAACAACTGGTTTGAGCTAGATTAAACTGGATCAGGCAGGAACAAGACGAGATGGATCGATATGCCAAGGTGGTTTGAAGTGGTTTAAGATGGAATAAAGTGGATTGCGTTAAGCCAAACTAAATCATGAAATTGCATTGAACCGGATAATACCGGATTCAGCTGAATAAAACTGGTTTGAGCTGGATCAAACCGGATCAAGCAGGATCAAAGTGAACCGAGCAAAAGCGAGCTGGATTAAAGTAAATCGATGTGGATCGAGATGGACCAAGGTGGATCGATATAAGTCAAGGTGGTTTGAAATGGGTCAAGTTGGAATAAAGTGGATAGATATGATTCAAGCTGGATTATTAAACTGCATCGAACTTGATTGAACCGGATTGAGCTGAATAAAACTGGTATGAGCTGGATCAAACTGGATTAAGCTGGATCAAACTGGATTAAGCAGGATTAAGGTGAATCGTGCTAAAGTGAGCTGGATCGAAGTAAATCAAGCTAGATCGAGGTGGACCGAGGTGGATCGATTTATATCGACTTATGTCAACGTGGTTTGAAATGGATCTAGTTGGAAGAAAGTGGATCCAAATGAGCTAAGCTGGAACATCAAACTACATCAAACTCGATTAAACGGAATAAAACTGGATTGAGCTGAATAAAACTGGTTTGAGCCGGATCAAGCAGGATCAAGCTGGTTTGAGTTGGATGTAGCTAAAGTGAGCTTGACCGAGGTAAATCGATGTGGATCAATGTGGATTGAGGATTGAGATAGACCGACGTGGATAAATATAAGTCAAGGTGGGTCGAAGTGGGTCAATATGAAACAAAATGTATCAAAATAAGTCAAGCCAGATTATCAATCTGTATCGAACTGGTTCGAACTGGATCGAGGTGGATTGATGTGAATCTAGATGAACCGAGGGGATCGAGATAAGTCAAGGTGGTTTGAAGTGGGTCAAGTTGGAATGAAATGGATTGAGTTGCGTCAAGCTGGATCATCAAACTGCATCAAACTCGATTGGACCGGATAATACCGGATTAAACTGAATAAAACTGGTTTGAGCTGGATCAAACTGGATGCATGGATTTGCATTTGCGGTGGTAAATGTGCAGCATGAATTTTTTTTATGCGCATTTTATACTCAATAAAATCTTTTTTTTTTTAAATTGAACCGACTTCAATGTCACTGAAAAGTATAAAATAATTTAAATATTATTGAAGTTGGTGTTAGCTTACCGGCTGTGTATATTTGGCACCAACTTCAATAATATTTAAATTATTTTATACTTTTCAGTGATATTGAAGTCGGTTAAATTTTTTTTTTAAAAGATTTTATTTTAAACTTTTTAGTGATATTTTCATATATAAAGATTGAACCATCGAAAACCGTAAAATTATCTAGGTAGGTTATGATCACATTATCGTCTACATAGTTTTACATAATTCATGTTTCTTCAGAAAAAAATATCCGGTCGTAATGAAATTTGCATGGAATCATCATAGCAGTTTACTCTCTCGAATAAAAAAAGAATCATCGAAATCGGTTCATAATTGTCAGAGCAATGTAATGGAGAACATCAGTTTTATGGTTTTTACCAGATAAATTCCTCCACATCGTTCATGGTCCTCCAGGAAGTTCTTATCCGGTTGTAATAAAATTCATACAGATTTAATACAGTGGTTTCTTCTTTCGAATAAAAAAAGAATCATTGAAATTGGTAAATATTTGCCAGAGTTATGACCATTTTTGTCCTTAAAAAGCGACATAAAGTCATCTATATAGGCTTTCCTGCAGCTCTCAGTGCGCAGTCACCATTCTTGTTTTTTCAGGAACTACTTATTACTAAGCAATAATTTTTTTATGGGACCCAATCAATGGATTGAAGAATGGATGGAAGAAAGATTTTTTCAAATCGGTTCATAATTGACAGAGTTATGCGCGAACATACATAAAAAATATATATATATATGTATACAAACGAATTGAGAACCTCCTCCTTTTTTGAAGTCGGTTAAAAACCATGCTAATGGTCGTTTTTTTAAAAAGTTATGAAATACGTGTTTCTTTATTTATTTTGCTCAGTTTACTGATAAAGTTTCGTGTTTGTTAGATGTTTTTTTTAATCCATACACACTTTGGGAGCCCATTTGACATTTGACCCATTTAGGTGTGAAATTTCGAGTTCGTTCTTATTGTTCACCTAAACTATTGAATAATGTTGGTTCCAAATTTAATGATTCTACTTTAAATGGTTTTGACTGTATGGTGATTTCTAGAAAAAATATCTTTTATTAAGATAGATTTTAAAAAATCCCTCTTATCCCACTTTACGGGTAGATTTTTTGAAAAATAAATGATAAGTGTTCAATCTTTTTATTTTAAGGGTATTTTCACCAACTTTCAAATCAATTGAATTAAGTAATAATTATTTCCCATACAAAGTTTAACAACCCCTAGCGCACCCCCAATGGCTGTTTCTGAAAAATCCCGAAACACGTATTTATTTATTTTATTCAAAGAATCTTTCCAGTAAATTTCAAGTCAATCGAACCATACAATAAAAAGTTTCATACAAAAGAAAACACCCCATTTAACCCCTTTAGGAGTCGAATTTTCAAAAATCCTTTCTTAGTGGATGTTTACGTTATAAGAAGAACCCACTGTCCAAATTTCAGCTTTCTAGGTCCAGCGTTTTGGCCTGTGCGTTGATGGATCAGTCAGTCAGTCAGTCAGTCAGGACAAGTAATTTTATATGTATTGATTAAATGGAAATCGTTCTACGTGTAAACTTTACAACCCCATTAAATGATCATAGGAGTTGTTTTTTGCAAAATGCCGCATACAGGTTTCTTAGATTCTTGTGTGCAATACATAAATTAAGTCTTATGACTGTGGGTTGAAAATCATTTTTGGATCCCCTTTAAGAGTTGATTTTCAAAAAATGATTATTTATACAATCATTGCTTTAGTTTGATAATGTATTCACAAAGTTTCATCAATGCAGCATGATATTTTTTTTTCCGCGTTTCATACTCAAAAACCATGCTAACACCCCTTTACGGGTCGAATTTGAAAAAGATGTGATACATGTGTTTCTTAATTTCTTTGGCTTAGTTCATTGACAAAATTTCATATCCGTGTGATGAAAAAAAATTTTTTTATTATTAATTTTGGGAGCCCATTTGACCCACCTAGGGGTTGATTTTTCAAAAATGCTTAAAATTGGTTTGTTCAATTGTTGTGTTGAGTTTATTTACTGAGTTTCGTTATTCTAGCTGCATCATAGCATGAAATGGAAATCCTTCTTTGTGCAAACTTTGCAACCCCTTGATATGACCTTAGGGGTTGTTTTTCGAAAAATGCCTGAAATAGGTTTCTTAAATTCTTGTGTACAATATATAAACTAAGTCTTATGACTGTAGGTCGAAAAACATTTTTTGGACCCCAATTGGACCCATTTCAGACTTGATTTTCAACACATGATTATTTACACATAGATTGCTATAATTTGATAAATATATTCGCAACGTTTCATCAATGCAGTAAGTATGTTTTTTTTAACTTTGTGTACTCAAAAACCATGTTAAAACCCCTTTAAGGGTCAATTTTCAAAAAGTTGTAATATACGTGTTTCTTTATTTCTTTTGTTCGGGACTGTAACAAAGTTTCGTTTCCGTGTGACGAAAAATTTTTTTTTTTTTCATACTAACTTTGGGAGCCCATTTGACCCACTTAGGGGTTGATTTTACAAAAATGCTCAAAATTAGTTTTTTCAATTGTTATGTTGAGTTTATTTACCGAGTTTCGTTACTCTAGCTGCATCATATGATGAAATGGGAATCCTTCTTTGTGCAAACTTCGAAACCCCATTAAATGACCTTAGGGGTAGTTTTTCTAAAAATGCCGAATTTAAGTTTCTTAGATTCTTGTGTGCAATATATAAACTAAGTCTTATGACTGTAGGTCGAGAAACATTTTTTGGACCCCAATTGGACCCCTTTAGGAGTTGATTTTCAAAAAAAAATATTTGCACTTGGATCGCTATAATTTGATTAATGTATTCGCAAAGTTTCAGCAATGCAGTATGAATTTTTTTTTCCGCGTTGCATACTCAAAAACGATGCTAAAACCCCTGTAAGGGTTGATTTTCAAAAAGTGTGATACACGTGTTTCTTTATTTCTTTTGTTTAGTACACTGACAAAGTTTCATGTCCGTGTGACGAAAAAAATATTTTTTTCCATACAAACTTTGGGAGCCCATTTGACCCCCTTAAGTATGGAATTTCGAAAAATCCGTTCTTATTGTTCACCTAGACTATTTGAATAATGTTGGATCCAAATTTCAAGATTGTACGTTATATGGTTTTTGCTGTATCGTGATTCCTAGAAAACACCCTGCTCTTTTATTAATATAGATGAAAGGATTATACTGTGATTTAAATGGACTGAGTGACAATGAGAAGTGTAGTGTGAAATGTGTGTTGTACATGGACAATAAAAGCGCAATACAAATCTCTAAATCAGTGGAAAATAGTAAACGTGCCAAACATATAGACATTAAAAAATCATTTTGTGAAAGATTTAATTTTGAAAAAGTGTTTTGAAGTAGAATATATCTGTACTAATAATAATTTGTCAGATATTTTAACCAAATCTGTTACTAGTGATAGACTATGTACTATGAAAAGGTGTCTAAAAATAATGTAGTAAGTACTTATAATTTGTATTTTCATTTATTTCAGTTTATTAGAAGTTATTTATTAATATTAACAAGGAAGTCTTGTTAGATTACTACATTATAGTATAAATTAACAGGTTAGTTTTTGTTTTATTGTTTAATCTGATTAGATAAGATTTTATAATATTTTATTTTAGATAAGATTGTTATTTCAGAAGTTATTTTTGTTTTGTTCATTTCTTTATTAGTAAACAATTACTTAGTTGTTACATAATATTTCTTTTTATATCAGATGTTAAGTATCCATTCAAAATTGTATCATATTTGTTGCAGCGATTTAAAGTATAGTAAGTAGACTTTGAATCGAGGGAGGGTGTTGAAATATAAGACTATGTATATTTTGACTGTGAATGGACCATACCTACCATAATCATGTTATCGATATTGTGAGAGATTAGCTCGGTGGTATGTCTTCCTTCTATGCAATATAGTTCTACATCCTCTTTGATTCTATCATTAAAATAGGTTCAGCTCATGTAATCACGTAATTAAGCGTAACGATATATTCTCTCTCTGTAATGTGTAAAAGAAAAGGTAATGTGTGCTGGAAATAAATCTATACAAAGAAAAAGGTGTTCAAGCTTTTATTTAATGGATGGAAAACTCTGAAAAACAACATAGAAGACCTAACCTAACGAAAAAACCTAATCGAACACTTACTTTTTCATAATAAACGTTAACAGTGCTATGTGAACATTATGTTTGTATTTATCTTTTTACTTGATAATAAATTTAAAAAAACTGATTTAAAATTTACAACATATTTTTTTCCAACTTGTCGTTTTTTGAAGTCAGTACCTACTTGAGTATAATGACAAAAGTAGAAAACACTATTAAAGTAGACAATTATTAGGTAAAATAAATAGGTACGTAGCCTTTCTGTTAAATAATCTGGTTCCCTGACATGACATGACATAAAGTATATAAAAGTATATATGACATGACAGCTTACTAGTGTTGACAAAATTTTTGGCTTTGATAATTAATTATATTTTTTACGGGGTATTTTGTAACATCCTGTATATATACGGTTGCTGTGTGTCCTCTTGCTATTGTGTGCCCTTCATACCAGACTTATTATGGACACATTACTACTTGGCGGCCGGCTATATCAGTGGCGTGACGAACGGTTTAGTTCCAGTACCAGTTGCAAAATATGACCCTACATGACCAATGTTATAAAGAAAAGAAAATGGCCCAACATAAAAAATGTATATTGGCAATCTCATGTTGGCCTAAACATTGCACTAACATTGACTTGTGTGTGCTATTAATTTTTGAGAATGGTCTTAAGAGTTTATATAGTGAAAGCGTAGGATCACTCAAGTATTTTTGGGGCATTCCGTTTTGTTTTATTTTCTGCTTTGAAGAAAATTCTGTTAGATAATAATAAGCCCAGTAGTGGTTTCTAATAAATTATTTTTATTTGTAAGAGCGTCCGTGGGGCCCTATGCATAATAAAGATGTTTTTACTTTAATTAAACCAAAAACGACCAAAAAATTAGTAAAGAACTCACGTCCAAACAACAGCCCCTTAGCCTAGTTTGTCCAATGGCTAATGATGGTCTAACATTTAAAGAAAAATGCGGCCGATTTCGATCCAACAAAAAAATATTAGTCATATGTACTATCGCGGACACGAACGGTGTACCAGTTTTCCATCAAAATCGTTTGAACAACGTTACGTGCGCTTACCTCGCCCGAACGTATTTTAGGCCGGCTCGGGCAAGCGATTGTCGTTTTAAATGTGGTACACCGTTCGTGACCGCGAGAGAACAGTGACTGTTTTTGTCTAATAGTTTAGAATTAAACTGGCTTACCTTCAGGCACTTTAATCTGTGATACCGGCACTATGGGTATTTGGGGGAGGATGATGGGTTGGCTTGTGATGGCTGGAGTGATACTGAGTCCAGTTATAGTTGTGTTGTTTGCTGCTAGTAAACTCGTCAGTATTGTATTTTGTGTCTGCAAAAAGAATATTTCTTATTTACATGCTACTTTTTAAGGCTCCGTCGCAAAATGTCCCTTTTGCAAAATGTCCCCTGGTAGCAAAAGGTCCCTTTCGCAAAATGTCCCTTTCGTATAATGTCCATTTCTTAAAATGTCCCCTTCGCAGAACGTCCCTTTCGCAAAATGTCCCCTTCGCATCATGTCTCTTTCGCATAATGTCCCTTTGGCAAAATGTGGAGCGGACCAATGTCCGAAAAACGACATTCCGATTTGGTGAATCATTTCGGTTAGGTTAGGTTAGAGCAGTGACCATTAAAGTCGCCTTATAGAATAAAAAACTGACTTAATGATAATTTGAAGCATCAAAAATACAAATTAATTTGATTTTGATTGATAACCAACAATAGAGGGGATCTTTAATGGTCGCTGCTCTAACCTTTTTTTTTTTGACGCGGGGGAAAAGAAGAGATCCCCGGGAGCTGTGGGGCTCGACCGGGGTATGTGGGATTCTTACCGACTAAAACCCCCGCGGCTGTCGCATCGGCACATGAGGGGGGACCCCAGGGCTCTCCGGTGGGATCTGCACCAGGGGCCCCTCAGTGCCTTGGCTTTGAGCCCGCCGCCGGGGGGCACATTGTGGCCCACCGGGAACCTGTCACGGTGCTCACGGGGACGGGGGTCGCAACCCCGCCGCCGTCCTCCTCGGAGTCGCCGCCTCAATGGGCCCACACCCCGAGCGTCCAGCGACTCCGAAGGCGCTGTTCTAACCTAACCTAACCGAAATGATTCACCAAAACGGAATGTCATTTTTCGGATCGATAACTACTTCTGAATTTCGGTACATACCAGTATATAAATAAAATTAAATTAACATTTCAGTTCATAATGTCTAATGCCAACTCAAAAAATCGGGTACATTTTTGATTTCATGATATTTGGGTTGGATTTATCCATCAATGTAAACAACTATTTCAGTTTGCGCTAGAATCCATACAATGACATAAAAGGGACATTTTGCGAAAGGGACATTATCCGAAAGGGACATTTTGCGAAAGGGACATGATGCGAAGGGGACTTTTGCGAAAGGGACGTTCTGCGAAGGGGACATTATACGAAAGGGACATTTTGCGAAAGGGACCTTTTGCTACCAGGGGACATTTTGAGACGGAGCCCTTTTTAAGCTACACGTCCACAGCTGAACAAAGGCCTCCCTTAGATGGAAGGAGTTGCTATAATCCCCACGCTTAGCATGCGTCTTGGGGATCGCAGTATAGGTGGTAGGTAATCCAATAGGACTTCGGAGTCACTGGACGTTCGGGGTGTGGGCCCTTAGAAATTCCATTGAGTACGGCGGTGACTCCAAGGAGGACGGCGGCGGGGTTGCGACACCCGTCCCCGTGAGCACCGTGACTGGTACCCGGGGGGCTACAATGCGCCTCAAAGGTAAGGCACTGATGCAGATGGGCCCCTGGTGCAGATCCCACCGGAGAGACCTGGGGACCTCTCATGTGCCGACGCGACAGCCGCGGGGGTTTTAGTGAGTAAAAATCCCACATCCCGGTTGAGCCCCACAGCTCCCGGGGATCTTTTAAAGATTTCCGCTGCGTCAAAAAAAAAGAAGGTAATCCAATAGAAAGACGCTGCTGCGACTTGTTTTCCCTTAGTCGCCTCTTACGAACACCCAACTGGAGGAGGAGGGTGGGTGCCATTATTACCCGGTCACCCCACGGGGAGGCTTGCCTATAGACAGCTGCCATTTACTGGCGGTTGCCCGCGACATTAGTTATGAAATAAAGAAAACTTGAGCTCGGTAATTTCTCCAGTACCCTCCACACAGGAACACAGAAATGTTACCACAGTGCAGCAATTTCTGACACATGTGGCAGTGGCGTGCACAGAGGGTAGGCAAAGAAACGTATTCGGCTTGTTTAACCTATTATATATTTATACATATAAAATTGTCCTGACTGACTGGCTGATTCATCAACGCACAGGCTAAACCGCTGGACCTAGTAAGCTAAAATTTGGACAGTAGGTTCTTGTTATGACTTAAGCATCCACTAAGAAAGGGTTTTCGAAAATTCCACTCCAAAAGTGGTTAAATGGGGTGGAAAATAAAATAGCGGGCGTAGCCGCATGGAATTGCTAGTATATTAATATACAATTTTAAATATCCGTAAGTTAGCAGATTCAATAGACATATTAATTTGCATTTAAAAACTGTAATAAGATTATTCAGAGGGTCCATACACACAAAAAGACTGCCTACCCTACGATTTCTCTAAATAATCTTAATTTATAAATATTTTGTACTGACATGATATTAACGTGATGCTTTTAAATATAAATGGATACATCTGTAACATTAGTTCGTCTAAGGATATTTGTGGTGGCACACTAACAAAAAGTTTAGAGTACAGATAACTCGCAGATATTATTGCCTACTTTCTGTGCACGCCACTGAATGTGGTGTGTACTCAGTATACCACATACCTGTAAAGTAGTAGCGCTGAAGCTCTGTGACAGATCAACCTTAGGTTTTCTTTTGTAGCCCTTCGGAGGGCCTCTCTTCTTAGCGACCTCGCCATTCTTCTTATACCTAACGATCTCACCATTCCCTACGGGGGTTATCGTCAGTTTTGCTGGCAATGAGTACCTGTTTTGAAGGTTTTTGACCACATTGTTCTGGAAAAAATAAATAATTTTGTGTGTTCAATAGACTATTTTTTTAGTGACGTTTTCTTGTATACCCTGTTTTTCTTTACAAGATCAAAAGCGAAAGGCGTGGCCAGTCAATGGCAACTGGTAGGGTTGCATATGGCGGCCTGTTGGTCTAGCTAGTGGTTAGAAACCCGTCGAGGGCGAAGGTCGTGGGTTTAATTCCCACCAAGTGTCTGGATGTTTTATCTATTTAAGTATGCATTTACAACAAAACAAAAATATAAGTATTAGTATCCATTGCCTGGTTTCCATAGTACAGGCTGAAGGCTCCGCCTAGTTTCGGATCAGATGACCATGTGTAGATTGTCCTAGAATATTATATTATTATTATAATATATTGAACCCTACCTAATTGCCTTCAGTTGGCCGGCTGGCTGACCGGATAGTCAGCCATCCCTCCTGTGTTCATATATTTTTTGCTACGATTTTGATTTTGAAAAGGAAAAGAGGGTATAGTACGGTTCAGAGTAGAAACGACAAAAAACATACCTGATCATTTTTATTAGCTGAAAACGCTAAAGGGTTCGCCAAATTGAGGGGGTTATTCACGAAATTTGGCAGAGTATTTGTTGGGTATATGGACAGTGATTTTGGCGTGTTGAACGCTGGTATCTGGTACACCTGCAGATTCAAGGTCTCATACTTCAAGCGCTTCGCTGACGGCTCGTCGTCGGAGTCTGACTGTGTTATGCTTAGCGGGTCCTTGTCAGATTTGAAGCTGTCTGTTCGTTCCTTTTCTTGGATGCAGAACATCTGTAAAGAGGTTTTATTCACTCAGTAGGTACACACGGCGACACCTCTACCTAGACTGTTTGGACTGAGTTGAACGCTACGAATCGTGCGAGCGGGTGCGATATGTTATTGTTATTTCGTCCCACTCGTACGTAGTTATCGTTGACGTAGCGTAGTTTTAACTTTGTTCTAGCCCTTTTAGTTTACGAACGACAAGTGTTTTTGTCGCTACGGTGTCAAGTGGGTGTCAAATTAGATTTTTATCGCGCGGGCGCGGGTGGTTCGGTCGGTGTTTATTAATATCGCGTGCCAGGCGCTCAAGTGGATAGACATGAAGCTCGACACCTTCATGTGTAGCCATGTGTACAAGTAACGACACAAGCAGGAAGTTCAACAAACAGCTGCACTACACTGTCGCTATTCACTCAATACATTAATTAGTTATTAAATTTGTGTAGCCTAGTCGAAGACCTACTTAAGACTATACTGGTCTTAAGAAGCAAAATAATCATCAAAAACTTGTTACATGTGTATCACTTCCATATATTTTCGTTATTTAATGTTTTCTAGATCATTTTCTTTGCAGTCGGTTTTTATTTTCTGTGAAAATATTTTATTTGTCACTTTTTAGTGAATTATAATGTAACCAACGTTACGACGGGTCCGTTGGTCTAGTGGTTAGTAACCCTGTCCGCTAACCGATGGGTCGTGGGTTCGATTCCCACCAAGTGTCTGAGTGTTATTTATCTATTTAAGTGTGTATTTACAAAAAAAATGTATATAAGTATTAGTATCAGTTGTCTAGTTTCCATAGTACAGGCTCTGCCTAGTTTGGGATCAGATGACCGTGTGTGTATTGTCCCAAGATATTATTATAATATTATTATTACCAAGATATCATCTGTATGTGGGCTGCATCAAATCAGTTATATAAAAAGTATACAAAAATATACTTCTCAGACTACCCTTTTTCGAAATATGACCATGAAGTTAAGAAAATGACACTATAACTTGCGTTCACGTTATCATGCAACGCGAACGGCTATGCTAGAGTAACTCACTGGAATCATTAACAGTCCATATCTCTAAACTGAACCGATTTTGATGAAACTTGTACTCTTCTCTAAGTTGAAAGATACTAAAACGATTTCAAATAGAAATTCCACAATCGAATTTATAGTTTCTGAGAAATCGGGGGGCAAACCTACATACATAAAAACATACATACATATACTCATGAAATTTGATGTATTTGTTTAGAATTAGAAGCCTATAACAATAAAAAATCTATTTTTGTTTTTTACAGTTTAAAGAAAGTAATAAATGTTTTTTGTAATTTAAATATTATGTTTTACTGTTGTGATTTTTTTTAATCAGACAAGATTGGTTGGAATACAGGCCTATTTTTTTTAAACTAAAGGGTTTTGGTTCATGGCCGCCATATTGGTGGTAGAAATCCCAAACCATATTAGCAGCGTTTTCCCTGAAAGAAAACGCATATTAAAATACTTACCTTATTCAAAGCTTATTATGAGAGCGGCCCTTCCTGTTTCCCGTCGACTTTGCTCCTATTGGTCAACTTTCTTGTGATTTGACCGGAAATAGCATCACCATGGCAGGCGAGGGCAGCAAGGGTTTGTTAAATATGCCCGCTCGCCCCGCTCTTGTTCATTGTGTCGAAGAATTACCAGGCAGGATTAAAAGTTAAGCTTTGAATAAGGTAAGTATTTTAATATGCGTTTTCTTTCAGGGAAAACGCTGCTATTAAATCACTGTACCGTTATTCAAAGCTTATTATGAGACATGTTTGTTTTCGCCTGGTGATGCCAGTATACATGACGCCAATGTGATTGTGATACATAGATGTATTGTAATATCCATGTGTAAATTTTAAATAGAAATGCCATAAATTGCATACTTATATATCTACATATTCTGCTACGAATTTCTTTTAGAAATGGGTAGCAAAGATAAGAGAACTGTATCTCAACCATTGGAATGGTCTCAACCATTGATTGGAATCAATGTTATGGGCAATTGATAATCAATAATTATTTATATGCGATGTACTTTTGACTTCGATTTTATAAAACTGTCTAAAATGTATTAAAGACCTCCAACTTCCAGGAGGTAGCTAGTATCAAAAACTTAACTATGCTTGTAGCGCATGATAGCTAACTATTTAAGCTAGATTATGATGGTAATTTTAGTATTTTTAAACCAATCAACGGCAGCTATCTTAACTGGAATATACAAACAATTTGTTTTTGGTATTTAACGCTGATGCTTTAAGCGCAAAACAAATTTTGTTTTAACGCTGCATTATCCTTGGACAGGAAATTCACTAAATCATATCCTATTTAAAAGACTCTTGAGGATTGACAAGTATAATCGATATAAGAACATATCGTGACAAGAAATTACCAGTAAAAAACTGGACTGATCAGTAGGACTGTACAATCGTCAGACAAATGATTTAGGCCAAATAATGTTAAATGACAATTGTTTACTTATGTTTATTATGTATTTATGTATGAATCTGCTATAAAACTGTCCAAAATGATGCCAATACTTTAAATTAGATTAGAAAAAGTCGGCACAGATTTTACAGACTAGGTTCTGGTACTATGTGAATTTCAATGTATATGTGTTTTAGATTGCAAAGTCAAGTCCTTTACATTTCCACTTTCAGGATCACGTTGTATGTTAATAGATAGTATGCCCACCTGTACGTCCACTAAGACTAAGGTTGTGAGATATTAATCAAAACTCGTTCAAGAAACGAGTCTACTCCCCAGAATACTTCAGCGATTAAGTATGTGTTAACCCACACAGTATGTTTACCTTATAACCATATACTCAAAGATTTAAACATAGATGATATTTTATGGTATACCTGCTCTGAAGTCCCGAAAATATTTATTGTAAATATTAATTTATGGACTTAGGTAAGTACTCAGTCTGTACTACTATCTCAAAAAAAATAATGATCTGTCAATAGAATCTGTTTCTAAATGGATATTGAAAATAATCAATAAAATTTGATTTGTATTTGATTAATATTTCGTAGCGAACTTTATATGGTATGTACATACTTATAATGTAATATCCGTAAGTGAATGGGTGAGACCCCCCCCCCCGTCTTTGCGGAGGTAAAGGCAACTTTTTGTCATATAATCGAAATTGCAAGGGATAATAATCAGGATTGCTAACATTTCTTTCGGTTACAAATGTCCTGACATTGATCGGAATTTAAATTACACGCTTTTGTCTACCAAAATTGTGTCAGGAGTGAATTTCAGAATTTTCATGCGACGCAGTGTTGCTACAATTTCGGGTAAGTGGTTTACTTACCATACAATACAATTGAGTTTTCTAATATTATGGAAACTCCTGGATAATTCTTTTAGGCATTATCATTGATTGCATTATGTTATTTTAGGTCCTCAAAACTTCCAATGATTAATTGTTAAACAGCTATTATAATTGTAAGATTACATACTTTCCTTTTTTGTAATGAGGTAATAGTATAGAAAAACAAATGTTGGTTTTCGAATAAACTTGAAGGAAAGACTAAAGATGCCAGGAATGGCACTTGGGGCGGCCCTTCCCTCCATTATTTGTAGGAGTTTTTTTACAATATTCTGTACAAAACTTCGGTAGACTTATAGTAGTTTCTGCTTGGTGGGTCCTGATATACCAAGACTGCCAAGAGAGTGGATCAAGAGTAAGATCCAAGACGTGACTGCGAGCCATAATTATGCAATGAATCCTCATTAAGAAGTATACATATATTAATATATGTTAAATATTCATGTTCATACAATCACGTATATGCTATTTGGAATAGCAAATATACATACATCCTTCATCTGTAAAGTAAATCTCTGTGTTCCATACCCCACGAGAGTGGGTCATATTCTGTGCAAGCTCTTCGAAACAGAGGTCAATAATAAGACGGACGATGTGCCAAGCAATGGCACTTATGTTAAAGTATCTAGGCTGAATTTATTCTTAAATAAGAGGTGAATGCAACTGTGCAGAGCAGCAATGCCTTTATCCGTCCTGCAAAGGACTGTTTAATATCTCAGGCCAATCCACACTCATTCGTTTGATCCCAACCTAGACAGAGTCTGTACAATGGTAACCAGACAACTGATACAAAATACATATTTATATACTTTTCATACTTATATCGATAAACATCACACACTTGGTGGGAATAGAACCCGGCGATAGCAGCCCGAGAATCTCGCCATTAGAGCAACGGGCCCGTCAAATTATTATGTTAAAATAGACTTAGCAAACAACTTTCAGACATTTTGAATGTCCCCGATATTCAAAATGATCCTGAAAATCAGGTACCTACGTGCTTTCTTCACGAGCTGCTATTTGTATACCATCCCTGCGAAGGAGGTTAAGTCTATGTGTACCAACCCTGCGGGGGTGAGAAATAAATTATTTAGTCCCTGCAAAGGACAATATCATCATCATCATCATTAGCAGCCGATATACGTCCACAGCTGAATAAAGGCCTCTCCCTTTGAAGGGAGGGGCTTCCATAATCCCCACACTTGGCAGACGGCTTGGGGATCAATAAAGGACAATATGCTGATGGTGAAATAGAAAAATTTATAATAAATTTTAATTAACTACCATTTTTAAATTAACTGGGTTGTCAAAATTGATTCCAAATCCAGATGAGCAACCATCTATGTACCATCCCTGCGAGGGAGGTTAAGTCTTAGTTTACCCACCCTGCGGGGGTGGGTAGTAAATGGTTTAGTCCCTGTAAGGGAAAGTACACTGATGGTGAAATAGACTTTCAGCCAACCATTTTCAAATTGACAAGGTTGTCAAAATGGATTCCAAAAACCAGATGTGCTCTCATGATGAGCAACAATATACATATATATATATACCGTCCCCGCGAGGGAGGTTAATTATTTGTATACCCACCCAGCGAGGGTGGGGTATATTTTATGCGATGATACGATGAAGTGGACTTCATTATCTGAAAACCAGGTGCTTACCCTCTCGAGAAGCCACTGTACATGTCCCCCCTTCTTTGGTTATTTATTTGTGTACCCAACCTGCGAGGGTGGATAATAACTTGTGCCATGGGATAGCACTATATACTTATTGTAACCATAATGGGTTAGCCAGATTTGTGAATTTCGTGTAGGGTAGAATATATATTGCCTACGCCATCGGCTTTCTTGAACACAAACATAATTGAACACTTTTATGAATCAAGGTGGAATATTAATCTTTTGGTTACCATGATAGCTTCTCTACGTTACTTGATACTCTCAGCAATGTGTCCTTTGAACAGTTTCTTATAAATATTTTTATTTATTTATTACTAAAATTGTATTTTATTTTACTATTTTACATAGAATATACATTAACGTAATTGTATTTAACTCGCAATTGTAATATTTTCACCTTCCGGCACACAGACCATATCTGTAATAAACTACTTAGCCCACGCAGGAAGATTACGAAAACTGTCCAGCAGGCTATTTTTTGTTTTAAGACACAATAAAAAAATAAAAATGGACGCAATGGTGCGTCTGCATAACTGGGATACTAATTAACTGAACTCACTTGTTTGCTGTCTTTCACGTTGATAATAGAGTCACTATTTCACTGTTCAGATTTTCGTAAATTGACAGTATTGCTACCGTCTGCATAATAATGTGGTTTAAAGAAATATTCATTCTGAAAAAAAGCTTAGAACTAACTGTAAGAAATGTATTATCATCGTAGGACTTTGCTACAAAATAATTCAGCAAATGTTTAAAACTGCGGGTACATTGTAAAGAAAATAATTTGCATTATTAATATGATTTATGGGTCGTTTACTAAGAGTCGTTTTTTATCCACTTAGAAATCTCGTACGTACAAATTACCAGCAATAAACTTTACGAAAAATATCATTACTGCACAAGTATTAAAAACTAAGTTTAGAGTTTTCAAAATAAAATTGTCGGTAGACTGAATGGAAAATAATTATTTATAAAAATATTGCTTACATAGCCCAATTTACTTGCACTATATTGAAACCACAAAATATTCATTAGTATAAACATTTCATTAGGAACAAAGAAACAAAACGAACGGCAAAAACCGTTAAAATGTTTTTACTCACTGTTTGCTTGGCTTCCAACTATTTGTAACAACTATTGTTGTTCACTATTTTATTCCTTTGGAATTATTTAGAATATGATTTGAATTCCATAAATAGTTGTAATATTGTAGCATCGGACAGGTGTCCGTGACGGGAAATAAGACGCCAATGAACAAGAGCGGGGCGAGCGGGCATATTTAACAAACCCTTGCTGCCCTCGCCTGCCATGGTGATGCTATTTCCGGTCAAATCACAAGAAAGTTGACCAATAGGAGCAAAGTCGACGGGAAACAGGAAGGGCCGCTCTCATAATAAGCTTTGAATAACGGTACAGTGATTTAATCTACAATTTTCGTTTTCTCAATCACATTGATACTTTAATTCATCTTGTTACTGCTATTTAACTACCTGACACTGGCCAAATCAGTGGATAAATGGAACTCTTGTAACGCAAGCATCAAAATGACACTGGCCACACAAGTGTGACTATAGAATAAGAAATAAAAAAAGCTAATGCAACAACATTGTAATTTTTTTCTTTCTTTATACTGCTATTATCAAACTGCTAAAATTCAATAATAGTAGTATAAGAAACTAATGCATAATAGGGGTTATTAAAATATGAGTATGTGTTATATTTATTTTTAAAAAATTGTTCTGGAAACCATTAAAGTACAGGTCTCCGGGACAAAATAATGCTTCAGAATATTTTTTTCCTATTATAAACTACCTTAGTTTTTTTTGCCAGGCTAAGATCTGAGAGCATTTAGATATTTATTCATTTACGAACCAAAGAGATTACAAATCGAACTTATAAGCACACAGAGTGGTGGTACATAGTTGTATGTGCAACTGCATACCACCTGTGCATAGGAGTTATTTGAATTAATTGAGCGCCAATTTATTATCTGGATGTAGTAATGCAAAATAAATCAACCCACAAAAATAGTTTTTTGAGTTACTGTCATATATAGAGTCTACTATGCGTGTCAGCTAAGAATGTGGCCACCATGATGATCGCGACAGTGGAACTTCACTTGTTTTTTACGATTTTTGTACCGCCAGCAGAGTTAACACAAAATGAAAAATTCACCCCGGTTTTGATTAATTATTGTTATGTTTTATTTTGCTATCTATTTTTGTTAAAATATAATTTTTAGTAATTATTTATTTGAAATGGCAAGATGGCGGCCACATTCTTAGTTGAAACTCATAGTACATATCAACTTTAGTCTACGCAAATAAGAAAAGCAAACAAATACAAAGCTGCTAAGTAACGTTCCAAAATCATTCTCAGTATTTTTGCAAACTTAAAATGGAACCATCTGTCATGATAGCCTAGCTAATGGTATTACAACATCCAAACTACATTGGATCTTTATATGAAAACGATTTTATACTAAATAACAGGGAACACACCGTTTAGACCATGTCATGCTTGCAAAGACGGCTGTCATTGCATCTTGCAGTCTTCCACAGTGCTTATTACATTACAGTTAAATGATTTACATAATATAGGTTTGACAGGCTTATTGGTATAGTGATTAGACACCCTGGCCACTGCCCCATAGGATGTAGGTTCAAATTCCACCTTGTGTCTTGGTGTTATTTATCTATACAAGTACTAGCTGACCCGCACAGCTCCGCTCGTGCTCTTTCACTTGTGAATCTAAACCATTCTCGAATCCCCTTGAACACACACAAACAATTTCATCAACATCGGTCCAGTCCTTTAGGAGGAGTTCAGTGACATACACACATATAGTAAAATTATATATATAAAGATTTACAAAAAAAAGTATATATGTAGGTGTATGTATTAGTATCAGTTACCTGGTTACCATAATACAGGCTCTACTGTGTCTAAGATCAGATGTGTGGATTGTCCCAAAATCTTAATAAAAACTACCAGGGGTGCAGAAATTTGCAAGTAGTAAGTGTATTTATTAAAATGTGTTTTACTATGGTATGAACTTAGTAGTTTAATTATCATTCATTTATGATGAAACATGTTCTAATAAAAGTATGTATTGCTTCGTAAAACTAAATATTTAGGACGGATTCATAGTGTAATAAGGTTATAAATTTAAGTAGGTAGTCATGAATATTATTATGACGAAAGTAATATTAATGATGAATCATAGACACATGCTTGTTTGGCTTCATAATTATGGCACAATTTACATAGAAATTAATGGCAATTAAACCAAATAACTAGATAAAAATATCTTTACACTGCGATTTTACAGCAGTAAAAACTACCGTGCTGTTCGATACTGCGACGATTCGTAACAAAAACTTAACACAAATTTAGACCACAAACCGTGTTTAAAATAATTTTGTAATCACCACAAACTCGAAATAACACGTAAAATGATTTTTATGATCACAAAATGGCGATGTTATTCATAATTGAACTAAACAATAAGGAGTTCACATAAAATAACTGCACACAAAAGCCAATGTAGGATTGATCTAATTATATTAATGCATGCATATTTTGAATTAAACACTGACCTTTATACACTTTACCGCCTAGATTTTGATTTATAAATGTTATTTAGAACACATTAACGGTGATTTGGCGTGATTTTAATCGCTTCTGGGTTAAAATTATAGCGAAACATGAAAATAAAAGGTTAAGTACGCTCGTTTAATAATAACAAGTTTTTTAGAGTGAGTTTTGGTTTGATTGAAGCATACTCTAATACTCTTTGGTTTGGAACATCATATTAGTCTGTGGTTTGGTTTGGAGATACGATGGAGATACGTCCATGGTTTGGAGTTTTAGTGCCGCAGGGTTGCCAACCATTTAAAAATTTTTCCTCCAAACTCGAGTCCATATCATAGTTTTATGGGTTTTAGGCATCGATGTAATATAAACTAGATAAACATTCACGAACAAATTGAGATCTAAAATGTGGCCGCGGAGGTTGCAAACTTATCTGTGCTGGTGGCGGAAACGTGAACTAACGATTTTATAATGGTAATGACTTGTAGTTTGACAGTTTCATATAGACAGTAGCGACACTCCTATCAGCAAACATAAATTTGTCAGGTTGTGGCTTGTAAAGAAATAGCGATACAAGGGCGCTATTTCTCGCTACCACTTTTTGAACCGTGACACCAAATCTAGTTTATATATTATATCGATGGTTTTAGGTTCTAAAAATTCCGGAGTTTATCGCGCAATGAAGGTAGCGAACAATGGAACTATGGGTGGACCCATATTTCCATAGTTTCGCTACCTCCATAGTTCCCTCTTTCCATAGTTCGTTGTGTTCATCGATATACGTCTCAATATCAAGAAGCTTATAGTTAAAAGCTAGCTATATAGTTTTTACCTACCTATGTTTCTTGCTCAGTACCATAAATCATAACTGACATCCTAAGACACACTAGTTAAAAACCTTCGTCTTCAGGCACTGCGGTATTTCGGACAAGAAAAGAACGCGTACACAGTTTCCATGCCCATCCGAATTAGATTCTTCGAGCGACCTCATCGTCGAAGTTGGACTGGATAGTTGGTTTTAAGTATACATAGTGGTCAACAACTTCGAGTGTATGGCTCCCAACAACTATTATTTGGTACAAGTGCAACATGAGACACGATCTTTGTCTTTTACCACACACCCACCAGTTGGGCAATGCTACTGAGGTCGCTGAGCTTCGTATTGAAGTCCTCCACGACGAAGGTACTGTATGAATGTATTAGCCATTGATGTTTATGCCAAATCCAGTTCCAGTCCAAGAGCTTGAAAACGTCCTCCTCCTCGGCGTCGTCCAATACGTTCGTGTAAAGTTTCGGAGAAAAATACATCTCCCTGTCTCCACCTTGCTGCTCTCGTCATGTAGTCGGTGGCGTTGTTGTACAAACACTTCGATTTACCTATAATTTATTTTTGTAATGACTCTCACATGCTCACACACATGACTCTAGAGTGTGATAGATAGATATAATTCTTCAATAAAATTTCCATCTTCCTTTTATTTTGTGCTTTAATTTAGGCATATAAAGTGTATATTCAAATGTTTACAGATAAAAATGAAAATAGAACATTTTTAGGTACAATTTAAACCTAGAAATCCCTTCCCTAGGTACTACTTTTTATAGTTAGCAATGATAACAATCAATGCAAGCGGCAAGCGGCTAAAATTACCCATAGATTTCAGATAATATCCGATAAGTAGTGTCATCTATTGGAAAGTAATAAACACAAATTTGAATTTGTATATTACCATAAAAGATGTCGCTAAGTATGTAGTTTTTAGAATAATAGTTCATAAAAAAAAATAGTTCAAGTTTTTAGTAAAAAAAATTTTTATACGGTTTTAAGTTCAAAATATCAGTATTTTTTGCCCGACTGCCCCAGGCGGAGGGTTATGTTTTTCGAAAGTATGTATGTATGTCTATTTCTTTGGCACGGCCTACAGCCTAATCGGCGTGCGTGATAGACAGTGACCTAGAATATGTCGTTAGCAACTCGTTAGATTCGACTTAGTTGTGTGAGTGACATAGGCTAAATATTTTTACAAAAAAAGTAATATGTCGGCCGCCATTCACCATTTAATTTTTTTTTTTTGTTTAATAAATATCAATATGGGTTATCACATGAATCGAGTTGGAATATATATACTCGTGTATACGTATATTAAGTACATATAATGTAATTAGCTGACCGGCGCAGCTCCGCTCGCGCAAGTGTGAATCTAAACCATTCTCGAATCCCCTTGAACACACACAAACAATTTCATCAACATCGTTCCAGCCGTTTAGGAAGAGTTCAGTGACATACACACGTACAGTAGAATTATATAGGTATATAAAGATTTAGGACCATTTTGTTTGTTCAGTCAGGCTTTTTATGCTTCTTTAATTTATAGTTGATTATTAAACCTCGATAATTGAGCCTTATGGTCGGCAGTAGACTCAAAGCAAGTAGATAAACCTCCGTGGTTTTTTAATGCTATATTAAGCTAACAGTATATTATATGTATTCTTAAAACGATAAATAAATTTAAAAAAAAAGATATATTTTTCATTAAAGGAGATGTTCCATTTTGGGCCAACACTATGTACACTACATGGAAAAATAGGAAAAACATAGGGGAGTTTCATAAAAATACTTATAAATTAATTTGAAGCAAGTTCAATTGTACATAAATGATTACTTATGGAATTATTTAGTATGTCCACCCTGTTTTTAGGGCAGCCATGACAGTTGCGTTTGACGTTAGTTTACTACTTGACAGTTAATGCTGTAGGTGACGTTTCGTAATAGATTGTGTACGCGTGGAGTACATATTGTATTTCGGAGTTTTTATTGAATATTTATGTTTACGGACATTCATTGGCCGTTTCTTTCTTGACCCGGGGCTTTGCTGTATTGATTATCGCCTGTGATTTGGATTGGAATCCGTCCGTCAAAATCAAAATCCGTCAAAATGACATTTTTGTTACGTAAATTCGATCCATTAAATTATTGTGTGGTGTTGCTACAGTATTATTATATTCTCTTTGGTGTTGCTCTCCTTGACCAAGATATCTTAAATGTACAATAAAACGAAGCAATATTTAAAAAAGACAACATTACAAAACAGTTACTATATTGCATAGTTATATATACATATAGTGTACATGGTGTTGGCCCAGGCTCCATACATTTCTGGAACAACTCCTTTTCTGTCTTTTTTTGCAGCAGTCATAATGACAGTCATTTGTTTATTGTATAAATTAATATTATAGTATCCGAATCATTGTCCCTGCCCTAAAACATTTAGGTTTTTTTTCACTTGGGTCCTAAATCTATTACTATGTATTTTACTAATTGTATATAATATTTTCCCTTACATTGCCCTAAATATATTCAAAAATGTAATGCTGCTAATACAGGAAATTAATACTAGGTTTTAAAGTAGGTATATCGGTTGTTTTAAACCTTTGACAATGTTTTTACCTCAAATTAAATAAATAAATAATAATACTTAAATATAGATATTTGAGGTAAAAACATTGTCAAAGGCTTAAAACAAGATGAAGGGAGAAGTAAAGTTTCATTATTTTGAAAATCTAAAAGGGTAGAAAAATACATTAAAATAGATTGATAACCATTTTTATTTCAAAACTTAATCTATGTCAACATCGTTACAGTGATATTTCGTAATAATTAAAAAAAATGAAAAATAAATTACTAAAGACTAGACGACAACAATATACACTGACCAAGTTTAAAAGAAATGATTAGAAGCGGGATGTCAACCAAGAGCTAAAACTAAGCCGAGGTTACGACTAACGTAAACTTGGTTTAGTGGAATGACTACTAGAACCAGAGAGAAACTTTCCTACAATCGCGCAAGATCGATACAATCGCCACTTAATGTCAAAATTGGTTTACTCTGCCTTGACCAGTTCTAAGAAGATAAGAAGCTTTCTCTCGTTCCAATAGTCGTATGTGGTTAAGAGTAGTTATGTGGTAAACTAATTTTAAGATGTTTGATCTCAATAAATTGTAAACTTAGTTTAGTTTAACATTCGTTTATAATCAAACAGTTAAAATTAATTGTGTTGTTGTTTAGTTTTTTTTTAAGTCAAGCTTTTAATTAACAAACCGCTTAAAACTCAATAAACAAATAAATATGTGACTGGAAATACTATTGATTGCCAACATACGTGCACGTTCTGGAAATTAAAACTGACGTATTCATTGATACGCAGCGACCCGTTATCAGCATTTATAAGTATTTCGTAAAATACAACAGTTCTTAAAAATAACAGTACTTATAAAATATATTTTTACGTGGAAAAGTAGAGAAAGGGTCTCAGCCATATTTCACCAAAGATATGTAATTTTTTTTACTAAGTAATATAAATATAGTAATAAGTAATATAATTATTTTCATTTCTACACTACTTCGCAACTTTGTAATCGGATTCGAATTTTGAATTAGTACATCATATCATTTGATATGTTACCGAACGACTTATTCTGAGGATAATGCTATACCAATTTGGTCAGGAAATCAGAATTGTCTCAACATAACTGTGCCATTTATAAAAAAAATGACCTACTAACAGTTTTTTAAGGATAGGAGTTCGCCAGTTTGTCACAAAACTAAAGAACGTAGTCAGTCACCTAATAACGTATTGTTTCAGCTCATTCAGACATTATTTACATTTACCCAATAAAGTATTAGATTTGGCTTCAATAGTTATATTCACTCTCAAACTGGTCATGTTGATTTGGTATTTGAAAACTTTTTATTTTCTTTTTAAAAATATCTTACGTAATAAATAATTCTAAAACTAAATAGTATTGCGTTTGTTTTATGTATGCAATTCAATATTTAATATCAATGGGAAATCACAGTAATCTTTGATATTATATATTTCTTATTTGGATGCACTTGTAAAAACAAACACAACACATAATACGAAAATGAAAGATTATAGCAAAATATTAAATTAATTATTATATTAAAAAACTAACATACGAACTGGCTACAAGTTTGGTTCGAAAAATATATGGTAATCACAATAGGAATGGTTCAATATTTACAAAAACAGATTGGCATACTTATATATCCGGTGGCAAAATAAGGAACTAACGAAAGAGTTTCACAATTTTGCAACGACGGCTGCGCCACTATAAACGGAGCATATACATTTATACCATAATCTGAACTTAATCTAAAATGGAAATTTTAGTATAGATCGTGCAATTAAAAAAAAAACGTTTTACACATCATCATGGGAATATAATAACATATAAGGTTGAAAAAATCCAATCAAAAAAATCTAATATAAAATAAATGCAAGTTATTTAGTAGGAAGTTAGTGACACAGTTAATTTTTTACAGCAGTATTGTAGCAAATCAAAACACAGATTATCTTCATCATTTGCTTTTGACTCGCACATAACAGGTTAGCATAAACAATGAGAATCATTTAATAACTGTCAAGACTGTCACGTTGATAATGCACGATTTATTATTATTTACCTCATCCTTCTAAAATAAGAACCTGTATCCTTTACAAATCAGAACCACTCCTAGTCAAGGTCACTATGGGACTACACGTGCCTAACTTTGCGTTACTCTGAGAATAGTTTCAGAAATGCCACTTAGACAATTCACCCAAGGTTTTGTCAAATCCTCAATTAAATGTTTCAATATCATACTGACATGTATCTATTCAAAGTTAAATATTTTGTTTTCGATGATGATTATCAAATATTTATTATTTAAAACGACGACTCCAAAATAATATCCTCAATCCTCGGCCTGGGTTAATTAACAACAAATCATAAAATTTAATGTCAGGATAAGATTTGGTCGAAGTAAAGAATTTATTTGCGATACACAGGAATATGTACTTACAGCTAAAATGTAACGGTAGTTATTCAAAACTATTAGTTCAAAACTGAATAGTCATGCAGGCATTAGTATTTGCATATTTAGTCAATTCGACGTAGGTATGGCGTAGATTTCAACAGAGAACTGTTCTGTTCAGTAAATAGCGTGTATACTTTGAAAACTACGTAATTGTCTAATTATCCTTACCCATCCGTCAAGACTTGCAATCCAATATCTAAGTCATCATATTTGCGCTGGAAACTAATCCGTCATTATTATAATAGTTTTAAGTTGTCAATTTGAGAACATAATCATTATAACTATGTTAAAGACACTATTCTGAATCTAATAAAATGTATTTAAAGCACTGCGATGTCTATTGTCGACTGATATAATACCTAATATGTGGAAAATGTGTTCTCACGATTTTCTACCACCGATGCAATTAAATTTAACTGTGGCAACACAGCGTGGTAGCTATTCAAAATCTACTCTAAATCTTATGCTAAATTTCCGATCGATGTATAGCACCATACTTTATGGCTTTAAAATGATTTTACGAAACTGTGGGAACATTTCGAAAAGTCATTTTAAAATAAGTTTGATTAAAAACCACAGTTTCACTCTTCTTATCCAGCGACAAGTGAAGTGCAATTAGAAAATCGCTCGAAGACATTTTTCAGGAACTCCAGTTTTCTTTAATATATTAAGAAATTTATAAATTGTAGCCTTATTCTTTGTAATTATTTTAATCCCAAAATATGACTTTTGTTGGACGTGGTTTAATCAACTAAACTTGGTTTAGTAAACTAACTAGTCTAAGTTTAGTAGACTAATCAAAGTTTAGTTGACTAAATTAAGTTTAGGTGACTAAACTAAGTTTAGTTTAAAAGTTGTGTGCGTTGATACTAAACGTAGTGCAGGTATACATACGTACGCGACATTAAGATAAAAGATCGAGATAACGAAACTAAATGATTTGTAGTAACTGTGTACCAAAACATTATACTTAAGATTGGTATCCGTTGTGATATACTAACTAAATGCTTAGTTATATTTTAATGACATGGACGAACTGTTTTGTTGCCTTTACAGAGTTTGAAATACCGCGACAATAACTAAAAAAAATGAAGCTATTGTCGTAATATTACATTTTGGAAAGTAGATTTTCGACATAGAATGAAGGAAAGATACAAGAACAATTAGCAAATGTGATTAGGTTTTTTTTTCTTACAACTAACAATTGATTCACCGCAGCTTCTCCTGGTATATTTTACACCTAACACGTTATATTTATGAACAATGTATGCAATACACCCTCACAAACCGTCCGTTTTTATAAATTATAGCAAAAACAGCAAAAAAAAAACCGTAAAAAAGACTCAAATAGTGATTTGGTTTTATACTATTTAGAGAAGACTAGAGATTCGATAAAAAGCAAGGAATAAAGAAAAACAGAAAGGTCCTAAGACTGACTTCCTAACTTCTAACAATATTTTCGTTCCAACCACACAATCTTGCAAAGGCATTTTCTAATCGGAAGATATAACTACTATGTTTATAACCTATTTCCCTATAGCATATCGCTAGCAATAACTACGTATTATATACAATAACATAGCCTCATTTTGTGGACCGTGGGCTATATGTCGAGTGTCTCGGAAAGTGTTAATTAGGTAGGTTCCTAGAGCAAGGAACCATCCAAGTCGGTATCACTACAGTGTCAGATTGTGTCGCAATATGTGAAAATTCTTCTGTTCTCGCAAGCATGTCGTTTAGAGGAACATTTTGCTCGTCTCGTCAGTATCTGTATTACACAGCATTGCCCCCCCCCCCCCCTCTTAATAATTGTCCCCTACCTCTCCTAACGGCTTCGAAGGATCTATGCACATCGCGTCTTTCAACGATTTTTCTTTCCACATAATCCGTTTTTTTGCCCTTGTAATGGTACAAACGCGGTGTGCATAGGCTCTAAAAAATACAAATATATATGTACACAAAAACTCATAACACAAAAAACTGCAGACAAGCGTCACTCGGACCCAGCATTGTCAAAAGCAAACCCAGTAACCGACAAAAAATAAAAAATAAACTTAACAGAACTGTACCTACTGTGTTATTATTTATTATCAATTTATCTGTAAAATAACGGTAAAATGGCTGTGTCGCTTCCAACTATGAAAATTATTTTATATAATATTATTATTATTTTTTTATTTTTTTTTAAATCCGTCGAAGAAATCTTAATTTTCATTATAATATTTTAGTTCCTATTTTCACCATTTACACAGATAAGTTATTCGGTCTGTAGTTATTAGTCACTGTTTTATATTTGACGGGATAAAACAACTCAATTTTAGTTTAACGCTGTCATATCATGATAAATTACTATTTTTAGACATTATTATTAGCGATATTGTCCCAACTCTGTTTAACTCGACCGTTTTGTAAACATACTTATATCATATTATGCATCATGCAAAATGAATGTCATTTTGTCCTTTGATACCATTTATAAATAAACCATAGCTTAATTCGAGATATTTATTCCAAATTAAACCAAAGTTTTATAGGCCGACCGTTTAACTCGCGCATCGCCTGCGCGGCAAGAAGGGAGCGAGGGGTGATGTTAGCGGATGGGTGAAAGGGGTGCGCGGAGCATAGAGTTTACGTCAAATGCGGCAGTGCGCTGGCTGTGCTCGCAGCGCGCGGTTGGTGTTTTTGTTACGGACGCTTGAAGATAAACGCACAAGGTATACGACTGCCAAGATAAATCTCAAGATGAATCGCTCTTCCAGTTCGTTGATGAAGAGATGGACCGATTTATTATTAATTTGCAAGATTCTGACTCCTCAAGCTACACAGACAGTGATGATGATTCAAGCGATATGAATATTAGTGACGAATAGTCCTATAAAATTTTATCTGTGGTTAAATATTTCTTAAACGGAGTTAATTATTGTTTTATGATTTTGTACCTATGAAGCTATTATAAAATATTTGTAAAACTTAAAAATAAATACTTATAAAAAAGATACTTATTATTTTATTCTTTACCAACAATGTCTATCTCGAGATAAATCTTTGGATTATTGACTCCGTGTGTAGCGTTACCCGCCCCCGCGCCCCTCCCACCGCGCAGGCGACACGCGAGTTAAACGGTCGGCCTATAAATATTTGAATTGTCGCATTTTATATGCCGTCTACTAATTTTGTTTTGGTGACGTCATAGAGTTTTGGTTTGAAAGTAATTGTATACAATGGATACAATTAAATAACGACCTAAATTTACACATTTCCGATATCTAAACGGAAAGTACAACGCGTCACATTATTTAATAATTATATATTAATTGTCACAGACACCATCTTGGCGGCCATTTGGATTATGTCACTCAAATAAATTACTGATCTACAAGCGAATTATTCTCAGTTTTAATTAAATATATTATTATTTTATTTATTATTATATGAGTATATGATAATCTAAATGAACTGTTTATGTAATGAAAAGAGCCAATAAATAAGGAATAATTTCTCTTAAATATGAATACTTAACGCGTCAGTTACCATAACACCACATTTCCCTAACTATAATCGCACCTGACCTACCAGGAGCACATACCTTCAAAGGAGCTCTATTCATAACACGAACAGCTTACTACAAAACTTATCCGTAATGTTGGCGAAGAAACGCCAACCCGCAGCGACAGTGGCGCCAACCTAACAAATATATACAGAGAAAAGAAAATATTTGGACAAACAACTCTCATTTGGTATAAACACATCAGGACTTGTACGTTCTTATCACGTCTTTTATTTGGGCCCTGCATAGAGGGCATTGACCGCCTCCCTTCCCCCTCCATTGCTGCACCGCGCACCTATAGCACATGCACATATGGCCGCACATGTATAGTACACTGTCGATAGGATTCTCGTAGCATATGGTACATTCCGTACCAGTCAAATTTCCTTCACCAATCACAGAGTATACGGGCTGGTGTCGGCTCGTCGAAGGACCATTTTGGAGTCTCTCAGCGAGTCTGAGAGGCTCGGAATGGCCGTTCGGCATCTGAACTTGTTCGTTGACGTTGTTCTGGCTGGTTGAGGAGCATTGGGCGTCGGTCCTTGGCCTGGGCGGCTGGTACGGTATGGAGGAACAGGTCGCTGGCTGATTGATCGGTAACCCGGTTAGGCAGAGTTGCGATGTCGTCTGAATCGGCTGAAAAAAAGAAATCAAGAGTTAGACGAATACTTATTTTGGCAATTAACAACATTTTGTCTATCAAATCCGTAGCTTTGCCCGGGTTCTGACTTAGATTTGGCTAAAAATAAAATCAACTAAGATTTGGTTCGATTTAGGATCACACGATTTCGGTCCTCTGAATTTAGTCCTAGTTCCTATCAGGAACCTAACAATTTCGGTGCTCTAATACACCCGGGGCAATACCGAGAAAACATTGACTCCAAGTGACTTTGTACATCAGCTGTGAGTAAGGTTGCCTAGAGGGTTATTGAGGAGTTGCTGTGCTGCTGAGAGCTCGTCTTCATACCCTTTAAGCACAGAGATTCCTGTAACGCAGGGTTCTTCTCCTTATGTTGTTAATTAGGTAGTGGAATTTTCAATCAACATTGTATCACATCTTAGCATCAGATAGAAACGCGGTAAGGCATTATTTATATTAAAAAAAATTATAAGTGCTAGTAATTTATTCAAAAACTCACCTCAATATAATGCGCACTCGCTAACGTCAAGCCCTGCTGATTTTGCATATTCTGATTGCCATTTTGGGGAGGCAGGGACACCACTAAGACCGTGCCACCGGCTCCGGTCGTTATAGGTGCCGCAGACCCTGTCAGTACCCTCAGTTGCTGTGGGGGAGTCTGCGCTGGTTGAACCATCTGTGTGCTCAGCATCCTGACCTTCTGCGTCGCTCCGTAAATATCCACAAACGCCCATAACCTCAAAGTATGGTCTACATGCATCACTGTTACTGGCGTGGATCCGTTTCTGCTAACGCGGACTTCTCCGTCCAGAGTCAGAGTGACAGCTAGCTCATCGCCCCTCCGAAGGCCATTTGCCGCGTCACGTCTTACCACCCAGTATTCCGGTCGATCCAAAAGCAGTTCAGCGTCATCCGGCAAGTCGCATGGCCTTAACTTCGCTGGATCGCATGACGTCAAGCCTATTGCTAAGCTACCAGCGTATGCCGACTCCGTAGCTAGGATTTGCACAACTATTGTTTGCCCCGGACCCATAGGCCGAGCCGTAAATACATATCCCTGGCAGAACTCCGCTTCGACTCTCGCCGCAATGCCTTTATCGCTCACGAAATGGACGTTTCTCCCTTTTGTTCTGTGAAGGCTGAGTGGTACTAAAGAGTTTTGGTATCTTGGCGGCGGGATTGGTTCTTCGACTGACAAGGATCTCATGCTGCCGACAAGCCTGTCTTCTTCTAAGGGGCTGTGTCTTCTGATTTGGCTCGGGGCTCTGGGGTCCGCGAATTGAACTGCAGTGCAGTTCCCGTATACATCTACGAGCGCCCACAGAGGGCTTCTTGTGTCTACTCCGGAGAAAAATAAACCTTTGTCTTCCCCATTTATGCCAAAGTGGACGTCACCAGATGAAGTCACGTAATAGAAGAGGATGTTGTCTTTTTCGCAGAAGCGTTCGCCGAGAGCTTTCGCCCAGTTCCCCGCTTTGTTGGTGAGGTCCGGGCAGGCATATTTTGGGAGGGCGTGCGCTAATGTCGAAGGGTCGTGATTCGTAAAACCGAATCTGATAACGCCGCTCCAGCTGTTTGATATCTCGACGAAACGTAAGCACACCTGGAAGAGATAAATATAAATGTTTAGCAAAGAAATGGGTATGAATAACTTGAGATTACAGTTACCCAGTAAAAATGAAAATTTTAAACAGCGACACAAGAAGGTGAAATTATAATAAACGGCTCAATATATTTATAATAAACAGCAGTTTATAAAACATCAGTTTCGGTTACGAACCGTCCAGACAAACCAGCTTTCGAATAAAATGCCACAGATGACAGGAACAAACATACTAGCAGACTAGCTTAATCCTTATAGCGAGTGTCTTTTGTGTCGGAGACTCAAAATTTTCCAACTGAGTTTCTTGTAGTTAGTCTACTTTGCGAGAAGCGCAAACCAGAATTAGGGATTCTTCTGACTCAGGGTCGTTTAATGTTTTTGATGAAACAGCTAAACACCAGTTAGGATTTCTGTAAAGCTTTAGGTCATTTTAATTTAAAAAGATAAACTATAGTCTTAAAGTTAGTCTGTCTCCTTCTCTTACCTTCTCATTCACTCTGACCGGTCTAGCGCTGAACGCGACGCCTTTGCAAAAGGACTCCACGCGCCGGGCCATGGATCCGTCCCTTGAGACCCTGACGTTCTCCCCATGCACAGCATGGAAGCCCAGGGGAGGCAGGTTATTGGGCGTACCTCCTGTGCACGAAGTCCGGGGCGCTGGAACAACGAGACAAAAGACTATGAACATGATGGCGAATGACTGAATCATCGGACGTCAAGACGGTCTGTGTTATTGACAGACTAAGCGATTTGCTTATATAATCTATGGGCAGGCGTCCCACAACCTACAAGCCATAGTCTCCAAATTCATCACTAGCTGCTGCTACCAATAAAAAATCACTCATTAATGAATGATCACTCATTAAACAGTAAGTATTTAGTGTCATTTATCAATACTAAGTTCCGTTGCTTTTTTATTTGTTGGTGTAACGAACATAGAAGAGTCACTACTCTTCTATGTGATTTTTCTCTCCTGTAACACTTTACAGGAGAGAAAAATCTTCTATTATCGCACTTTTGGTTGTCCCGAGCCATTGGTCACGCAAGATTAACGTTAGGTCGCCCTATGGTCCTATCCACTTTACCCGGCGGTTTGGGCAAAGCGGGTAGTATTAGTTGCATTATAATTAAAAAAGTATTCACCGTCAGACCGATAGACCGTCAAAGTTTAAGGTGTCCACTTTGCCCGGACTTCCCCTATATTCATCAGCTAATCATTGAGAAACTAAATAACTTTATTTTTGAACTGGCTTAAAAATATGGATTAAGTAAATGTATCGTAGGTTTTACTGGCAATGTTATCGCAATGTTTATTTACATCGTCTATAAATCCCCAAGTTAGATTACTGCGACCTCCCCTCGTAGCGATAAATAATTGACAAAATGGCGGCGCGTCACCTGCGGGGCAGATGCGAGCGCAGCTTGCCCCCGCGCACAAGAATAGCCGAAACTTATAAATTTACTTGAGAATTATTTGATTTTATAATTATGTAAGGACGTTTTAGTTCGTTTGTTATTTCCATTTTAGTTTAGTTTTGTAGGATTATTGAAAAATGTGTAACTTAGGTCCAAAAACAATTAAGTAACTTTTATCTCTTTGCCTCGGTCGAAACATGTCAAAACGCCACTTTTTGGATGCAAAAGAAACTTTATGGGCTAACACAGAACCAAATCTCCGCGTTGTTCTTTATCTAAATTTGGTTACCAATAAGGAAATGGCTAATATAGTTCAAGAATGCGAATGGAAGAAATAACTTTCCTCAAATTCCTTCTTCCATTCTTGAAGCAGAAGGAAGGAATAATAATTTAAGTAAGCATAGGCTTCAATTGCGGCTTCACTAATTAGTAAATCTTTTTTACTAGCTACAGAGCTATTTACTAATTTAGTCCTGTGACTAGCCACCGTCCAAAGTCCAAATGGGTGTAATACCAAAAATGCTTATGTGATTTGTTAGAAGAAGTCCGTGTGTTAGACAAAAGTGTAAAGGTAACGTATTAGTATTTTGTTCTCTATGGTAGAGCGCATACGTGGTTACACAGTACAATCAACCCCTATTTAAATTTTCACCCTCCACCGCTCAAGGGGAACCATTGTGAGCGCACGTGCGAGACTTCCTACCAGGGATACAGAAAACGCAGGAAGTTAGGAAGTGTTTGTAACGAGAGCTATATTGTTCGATTGAACGGATAATTATTTTATGGACAGTTGACAAGTTGTAGGGTGGTCTTCGGGATAACGGAGACAAGACAATACATTACGCGGAGTTATCCGGATTGTTATTTGTTCTGTAGTGTTGTCAATACATTGATACTCTTTTAAGAGAGATAAGGTTTAGCTTGTTTAAAAGAAGAGCACCCAGACTAGGACTTACCACTTCACGAGAAATTGGAGCCAAATAAGGCGACCTTGCAAGATTTTTCGTGCTATCACACAAGTGTCAATCACCACTAAATAGTTATTTTAATCAGATGAGAATAGGGAACAAAAGTACTTAAAACCAGGTGCTCCATTTCGGAAATAGATGAAAAAAAAAGACAAAATCTACACTCGAGGGGTGGTTGATTTTGTGGGGGCGAAGTCTCACTTCCGCAGGAAGTAGATTGATTCCTTGCAATAACGATTTTCAAATATTGGAAACATGATATTTTTATAACCGGTGAAATGGAATAATCGATGGAATTTTTATGGTGAAATCCTACCATATCGGTTGGTGTCACAAGCGGTTGGCGTCACAATACAAATGTAAAAATTAGTAACAGGAATTCATGCAATGCAAGATATTTAGCCGTAGTAAATTAATCAATAGGTATTCTAATGTTGTATTTTATTTACGTGAACACCGCGCCCTATAATCCGTAATCCTAATTAGTTTTATCCGAATTTGCAGAAACCAATTAATTCTAAATCGATTAGTTAGACGAATGAGTGTTCCAAATACCTACATACCCACCCTCTCGCCCTTATTTTTACACCCCATCGCTGTACATCTGCGTTAATACGAGTAATATCTCAAGGGGATGTAATGCTAATAAAATGGCTATTGTTGTGCTAAGTTATAAAAGAGGGCATCTCTTATACAGTTCTAATACCCTGATACATCGATATGCGTAGTTACATATCTTCGTACTGCATAAAAAGGGGAGAGCGAAATAATGTATCTCCGAGAAATTAAAAACATTTTCGAAATTTCTTTATAGCAGGAATGTATGTGTTAGTAAAAAAAACCATCACTACAGCACTAGTCATGGCATTATATAATCTATTGCATTAGATGCGCTAGCGCATTCAAAATGTCACCGTTTGCGTCATGCCGGCTTCCTGGTGCAATCCCTGGCTAAGTATAAACCCAATTGACGTCAGAACTGTACTAGATATTTTACTAGGCCTGATTTAACAGCCTGGCTACTGTTTTGTTTTGATTTATTGGCATCCAGACGCGTTCAAATGATCGATAAGACAATTCCAACGCTTGCTAAATATGAGCTCCTGGTATTAAATCTAGACTATCCGTTAGTCAATTTGAAATGTCCGGATATATTTTTTTTTGCTAAATTGATCGTGATACCCACCTGTTGGGGAGTGCTGATGGTAAGACTGTGGATGGGAGCACATTAGTTTATTCAAGATAAAAGATCAGATAAAAATATTTCGATTCTTCTTAAGGCAAAGGATGCTCTTTTTTGCTTTCGGGGAGGAAACTTTCAAAAGGTCCCTGTCTCGGTAGACGCGAAGGCCAGATTATGTAGGATTAGAGCACGTCTTGGGGGGAAGGGGCAAAAATACATGCACCTCCCGGCAGCCTTGCAGGTGGTAGGTCCCTCCATCGTCCCGGTTGGTACCACCGCAGTGTCAGATATTCTGCCGCCAAGCTGCTAAAAACATTGCTGTGTTCCGGTGTTCATAAACAAGGTATACACGTTTCTTAACCATCCCACCATCTTATCGTTTACCGAATAGTGCTCAGAACTGGCCAACAGCGCCTCTGGTATGTCGGTGAAGAATAATCTTAATACGTGGGCAATATGTATCCACGACTGAAACTAATGGGAGATATGGGTGGATGCTTTTGTAGCCCCCATACTTGGAAAAGGAAGTAAGCTATTTCAATTGCTATAGGGTGTGCACCGGTTTGTGGCGATGAATGAAAAAAATACAGGTTAAGTGTGAGTCGGACTCAGGCACCGAGTGTCTCGTACAATCTTTGGACGTATAAAAGATAGTTTGTCAAGTTTAATTAATTAATTGTGTAGTTTAGAACAAACTTTAGAAAAAAATTTGAAAGAACCCGATAGCGATTTTTGTTACTATTAGAGATAATAGTAACACAAGTGTGATACAAGAATTTCATCCCACGACACATACGACGACGTAAAACACCTTGTTTGTTGAAACATTCACTCTGTTTCAGGGATGTGACGTCAAACGGTGACGTCTCGCAAGGCTGTCTTGACGTAATCAATGCACAATAACAAATTCCACATTCTCCTTCATAATTGGCTCTATTCGTACAATGTGCCGATATCACCTTGATTTTGGCTCAGGAATATCATCATCAACCGGAGACATCTACTGCTAAACAAAGAACTTCACCTTAAAGGGAGAGGTTGGTTTTGGGGTTGGGGGTTTGATTTGACAACTATCAATTCATATAAAATTTTATACGAAAATGTTTTTACTCGTTAATTCAAAATAGGGATTATGCCCACAGCAGATTTTGGTTTGACAACGACGGTTTATTATGTAAGATAGGATAATTCGCACAGCTAAATAAAACTCCTGTGGTCGAGTGGTTACGGAAGTCTCTAATTAGCATAGTAGGGCTCAGGTACAAATCTCAGATAGTTTTTGTATTTTAAAACATTTTTGAAGTATTTTATTCATTGCTAGATTAGGTACATATTTTATATTTTTTTACTGATATTAACTGTAGAGCACTTTGTCCCTAGCATATTTTTTTTATTAAAATTTATGTTTGTGTGTGTACGTAACCGATTGACATAAAAGCCAAAATTATTTTGGTATTATTGTCTGTCTACCAGGCATTTTCATTTAGAACAATTTTTGATGTTCTTCTCTGATAGAAGAAGGGGCGATAGAGAAGACCAGTTGACGTTCATACCAAATAAATGTATTTTTAAATAGTATAAAATTTCGCACAGCTAACAAAAGATGATTCGCACAGCTATATACAATATAATTCGCACAGCTAAATATAATATAATTCGCACAGCTAAATATAAGATAATTCGCACAGCTAAATAAAAGTCCTGTGATCGAGTCGTTACGGAAGCCTCTAATTGCCTTCAATTACCCTTGTAAGGCCCAAATTATGATATTGATATAATTTGTTGAAACCATTCATTTCGGATACGAATAATTGTCATTCGAGACAAACCGGGTGGTCGGACGCGGTTGGAGTGGGTCGGATCGACACGAATCAGGTCGGATGGAGTTGACATAACAAGTTTGATTTTACTAGTATAATGCGAAAATTACTAGCTGCGCGCGAAGACGCGGGTACAGCTAATTTTAAATGAAATCGCATCCAACCGAATCCGTTGTTCGTTTATGAGCTACGCCACACAGACAGACATAGGTGTCAAACGTATTACATCTCACCTTATTTCGTCGGGGTTAGCTAGCTAAATTGAAAGTATTTTGTATTAAAATAATATATATTTTAAATTCGTTATTACAATAAGTTCATAAAATTTGGCTGATGCTCTTGACATTAAAACTAGATTAAAGATGATGGGGCTGAGCCGACTTACGACCCCTTGGGGTTTATTCGATTTACTTTTAATAAGGGTCGCAGATGCTCGCCTTGGGGTGAACTAAAATTGTGTTACGCCCTTGAAATGTTACTATGTTGCGTCATTCGTGAAGGTTAAGCTAAACACGCACAGGACATGTTGTGGATGGGTGATCATGATGATCCATCTCATTTGCTTATGAAGGTTAAACAAAATTTGGATCTTGTGGTTAATATGTGTCACGAAATTATACAAAAATCAAGTACTAGGCAATCATGAAACGCAAAGGTACTGTACATTGAAATAAACTTTATGACCTTTTTTTCGGTCGGCTATGATATGACAAAAAGGTACGATATCGATTCGAAACGTTCAAAAACTAAGCAATAAAATTGAGAACTTCTAAAGCGAATCTAATATTTTAATTGAATAATAGCAAGAAAAAAAAGCGGAGCATGGAAATTGTTCCTGAACGTACGTCTGCCGGTCACGGTTCGTGAGTTAGAGGTCTATGACCTAACAATAGTAGTTGCTAGCTTAGAAATAATTTTATTTGAAAAAAAACTACGTTTTAAGTACCAGCTACTCAAGAGCAAAAATTCAATAGCGATATTGCCACGTGCTACTAAATATTGGCGCCGGATTCTAGCGCCTTTGATAAAGAGTTCGGTTGAATGGTTATAGGTTCCTTGCGTAAGGGACGGTCCAGGCAGTTGTAGGTAACCACGCCGCTGTATCAGGTATTCTGCCACCAAGCAGTAACGTGTAAACATTGCTGAGTTCAGGTGTGAAGGGCACTGTAGCTGGTGAAATTAACCGGACCAAGAGACTTAGGGTGACGAGGGGCAGTGCAGCACCAGCAGGCTTAGCACGATGTGCCAATCTTGACATACGAGTGTGAGTATGACGTCACTATGACGTAGCATTTCACATTTTTGTATAAAGAACTGACGTTTCGGTGTTGATAACTACGTCATACTCCACACCGATCTGTCAAGACTGCAAGTCGTGCTAGGCCTGCTGGTGTCTATAGGCAGGCGTGCCGCCTATCATAGACGAAAGTGTTGCTTTTTTTGTCACTAAGTTTAAAAAACAAACAAAATCTGTTACGTACATACATGTTCTGTATTCTAAACGTACTTTATGAAGATTCTAGATAACTCACGATATACTTTCATCACCGTGTGTGTACTGCTCTAACGCATACCTCTCTTTCTCTCACCTCACGTTATTGTAACCACGCGTTCGTGTCGTCACGCACCGTTCTTCTGGCCGGTCACGCTTTACCGATCATGGTAGCAAATGTGGCAGCAGTATTATACCTTGAATACTGCTTATAAAGATCAACCACAGACATTGATAATATAGTTCGGCTGACATTTCAGTCCATTGAAGCCATTGAAGTGCGTACAGATCAAAGTAAATATTGAAATTTAAGTGGAAAATATATTTCTAGAAATTTAGCTTAGCTTTATTTAGCAATAGCTGAGATTGTATGTTGATGACATTTCGATAGTGACTTATAATATCACTTTCTTGAAAACTACAGGGCCGACTTTGATATATTTCATTCCCGTCTACATCTATAGTTTTCCAATATTTCACGATAATACATGAGTATAAATGTGAAGTGGCTTTCATTCTTTAACAACTCTTTACTATGTTATATGTAAAAAATCGGTCCCGTCATTTAAAATGTGATTAATTGCAGATGTCTTTAGTATTGGGAAACAAAATGTACCATAATTGTCTATGCGTGCGCTCACCATTTTCCCACGGTTAACGATCTATGGATCGCCATCATTGAAGTACCATCGACTACAAAGTCCGAAGACAAACGGTAATGTAACTGTAATTATAAATTGTCTATAGCCTATTTTTTTAAAGGTTACGGCTTTACGGTCGTTAAAAAGTACCAAATTGGTCTACAAATTCATATTTCGAATATGTATTCATCAAAAGTCCAAAGTTACAGGAGTCGAAATGATCCCGACTTTTGAAGAAAAAGCGGTTTTCTGACCGCATCGACTTTTTTGTTCCATACATAAGGATAGTTCTGATATAGAGTAATTTTATTAAATCTTAATTGCACTACCCATTATAAAGCTGCATCATCAATGTTGTCAATAATAGAATAAAAAAATTTGGTCGAATGGGAAAAGAAAAAGCACATGGTTTCTTAGATATTGGGTAAATACACTCGATTGATAGCAAATTCGATACATCTGACGCATATATGTAGTATCGATTACGTGTATAAACCTAATCTTGTGCATTCCACCCCCATGAGTTTCCAAAATAAATTCTCAAAAGCCCATAAACAAGAAAGCCCCGTGGGTCCTGCCATCTGCGCGCGACAGTTGTGACGGAATTAGTCCATTCTGCGCCCACACTAAGCCCACACCCCCGCAATAGACAATTGTTTATTTTTAAAAATGGCCGCACACTTTGATGTATTTTGGAGGGAAACTCTATGGTGTGTTAATGTTTCTTGTAAGTAAATAAAAATAAAAACAACGAGTGGCGAAGAGTACCAGTCTAGTCATTCCAGAAAAAAGAGCAAAATATAAGCCTTAACTTATGTGAAAGGAAGCCGACAGGAATTAACCCTTTACCACCGAAAACAATCTTATAATTATAGAAAAAGAAGAATCTTTACTTGGCAATGTAAAACAGTAGGTACGCAGGAATAAAGAGAAGAATATATATTTTCTCCCATCCCAAAATCCCATGATTAGTTTGTAAATAAGATCACAGGGGAGGCTTAAACTACTATAACTGTAATAACAGTGTTATTACAATATTTGGTACAAGAAGCTCACTTATACATCAATAGATAAAAGGCATACACAATTATGCGAGATCTACAAACTGCATCACAAATTGATGAAGTTTGTACCAGGATGATATGAATGCAAGGGTATTAATGTGCCACATTAAACCACCTTTCTCAACCATATCAAGTTGCGGATAAGAAAAACCAATGCTACTGATTGACCGCAACCGACAGGACGCTGGATGACCGTCTCCGGATGCTTGTATAAGGTGCAGCCGATGGAGGAAACCAAACCTGATGTAACCAAAGCCACTCTCTCATGCAGGATGCGCGGTCAATACATCCTCTTACTCGTTTATGATACCCTAGTACCAGGCATTTAAATACTTAGGAATACACCAGTCTTAGTGAGCAAAATTTTTATCTAAACTAGTTGTTTACACGTGTAATAAAGTCAGTAGAAGAAAATAAAGTGGAAACTTGCGTACCTAAGCCGACAAAAATATTTTTGAAGATAATATGCCTAATTGTGTTGCGACATTGCAAATCACACTATGATAAAATTACTGAATGCGACTACAGTTTACAATTTACTAAATGTGGCGTGGAGTTGTGAAAATTACGGCGCGTTACAATTTCAAAAACCTCCAAAAATTGCGTTACGTAATACTTGAACGCTCCTTAAGACTAATATGACAACCAACCAATATTTAATTGCATAATCATTATTTTAATAATTAGCAATTAAGTTCCCAGACTCAATACAATATTATTAATTATTATTCTTGCTTCCATTGAAAGAGAAATTAAATAAGTAAAAATCCAACATGGCGCTTGTCAATGCGCGCTAAAAAACCTATACCGTAATGAATCGTGGGAAACGGGATGAGAACCAGTTATATTATAGGCTTTATATCCTATTCTACTATAACTTGATTTTAGGGATCTGTAGGATAAGTTAAATGACGAAAAAACTTAATCTAAATAAATTAAGGAGTCAGAAAATAAATCAAAATTGAATGCCCCTGAAACGCATAATTTACACGCAGTTTTTTTAACGAACAGGACCCACAAAGAAAATGCTCTAAAAATGCTCTCTCCGAACTCTATATTTTGTCCTAGTTTTAGTACTTACTTTCAGACGGATACTGGAATTATTTTTTGACAGAGGTCATAATATAAAGCCAACTACACACTGGGTGACAATAATTACAACCACAACTCGTTTAGGAATCACTTTTACTGTGTGAACCAATCGTAACTACACACATCAAAAGTGTCTAGGGATCAAGCATTTTTAAGCGGATTTCTTGAGATTGAGATGTGGCTTTGTAATAAATTTATGATTTTATAAATTTATATGGATCCTTTTTGGTGCATTTCATAATTTGAATCAGGAACTGTGAATCAAATTCGAGTAAAAGATGAAAATCAGCTGTCAATATTTTCCCTATAAAAACATACAACGCATTGAAGACATTATTAGTGCTACTGTTTCCCTACTACTGATTAAAACCAACGTTATTATGGAGCGGCGACGTCATTTAAGCAGGGAAGAAATGCTCAGAGCCGTGGGAATGATAGAAGCTGGTTCCCGGCAACGTACTGTGGCTTTAGCTCTGAATACAAGTCAGAGTGTTATCAGTCGACTTTGGACACGTTACCGAAGCACTGGTACCGTGGCTGAGCGCCATGGAGGACGGTATCGCTGCACCACACGGAGACAAGACCGATATATTCAAATCTTAACTCGAAGAGCTCCAACAATAACTGCCATGATGTTAGCCGTGAGGCTTCATCACTCTTCAGGGAACTTAATTAGCGACCAAACAGTCAGAAACCGCTTGCATGAAGTGAACCTTCATTCCCGAAGACCGCTACGGGTACCACCTATAGCAATGCACAATCGTAGGATTCGATATCAATGGGCTCTTGAACACAGAAATTGGGCAGAAGAACAATGGCGTTTCGTGTGCTTTTCTGATGAGTCTCGTTTTGGTATGAGACCGGATACAAGACGTATACGACACTGGAGAACCCCTGGACGCCAACAGCGATTAAAATCCTGCCAGGAAGTCCATCCTTATAGTGGTGGAACCATCATGGTATGGGCGGGTATTTGGATCGGCGGAAGAACTGAGTTGATTTGGATCAGAGGCAACCTCAACGCTCAAATTTATGCTGAGACGATTGTATCAGACGTCATCGTTCCTCTACAAGTGCAAATCGGTCCCTTATTTCAGTTAATGCATGATAATGCACGACCGCACACCGCAAGAGTTGTAAGACAGACTCTCGCCGCAGCTAACATCAATGTCCTGCCCTGGCCTGCTCAGTCGCCAGACTTGAACCCGATTGAGCATGCATGGGATATGCTACAGAGAAGAGCTCTGCCGAATATGGAGGGTATCCAGTCGCAAGAAGACCTTTTTTTGTTGTTGCAACGAACATGGGCGGCCATTCCACAGCGTGATTTGGATGAACTCATTTTGAGTATGCCAAACCGATGTTCTTGTGTTGTTAGTGTTCGCGGTAGAAACACGGATTATTAATTGTTTAAGTTACCCAATAAAATTTTAAAGAAAACTGTTATTTCAGTCTTTTTTTCGAACTTTTGTGTTAGTGGTTCAAATGTCAAAAATCCCTTTATTAGGAAAATGGCAAATTTCTTTATTAATGCAAAGGTGACTTGGTTTATCGTTACTGTGACAAACGAAAACACTTTATTTGATGAATCCTTAAAGAAAATTTTAATTAATATCAATCAGGAGAAAAGTTATTGCAAAAATATATGTTGATCCCTAGACACTTTTGATGTGTGTATTACAAAACCATACTTACAGACATCAAAACAAAGTTTATTTTAACTACTATACTGTATGTTTTATTGAATGAAATTAATTAATCAAATATTTTATTCATAAAAGTTTCAAAGAACAAGTTTGCTTGTTACCTACTAAACAAAAATTTATTACTTCTTACTTCCGATTGTTTATGTTTGGCTAGAAAACTGTACAAGCCGATCGAATGGGCGAAGGTCTTCATCTTCCAAATTTGAATCTTTCATGACAAGGTTTATTACCAGTAACCAATTAAGAGATTTTTTAATATTCTGCAGGTCGCAGGATCGTCTACGTTGATGCTGACAACTTTTTTATTGCGAAGACTTCAATCATCGATAATGCGTGAGAGCTTCATCCAGTTCAGCCTAGTTTAAGTTTGTTTTATTTTTATATGGACCGTTATGAGTACTTGATTAACGGGTAAAGATCTTTGCAAACTTTTTTATTCGGCATAGAACGGAGCCAAGTATACTTCTCAACTAGCAAATTTTAAAATTGCTAGGTATTTTATAAGCGGTGGTAACTTAAGGGGAAGGGAAGCAGAATTATCATTTTATCTTTGGTATGTTTTCCTTTTTGTCCGACTGCCTCAGTAAGAGAGCTACGTTTTGCGAGATTTGTATGTATATGTATTTATTTCTTTGGCACGGCCGGACTTTTGCTTATAATACGTCTTTAGATTCGTCTCATTTATACGAGGGACATAGGCCATATCAAAACAAAATTCATTCGGCGACCGTCAGTCGCCATTTTGTATTTTCTTTTACTTCCAAAAACTTTAACATGGGTATCAAATAATGCATACATTTGTATACGATTTATGCATGTTTTAAGTAATTTAAGTCAATTTTGTTTGATCGCAGTCGGGTTTTGATGATATTATAATTTATATACCTACTTGTTAATTGGATAGGTACATTGTATACTTTTTATTAGATGAACGCCCTGCGTTCCAATTGAAAATCTATGACGTTGGTGACAGTCCTCATAAATCACTTAACAAGATTATAATTATAACACGTAGGTGTAAATAAAATCATAACAACTTTCCTCTAAACGCGTTCCCGATCGCGTAATATCGATACAGAGTATCGAATGACAAATCGGTAGGCATCGTAAAGGTGATGTTCCCACGGTATGTACCGTGAGATTGTGCGAGTGACTCGATAGAGCGAGAAGGCAATATTATTTCGAAATTCGAACGAGCTAGCACGGCACAACCAACGACCACAATCTCAAGTGATCACTGAAGCATCTGCAGGCGTAATCTTATTTTTCTGACACACCTACGCAGTAATGTATTGGCATCAAAGCGAGATAGCAATAAGTCAGACGAAATTCAGTATAGTTTGAAGTATGTGGGAAGATAGTCTTTTTGGTTGATGAAGGTGAGCCATCGATGTATAGCAGAGTTGGTAGTGCTTGCGTAGGATCACGGAGATTGCTGAGTGCGCGCATGTTGTATTGCTTCGCAGATTGTAATTAGGAATTAGGAGGGAGCGTTCGCACTGAGTCAGAACAGAACGCTTTTTTAACGTTAGACGAACGATTGTCGTTTTAGCTATTTCCAGTATCTCGACTTTCTGTAGTCGTAATTTTTATTGCTCTATGACTGTCGTAACTAGCTGTTCACATTAGATCGTGACGATAAATTGTTTCACCACAGTTGCATCGTTTGTAGGACAGAATCGTTTTACACGGAATAGTTTACCTGGAAAGACAGAGATTAAACCACCTGTTGTTTACTAGGATAGCATAAAACAAACGGTAGTGAATACGCCTATTTTTTAACCGACTTCAAAAAAGGAGGAGGTTCTCAATTCGTCTGTATATATTTTTTTTTTTTTTTTTTTTTATGTATGTTCGCGCATAACTCTGGCAATTATTAACCGATTTGAAAAAATCTTTCTTCCATCCATTCTTCAATCCATTGATTGGGTCCCATAAAAAAATTATTGCTTAGTAATAAGTAGTTCCTAAAAAAACAAGAATGGTGACTGCGCACTGAGAGTTGCAAGAAAGCCTATATAGATGACGTTTTAGTCGCTCGGACTCGCTCGGTCGGACAAAAATGGTCATAACTCTGGCAAATATTTACCAATTTCAATGATTCTTTTTTTATTCGAAAGAAGAAACCACTGTATTGAATCTGTATGAATTTTATTACAACCGGATAAGAACTTCCTGGAGGACCATGAACGATGTGGAGGAATTTATCTGGTAAAAACCATAAAACTGATGTTCTCCATTACATTGCTCTGACAATTATGAACCGATTTCGATGATTCTTTTTTTATTCGAGAGAGTAAACCACTATGATGTTTCCATGCAAATTTCATTACGACCGGATATTATTTTCTGAAGAAACATGAATTATGTAAAACTATGTAGACGATAATGTGATCATAACCTACCTAGATAATTTTACGGTTTTCGATGGTTCAATCTTTATATATGAAAATATCACTAAAAAGGTTAAAATAAAAGCTTTTAAAAAAAAAATTGAACCGACTTCAATATCACTGAAAAGTATAAAATAATTTAAATATTATTGAAGCTGGTGCCAAATATACACAGCAGGTACGCTAACACCAACTTCAATAATATTTAAATTATTTTATACTTTTCAGTGATATTGAAGTCGGTTCAATTTTTTTTTTAAAAGGTTTTATTATTTACATAGTGCGAGTAGTACTTTCACAGATTAGTTTGCGCAGCATTAGAACAGCATAGAGTAACAGAGGAGTTCGGATATCGACATTAGTTCATTTACCGTAACCTCCGTTTACAAAGTCCTAATGATCATAATTTCTTTAAATCCAAGACCACACTGCTCGGCTTAATTACGTTTATGAAACCATGACTAAAGGGTCACAATTTTTGTAGTCCAAGCGTCGAGAGCAACGTAAATCGCGTTTAATTCGGATCACGAGTGGCGCGGACGCGACTAATGATGATCTACGGTTCACGTTGAGATCCATGGGCATTATACGTGATGGAATTAAGTAAAAAGAAATAAGTTTATGTTGTCGGCAGAAGTGTACAGAAGAAAATTATCGTGAGGTAACGAGACATAATTATATGAAATAATGTAACTAAGAATACCGATAATACACACCACGCTTCGGGGCAGCAGCGTGAGAGAATTCCAGTGAAAAGAACTAAATCTATGCAGAATCCATAGAGTCACATTGTTTTACAATATGACTGCACAGATGTTTTACAACTCTTTACCGGTATTACCAGAAAAAGAAAGAAAAACATTCAAATTTCGAACAATCGACCGTGGGAACGGACACGTCAGTTGCGAAAATAACACGTTAACTTTGCATCTTTTCAAAATAAAGAGGTTTAAATTTAAACTTTACGACTTAAGTAATAAGTAACACCGTCTATATTCACAACTGCATTACTGTAATTGTTGTTTTACAAATTCAAATTGCGATCGCCCATTACAAAATGGACATTCAGTGATGGGCCATAAGATACATTTTTATGCTATAATCAGAAAACAAAAAATTGTCACCTTCATGCAGAGTATGAATAGTAATTTTGGAAACGATTGTTCCCGCGCTCACATCATAGTAGACGCTTCCGGGATATTAGAAACATATTATTGAATATTTTATTACGTATTTGTTCTGTATATGGACACTAAGTAACTGTCCTCCATTTAAATATTCAAATGAGGGTGCCCAGGACATGGTTGATTGTAAAATGTTCCTGTTAGAGAATGGCATGGACGCAGAATGTACTTGTCTTTCCGCGCGAATTAAGTAGGTACGTATTTCTTGTCAACAACAACAAGTGCTTTAGCGAGACATTAAAATTTAACTACTTAGGAATATAACTAGAACGGCCTTAGCAAGAAAAATAAATCATTAAAACTTGTTAGGTACACGTGTAGTAAGTCAGTAGAAACCTGCTTACGCTTGGCCGACAAATAATATCTTTAAAGAAAGTATGATGAAAATATGCCTAATTTCGTGTTGCGAAATTGCAAATCTCATTATAGTAAAATTTTAACCGACTTCATTGTGTGACAAAATTCTCATTGGTCTCTCTATGGCCTGCAATTAATGAAGGCCCAATGATTTGCGGTCGTAAGTACACAAGTTGATTTAAGAATAGTTCCCACTTTCTTCCTGTAGGATAGCTAACTGTAAAAATCCCATCCATCCAACACGATTAAGCAAAGGAACATTAATTTAATCCTACTCAGATATTTTGGAATAACGTGTCAGCATTTCTAGATTTTTTTAACCACTGATCATTATACGTTTGACGGTAACGGTTAAATTGCACTACACAACTTAACCGGTTAACATGATAATGTATTATTTGAATCCAGTTCTAGTTACGTGTTGCGTACACGAGCAGTCGTGCGTTGGAGCATCTCCCACGACCTCATGACCTCCTGGTACCTCGCACCTTTGGCGGTGCAATTACTGTAAACAAGGTTCACGCGGCCACCCATCCGATTTCTATACTGATGTTATGTTACACTTTCCATAATTGAGACTCCTTTTGCGTTTACAAAGTTATAAAAGCCAAAAATGCTCTAAAAAATCTGCAAAAATATTTAGTTTCCTAAACCCCAAATTGTACGTAGTATGTAGTTTACCGGCGACCTTCTTGAACTGCAGTGAGCAGTTTAAAATAAACTTTCACTTTAGTTAGTCTGAAATAATAAAGTAGTTTAGTTTATATATTGCCGAAACATTGGTCGAAATGTATCTTTGTAGACTCCGCCAGTCTTTCTTCGTTAATACTGATCTCAAGAGATACCATTTTCGTCAGTAAATTTGTAACTGATATTTTAAATGTACATTTTTCTTAATATTTCGCAAAATTACAAAATCTTTAATATTCCACTATTTTGTAATTTTAGCCTTAGTCACTAAGGCTTAGTGAAACATCAATCCGGTGATGGTTGTAAAAAAATCACGCTCACGCTGCCGCGCTGTAAGGCCTATGCATAATAATGGTCAAATTGATAAATAAATACAAATTTATTTTTACACGATAAAGTAAAATCAGATAAAATTTTACATTTATCGGATATTATCGTCGCCATTGTTTTAGTCATCCCAATAAAAACAAACGACAGGCTAGATTCTAAATTCAAATTTCAAATACCAGAACGCTACGCGTGGTTGTCCCGTGTAAACATTCCCCGTGGTTTCCCACGATCATTAGCTTGAGATTCGGCCGTTTTCGGCGGACTCGCTCGGACCTCGGAGTCCTCGGACAGTATTATTATACGTAAATTACAGGTAGCTTGAATTACGAATTCTGTTGAAAGTTACAAGTTTAAAATTAGAATGAACTATTAACTAACGAGTGGGCTAATTTTCAAGAAATTATGTAACGAAAGAAAATAGGTTTACCCTTTATTGTGTGAGACAATGGGACATCAGATTTTTTTTTCAAAGTAACGATTTCAACCAGCAATTTCAAAAATAACACCCGCATGAAACTTCATAAACATCTTTCCGGACAGATGGAACGCGTCAGCTGTCAGTCGTGTTAGTCTCTTTCTATCATTAGATAAAGCGTATCTTTCTATCCCGTTTTACAGGTGAGTACGCCAGCTGGTTTTCCAAATATAAAACGATATTATTCCATTTTTGAAATAGCCACGTCTGTTCAAATATGGTATGAACTGATAAAGCGAGTATGGCACACGCTCAATCCATTGCGGGCGACATAATCAAAATCAGAACATTACCTCCAACAACACAAAGTGCTGGCGTCTAAAAAACCGTAATTTAGACACAGGGTGTGTCTAAATTACGGTTTTTTAGACGCCAGCACTAGGACTTCTCTCATAGGGAGCATCGTCATAATCTAGAGACATGTAACATTTTGCGAAAGGGAAACTCGGCGACGAAGCCACGGCAATCATACTCGAAGTATGAAGGTGGCTTTAATTGGCTGCTTTAATCGATAAGGTTAAGGCTAAGTACCCCATCCGAGCTATACTATTTTTTAGTTAGTTATAAATTAAGCCTGATAATCATCGGAACGAACTTTAAAGCAGTTTGATCCGTTGTTCATGCCCTAGCTTTTACTCTGACGTAACAAAGTGTTCCCTACGAGTACGCCACGATTGCGCCAGGTTGGAGCTATGTGTTCATCTAGTGTAGGATACTTCCGGGCGATTCAACCTACGTCTTGCAAAAGCGTCGCAGCTGCATTATAGTTGTAGCATTGACGCTTTCTCACCTTTACAGAAACTGCAAGTATCTACAGTAATTAGCCGCATTCTGTGAACGAGCTAAACCCCAGCCATGTTACTCCGGTTGTGTTAAAGATATCTAAACCACCAAAGCCTTTGGATGTTAGCAGTACCAGGAACACTTGCGAATTTCTGACGCAGGGACAGTCCAGCGCGTCGCAGAGGCGTAACTGCAGCGAATTCTCTGCAGAACCCAGAACTGTAAAGCGCTCAATCTGAGAGGTTGATTAAGCAAAGCAGAAAGAATGTCACTGAGCAGAACTGGTGCCGGTCTTCAATAACTCTGCAAAGGTTGGGTCTCTTGCTGTGTGTCCTATTAAACTACTGAGCTCTCATAAATCATAGGGTCTTAATTTTTGAAAATTATCGCCGAATAAAATTGTAGCATGGTTAACTGCAGGCAGACGGGCGATACTTTGTCTAATCTTAGTCTAATTTTGCCAACTGGATAGCCCTCTGGAAGCTAGTTGCGATTGTTAGACATTTTTCCGCTTCCTGCCGCATGCGCACTTATCGTACAGACGCTCCAGCTCTGTTTGAAATAACGTGTATCACTGTACAAATATATAAAAAGTTGTGTAAAATCTTATGTAAGTTTCGGAAGCTTGATATTATCACCTGGAAGAATGTGTTCTCTTTCTCACGAAGGCTTTTAATATTTGCCGTCTTGCTTGCACTTATTTACAAACGTCAACAGCTGTTTCGCAACGGGATCATTGTGGCGTGCGCCTGCACATGAACCAGGGTTGCTACGACTATCAATACCTTAATATTTTTAAACAGTTCTTAAAAAAAACAGCTCTTATATTTAGTCAAAGACTAACTGCGGCAATTTACGAGTAATTTAATACCTAACCAAATATAACTCGCAACCTACTCATACCTACTATAGGTTGGTACCTAAATTACGTGTAGATTGGAACTCATTAAAATAAGTTCTCTTTTATTTACGCGAATATTACAGATTGAAATAAGAATAATTACTTATTTTGTGCTACGCGGTAGATTTTTTCCGTAGTCTGGTGTTATTTTTTAAACTATATTTTGATTAGAAGTAATCTCCATCAGTTCTTGCCTACACCGCCTTGACAATACTATCTTGTTAAATACCCACACAGAGCTATCTAATCTCAAATTTACGAGGAACAAATAAATTTATTTCTTGTTGCAGTACGTTGCGAAAAAATTTGAAAATTACGAGGGCGGAGCTGCGCGGGACAATTAGTTCATTTATATTTACGACAAATCTTTGTTCAGGGGTGGGAATTGAACCTTTTGTGAAACAACCTGTCTGATAAGTATGGACCTTTTGCGTATTCTACGCAAAGAGACTATCGACAAAACAAAAGAGAAATATTGATAATAATATCCAAATCTTGCGACAGCCCTGACGACTATTATCATAGTCAGCTGCTCTCAAACCGTTTCATTTTCTATACGACTTTTAAGGCACAGCTGTTCCATTGTGTCACTTTTTTTTCTCAACATGGCGATTGGCGACCTTCGGAAGGCCTAACCTTTATCGACAGCAATTTCATAAAAAGAAACGCTACAGTATCAGCTGTTAATAAATATAGAGGCGGTTGGAAAAATTATCGAAATAGGCTGCAGTTGTGACATTATACTGCACAATTAAAATTTGTACTTTTTCAAATTAGGTTGGATAAAATAAAAAATAGAAATGACCACGATAGTGAAACATATCTAATAGTAAAAGACTGCCGAACTAAACCAATGACCTTTGTTTCAATAACAATATTGAAATTAAACGTGTAAGTAACTCATATTGATTTATGAGAGCCTAGTACTTCAACAATACATACATACTATGCGTTTCAACTAAGAATGTGGCCGCCATCTTGCCATTACAAATATATAATTACTAAAAATTATGTTTTAACAAAAATAGATAGCAAAATAAGACATTACAATAAATAATCAAAACCGGGGCGAATTTTTCATTTTGTGTTTACTCTGCTGCCGGTAAAAAAATCGTAAAAAACGAGTGAAGTTCCGCAGTCGCGATCATCATGGCGGCCACATTCTTAGTTGAAATGCATAGTACCTATATTGTGTAGCGTCCTAGTGATTGATAGTACCATCATCTGTCATCATCTTTGTTGCCAAATTTGCCAATGACCTGGCAGCTGAATGACATTCGTTTGGTCTTTTTCTGTTTTATAGCAATACCCCTGACAAAGGGTCCTTGCCTTTGTGTTAATTTGCTTTGTTTTTTGCACTACTGTGCTTACATTTTTGGCTGTATCACATATCTGCTTACATATATAATAATAATAAAAACTATTTAAAAGCGGATATGATAAGAAAAAGTCCTGTTCAGATTGTGAAAAATAGGTCAGTAAAGTTTGTATCATCATAATATTTAAAAAAATAAATATGGCTACACACAAAATCTAAGTGATTTTGTTTGCATAGGCACAACCAAAATAATTAGTTAAAAAGTCCATAGTGTTACTGTTTTGCTTTTTAAAGTTACGGCATTTAAATAATCGGCTCGTTTCCTAAGCTCGGACTTATTTAGTACCTATAGCGCTTTCATGGCAGAAAGAAAACCCAATTAAATTTTTCACGAACGGTATAGACTCGTCGATTCAGTGACTAGAAAATTCCCATACTTCCATGTAAATTATAGGTGTATTATATAGTTTAAACGGAAAGAAAGTCGTGAGTTTGGACACAATGAGCACCTAATTTGGAATAAGTATAATCAAAATGTTCCCTGGAGGCATAAGGACAAAAATAAGTAAGCGTTTAAACTATTTTGTGGATCGAATAATAATGTTCATAAGGTTCAAATTGTATTAGTGACGACAAGATAAAATTGACCTTTATGGTTCTAAGACCAGAACAAAGTGATCACGTTTCCTTTGTAGCGATTTGTACGCGCACGCAATCGGAAGGACAAAACGGATTATGAGATTAATTCATTTATGAATACCACAGATTTGTTTCATTTCTACTGTGGTAATACCACCCTGCAGGCTCTTTTTAGGGCTATCAAGCACTAAACTTTTCCAGCAGCCCCCATACAGGGTACAAGCAAGTACTATCAGAAATTGAATCAGAGCGCGCAATTTTTTAGTAGAAGGTTCCTCCTAATCTATTACAACTCGTTTAAAAAAATTCTTGCTGGATACCTGCTTATTTATTTTGCGCTAATTAGTTAAAATCACATAAGTGCAAAGTGTGCACAAGACTCTATAAAAATATATCGTAAGCCTTATGTATTTAGACAAAAAAGTAATGGACAAAAATATTTAATTGAACAGTCTATACGAACGAACCGAGCACTAAAAACTAATTTAAAAATATCATTACGTCATATTAATCATAAACAAAGCCCTTTTAAAGAGAGTGCATTACCCCGGCAAGAAAATAGCTCCTAGAGTGAATTGAGTTTAAACGTATAATTAATTAGAGCATAATCTGCACTAAATGTGTGCAAAATAAAACAAAAGGGCGTGCCGTCGTTTTGAAAAAAAAAAAAACCTATTCTGATGGAGTAACGTTGTTCTACAAGATTCTTAACCAGTGAGCAAAGACAAAAGTTTAGGGTCATCATGCTTTTACGAAAACCAAAAAAGATCCCAGCGCTTAAACGAACAAACATTCATACTAACAGAAAACGGTATTCGGTTCTTTTTATTACTCTTAACATTAATAAAAAGTTTTAATACATTATATACAGGCATTTTTGAATAATATCACTTCAAATCGAAACTGATAACGTCATAGCTTTAACGTCAATATACAAGAAACTGGTCCAATCCAAGATGTTTGGGTATAAAACCAATTAAATTATTTTATTAACTAGAGCCCTTAGTGAAAATCCTGAAAATGTCAGCTTCAAATGTCTCTTATTAAATTAGATATAAGCAAAAGACCATCAAACTGCGGATTTGGTTTTTGCTGGTTATCCGACAAAATTAGAATGAACACAAATAAACCGTCAATTTCATACATACTCATAACTGTCTAAAACATACTCATAACGTTGCTCACAAACCGGTTTGCCTAGGCAAACCACACACTGAAGTATAAAACTGTTAACGGAAGTTACTTTTATTTTAAGTTTAAATAAAATCAGGTACCAAAATATGTTGATATGTGGTAGGTAAGCGTAGGTCGGTGACGCTTATGCTGCTTGGGAACAATCGCAACGCAACTCGCACGGCATTAGTGAGATAGAAACGCTCGCTTGAGCGCAGCGCTCGTTATCGCAAGCAGTTGCAATAAATTAAGCTAAGGTCAGGGTAGCATCAAGAGTTATTATAAATTGTGTGTCAAAAACACACCACTTTAAAGATCATCAGATACATCATCCTGAGGTAAGAAGTTTTCATATTTACCAATCATAATAATAATCATTGCGTCGTCCTGTACAAAACTCTACCTGTGGGGTGGCCTTGTTAGAATAGCATCCACCCATTTCCGTAATAGGAGACTAATGGAAAACAAGACGGGCAGTGGAGCTTTCCAAAGTACTATTGCTGAGCCAACTAGACTTAAAGCGCTTAAAATTTACAAATATGTTTATAGAATATGTAATGGTTAAGTTTTGTCTCTCTTTAGATTAGGCTATGATGGGGCTGGCATTATTGTAAACAATCAGTCTCGAAAAAAAAAAGAGAAAAAAAAAAGAAGACGGGCAGCAGCGACTTTCTATTGGATTACCTACCACCGATACTGCGATCCCAAAGAAAACTGCCAAGCGTGGGGTTCATGGCAACCCTTCCCTTCTAAGGGGGAGGCCTTTGTTCATCAGTAGACGTCTTTGGGCTGCTGATGATAATGGACTCTCCTTTTCTAAACGTAAGTCAGTCGGGCAAATTTTAAAATGTGCAAGTTATGTATTGTTGGGAAGGGAAACTTGTGTCAATCGGTTACATGAATGTTTCAATCTTGTAAGCACTCGTCATCATGTACTGCTGTTTCTGAGAACTATACCGCTAAATAACAAGAGAATACAAGCCATGTACATTGTACAGTAATTTTAAGTATCGGAACATGTCGCTACGCTCGCTGCTTCGCCAGTTATAAACAGAAATATTAATATACACAATTAACACTTTTGTGTTGCAGACGTAACAATATATTGACGAAATAAGAAATTAAACTGTAATCACATAACGGACTATTGAAATTAACTCGATTGCCGAAAAAATATTATGAACGCGACAGTACGGAACACAGATTCAAGTAATAGTATACTTTAAAGAAGGCCATAAGTGCGTATGAAAACGTCGCGTTTATGTGTTAACTCCAATTTGGTCGGATAACCAGTAATCTAACTGTGGTTTAGTTTTTCTGCATATATATAATTTAATAAGAGACATTTGAAGCTGAAATTTAAGCACTAAGCGCTCTAATTTGTGGTTTCTACCCGAACATCTTGGGTTGGTCCTGTTTCTTGTATTTAGACGTTAAAGCTATGACATTATCTGTTTTATTTCGAAGTGGGTTATATTAAAAAAAAACGCGTAAATATTATATCTTGAAGTTTTTTATGGATGTTAAGAATAATAAAAAGAATCGAATACTGTTTACAGTTAGTATGCATGTTTGTTTGTGCTAGAATGATTATTTGTTGATTTCATATATGCGTGTGCACTAAAACGGTAAATATTTTATAACAGCAGACGCAATAAATAAGGCTACGACAAACTTATTCTACCGGCGCATAACTCTTGGTTACCGAGAAACAAGATACTGCAAAACGTTACTTCAACAGGAAATTAAATATCTCTGAAACCTTCAGATGCACAAATTTAATTTTTTCCTCTCATTTATGCACAAATATAAGTTTTCTGACAAAGCTATCTGACCATGTACTTTATTTTTCTCCCCGATCATTGGGTTAGTAGAAACCAGCAGGATTCGGCTTTTTTTTCAAAACGACAGCTAATTTTCTATTTTTCTTTTAGATTTTATGTTCAAATTATTCAATTCACTCTAGGAGCGATTTTCTTGCTGGGATAATGCACTCTTTGGAACAAAACTATTAAAAAAAAAAACAAATTAACAACACAATAGCATTAACCATTCCTTCCGAACATCTGGTGCGTACACCCAAGTCCGGATCTATGGTAAGTTCCGGAAATACACAATGGCGGACCAGATGTTCCAATCGATTAAGCTAAGTTCAAAATTGTTCGCCAGATGTGTTTACCGCTAGTCACCCGAGCGAGACATTAGCTATTAAGAATGTAGCTAAATTCTTTTAGCTTTGATGAAGTAGCTAGCGCGTCTTTTCATACCCGCGAACTACGGAGTGAAATTGTACTAGCGATGCGAACTTGCGAGCCGGCGGCCTAATACAAGTTGTGATAGTTAACGAAATCGACCAACATATTAGTTTTCTCCCGTACATTTTACGCACTACCTTTTGATAGTTACCACATAATACATTACTGCTTTACGCTGATGTTAAATGTTTAAAGAAAAGTTTGGTCGATTTCTATAACTATCAAAACTCGTACCAGTACTAAACCCCGTTGCAGTTTTAAAGAGATTGATGTACTCGTATAACATGAGCGTAGCTGTGGCGAGTTCCCAGTGTAGCTTACACTTTATAGAGTGCCGCGGATAGTGTATACACATATAATCAAAACAATTGCAACACTGACCATTCGCACGGAAATATATTTTTTTATTAAGGTCACACAATGCAATGACCAAATCGTGGTTATTACTAATTTCTGCTTATTCCGTAATTGCTTTTACAGCTTTAATGGGTTATACAAAACGAAAAAAGAACTTTTTATATTGCGAAATGGTTTTAAAAGCTGCGACAGTATAAATTAGCTAGACGGTAGGTCCCATATGAAACCGCCCAGGTAAGTAAACAACCAGCGAATTGACAGATATTCTACTGCCAAACAGCAGTCTAGAAAGGCATTGTAGGTGGACTAATTGTACACGCAAAAAAAAACATTTTACATATAAAATGAAATGAACACAGGCGAGCATAAGTGTTATGAGTTTTCTTCCAGGAAAAATCTTAAAAATGTATCGGGTGACGAACAGCTGTTCACGGGACGGCGTGCTGCTTACCATCAGCCTTGCTTGTCTCCCTCAGAGTCTAACCTTCACCAATAATATGTACTAGGTTAACATAAAACGAATACCATTATGTCCATCGGGCTTATATTTGCAAACAAAAGAGTACTAGGATAACATAAACTACAAAGGGACTTAAGATTGTTCCCCTAACATCTCCGATAATATCCAATCAAGCGATAGGTATAACAAATATATTGCCATCTTTAATATAATGAAAAAAAACCTACTAAACTGTAGCGCGTGCCAGCTGCTCGCGTGTTTCAAAGATAATGTTTTTTTTGTTTTTTTTTTACGCCAGCTGCTTTGACACCTTGTGCAATTAGATCTAAATGTTTTTCGGTCTTATTTTTTTAAAGATACCTACATATTTTGGAGTAGTGATAATAAGTAATTATGTCTGAAATAAAGATACGATATAAATAGGATAATTTTACCCAGCATCGGGGGTTTGACGCCTATCCGTCAGTTTGCATGTTCATTGAGTTCATTAGTTTATATTTTAAATTTATACTTGTAATTAGCATAAGCTTCTAATATAATAACTTAATATGCTTGAGCATCATTAACGTCCTCTAATCCATGAAATGCTTTGTTGCGAAATGCATGCTTAATTTTAACAACTTTAGTTTCACCTAATGACGGTAGTTAATTAATTACTTACTTAACCATTTACCTTGTAGATTAGTTATCGCAATAAGGAACAATCATTTTGTTACGTTTGTTAACTACGTTCATAGAAAAAAAAATTGAAGGTACCTAACAAAATATTGAAACAAAAAATTAACTACTTAACTTACTTATAGGCACAGTCGGCCATTATCTTCGCGTAATATTATAGAAACTAGGAAATATTAGTAGATTCCTAGATCGTATTAAAAAAAAAGATTAAACGTATACAGACGGTTGATAAAAAGATACCAAAAATAAATTTTATCGCCAATGGTTGGGGAAACAGATAAAAAAGCCGTTAAACTCACCGAGACCGATTTTTTTCTTGATTTTCTTGAGCACCTTCATTTTGGATCCCTTTTTGTCCTTAACAGGGGTAGTTTCGGGCTCTAGGGCCATCGGGGGCAGGACGAGTGTCTGCGGCGGCATAGGGGCATGCCCCGAAGCCCTAGGACACGCGGGACAGTGGCAAGCGCCCCTTGCTTGCCGCACGCTCATACAACTACTAACGCCCATCATCGAAAACCGTTTTATTTAATTCCAATTCCAAATTTCAAAAACGGAACACGCTAATACATAACACTTCCCGAAAAAGGAAGGTCACGGTGTTTTATAAATTACTAAAATTAAGAACACGATCGCGACTAATTCGAAATGAGAACTCACGACAAGCACAACATACGCACGATTTATCTTTAAATTAAACGCGGATTAACGAAACGCGAGACGTCCGCGCTCTAATCGAGCCGGCAGCGGAGTGACGATCCGTCCGTCCGTCCGTACCGCGTACGGGTTCCGCTTCGGTGCAAGTCAACAAGGGCTTTGGGAAAGCTGCGCGGTCCTGAAAGCCCTTTCAAGCTGGCCCTTTCTATTCATCGTATTAGAGCAAGACGGCTAATAGAGGGAGAATGCCAACAGGGTTAGGTATTTTCAGCAGATGCGCTGGACAAAGGGATGCCACCGCGAAAGTAATTTTGTACGACATTTAAATTTTAAAAGCCTTTGTTTTTACAATGTCATTGTCTGCAATGAGTTTCGTTGCGTTATTGTTTTATTGCTTCTACCAGCACTTGTTAACCTGTCCCGTTTACAGACAATAATTATACACTCCTTTGCAAAAAAAAAAACGGGCACCGTACAGTCACTGGCTTTTCTATGGATAATATTAATATTTTTAGTAAGTATTTAATTAGCTTAGATGACTAGAAATTTCTTATTATCAATGAGAATATAGGTTTTAACACTTAAATCCTGGAATCGGTGTTTCAGTCAATGAAAACAAAGAGCCGTGTTAAAATGAACATTTTTATGGGTATAGTGAAATGAAGACTAAGAGATTTTTTATGGAATTTTAAAAAAAAAGACATTAAATATTAACAATTAATAATGAGTGTGACCTCCTCTTGCAGCAATTACGGCATGTAATCTTCTTGGCATGCTTTCCACTAGGCTTTTGATGGTGTCCTGTGAAATGTGTTCCCACTCAGCCGAGATCACACGTTTCAGCTCCCTGATGTTTTGTGGAGGTGGTTGGATAGATCGTACTCGGCTTTTTAGGAGGTCCCAGACGTGCTCAATGGGGTTAAGGTCGGGACTCCGCGCTGGCCAATCCAAACGACGAATACCGACCTCTTGCATATAAGCATCTACAACGCCAGAACGGTGGGCCCTAGCATTATCGTCCATGTAAATGGCATCATCACCAATTACAGCCAGTGCGCGTTGTGCATGTTGACAAATGATTTCTGTTATGTACCTTTGCGCATTTAGTGAGCCATTTTCAATGAATATTATCTCAGTACGATAGCTAGAACTTACGCCCGCCCAAAACATAACGGACCCCCCGCCATAAGGTGTGATTTCTTCAAAACACACGTCGGCATAGCGTTCTCCTGGTCTTCGTAACCCTCGCCGACGTCGGTCCTCACCATGCAGACAAATTCGAGCCTCATCCGAAAAGAGTACGTTACTCCAGTTACGTAGTGTCCAAGATAGGCAATTTATAGCGAACCACAATCGAGCAATGCGGTGCTCACGGAGTAACTTAGGGGCCCGCGCTGGTCGTCGACTGCGTATATCAGCTGCTAAAAGCCGCCTCCTCGCAGTCCATAGGCTAACTTGCGTTCCTCGCACCTCTTCAAGGTTTCTTTTGAGGTCTATGTAACTGCATTTGCGGTTCCGCAGCGCCTGAGTCACTAAAAAGCGGTCGTCTCGTGGTTGTGTGCAACGTTTTCTCCCAGAACCTTGCCTTCTCTGAACGGAACCTGTCTCTTGGTATCGAGTCCAGGTTCTCTGGACGGTTGAACGACTCACGTTTAACCGCTGTGAGACGTAACACTGGCTACACCCCTCTTCCAGCAGCGCTATAATTTTACTAGCTCTTATTGCTTTTTCTGCCGTTGCAATAGACACAAAGATATTTGTTTTAAGTCACAAAAAGGCAGGATTATGCGCCAAACATAAATTATTCTACTAAAAAAAAAAAATTTAGTTACCTTATAACCTTTTACCCGAAAACCCGCGAAAAGTAAGTAAAAATTCACAAACTGAAAAAGGGATTATTATTTTTAAAAACAAAGGTTTCGAATTTGGAATGAACTTTTTTTCATACGCAGGCTGTATTATGTGCCAGTAACATAGTTTGGCTATTAAAACCTCCTTAGAACTAAATTATTACCAATAATGTAGAAAAATCAAAACCGCCCGTTTTTTTGCAAAGGAGTGTATATTAAGCTAGTAAAAAAAGCTTCAAGAAAATTAGGGTGACTGCTGTCAGCCAGGATCTACAGTGGTCACCAGTATAGACACCGAGGTTTGACCCTCTGCGAATCACAAGGAAACAAACTAGTCTTGGAATCCGCAACTTTAATTAGAAAGGTTTAGTTAAGTCGACCTAGTGATGCTTCAAGCAAGGCATTCGCCTGATGGTAAGCGACAGGCCCACCTATAGACAGCTGCATTGCACTGCCGTTAGTCCCCAAATGTATTCTGTGACCCAAGACAATAGTTAGTCTCCTGTGCCCTGTAATTTCAACAGCTACAAAGCCTTTCACACAGCAATGACGGGCCTGTTGGTCTGACGGGCCTGTTGGTCTAGTGGTTAGACACCCTGGCTGCTACCCGATCGTGGGTTCGATTCCCGCCAAGTGTCTGGGTGTTATTTATCTATTTAAGCATGTATTTACAAAAGAAAAATATAAGTATTAATATCAGATGTCTGGTTTCCATAGTACAGGCTCTGCCTAGTTTGGGATCAGATGACCGTGTGTGGAATTGTCCCAGAATATTATTATTATAATGTTTACACACTACTGTTTGGTGGCAGGATTTCTGACACTGCGGTGGTACCTACCTGGACGGTTCCTTGCACACGGGACGTACCACCTAGTAAAACAAATTGTCACAATCTTCTTTTAATTCCGACAGGAATAAGGGTTATGGTGGATGGAATAAATCGTGATGGAAAAATTGTAAGGGCTTCCATGGCTGATGGTCCAAGGTGCGACAGGTGAACTCTCAGAACGCTATAGTAGTTACTACTTTAGGTACTGTTCTGAGGGTGAATTATTGTTTCACTCAGACAAACATAATCAAATAAATAGGCTCGTAAGTAGAGCTTCTTCTTTTTGTTGTTGTGTAGGCAATCTTCAAAAAGTACCCAGGCTCCGTAGGGTCGGAGGCCAGGTTATGTGGGACTCTTACCTACTTATATGGGAACCTCGTTCGCACCTCGCCAGTCTCTCTAAGACTTGTCCCTGGGAGAAAGACACGCTCCCCCCGTCAAAATGAAGACACCTAAAGTAAAACTAAATCGCAATAGTTTTATTCTTACAACTTAGGGAAGAGTACAAGTTTCATCGAAATCGGTTCAGTAGATTGAAATATATGGACTGTTTCTGTTTCATGTATGTTATTCTAACATAGCCGTTCGAGTTGCGTGATAGTTACGATACGAACTTATAACGATGAATATTGGTTTCTACGTTATTATTAATTATTATTCTTTAGATCATTTTCTTTGGTTTTCCTTTATGCCAATTCTATTCGGAATGATTATGTAATTTCATAGAACATATTGGATTTGTGCATAGCGTTTACAAGATACCACCGAAAACGTTTTTATCTGCTTCTTTTATGGAAATTTGCGAAAATTGTGAATTGTCCTACAGGTTCACCACTTATTAAACAATAAAAAAGTAAGAACTACATAATAAACTTTAATCAACTATTATCTCTGACAACACTCGCCGGACCCTGTCATAATTGCAATGAATAGACTTAATTGCTGTAATTAATTTCTCCCAATTAATTTATTAACCATGTCAAAGGTCCACGTTTCCTGCGGCTATGAAAAGACACAGATGTCGTATAAGATATTTTGACGGGCCTGTTTGTCTAGTGGTTAGACACCCAACTAATAAGTCGTGTGTTTTATTTCTGTGTGTCTGGGTATAAAAAAAATAGAAGTATTATTATCAGTGGTCTGGTTTCCATAGTACAGGCTCTGCCTAGTTTGGGATCAGATGAACGTGTGTGGACTGTCCCAAAATATAGGTATTAATAAAATTATTTTTCATCATTACAATCCACAGCCGAAAGACCTCCTGCCTCTCCTTTAAACGTAGGGGGGGGGGGAGGAGGTCAGCACTGGACGTCTTTCTGTTGCTGATTAAGAACTTGAAGTGTCAACAGCACAATGCCAGTGATTTCAAGAAGAAAGCCGTAAGAAAATGTAATGCCAGTATGAAAAGGCACTGGATTTCCCGTATACACGACTCCAGTTGAGTTGACTCCAGAATAGGGCGCGTTGGATTAAAAAGTAGACCCCAATCCAGTTACAGGTCTGAATCTCTCTCACTGGATCCAGTACATTTCCAGTGCCTGTTTAGTCCAGTTGCAATCCAGCGCTAGTTTGAATTACTGGACTGGCGTGGCTACTGGGATCATGTAAACCGGGCGTTATACAGTTTTATTAGGCTGAATAATAAGTTTCTGATATTTACGTGAATACTACACATTGAAATGAAACTAATTTTACGGATTATATCACGGTTTATTTTTTATTTTAATTACCTGACGATTCGAATACTTTACAGCATTCATAGTCACGGGCGGACTGAGGTGGTAGCTGTCCATATGTCCATATATTCGTAAAATTAGTTTCATTTCAATCTGAATAATGAGGTTGTGTATCCGCCCCGTATGTGCGATAGCGGTCACAAACGCTTGACCACCTTTAGGACGATAATCGCTTGCACGAGCCGGTCATAATACGTGCAGGAGGGGTAAGCACACATAACGTCGTTCAAACGATTTTAATTGAAATCTAGTACAACGTGACTGCGACAGTACGTACATATATGTCTCTGTTTGTTTTTATTAAGATTTGGATACAAATATAAGCTGGCGCTTGACCGCGCTAATGGTAAGGGGTGATACATTCATGGATCAAAAGCGCAATGAACGAAAGAACACAAAAGCACACTGTGGCAAAGAGATTAGTTTACAATGACAAATATCATCAAAATTAGTACAGTCGGTTTCGAGAAAATCGCTGGCAAACACAAGTACTTATACCTATTTAGTAAAGGTAGTCTAAATAAAATTCAGAGGAGGCTCTGAATAAAACCCAATTTCAAAAATAGAATTACCACTAGAAAGTGCTTCACAATAATTATTCGTCGTCGAACCACATTGCCAATTGCCAGATGTCGGGGCGCACCTTGCGCGCGCATGCGTGCCGAGACGAACCTCCCTCCCACAACCCCGCCAATGTCTTTCACATCTGTCAAAAACTTTTTTTCAATTCCAAAGAGTAAAGGGTAATGACCACAGATGAAGTCTGCTGACCCTAAAGGGCACGGACGATATGACGATATTTTTTCCATAACATGTCATCAGTCCTTTACCTTTACATAGTACTTACATGAGTCCAACTCTGGTCTAGCTACGATGATAGGTAAGGCTATCAACAACAGGACCTACCCAAGTAAATCGCTGCGTTTCCGGCAGCACAATGAACCCAGGTACTGTGGTCAAGCGAGTAAAGAGTAAAATATTTTATGGATAAGAGTTCCCGCGGTTTCTATCCTATTATATATACCTATCTATACTATAAGTAATCATTGTTTATAGTTGTAGTCTTGATTGTAGTGCTCTAGATTCAAATATTGTTTTTTTTTACACCAGGGCGTCACAGACGTCAGTCAGTGAGGCGATCACGTAAACGAAGTCATTGCTTGCTTCAATTTTTTTTTCTATGCGTTCAATTTTTTTTTATCAGCGTCTGTTCCCGACTTCCGGCAAATGGCACGCGCGCATCTGTTGTCGTTATTATTAAATACTATATCAGAGCCATTTGTGATGTTTGAGAGTTACGATTTGTATATCACCTTTCGAGTGCACCTTGCGGATAAGAACTTCTAATTCTTCTAATTAAAAGCGGCCATTTTATCAGCAGCCAGTATTAATCCCTAAAATCAGATTACATAAAATGTAGGTGTTGAGTTTTTAATTAGATACGTGTTTATGGCATGACCATAGAGATTTTTCAGTAATATTTATGGAAGTTTTTTATTAGTACATGTTGTTGAATGTAATCTGGGTCGATTATGGAAAGTATTCCGTCTGGGATTCAGTAGGGAATGATAGCCACTGTTGACCGCAGACAGCCATAACACCAGCGCCGGACAAGTGGAGGCGATAGCACTCCAGTCTGAAGGCCAGAGGAGCGACGAGCTCAAGGGCGCCTAATTTGGCACGGCCTTGGCTTGTGTAAGCGGCTGATTATTATACCACCGGCTCACACTGAGAAGATCCGACAAGAAACTCAGTGGGGTGATCCTTTTCATTTGATATCCCAATCGATATAGTAGTCTCACTTTGAAATTTCGATGGCCCCTTTCGACCCCCATTAAAAAGAAAATAATAAGAAATGAATATATTTTTAATTTCCGATGAGATTAGTACCAACAACAGATTAGTAGTAACATCTAAAACTATTCCAAGTTTCAAATCGACATTATTAGTGGTTGCAGAAATTAACATCTAAAACTATTCCAAGTTTCAAATCGACAGTATTAGTGGTTGCAGAAATATGTATATCGGTGTAACAGACAGACGAAGTCGCACCGTATCGCGTCCTTTTTTACGTTTTAAGTACGAAACCCTAAAAACTATGAAATATTAAAAACAGTAAGTCAAATAAAAAATATGGTTATCCAGCATGAAGTAAAAAAACTATCCCTTGATGATTATTAGTCTTTAAACGCCTCATAACGCAATGAAAAAAATCTAAATAATACTAATAAAATAATAAGTGTACAGTCCGACCAGTATAAGTTGGCGTTTTTGAGGAACTAAAAAGGTCAACTAGAAAAGTCACTTTCATACTTGAAATTTCATGGTAGACATGGGTATTTTTTGATAAATACTATACCGTAATCATGCGTAGTTGTTAAAATTGGTGTTAGAGGAGCAGTTAGAAAAGACATTTGTTTTAAACACAGTGGCGCACAGCCGCGCCAAGTTATATTGGTCAGACTGTACAAAGGAATTCGCTGACAATATGGTGGCTGAATGTACCGTGCACGCATACATGCACGGCTTCTATTGGCTGAGAGCCACGCGTCGGCGCGTGCGCGCTGCACAACAGCTGGGCGGACTTTTTTTCTTAATTTTTGCATACCGACCTTTTGCGACCAATGGATATTTAATATCTCCAAAGACATTTAACTACTTAGGAATTATACACCAGCCATGGCGAGCACAATTTTATCTTAACTTATTATTACTTATGACCCGTGTCAGTTCCGGGTTATAATTGCATCGCCGCATCTCGTCTCGTTGGGGGTCGTAAGAGGCGACTTAGCCAGAACGGGAAGACGGGCAGCAGCATGGGCGCCGGCAGCAGGGTGCAAGGGGATGCACTTGCACCCCCCCTGGCATTAAAGAAAATACATAGCGTAAATTTCATTTTTTTACTAACTTAAGTACTGTTTAAATAAAAACTGAAGACGGACTGCACGATTTGAATTTGACTTTACATTTATTTAAGTACATACTTAATATAAATGTATAATTTTATATTAATTAATAGTATAATTTGGGAGGTGCATCTCCATTTGCACATTAGATGGAGATGCACCTCCCTGAAAGTAATCCTGGCGGCGCCCATGGGCAGCAGCGTCTTTTGGATTTATCAACCACCTATACTGCGATCCCCAAGCCGCCTGCCAAGCGTGGGGATTGTGGCAACCCCTCCCTGCTAAGGGGGAGGCCATTGTTCAGCAGTGGACGCCAATATCTGGATCTGTCAGCTTTGCCCTTCACCTGGCAGAAGATCGGGTTCAATGGAGGCGGATCACAGCTAATACGTATACATGAGTGTGCACAGCGGAGTCACGATCCTCAGTAATGAGGGACCGATTGGCAGAGAGAGAGAGAGAGAGGGGACGCCAATAGGCTGCTAATGATAATAATGACCATTGATATACTATTATTATATCTATGGTTATAATTATTACACGTGTAATAAGTCAGTAAAAACATGCGTCCTCTTTTTGGTACGGAATCCAAAAAAAGGGCACTATTATGTGTTCCATATTGGTTCCATAGATGTGTTTCACCCGTGGCGTATTCTGGTAAGAATGCCTCCTCCAGTCGTCGTAAGTAGACGGGCAAGAGCGTCTTTCTTACCTATCACCTACACTCAGATTATGGCAACAACAACCCAAGGGAGGCCTACGTTCATTGGTGTACATCTTTCGGATTATGATAATTATAGATGTGTTTCATCTATCTATACTATAATAAAACTCAAAGAGCACTTTTTCTGTACATTGAATATTTTTCCAAAATTTCTATATGGGGATACTATACTATCGACATAGAGGTCAAAACAATTTTTTTTTGGAATTATTGTCTGTCTGTCGTTCTGTTCGTCCAGGTATCATATGAAAACCCGTGGATGGATTCTGATAGGACTTTCACTGATGTGTTGTGTAGAAGTAGGGGTATAAATTGGTATATAAAACATCACGCTATGTTTCATAGGGGCTAAGCAGTGAAACATTACTTGCACATATTACCACGTAATTTCCTTTGTATGTGAATAGAGTAATTATAAACTGATCAGTTAATCATTAAGATATCTATTATTACGCAATATACAATAGGGACTGAGCAGACATGAAATTTTAATGATAGTCCAGGTAGTGTATAGGTATTCTATTACAGTCGCAACAATTAAAGCAAGATGCGAAAAACTTAGAACTTTCATTATCGAATATGATTAGACAGTAATTTACGATGTTAGCGTGATTTACATTATGAACAGCGCCATCTATCGGTGAAATTGAACATACAATCACTATAGAACTTTAATCTATAAATATAAAAGAAAGTCGTGTTAGGAGGTGGAAGACCTGATCAAAGGCCTTAAGCCGAAGAAAGCACCGGGCTCCGACGGCATCTCCAATCGCGTTCTCAAGGTTCTCCCTGTCCATCTGATATGTCTTTTAGTGACTATCTTCAACGCAGCCATGTCCCACTGCGTCTTTCCTGCCGAATGGAAAGACGCGGATGTAGTAGGTATCCCTAAGCCGGGTAAGCCTCGCAGCAGCCCTGCGAGCTACCGGCCTATCAGTCTTCTCAAGTCTCTCGGCAAACTCTATGAGCGCTTGCTATTAGCGAGACTCAAAGACTTTGTCAGTTCTAATAATATCCTTATTGACGAGCAGTTTGGCTTTCGAACCAGACACTCTTGCGTCCACCAGGTGCACCGCCTCACGGAGCACATCCTGACCGGGCTCAACCAGCCCAAGCCCGTCTACACAGGCGCCCTATTCTTCGATGTTGCCAAGGCCTTCGACAAGGTCTGGCACAACGGCTTGATATACAAGCTCTTCCAGTTAGGAGTCCCCGATAGGCTCGTACTCATCATACGAGACTTTCTCTCGAATCGTACCTTTCGATACCGGGTCGAAGGTACGTTTTCTTCACCCCATCCTATACAGGCCGGAGTCCCTCAGGGCTCCGTGCTCTCTCCCCTCTTGTTCAGCCTGTTCACGAACGACATTCCTCGTTCGAGCAGAGTCCAACTCGCCCTTTACGCGGATGACACCGCTCTCTATTATTCCCATAGGAACATGTCATATTTGACGCGTGCTCTTCAAGCCGCAGTCGACGCCCTGGGTCAATGGTTCTGTACGTGGCGCATAGAGGTGAACCCGGAGAAGAGTGCCGCGGTGGTCTTCTCCCGGGGACCCGCCAATATGTTCTCCGCGCGGAGCCTTCGGCCCAACAGACGACTAGTCCCAATATCCCTATTCAATCGCCCTATCCCTTGGACTAGGAAGGTTAAGTACCTCGGAGTCACCTTGGACTCCCGCATGACTTTCGGCCCGCACATTAGGTCCGTCCGCAATCGAGCGGCTTTCGTATTAGGTCGCCTGTATCCCCTTCTCTGCAAGCGGAGTAAAATGTCGCTTAGAAATAAGTTGACATTATACAAAGCTTGCATTCGCCCTATCATGACTTACGCGAGTGTAGTTTTCGCGCACGCCGCCCGCACCCGTATCGATAGCCTCCAGGTTATCCAGAATCGTTTCCTCCGTCGCGCCGTCGGTGCCCCGTGGTACATGCGGAACGTAGATCTGCATTCCGATTTCAAATTAGATCCCCTTCGTAAGTTCCTCAAAGAAGCGTAGAAACGCTACTTTGAATCCGCGTCCCGTCACGCAAACAGTTTAATCCGCGCCGCCGCCGATTACGCCGCTAGTCCTTCTGACTCGCGCCGCAGACCACGGCACGTACTGCTCGACCCTCCTGACCCCATGACGGTCCTATTGGACCGGGATGCGCCGACCCCTCCCCGACAACCGTATGCTACACTAGCTATCAGACACCGGTCTCGCCGGCGAGGCCGAAGGGTCGTACGTATGCGACCGCAACGACGTGCATCACCCCACTGAGTTTCTTGCCGGTTCTTCTCAGTGGGGGCGCGTTGTGAACCGGTGGTAAACTCAGCCCTCTCTTAAGCGACAGCCCAAGCCGAGGCCGTGCCTCCCTGAGGTGCCCTTGTGCTCGTCGCTACTTCTGCCGTAAAGGCTAGAGCGCTTCAAGCGCTCGCCTCCTATTGTCCGGTGAAGCTGCAATAGCCATCTGCGGTTAACAGCGTCTATCATTCCCAAAAAAAAAAAAAACACTATGTATAACTCAAGAACAGTTGAACCGATTTGGCTGAAAATTGGTGGGGAGGTAGCTTAGAACCAGCAAACGGACATAGGATACTTTTTATCTCGGTAAGTTAAGGTTAAGCAACGTTAGGTAAGGTCATTAAATAGATGGGTGAACCGATTTGTATGATTTTTTTGTGCATATCGGGTAGGTCTGAGAATAGGTCATAAAGTATTTTTCATACCGCTAGGTTAAGGTTAAGCAACATAAGGCCAGGTCATTAAATTGATGTGTGAACTGATTTGTATGAAATTTTGTGTGCATTTCGGGTAGGTCTGAGAATAGGTCGTAAAGTATATTTCATGCCGCTAAGTTAAGGTTAAGCAACATAAGGCAAGGTCTTTAAATAGATGGGTGAACCGATATGTATGAAATTTTACGGGTAGGTCTTAGAAAGAAATTAGGTTATAAAGTATATTTTATGCCGCTGATACCATGATTGACGAGGATATATAGAACGAGTGGAGGGTGCAAGAGAGGGAGAGGGGAGGGTGATGGAGTGAGTGATCGGAGGAGTTAGGTGGAGCAAGGGGGGGGGAGTGAGAGGGAGCAAGTTGGGAGAAGAGAGAGGAGGGAGAGGGTTCAGAGAGGACAACGGGGAGAGGAAGAGGGGAAGTGTGACGGGGACCGAAGCGGGAGGGGAGAGAAAGAGCATAGAATTAGATTTTTCTTATAAGAGAGAGAGATGGAGAGGGATAAATCAAGGGAGTAGGGAGAAAAGGGGAGCGAAATGTAATTAAAGCGCGGGTGGAGCTGCGCGGGTCAACTAGTGCGCATATAATTTCGCTTAATTATCCCACAAAAACAAAACCCACATAACAATACCTCCACCCCTTAGGAGACCGGGGGCCTTTTGAAGCTTTCCTCCGGACATCGATATACTAGTTAGTATAGTATATCGATGCCTCCCGATTATAAAATAAAATCTTTTAAAAAAAAAATTGAACCGACTTCAATATCACTGAAAAGTATAAAATAATTTAAATATTAAAGAAGTTGGTGTTAGCGTACCTGTTGTGTATATTTGGCACCAACTTCAATAATATTTAAATTATTTTATACTTTTCAGTGATATTGAAGTCGGTTCAATTTTTTTTTAAAAAGATTTTATTTTAAACTTTTTAGTGATATTTTCATATATAAAGATTGAACCATCGAAAACCGTAAAATTATCTAGGTAGGTTATGATCACATTATCGTCTACATAGTTTTACATAATTCATGTTTCTTCAGAAAAAAATATCCGGTCGTAATGAAATTTGCATGAAAACATCATAGTAGTTTACTCTCTCGAATAAAAAAAGAATTATCGAAATCGGTTCATAATTGTCAGAGCAATGTAATGGAGAACATCAGTTTTATGGTTTTTACCAGATAAATTCCTCCACATCGTTCATGGTCCTCCAGGAAGTTCTTATCCGGTTGTAATAAAATTCATACAGATTCAATACAGTGGTTTCTTCTTTCGAATAAAAAAAGAATCATTGAAATTGGTAAATATTTGCCAGAGTTATGACTATTTTTGTCCGACCGAGCGAGTCCGAGCGACTAAAACGTCATCTATATAGGCTTTCTTGCAAGTCTCAGTGCGCAGTCACCATTCTTGTTTTTTCAGGAACTACTTATTACTAAGCAATAATTTTTTTATGGGACCCAATTAACGGATTAAAGAATGGATGGAAGAAAGATTTTTTCAAATCGGTTCATAATTGCCAGAGTTATGCGCGGACATACATAGAAAAAAAAGAAAAAAAAATATATATACAGACGAATTGAGAACCTCCTCCTTTTTTTGAAGTCGGTTAAAAAAGGGGAAACGTTTACCGTATTATAATTACTACAACCCTATTTTCGTGCCTATAATACGATCATCTAATTGGGATGTTTGAGGGTGTACACTTATTTTAATACGAGTTGAGTTCACCATAAAATCGAATATTTAGGTACGTAAAAACCGCTAAGTACTATTAGATGACTATAATGCCTGTAAAATGCCGGTGTACTTATGAATAATGAAGTCACGTTTTATACTACGTAATACCAATTTTCCCATCACATAGCTGTACCGTAATGATTCTAATTTTTTCTAATCGTGGGACAAGCAAAGGTAATGTGTGCCTCATCCGGAGGTTTGAATGGCCCTTATTGTTGTAAGATACAACGTGTAGGCGGGCCTTTATAGAGGTTTTCTTTTGTTTGTTTGAAATTATTGTCAGTATAAAGCTGGGTCCATATGTTTGGGATTGGGTAAAGCTTCATGCCATAGGCATAGTGACAAGCCTGGCCTATCTTATTTAATAGGCTAGTGTTATAGGAGGAACAGTGGATATTCAATTATCGGTATCACGATTCATTCTGGAGATGGCAAATGCCATTTGTGTCCATATTCTATAAAGTTAACTGTTAATTAAAGTACATACATTTGTGTTCTTAACCATATTATAATATGTAATATGTTTTCAAACTAAATTCTTGCTTTATTAAGATACTTATACAAAATACAAATTACACATATCAAGTAAAGAATTACACAGCATTCGCATAAATAGCAAGACTTAGTAACAGGAACAGCAAAAAAAAAAATATATCTTGGGACAATCCACACACATCCGCAAAAATCTGTAGCACGTTGATTTCGAACTATATTGACCAATAATAATATATTTTTATAAACATTTTAAGAGTAAAAAAATAAATTAAAAAGATACACACATCAAAAGTGTCTAGGGATCAAGCATTTTTAAGCGGATTTCTTGAGATTGAGATGTGGCTTTGTAATAAATTTATGATTTTATAAATTTATATGGATCCTTTTTGGTGCATTTCATAATTTGAATCAGGAACTGTGAATCAAATTCGAGTAAAAGATGAAAATCAGCTGTCAATATTTTCCCTATAAAAACATACAACGCATTGAAGACATTATTAGTGCTACTGTTTCCCTACTACTGATTAAAACCAACGTTATTATGGAGCGGCGACGTCATTTAAGCAGGGAAGAAATGCTCAGAGCCGTGGGAATGATAGAAGCTGGTTCCCGGCAACGTACTGTGGCTTTAGCTCTGAATACAAGTCAGAGTGTTATCAGTCGACTTTGGACACGTTACCGAAGCACTGGTACCGTGGCTGAGCGCCATGGAGGACGGTATCGCTGCACCACACGGAGACAAGACCGATATATTCAAATCTTAACTCGAAGAGCTCCAACAATAACTGCCATGATGTTAGCCGTGAGGCTTCATCACTCTTCAGGGAACTTAATTAGCGACCAAACAGTCAGAAACCGCTTGCATGAAGTGAACCTTCATTCCCGAAGACCGCTACGGGTACCACCTATAGCAATGCACAATCGTAGGATTCGATATCAATGGGCTCTTGAACACAGAAATTGGGCAGAAGAACAATGGCGTTTCGTGTGCTTTTCTGATGAGTCTCGTTTTGGTATGAGACCGGATACAAGACGTATACGACACTGGAGAACCCCTGGACGCCAACAGCGATTAAAATCCTGCCAGGAAGTCCATCCTTATAGTGGTGGAACCATCATGGTATGGGCGGGTATTTGGATCGGCGGAAGAACTGAGTTGATTTGGATCAGAGGCAACCTCAACGCTCAAATTTATGCTGAGACGATTGTATCAGACGTCATCGTTCCTCTACAAGTGCAAATCGGTCCCTTATTTCAGTTAATGCATGATAATGCACGACCGCACACCGCAAGAGTTGTAAGACAGACTCTCGCCGCAGCTAACATCAATGTCCTGCCCTGGCCTGCTCAGTCGCCAGACTTGAACCCGATTGAGCATGCATGGGATATGCTACAGAGAAGAGCTCTGCCGAATATGGAGGGTATCCAGTCGCAAGAAGACCTTTTTTTGTTGTTGCAACGAACATGGGCGGCCATTCCACAGCGTGATTTGGATGAACTCATTTTGAGTATGCCAAACCGATGTTCTTGTGTTGTTAGTGTTCGCGGTAGAAACACGGAATATTAATTGTTTAAGTTACCCAATAAAATTTTAAAGAAAACTGTTATTTCAGTCTTTTTTTCGAACTTTTGTGTTAGTGGTTCAAATGTCAAAAATCCATTTATTAGGAAAATGGCAAATTTCTTTATTAATGCAAAGGTGACTTGGTTTATCGTTACTGTCAAAACACTTTATTTGATGAATCCTTAAAGAAAATTTTAATTAATATCAATCAGGAGAAAAGTTATTGCAAAAATATATGTTGATCCCTAGACACTTTTGATGTGTGTATATATCGCAATAGAACAAAAAATAATAATAAAACTACGTGACGGTTTTTTATCTTTGGCGACACCATGTAATCGCAGGGTTCGCTGAAGAGCAAGCACGAATCTTATGTCGCACCATCCCGCCATGTGTTCACCCAACAGTGTGGCGCCAGCATTAGGATAGAATATGTTAAACTATAATATTTTAAGTAACACTCGTATTATTTTTATCTACATTTATGGATGGCAGGCGGTATAATCAGACTTTTAGTTAATTAAGAAAAGATAACTTGAGGTAAAATAGTAGAAAAAGAATACCTACATTTCTGAATAATATTTTTAACAATTTTTAACTTACACCGATAGACATTCAGTTCAATTTCATTTGTTCTCACGCCCAGAAATAAATTCTCAATAATAATGTTATGCATAATGTACGTGCACATACCATTTTCAACCTTATTACAATTAACTTATGTTTGAATATTATTTATCCAGAAACACAGGTAGGGGTTCGTTTATCACGAACAGCTGACGATCAGCTGTACAAAGAGCTATACTTTTTGTACAGAGTACCAGTGTACCTCAGTATGTACCTATAGTACGTTGACAAATCGCCATTATTCCCCACAAGTACCTACTGCCAAATCTTAATATTTTTTATGGTATGTAAACTGAAAGTTGCGCAAAATCGCATAAGGGCTTCATTTTAGAATACAACTACAAATTGCAGTAGATATTAAAACCTCCTCCTTCCCCGTGGGGTGTCCAGGAAAGAATAACACACTCCCATCTGTTCCCGTAGGAGGCGACTAAGGAAAAACCCGAAGACGGGGCAGCATCGTTTTCTGTGTGATGTCCAATACTATACTGCGACTTCCAAGACGTTTGGCAAGTGTGGGGCTAATGACAAAACCAATTAAGCAACTAGGCAATACTATGCAAAACCAACTAAGCAACTAGGCAATACTATGGACGAGGCATTTGTTCAGCAGTGGACGTCTTCCGGCTGAGAATGATCATGATAAAACCTCCTAAATATAAAATATCATTGATCAAACTGATATGACCATGGCGGCCAATATTGTGAGAAAAGCGGCTAACTACGTGCTTGTGTAAACACAAGTTCCCTCTCAGAATCCGATGGGCCAGTAGACCAACACGACAGAAAGAAGATAGGCACAGGCAGGACCGACATCTTGCGACATACGACGTAACATTTTGTTTAAATTCAACATTATTAATAAATTTTTTATTACAAAAAATAAACCGACTTCAATAGACACCACACTAAAAAGTGAAAAATAACTTCAATATTATTGAAGTTGGTGCTGATCAGTTGATTCTGGTGTTGGGGTAAGTATCGTGTTTATTTTAGCACCAACTTCAAGAATATTGAAGTTATTTTTCACTTTTTAGTGTGGTGTCTATTGAAGTCGGTTTATTTTTTGTAATAAAAATTTTATTTTATTCTTTTTAGTCATATTCTCTTGAAAAATCTTTATTCAACTATGTACCGATTTGGATATAAAGCTTTAATACCAACAGGTATAAATTTATTTTAATTAAAATCTCCCAACCCAACCACAGATCTAAAATTTGGTGGGTCCTACATTTCATGTTAACATCATACTGTTTGCTCCCATCACCGACTCTGAACATCATTTTTCTAGCAGATACTCGTCGAGACCTACACAACGAGCCCAAACTCAGTGGGTCTACGTTTATTGGTGCAGAAATCCTGTGACCACCTTCCTGCTCCATCATCAGACCCTGGTGAAGGTTACCATTTTCTTAGTACCAGTTTTTTAGTATCAACGGATTTACATATGTTCTAAATTTCAGATCTTTCGGAGTAATAGAAGTAATTAAAAATGTCCATTGTATACAAAATATCCCTATTTCGACTTGGAAAAGAGCTGATGGTTTTCAAAGCTAAACCGATTTTCAAGAAACATCGCTAAGAACCATCTCCAATAAACCAGCATACGCCAATCTGTCCACTCGTTTGAGCGCTGCGATGCCACAGACAGTTATCAGACAGACAGACACGACCCCCCCCCCCCCCAAACTAATAACACCTCGTTTTTGGTCGGGGGTCAAAAAGAAACCATCGAATTCGGTACGATGATCTGGATGGCGTATGACCATTTTGTAGACGAAGACATCATCTATTTTATGGTTTCTCCCAGTTATATCTCCTTCCCATCACTCATGTTCTTCGAAAAAGTTCTTATCCGGTCTTGACGAAATTCATACCGAACCATCCTTATGGTTCATGCTTTCGAATAAAAAAAGAATCACTGAAATTGGTAAATATTTGTATGAGTTATAACCATTTGTTCACTCAACGCTTACATTTCAAATTTTACCGCTTATCGTTGTTTTGTGAGTCGGCCAATAGCAAGGCCCGCTTGACCAGCGGTCATGCAGCCCTTGCGTCTGTCGCCGTTGATTGGCGCTAAGGGTGTAGAAAGAAAAAAAGAACATTATCATTCGCCGGCCGGCCGCCTTCGTAATACCTACTTGTTTTTGGTGTGTGGTGATCTAAAATACATAAAACTTCAAGTTCCAATTAAGAACGATCCCGGGATAACTATCCGCAAAGAGTTGAATGGTGTGGGCGTGCATCTCTGGAGACTCCGAGACGAACCACCCGAGTACGTTGTTAAGGTAAGGGCTGTATTGTACCTACTTGCTGTTGACTACCGGCTTCACGAACAATTGGTATTCCATCATCTATTGAATATCGGCGGAATCTGCGTAATCTCGTTATCCGACCCAGAGTGTCGTTGCAAATTAAGTGACGGCACATCTTTTTGGTGCCGAAACCCGGGAATACACCGTTTCATTCTGAATAATAGCTGGTATTTTATGCGACCTTCCATCTTAACATCTAAATAAGTACCTACCTAGGTATTGAAATATTACGTTCTAAACCCATTCTCCTACTTGCATATTATTATTATTTCAACAAGTGTTTCGATTCAATTCCTTGTCATGTTTTTTGTATGGTAAACTTCATATTTCATAAAATATTGTATCGGTTTATCATATATCTAATAATTACTTATAGGGTTGAATACGGAAAAACGTACCTATCCATTCGGGAGTTTACTGTATACATTCAAACATTCAATCATTAATTCATTAAATTTTATATTAACCACAATACATATAATTATTATATATCAACGAAACTGTAATTGAGTAATATTGATGGTTGTAAAGGTATCGCTACACAAATTCGTTATTCCAAAGTGATTTTCGAGCATACATAATAAATATTATCGTAAACTATTCGTTTCTGCATACTTATATTTACCAAGTTTCAACGTTCGTGTTCGTGAGTTTGTGAACCTACCTACCTGCCTAGCGATCATTTATCGAGTATAGGATAATATGTACATCCGGATCATGGTGTAAACAATCAATCGTAATTATTATCGGTGTTTATATCTATTTGTATCGGCCGTATGCATTCGTACACTTTAGTAGTTTCTATTAAATCTCAACAATTGCAGTTCTATCGTATTTCGTTACCGTACATTCACGAACCGTAACGCGGCTTTTATAACCAAACCTCCGTGGTTTTAAGTTTAAGGGGTGTATTATCATAACGTTCGAGAAATGTCGTGTTGATTGTAGAACATGGTCATCAACAGATATTAATAAATAATTATTATAGTGTTTACATTTTTGTCTCGGCTAGCGGCTGCACTCTTCCATGCGTTAATTAAACTAGATATATATCCCTACGTACGTTATATACCTACTACCGAACACGTAGATAGTATTGCACAAACGGTTAATAATACTTAATATTTATTTTTCAATTTTAGTTCAAAGTCAGATTGTAAGATGTCTTTCAAACCTAAACGAAACGTTCGGAAATCCAGTCTTCCGAGTAAGTCTAAACTTAAGAATACGGAGATGAATGCTTATTCTGTGAGTGATTTACCGTCACTGCGTCGTAAGCGCACCATTGCATTGAATCGCATGACTAAAGCGTTACAGGTTGGAACTTTGGCGACGACTGACAATTGCGATTTATTCTTGTCGTATTGTGATGAAACCGAAAAAATGGTATCTGATTTCGAACATGCGCACTATGCAATTCTCGACTTGCTAGGTTCTTCACAGGATGGTGAAGATGATGAGCACGATGATCAGATACTTGATCGATTCGATGAGTCTTATTTTCAGGTGATGTCCATTCGCCGTAGCTTGATAAAAAACGATATGAGTTCATCTCAGACGTTTAGTTCTGTTCAAAATAAACCACCAGTGTCGCACATTAAGCTACCTAAAATTCGATTACCTACCTTTTCAGGTAGCATAAAACAATGGCCTGAATTTATCGATACTTTTAAGACTCTCATACACGATTGTCAATTATTATCTGATGTCGAAAAATTTCATTATCTTATTTCTTCATTGAGTGGTGATCCTTTATCGCTTATTCGTTCATTTCCAGTGGCAGGAGAGTATTATTCTGACGCGTACGCTGCCTTAGTCGCGCGTTATCAAAACAAAAGGGAATTAGCTTTTACTTGTTGGAGGGATATTCTAAACATATCATTTAAATTTCACAATGCAACTGAATTTCGTAAAACGCTCGACGGTATTGATGAAAATTTAAGTATTTTAAATAAGTTAAAGCTTCCGATTGAGCATTGGGACTTTGTTATTGTATACCACGTTTTATCTAAATTGGATTCTAAAATACGCCGTGAATTTGAAGAAAAGTATAATCAAACCGAGCTACCTACATTTTCAAATATAAAGGAATTTTTACACTCCAAGTGTGAGGCGCTTATGCGTGATAATCATTTTTCGGAAAGTGTCAAACCAGTTCCTCTGGCAAAAGGCTCTCCCAAGCCCTCTTTTAACTATGCTAAATCTTCTAATGTTTCTCATGCTCTTGTTGTTGATAATTCGAATGCAAGTAATTTACACCTTTCTCAATCAACCACAAATTTTGATATCAAGGCTCCTCCTGCTCAACTGTCGCCAAAATGTTCATTTTGTTTAGAACCTCATTTGATTATAAATTGTAAATCGTTTTTGGATAAAACCGTGGATGAACGCATGGATATTGCGAATAAAGGGAGGTGGTGTTTCAATTGCTTGAAATCGTCTCATCACATAAATAGTTGTAATTCTATCTTTAGATGTAGAACGTGCAAACGTAAACATCACTCCCTCCTTCATAAGGACAGTGATAAATCAGGCATTGTTGATACCCAATCAATGTCTGAAGGTACAGTACTACATACCAATTCATCCATTAATACTACTGTCTTACTCGCTACAGCGATTATTCAAATCCGTGACTCCGACGGGCATTGTCATTCACTCCGTGCACTTTTCGATTCAGGTAGCCAGAACAATTTTATCACTCAGGAAGCAGCGCAACGTTTGAGTTTTAAACCAATGTCTTCCACGTCTAACATTAAGGGTTTAGGAGGTATGGCTGCTGATATCGTAGGGTTAGTAAATTGTTCAATTGTAGCACAAGGTGAAACGTTATTTAACACAGACTTCTATGTCATAGCATCTATTTGTGGAGATCAACCGGTTGCTAAGCTTAACACTGCAGGGTGGTCGCACGTTCAATCATTACCATTAGCGGACCCTGGATTTGATATCCCTGGCGCTATCGACGTCCTTTTAGGGGCCCATATATTCGCGGAATCGCTCCTTAATCGCCACATCAAAGGCAACGCCAATCAACCTATCGCAATGGACTCTGTGTTCGGTTGGCTTTTATTAGGGCGAACCCCTCTTGTAACTACATCCTTATTGCAGGTCTCATCAAAACCGAACGATGACTTATCAACCCTCGTTCAACGTTTCTGGGAGATTGATAGTATTCCCCCAGCGTCACTCTTAACGCCGGAGGAAATTGCCTGTGAGCAAGCGTATACCAGTGACCATTATCGTGACAATACCGGTAGATATGTCGTCCAATTACCGTTCAAAAATAACGTACCACCAGCGTTTCAAGGTTCTCGAGATGTCGCGTTAAGACGGTTTCATGCTATCGAGCGGCGTCTCCTACGTAATCCCCAACTGCGTGAACAATATACCGAGTTTATGGATGATTATCTGAATTGTGGTCATATGTCTATCGTAGGGATTAAAGATTTAAGCAAGGGCAAGTACTACATTCCCCATCACTGCGTACTGAAGCCTGATAGCGCCACCACCAAGTTACGTGTCGTATTCGACGCCTCAGCGAGGGATGCAAATGGCCAATCCTTGAATGATACCTTATTAACTGGACCTAAACTTCAATCGAACATAGTCAGCATTCTTCTTAGTTTCCGTGTACATGCAATCGTATTTATGGCGGACATTTGCCAGATGTATCGACAAATTCTCCTAAACAGCGATCAAAGAGATTACCAAAGAATCTTTTGGAGGTCTGATCCCGGTCAGAATTTACAGGAATTCAGACTAAATACTGTTACCTATGGTGTCTCATCTGCTCCTTTTTTAGCGTGTCGAACAGTTAAGCAATTAGCCGAAGATGAAGGGACTCAGTTCCCCCTTGCTAAAACAATACTGATAAATGATATGTACGTCGACGACGTTGTCACTGGTTGTGACACCTTGCAGGATGCCAAGGAGGCGAAGTCACAACTTGTTAAATTGTTCGAGCTTGGCCGTTTTAAGCTGAGAAAATGGGCTAGCAACGATCTACAGTTACTCTCCGATCTTCCTCGGGAAGAATGTCTTCTGGATCAAAAGGTATTCTCTGATGGTCAGGACTCGACGTTAAAGGTATTAGGCCTTAAGTGGGATTCTGCATCAGATTCGTTTTTATTTGACGTAAAGCCATCCAATAGGGTTTGCACAAAACGAGTGATTCTCAGTGAACTCGCAAAAATCTTTGATCCATTGGGATTCCTATCACCGCTAACTATCTTTATAAAATGTCTCATCCAAAGGCTCTGGATGGTAGGAGTATCTTGGGATGAGAGTCCTCCCCAGGATGTAGCAGATTGTTGGGAAATGTTCTGCACTCAATTGAGCATTGTTCGAGAACTGCGAATCCCGCGCCGATTAACGAATAATAACAAGTGTTCATATGAACTTCACGGGTTCTGTGATAGTTCAGAACTAGCTTACGGCGCTATAATCTATTTACGTGTTTTAAATCAAGATGGAACCGTTCACGTTTTTCCCGTATGCGCTAAGGCTCGTGTGGCTCCCATCAAGAAAATGTCATTGCCTCGCTTGGAGTTGTGTGCTGCCGTAATGCTTGCGGATCTTGTTAAGTTCACTCTCGATACATTCCTCACCAAGCTACCAATTGACTCAGTCTATCTATGGTCGGATTCGACAATCGTTTTATCGTGGTTGCACGCCCATTCCTCGCGTTGGACCACTTTTGTTGCCAATAGGGTCAGTCACATACAAGATATCGTACCGGCGAAGTTTTGGCATCATGTAGCCTCAGCTGATAACCCGGCAGATACTTGCTCTCGGGGACAACATCCTCAAGACCTTATTCGAAACTCGCTATGGTGGTCAGGTCCAGGTTGGCTATCGCAGAGTTCTGAGAACTATCCAGTATCGTTAGAATTTCCCGATCTTGACACTGCCGACGAGAATATGGTACGAACGGAGGAGCGTCATCTGTCCACTTTAGTCACTCATTCAAGCGATGAACCCGATTCACCAATCGATTACCTACTAAATCGTTTTTCATCACTCGATAAAATTACTCGTATCGTATCGCATATTCGTCGATTTATCCATAATCTACGGAATCCAAATTCTCGTCAGCATGATTCTGTTTTTACGGAAACAGAAACACACAAATCGTTACTTTTCATAGTAAAGTTCGTACAAAACTCGTCTTTCACCAGCGTAATCCAGCGCCTTTAATCAAATCTACCGTTACCAAAACCAATTAAAAAACTAAATCCATTTCTAGATGAGACGGGTATTCTCAGGGTGGGCGGTCGCCTATCCCGAGCTGGTTTAGAATATGAACAGAAGCACCCTGCGCTGTTACCTAGTGATCATCCATTCACATTTAAACTTATTGAGTCCATTCATCGACAACATTGTCACACAGGACAAAACACTACACATTATTTGATACTGCAACGTTTTTGGGTTCTGGCCGCAAAAAGAGTTATTCGTCGTTGTCTTTCTAAATGTATTCGATGTTTTCGTACTCATCCGAAACCGTTAGAACCGTTCATGAGCGATCTTCCTGCATTCCGGTTGAATCAGGTTAAACCGTTTTCAGTCATCGGTGTCGATTTTGGAGGACCTTTTCGTATCAAGGTGGGAACTCATCGCGGTGCGAAGATGGACAAAGCTTATCTTTGCCTATTCATATGTCTAGCTACGAAAGCGGTACATCTGGAGGTTGTCTCAACGCTCTCAACCGACGGTTTCATAGCAGCGCTACGCAGATTTGTAGGTCGACGAGGGCGTTGTAATGTAATTCATGCAGATTGCGGTACAAATTTTGTCGGTGCTAGCAATTACCTATCTATGCTCGAACAAGCATCGAAAGCCGAACGTATTAAATTCAATTTCAACCCCCCTTCGGCTCCTCACTTCGGTGGTGTATGGGAGATACAAATCAAAGCTGCGAAGACGCATCTGTATCGCGTTGTTGGTAATCAGGTTTTAACCTTTGAAGAGCTTGCCACCTTATTCGTGCAGATAGAGGCCGCGATGAATTCCAGACCTTTGTATCCATTAAGCTCCGATCCCAACGATCTAGCTGTTTTAACTCCAGGCCATTTTTTGACTCTAGAGCCTCTTACAACCGTTCCCGACGAAGACTTTACAAACGTTAAACTATATCGATTAAATCGATGGCAACTTATTCAATCTTTCCTTCAGAGCTTTTGGTTACGTTGGAAAAACGAATACCTCAACTCCTTAACTCAGCGTGCCAAGTGGATGAGTGCGTCTCAACCGTTACCTGTAAATTCGATAGTTCTTATAAAAGACGACAATCGTGTCCCGTTGCAATGGTCGTTAGGAAGGGTAGTAGACTTACATGTAGGTCCAGATGGGACCGTTCGTGTAGCCACTGTAAAAACCAAGGATGGTGTCTTGACACGTCCACTCGTAAAATTATGTCCCCTTCCTACCGAATCTTAATATTAAATCAAACTTAATTAAATGTAATCATTAGTTATTATTTGTTCACATAGTATTATATTATATCTATTTATTTTGTAGCATGTATCGTATTTAACATTTATCTGGAAAATACCAGCTGTATTTTGGTGGGCGGTGTGTTCACTCAACGCTTACATTTCAAATTTTACCGCTTATCGTTGTTTTGTGAGTCGGCCAATAGCAAGGCCCGCTTGACCAGCGGTCATGCAGCCCTTGCGTCTGTCGCCGTTGATTGGCGCTAAGGGTGTAGAAAGAAAAAAAGAACATTATCATTCGCCGGCCGGCCGCCTTCGTAATACCTACTTGTTTTTGGTGTGTGGTGATCTAAAATACATAAAACTTCAAGTTCCAATTAAGAACGATCCCGGGATAACTATCCGCAAAGAGTTGAATGGTGTGGGCGTGCATCTCTGGAGACTCCGAGACGAACCACCCGAGTACGTTGTTAAGGTAAGGGCTGTATTGTACCTACTTGCTGTTGACTACCGGCTTCACGAACAATTGGTATTCCATCATCTATTGAATATCGGCGGAATCTGCGTAATCTCGTTATCCGACCCAGAGTGTCGTTGCAAATTAAGTGACGGCACACCATTATTGATTAGAACATCATCTATTTTTAGGCGTTTTACCAGATAATTCTAACATTCCATTCATGTTTTCTCAGGAACTACTGGTATATAAGAAATAAAAAATTTATGGGACCAACTTGATGGAATGTCCATTAGGTACAAAAAAGAATCATCCAAATCGGTACATATTTGGCGGAATTATGAGTGAACATACATTAAAAAAAAAAAAAAAAAAAATACATACACGATGAATTGAGAACCTCCTCCTTTTTTGAAGTCGGTTAAAAAGCTGTAACAGCTCAGTGGGGCAGAGCTTGCCTTGGAAACAAGGTGCGCAGGTTCGAACCCCGGCTCGCACCTCTGATTTCTTTAATTAATTATGTGCGAATCGTCTTTGTGCGATTGTTACTAGCTTTCGGTGAAGGAAAACATCGTGAGGAAACCTGCATGTCTGAGGAAGCCTAACCGGCTTTCGAATGACGTGTGAAGTCCGCCAACCCGCACTTGGCCAGGGTGGTGGACTATGGCCCAAACGCTCTAATATTGAGGGGAGGCCCGTGCTCAATAGTGGGACATAAACAAGGGTTATTATTATTATATTTATTATTACCTAGCTGACCCACGCAGCTCCGCCCGCGCTGTGTTTACGTTAACTAAACTTTCAATAATATACATTCCTATGTCCTACCTCGGAGTATTAACTCAAATCATGCCAAGTTTCGTTTCAATCCATCCAGTAGTTTCAGCGTGATGCTCAGCCAAGATACAGACAGACAGACAGACAAAAATAAAATAAATACATTTTTGGCTTTAGTATCGGTTATAGAATGCCCTCCAAACATAATTTTCAAAATATCTTCAATGTACAGAATTGAACCTGTTACAGTTTTATTATAAGTATAGATATAAGCTAGCGCTTGACTGCAATCCCAATTGATGGAATCTGTCAATGTAATCGAGAATGGTAAAACACGCTAGCCTTGAAGGATAATCGGACAGGAAAGCCAACAAACTAATCCAGTCCTTAGCTGTTTGTATTAAAAATACCACCTTGGCGCAGCGAGAAACCGCAAACCGGCGGTCGCGTCATCATATCCTGTGCAGAGCAACAACTTTGTGCAGTTGCTCCTTACTGATTAAGACAATGCAGGCCAATCACCGGATTGTATGGAAAGTAAGATGACCCATGCGTCGGATAGGCATGTAAAAAGGCGTTCCTGCGCCTGACCTCTCCCCGGTCGTATCGTTCTTTCTTCGCTATAATGTTTTCCGCTTCGATGGCTGAAGTCAAAGATTGGTCGGGGGGAAATTATTAGGTGATAGGTCCCTTGGGCTAGGGACCATTCAAGTAGGTATCGCCGCAGTGTCAGATATTCTGCCGCCAAGCAGAAAAGAGTCCGGTGTGAAGTGTATTGTAGAAGGTGAAATTAACAGACACAAGAAACTCGGGTGACAAAACGCAATGCAGTGCAGCATTGGAAGAAAGCATAGTACCTGCAGTTTCGTACACAAACAAATCTTAGAATCCATGAATATTGTACAATCACATGGTTCTCAGCTGATCTTGACGGCCGGTCAGCTGATTTAAGAAGAAAAAAATTGACAGGTAGTCTTGTTTTTGGACAAGGATTTAGAATTAAAAAAAATATCACAATAGACCAGAATAGAAAGAGTAGAGCATTTTACTATGTAGGTGCACGTAGGTGCATTATTAATACTTGGTTCCGTAGCATGAAATATTAAAAGTTCATACAAAAGTCTAAAAGTTCTAAAAGCACAAAAAGGCCCAACTTCAAACAAACAAAATGTTCTTAATCATAAGCTAAATTATCATAATTTTTTTTATCACACCATTTACGTTAAACATACATCACAAGTATTATTAAAAACACTGATGCATATGACAATATTGGCGTACAGAAAATTCGCAGAGCAAGCACATTAGCAATGCATTATACAGAAAATTACATAGTAAAACTTAATTCTAAACATACGTAAAAAATACGTGATCAATAATTTTATTTAAAGATCATTTTCACTAATGGATGGAAGGATGGATGGACTAATGGAGGGATCACTAAATTTTCAATCAATTGCACCCTTTTAAGGGTTGATTTTCCAGAAATCATATCTAAGTCATCATTAGCAGCCAATAGAAGTCCAATGCTGAACAAAGGTCTCCCCCTTAGAAGGGAAGGGTTGCCATAATCCCCACGCTTGGCAGCCGGCTTGGGGATCGCAGTATAGGTGGATAAATCCAAAAGAAAGACGCTGCTGCCCGTCTTCCTGTTCTCGCTTAGTCGCCTCTTACGACACCCAACAAGAGGAGATGGAGGGATGTTATTCTAACCCACGAGCATTTCTTAGTAGAGTCATAAATCATAAGAGAAATCTAAACTTTAACTGTGCCAAATTTCATACTCCACCGTTTGGGCCATTTACGTAGAAAGGGCTACAAAGTTCTTGAATTATATCAATGTTTTTTGAAGCGGGAGGGGAGAGAAATAGCATAGAATTAGATTTTTATTATAAGAGAGAGAGATGGAGAGAGATAAATCAAGGAAGTAGGGAGAAAAGGGGAGCAAAATGTAATTAAAGCGCGGGCGGAGCTGCGCGGGTTAGCTAGTACCTCAATAAAATTTTCCTAACCGGAGAATCAAACCTAGGGCGCAGCTATATAAGCACTTACAAAGGATATCAAGGCAATCAAATTAGTTTTGTTAGCTTGACAAAGAAATATCATATCATATTTGTGTCTTATTCTTTTTGTATCTGTTTGTTTGTGCGCAATATAGAATTGTCTATCTATCTATCTATCTATATCTAAAAATTGTAATATTATACTTGCGGAACTCTAAAACAATTAACTCATAGAAACATAGCCTTTACATAAATAGTACAAAGTTGAAAATGCCTTGCAGGCAACATTCGTCCATTTCGCAAGGAGTCACAAAAGGAACGCATACACGTGCGTTTTCAACTTTTGCGCAATAAAAAAATATAGAAAAAAATGTCAGGTACACATTCCTACAGCTGATCTGTCAGCTGTTCCATACATGTAAATACCGAAAACGCAAATTACGCTTTAGCATATTACAATTTGAGTTGATTTTCGTGTGTACATTTTGTTAAATGAAATTTCAATATGGTTATGTATCAAACGACGATCATACATACAGTGAAATAAAGCCGATATAATAAAATGGTTAGCATAGGTAGGTATTTAACGAAGTATTGTTTCGCTCGGCATCCAGAGACCAATCATAGCATGCACAGTTCTTGACAACATTGGTTTGTACTATGCCTTATGCTAGGAATTATTGCACAGCGGCCAATCCTTCACGAGATCAACCATCTACCCGGGAGTTGTTATAGTACACAAGTGCTTGCGTAGACACAAGTGCACTCTCTCTTTCTTTACTCTCACAATCCGATGGGACCGGGGAGAGTTCAGACATAGGACTGACTTTTTACATGCCAATCCGATGCATGGATCTTCTTAGTTTCCAAACAATAAATTGATTGGCCTGCTGTGTCCTATCGAGTAAGAAACAATTACCTACGCAGTCATCGCTCCCGCGGGATTTGAATTCGCGATATCCGGTTTGCAAAGCTAGCGATTTCCTGCTGCGCCTACCACCAAGGGTACTAGACGATAAAATACAGTCCTTCTGGCCGATATGACCACAGCGGCCAATCTCTCAAAAGATCAGCCATCTGCGCGAGAGATGTTTAGTGCACAAGTGCTTGCGCAAACACAAGTGCATTAATAATATATCATTTATTTGTCCTCACAAAATAGACCTTAAGGAAATCCAGTTATAAACATATCTAATTCAGTCACAGTCTACTCGGTAAGAAGCTAGTGTCATAATATTAATAATTTCAATACATCGTGGTTTCGCGTCAAGTTACGCAATGAGTAGTTCTACTGCCAGACTGCCCCATGAGGAGGGCTATGTTTTTCGAAAGGATGTATAATAATAATAATACCAGCCTTTGTTTTATCCCACTGTTGGGCACGGGGCTCCCCTCAAGATGAAGGGGCTTAGGCCATAGTCCACCACGCTAGCCAAGTGCAGGTTGACGTCCCACGGCATTCGAGAGCTAGTTAGGCTTTCTCAGACATGCAGGTTTCCGCACGATTTTTTCCTTCACCGAAAGCCAGTAACAATCGCACCAAGACGATTCGCACATGATTAATGCAAGAAATCAGTGGTGCGAGCCGCGGTTCGAACCTGGGCACCTTGTTTTCGAGGCAAGCGCTTGCCCACTGAGCTGTTATGCAGAGAGTATGTATGTATTATATGTCGTTAGATTAGTCTTAGTTGTGGGAATGACACATATATGTCACCTGAGTGAGGCAAGTCTTACATAGACTAGTATTAAATCTCTTGAGTCCAGTAATTTCACCAGCTACAGTGCCCTTCACAATGGCTGAATGTTTCCATGCTGATGATTGGCGACAGAATATCTGACACTGCGGTGATAGTTATCTGACTGGATGGGCCCTTGCAAATAGGGCCAACTCATACCATCTTGTATAATTCTTTCAGGTTGTCATAATTATTTAGATTATCACAATTATTTAGATTACCACAATTATTCAGATTACTACAATTATTTAGGATCTCTTTGAAAATTAGTATCCTAAAGAGATTTTATTTATGGTTGGTATGGTTATATTTTTTAATATAAGATATTATTTGTGTGCATAATATGATGAGTTTCTCCAAAATTGGTAGAAACTCTTTACTGATTCTTTCATTCTTTCAAACTGAAATGTTTCTAAGAATGGTATATATCATAATAGTCAGTGGCCTGCACACACTTTTACAACAGGGATTTTATACTATTTAAAGAATAAAGTAGGCCTACCTGATATTGACATTAGAGTAGGTAAGTCTATGTGGGCATCTAAACAAATGCACCAAAATTCAGGAGTGTATGTACATACACTAAGGTTATATTACCTAAGGTAATCCACATATTTCTTGAAAAACTATCAATTTGATGGCTGTATGGTGGCCTAGGAACTAAACATATACTAAAGATCTGTAAGGATTCTCTGAGGAAAGAACAAAGTGTAGTTTGCATGGCATGGCAACTAAGGGTGCCTTCAAAGCAACACCTACACTGACATTTGAGTGGATACTGGGACTAATCCCACTTCGCACTCATATACAAGCAAAGGCATGGAAGTCTCTATACAGACATGCCAAAGCAGGAAAATGGAATCAGAATAAGCCCTGCACAAAACATACTTTAATGGACTCTGAGGAAGAACTTGATGATCTATTGGACATGCCCTATGATAGATAAATCCAGTGTACATGTTAAACAAGAGGCATGGAGTACACATACCATCAAGGGAAGAGTGGACGAGGGGACTCAAACCAGTTGATGGATCTCACCTCATATGCTATAATTGCCAGCATTAAAAAATGTTAAGAAGAAAATGTTGATGGAAAGACGATTTGCATTGTCAGCAACAGTCAGACAGTTCTCAAGGCATTAAACTCATTAAGAACTGTCTCCCACTTAGTCATTCAACCTGTGACAGGTTAATATTAATGTTTTTAATATGAATGTAAATTTATTGTTTTATATTCATTTTTGAACTTTGTTGAATGGCATTTTCTGCGCTCACATGCCATGTTGTGATCATGTTCATGTCAAGGAGTCTATACAAATCGAAACATAGCTATAAAGATTATGTCACGTTAAACTGTGTCTACAACGGCTAAGGCCGGGTGACACAATATCATGTCTTAGTTGATTTTTTTTAGGATTACCAACTAAAACTCAGTCAAACGTCCACTGCTGAACTAAGACTCCTCCTTAGAAGGGAAGGGTTGCCATAATCCCCACGCTTGGCAGGTGGCTTGGGGATTGTGGTGGAAGATTAATCCAAAAGAAAGATGCTGCTGCCCGTCTTCCTGTTCTCGCTTAGTCACCTCTTATGACGACACCCAATGAGAGATAAAAAATAAACACCAGCCCTTGTTTATGTCCCACTGCTGGGCACGGGCCTCCCTTCAAGATAAAGGGGCTTAGGCCATAGTCCACCACGCTGGCCAAGTGCGGGTTGGTGGACTTCACACGTCATTCGAAAGCTAGTTAGGCTTTCTCAGACATGCAGGTTTCCTCACGATGTTTTCCTTCACCGAAAGCTAGTAACAATTGCACAAAGACAATTCGCAGATGATTAATTAAATGAGAGATGGTGGGATGTAATTCTAACCGGGCACCCCATGCATTAAAAACTTAGTACTACACACAGAGTCAGGGTGAGGGAACAACCTGGATCTGGTCTGTATCTGGTCAAGTGTTAGTATAACCGTCATTAGCAGCCGAAAGATGTCCACTGGTGATAAAGGAGAGGTTGCCATAATCCCCACGCTTGGCAGGTGGCTTGGGGTTCGGAGTATAGGTGGTAGGTAATTGTCGAAAAGTGGTTTTTATACTAAACTGGTAAATTGCTTAGGCAGTATTTTTTCCATGTCTTTTATTTAAGAATATCTCATGGTATTTTTGATGAAGAAACAAATATCTTGATTTCAAACATTAACTTATTTATTATTTGAAATAGTTTTATATAATGCACAGTTTTATTGCCGTATACGGAGTCAAGTTGCTTACAGTATATAGAGCTGAGTATATTATGGTAATTTTCAGATAATACAAAAATGAGTTATGATAGAGACAGTAACAAGTTTAATGAGTTAATACAGAGAGTTTGGAGCGAATACCAAACACAATAAGTTTATATAATATTTTAATTTCTATACACATATAATCATTAAAATATTAAAATCTAATTTATGATTACCATTATTAGAATTCGTGTACATTGTAAAACTATCAATTCCTTAGGAATCAAGAAACTAATATCAGAAAATACGTGGGTAATTAAGGACACATTTACCTATGGCATGCAAAAGCAAGAGGTTATAAAAAGGAAGTAAGCATTTGTATTCCAACTAGAACCTAATTAGAATGATGCAGCGCATATTTACATCGTAATTATCATCACTTACCCGGCACCGTGCTGCCCGTTTGACCCATTTCTTCAACAAAACAGCGTCGAAGCAACCTCCAATTATCACTCAATAATCACTATTTAAACTGCGTTAACGTCCTTTTAACACGTTTAAGGGACTACAGTCACAAATTTGAACTATGAACTCCACGCTCTCATGTTTATACCTTGTTAAAAGTAAATAATTAAATAAAATTAGATCGAAGACAATCACTGCGTATATTATATATTAATTTTAACGTTATTCGCATAACTTACTATCTACTTGTTGTATTTAGAATTAAACTAAGGTAATAAGTATTATGATACTAGTATTGCACGCGATAGTGTAACATTAATTAAAATTTACGTATTTATTTTAATATTTTATAGAATTTTGAACTTTGCAATTTGCATTGCATTGATAGTTTTTTCGTCCATCCATATTCAGGACAGGCGAAGGAATTTCTCCATAGTGCCAAATCTTTATTCATAAATTCACTTCACATTTTTTCACTATAAAAAATGAACCTTTATATTATGGGGACGATAGCTTATTGGGACGAACCAAAGGGACGAACTGATGAATTAAATGAATTTATGCTGATCTACGATGTTTATTACGAAATTCTTTATGACACGATTGACACGTATGTAAGTACTTATATCTAGAAGAAACGTGGTTGGAAAAAATATAGAATATTTTTATGTTCGGAATTCGGATCCCAACTCAGGATCCCAATCACAAAAATGTATGGCAATACTTTACATTAACTACGTTCCATTAAAAAATGACAACGTTTGAAGGCGCACAGCTTTATTTTGACGTCGCTACTGATATGGAGATGGTGTGCTAAAGTGTGCTAAAATCAGTCCAATCATGACTGACGCGAGTGTAGATTTCGCGCACGCCGCCCGCACCCGTATCGATAGCCTCCAGGTTATCCAAAATCGTTTTCTCCGACGTGCCGTCGGTGCCCCGTGGTACATGCGGAATGTAGATCTACATTCCGATTTCAAGTTGGATCCCCTTCGTAAGTTCCTAAAAGAAGCGTCGAAACGCTACTTTGAATCCGCGTCCCGTCACGTGAACAGTTTAATCCGCGCCGCCGCCGATTACGCCCCTAGTCCTTCTGACTCGCGCTGCAGACCACGGCACGTACTGCTCGACCCTCCTGACCCCATGACGGTCCTATTGGACCGGGATGCGCCGAACCCGCCCTGACATGTATGCTACACTAGCTATCAGACACTGTTCTCGCCGGCGAGGCCGAAGAGTCTTACGCATGCAACCTCAACGACGTGCATCACCCCACTGAGTTTCTTGCCGGTTATTCTCAGTGGGAGCGCGTTGTGAACCGGTGGTAAACTCAAACTCAGCCCTCTCTTAAGCGACAGCCCAAGCCGAGGCCGTGCCTCCCTGAGGTGCCCTTGAGCTCGTCGCTACTTCTGCCGTTAAGGCTAGAGTGCTTTAAGCGCTCGCCTCCTATTGTCCGGTGAAGCTGTGATGGCCATCTGCGGCCAACAACGTCTTACCTTCCCAAAAAAAAAATGTGTTAAAATCAGCACCGACTGACACTGACTTCAATATATTTTAGCTAAATGCTTTTTAGATTATTTTCTTTGAAGTCGGTTTTTAGTTTTTCTGAAAACATTTTATTTGACTATTTTTAGTAAATTTTATGCATGTATGTTAAAAATAACTTCTCTGGCTACCGTTTTTTCGGAATATGGTCTTGAAGTCCATAGATTTAGGATTTGGCGAAGTCTAAAAAATGACAAGCTAAATGTCATTCACTATTCATCATTATAACTTGTGTTGATGGAGGCCATGTTTTTTTTTTCATAAAAAGTGAAGTGAAGTGAAGTGTGTTCACATTATCAGGCAAATCGAACGGCTTAATCCATATCTTAAAAACTACTAATTTTATGGCATTTAATTGGTAGGTTTAAACCTAAAGCTTAAACAAGCCAAGTATTATAAGTCGCATTATGCGACGATGTTAGATAAAAAGATGTCTTGATTTTTCATTACACCAAGGTTACCCCAAAGAAAGATACGGCCTCAATGAAAGGGATAGAAGGCCTCAGGCCTCAGTCAGTCATGAGGAGATTTGTCTTTGGGAGTCTTAGAGATTACTCTGAGTTGGGAGTGAGTGTTCTCGCGCCACTCTCCACTTCTCCAGTCTCCACGTTACCTCTAACTAAAGCTAAAGGCTTCTTGATTCTTGACTTGAATTTAGGGGATTTTGTTTCAAATGATTGCAACACCTTGCTTTACTCTATGGCTCCATCATTAAAATAGACTCGGCCTTGTCCACAGATAAAACAGGATTAAACTTGCTATTTATTGCTAGAAAACAAACAATGCTTCGTTTTGGCTGGCTTCGTTAGTCTTTGATTGAATTTGATCTGTTTGTGGTTTGAGCGTTATTTTGAAAAAATTCATGAAAAACTTCGTAAATGTTGAGGAATTAGTTCGATCACAATCAGTAAAATGTCTACAAATACGTTTGTAAGTGAGAAAAAGGCTTTATTAGTTTTCAAGGAAGATATAATTCAAGAGCTTCAATATTACGAGAAATGTATTCAGGAGGTGGGCACAAAACTTAAAAGGAACTACAATTATGATGTAAACAGGTAAATAATTTCGAAATATGTACATTATGCATGTTAATTGGATTTCAGCTCTAACACATTTTCAACGGGGAGTGTGTGCAGTAATGTTTTGTACAGGCCAGTTAGTCAAGCTTTTATACACCCTGGACGCTACCCGACAGGTCGTGGGTTCGATTCGAATCAAGGGTCTGGGTGTTATTTATCTATTTAAGTATGTATTTACCAAAAAATGTATATAAGTATTAGTATCAGTGGTTTGGTTTCCATAGTACAGGCTCTGCCTAGTTTGGGATCGGATGACCGTGTGTGTATTGTCCCAAGATATTATTATTCCATTTATTCATTTTTAACTAAGTATTTTACTTTTTTAAATATAAGTATAAAAACAAGTACATTTAAAAAAAAAACGCTTCCAACCGGCTGCGGGAACAGGGTCCTAGCAGACGGAGGTTAAGACTGCAGAGAGAGGAACTTCCTCACAATGCGTGCCGTCTGCAGGAGCATTACCTTTTGCATCCGGCCCTTGTTCCAGCCATCTAATGTGCGCCTCTTGAGGTGTTTATCGCGGCTCTTGGCCATTAGGCCGTGGGCGGATACGACTAGAGGTACAATGATTGCCTTATCAATGTCCGACATGTTGACAACCTCATGCGTGAGAATTTCTCTAAGCAATCATAATTAAAAAAAATATAGTATTAACATGAATTAACATAACTTTTTCAATGTAAATGGTATATGTCTGTAATATTAATTAATTTAAGTATATTTGTGGTGGCATATGAAGAAATAGCAATAGCAAAGAAATAGCGTGAAGCAAAAATAACTCGCAGATATTTTTGCCTGTTTTCTGTGCAGGGCACTATCCACAGAGATAGATATCACCGCATTGTCACAGAGAGACAGGATCGTTTATTCTCCACAATTTCTTTTACAGTTCCGACTCTGAAGATGATTTCCGACTACTAGTAAACCCTCCGATGAACAATTCTTTTGAAGAGCTAGTTCTGCAGCAGTCTTTGATGCGAATTCGCCTACAGGCTTCACAGGAGCTGACGAATTTGCAAATATTACAATCTGAAGTTAATGTACTTGTGGAAGAACCACAATTTGAACGGTATGTTTTTTTAAGAACGTAATGTTTACATTAAACTCATACCCTTGGGTGTCCAGGTATGAATACCACCCTCCCATCTCCTCCTGTTGGGTGTCCATAATAGGCGACCAAGAGAAAACAGGAAGACGGGCAGCAGCGTCTTTCTATTGGATTACCTACCACCTAAATATACTACAATCCCCAAGTTGCTTGCCAAGCGTAGGGATTATGGCAACCACTCCCTTCTAAGGAGGCCTTTGTTCAGCAGTGGACGACTTATAGCTGCTGATGATGATACACATTAAACTGGGTGACACTGTTGCTGATGATCGATAAAAAAAAAACACGAAAAAATTACAAGCCTGCTGAGTGTCTTGTTGGATCTTCTCTGTTGATGCCACTTTGCGATTCGGTGGTTGCTTTAAGAATACTGATCATTCAAAAATGCTATCGCTGATGCCCTTAATTTTCACAGGGAGCCTACAGTCTCGGAACCTGGAATATGGAGAGAAATCACTGCAGATTGCCGAGTGGGCCTGGTGCCATTCTCCATCACTTTCTTTGCACACACACCGGTATGTATATGTACTCTTGGGCTGTGTATGATCCAGGGGTAGAGCTAATCATAATATCATAAGTGACAGCCTAAGCCAAGGCCTCCTTGAGGTGTCCTTGAGGTTTTCACTCTTAACCTAACCTAGCCTTAAGGCTGGAGTTTGCCTACTATTGTCTGATGGAGCTGTTATAATAAGTTCGGGGGAAAAAGTTTCTTCGTATTTTATTTACAAATTAGGCTTAGCGCGCACGGGTGACTATTTTCGCAGTTACTTTTTGTCACTCACTGAATATGTATGTAGAAGACCTAAATGTCACGTCGTAACTTGCGCGCATCTCCATACATATCCACCGACTTGTTATGAGTAACGAAACAGTCACGGCGACAAATGTCAACCGTAAGCGAGGTGCCTTAGAGACATTTTTTTTAAAAGTCTAAATAATTACATTTAATTATAATAATTCATGTGCCATTTTGTTTGTGACTTGTTAGCATCTTCAGTAGTGACATAGGTAGTGACTTTATCCCGTTGCGATCGTTATGACACTGCCCAAAAAATTCTGAAGAGTCCGAAACAGGTGGAAATTATTTATTTATTAACACTTCCTAACCAAGCCCCTCAATATTTTATTTGTGTGTGCAAGATGTGTGTTTTCTGGCGTTATCATGATGATAGACCACTCATTTTCGGTAGATCCGGTAGAGACGGATTCCAATCCAAATCACAGGCGACAATCAATACAGTAAAGCCCCGGGTCAAGAAAGAAACAGTCAATGAATGGCCGTAAACATAAATAATCACTAAAAACTCCGAAATACAATATGTACTCCACGCGTAAACAATCTATTACGAAACGTCACCTATAGCATGAACTGTCAAGTAGTAAACCAACGTCAAACGCAACTGTTATGGCTGCCCTAAAAACAGGGTGGACATACTAAATAACTCCATAAGTAATCATTTATGTACAATTGTACCCTGCTTCAAATTAATTTATAAGTATTTTTATGAAACTCTCCTATGTTTTTCCTATTTTTCCATGTAATGTACAAACGCGGACATTTCCGGTGTACCACTCTTAGGTCTATAATCGCTTGCACGTGCGTCCAAATGCAGAGCTAGTCCCGCCTTGGTTTATGGCAGCGGGGCGTACCCGTATTGACGCAATAAATGCTATTGTTATTATTGTATTTTAACAGGCGTGCGCCGGCACCGCCGTGTTGCCTTTATTCAATGAAATACAAGCCGAGTAATCATAGTCGTGTAGTTAGTTATTTATGAGATGAGAGTCGGTGTACCATCAATAACCCTTTAGGATTCGCGTGTATTAGTAGTTACTGATAAACAGAAATTAATTAAAATCATATATTCTTTGAAAATATAGCTTTAGTTCTATTTGGATTGATTTGGAGACATCTTTATTTATGAAGATAATTGAGCTTTTCCCTTATATCCAATTTATTTTATTGAAGGAAAGAATATACTCCCATATCCGGTTTACGGATAAATAATCTATAAAAGAAAATGCGATAACAGCTCAGTGGGCGAACGCTTGCATTGGAAACAAGGTGCGCAGGTTCGAACCCCGGCTCGCACCTCTGATTACTTTAATAAATCATGTGCGAATCGTCTTTGTGCGATTATTACTAGCTTTCGGTGAAGGAAATCATCGTGAGGAAACCTGCTTATCTGAGCAAGCCTAACTAGCTAGCGACCCGCACTTGGCCAGTGTAGTGGACTATGGCCTAAGCCCCCTCATCTTGAGGGGAGGCCCGTGCCCAGCAGTGGGACATAAACCAGGGCTGGTATTATTATATTTGTTATTAACCTATGTGTTCCTATCACGAAAAAATAAAAATTGTTACTTTATTAGTATTTAGATTTACAATGGTGCCGATTCTGTTGTCACACACTAGACTAAACTAGACTAAATTTTAGTTTAGTCGTGTCTTTCCTATTCAGAGATCCATGAATTAAACTAAATTAGGTATAGTTTGATAGAATATAATGGTTTTAGTTACTCAACTTAGTTTTAAATGTATTTTGCTATTCTGTTGTGCACAGTTTACGTCATTTATGCCTAATATTAGAAACTTCAAACTAAAATTAGATTAAAATAGTCGGCATCTAAAAGATGTCGATTAAAATAAAATAGAATAGACTAAAATAGAATGAAATAAATATTAAAATTAATATAAATAATAATATAAATATAAAATATTTTTTATTAATAAATAATATATTAAAATAAAATAAATATTAAAATAAATATTAATAACGATTAAAAAAATATAAATAATAAATTAAATATTAATAAAAAAAAATATAAATAATAAAATTAATATTAATAATGATTAAAAAAATATAAGTAAATTAGATATTAATAAATAAATAAAAATATTTTAACATAAATATTAAAATAAAATAAATATTAATAAAAATTAAAATAAATACTAATAAATATTAAAAAAAAATTAAAATAAATATTTAAACAAATATTAAAATAAATATTAAAACAAATATTTAAACAAATATTAAAATAAATATTTAAACAAATATTAAAATAAATATTAATATATAAATATATTAAAATAAAATAAATATTAAAATTAATATAAGTATCGTAGCCGGAGAATTATTTTAGTTTAGTGTATCTGATTACACTAAACTAAAATAATTCTCCGGCTCAACAACGCTCCGGCTCCGGCGGAACAAGAGAATTGTTTTCAACTAACATGATTTGACCAATGAAAACCTCATTATCAACTCAATTTAGTAGCTGTCGAAATCAAATTAAGCACTTAATCATCGTTTGACACCACTAACCTAAAATTTAGTCTAGTTTAGTGTAGTGGTGACAAAAGAATCGGCACCATTGTGTTACTTAGTTTGGACGATAAAATCAAATTAAAAGTTTTAGAAAAAAAGCGAAGTGACCACGAACCGGAAGACGCAGCGTTGGCAGGCCTCCCACTAGGTGGACAGACGACATTGTGCGCGTCGCAGGTAACCGGTTGATGCAAATAGCCAATTGTCGTTCATTGTGGCGTTCTAAGGGGGAGGCCTATGTTCAGCAGTGGACGTCTTCCGGCTGATGATGATGATGAGAAAAAAAGCGAAGTGGACTAAAACTTTTTTCATTATAGCTTTGACATAATGTTGTCTTTTACATACGCGAATATTACACATTGAAATTAAACTACTTTTACGGATTTTATCGCGGTTTATTTATTGATTTTACTATCCCGACGTTTCGAATGCTTTGCAGCACCCATGGTCACGGGAGGACTGAGATGTTGAACGTCCTTATGTCACAATTATGCCGGTGTACCCTCAGGTCTTCTTAGATAATATTGTTGGTCCGATCTACGCAGTAAGAGCTTACAGTATCTTGAGGCCGTGCAGTATTTTGATTGATATTGTATTTAATTATATATATCACAGGATACCAAGCCGGTGGTAACACCCAACCATCTTCTCTATTGAAATTAGGATGTTTTTTGATTTCAATAGCCTCACGAACCATCCTAAGCAGGTATCGGTGTTTCGGCGATAAAATCCGTAAAAGTAGTTTAATTTCAATTATAGCTTTGACCAAAACAAAAAATGAACCTTAAAAAAATTTACAGGCCTGTTGGTCTAGTGGTTAGACACTCCCCAATAGGTCGTTGGTGTCTGTGTGTTTTATTTATTTAAGTATTCATTTACAAAAAAAAAATATATAAGTAAGTATTAGTATCAGTTAACTGGTCTGCCTAGTTTGAGATCGGATGTAAATTGTCGAAGAAAAAATACAACATTTAAAACTCCAACGCATTGCTTCAATCTATTGTTTTCATTGTGCATTTTTTTCACTAATACATCGGGGCTTCGAATCATCTGTTTTGAAAAAAATCGGTATTCTTTTGAATAGTAGGATTACCCGTGGCGGGTGATATTTTATGTGGTGCACTAATATGTTTCATTGCTCATATAAATTATTACTTTTATTGTAAAGGATTGGCAGACAATACTTGCAAATAATTCGCAAGTGTATTCGTCATTACAAGAGTATGAAATTCAAACATATAAATCAGTAAAGTTTTTCAGATGGCATTGTTGCTGTAAAAACCCAAATCGTACATCTTTATCGTACTTTTTTCAAAAGTTAGAGTTTCAAATATAAATCAATAGATGATGACGATCAGAATGTTATAAATGAGTGCACAATATTATGAACTATAAGTGGAAATGTTATCTTTAGTGTGTGTGTGTATATATGTGTGTACAGTATTACAGCGTAATATACAACTTAATAAAATAAGATTTCTAATTCTATTATGAATTAAATACATTTACAACACAATAAAGCATAGAATATAGACGATCAAAATAAACGTTACATTAAGTGGGTTGTCAACAAAAAGTAAGAGAGTCTAATATTTTTTATAATGAAAAAAAACTGTGTCAGAATAATACTACAAATTTCGCCTTACAACGCTAATGACTGGTTGGTCTGGAGGCCATCGGCGATATTTGCAGCTTATAGCGAGTGCCATGGTTCGAACCCCACCGGCTGTATCTCTTTTTGTATAGTGTAAACTATTTTCAAACAGCATTTGTTGACATTAGAAGTTCATTGATGGAATTGAAATATACCGTGACTATGTTAAATTAGTAACAAAAAACATTTTATTGGTATTTCATTTCACATCAATTTATTATCACTGCCGCAGTTTTCTGTTTTTTTTTTTCAAGCATAGTGTGCTTATTATGATTTAATTATATCTTTCTATTTTACTGTTGGAATCGGAGGTTTTATACATACGGTCTTCTGGTCCTAAACTTGGCAGACCTTGAGTTATGAATAACTTTTTTACACTTACTTGTTTTTGTAAATACGTCTAAACTATACCCAAGTATAAGACAAAGACATTGGTAAATACATTAATTAACATTCAGATTATTTCTAAAGCTCAAAAAGCCAGTTGTAATAACTGTTCGGTAAACGATCAGTTGGTTAAGCAACGTCAGGCAAGGTCACTCTTTAGATGGGTGATCGTTTAGTGGCCTTTGAACGTCTCCGTGCTTCTGAGGGCACGTAAAAAGGCAGTCCCAGTTGTTGTCATCCAGACAGCAGTCGTAAAGCCAAGTTGGAGGTCTAAGGGCAACTTAAACAATTGACATCAGGTTGGGTACTAACCATACGACAAAACAAGGTTATTTCTCTTGCACTGATAAATTAATATACAACAAACTAATCATTGCAGAAAAATCAATCTTATCTCAACGCACTAAGACGGTTTTTAAATATATATTTTTTGTTCAAAGCAATTCTTAAAATTAAGGTATGGGAGCGAGCAAAACGTGTTCAATGCAATAGTTTTATTACCTATTGTTCTAAAATTCTTTATCTACTTTTATTGGTTATCTTCGATATTAAAATTAAGCCATTATTAGCACATGTTTATATTGTAATTTCATATGTTATATGCCATAGATCTACGTATTTTAGTAAAACTCAATACGGGAATAATTTTAATTTACCTAATAAAAGAAAACATATTAGTATAATAGATTCGAATTACGATGATTAGTTATCAAAGTAAAGATATTTATTACTGTTATAAAAGAAGATTATGAATAGGTGAGTTTTATAATAGTAGAATACAGACATAATATTATATAAAATTAAAAAAAGAAATAGTAATAAGTCATACATATGCATTTTATAAAAAATACATTTAGTAAATTTACAAAATAAAAAAAATCAAAAACTAGGAATAGTATAGTTTATATATATATTCTAAGATATTTGTGTTATTTTCAGTCCTTGATTATGAAGAAACAAAATTTGGATTCTTTTATTTTGTATTAAAGGGTTTGTTAGCATCCATAAAAGCATCTCACAGTTAAGTAGGAAGGCAGTCAACAGAAAACAAAACACGAACCATAAAAATTTATTCAATTTTCATTCATAAAATTTACAATCGCGCAAACGGACTTGTTTATCACTAGCAAATAGTAAAACATCATTTTTTTTAAATAATACAATATCCCGTTACTTTTACAATTGTCCTAAACCCACCCCAACCTGTCATTGGCCGAAATTACGTGTGGGCGGGGTTTTCCCGCTCTTACGCACTTAGCGCCGTTCAAAGAAATCTGTTTGCTAAGTGGGCTACCGTTCGTGTCCGCGATAGTACATAGTGTTGGCCCAAAATGGAACATCTCCTTTCAAAGTGAGACTACTATATCGCGTGGAGTATCATATGAAAGGGCTTTAATTGCACATTTCAAAACAGATTTTTATTTTGGTTTATGTCTTATGGTAGCTTTTGGTCTATAATCAAAAATAATATCGTCAACCGGCATCCCAAAAGGCAGGGGAGCGATAGATAGGCTCTTGGACACCTCAGAGAAGAACAGTATTTTCTATTCATGTAATAAGTAGCGTAAAAACTTCGCTAGCGCGATTCAAGGATGTTCAAGTGGCCTAATCTTTATTACAGCGCCGTCTCTCGCGTTAGTCGCCACAACCGGTTTACATTGAGTATAAAACCGAAAAGACGGGCAGTTCTGTCTGTGTTGCGGCCTGACGATTAAATAATACGTTCCATTTACAGCACCGCAAGTTCGCGCCAAACAGCTATCGTGGTCTTCGCGTGGTGCTTGTGAAGTCTACCCATGAGAAAGAGTTGGCAAGTTCGATGCTTCACAGTCTTTCAGAGCCCAGCGATGCCGTTGAGGTACGACAACTCGCCCGCCCAGCGCACCCGCGCTTATAAAAACCCTGTTATTCTTTACAAGATCAATAATTGAACAGTAAATGTATGAACGTAGGCCTGATGGCTGACCAATGGCCAGTCAAAGACGTTTGGTAGGGTTACATATGTCATATTCTTAGAGGAGATACCACTGGAGAGAGCATGATGCGCTAACCCCCTCTGCCAAATTTTTGTTCATATGGTCAGGTCATTCTTTATTTGTGTGCATGTATTTTTGAATGTTTGCGAGTTTACTATAGTGTGGGTATGCGTGAAAGTGTATCTGTGTGTGTTTACTTCGCCTCCTGCACCCCGCAAAAGTGCCACGAAAAATTTGTTCGGGGAATCGACGCGATACTAACTCTTTTGGTACTTTCTCTGAGGTCATATTCGACCCTACCACTACTACTACTACTACTAGACCTATTTGGCTGGACACCGTTCATTTCTTGATTTTGTAAAGAAAAATAGGGTATAGACTTATTAAGCATAATATTGTTTTACATTAGGTATGGCATAGCATGTCTGATACTCCCTTATTTTATTTTATTACTTTTATTAACCGACTTCAAAAAGGAGGTTCTCAATTCGTCTGTATATATGTATATATATTTATGTATGTTCGTGGCAATTATGAACCGATTTGAAAAAATCTTTCTTCAATCCGTTGATTGGGTCCCATAAAAAAATTATCGCTTACGAATAAGTAGTTCCTGAAAAAACAAGAATGACGACTGCGCAGGAAAACTGCAGGAAGGCCTAAGATGACTTTTCGGTTTTAAGGACAAAAATGGTCATAACTCTTGCAAATATATACCGTTTTTGATGATTCTTTTTTTATTCGAAAGAAGGAACCACTGTAATAAATCTGTATGAATTTTACCACAACCGGATAAGAACTTCCTGGAGGATCATGAACTACGAGGGTGGTCCGATAAGTACTTAGCCTACAGAAAAATAAACATTTTTTGGAAAAGTGGTGATTTATTTCTCATCATAATCTATTTGAGTTCTATACACTTGACCCAGCGATGTTCCAACTTCTTTAACCCGTCTGAAAAATACGTCTTCTGGAGGTATGAAAAGAAGGCCTCCGTGGCGGCGATAACCGCCTCATTCGACTCAAATTTCTGCCCGGCGAGTGACTTTTTCAAATTTGGAAATAAAAAGAAGTCGCACGGGGTGGGGCAGCAGTTCGTAGCCTAATTCTACCATTTCGGCCGTGGCGACGGCGGAGGTGTGAGCCGGTGCGTTATCGTGATGGAAGAGCACTTTTTTTTTCGCCAAATGGGGCCGTGTGCCTTCAATTCGGCGTCGAATCGGCCCAATAATTTGGCATAGTAGAGCCCTGTGATCGTTTTGCCCTTCTGCAGGTAGTCGACGTAGATCACACCTTTTGAGTCCCAAAAAACGGTGGCCATCACCTTTCCGGCCGATGGGACAGTCTTCGCCTTCTTCGGAGCGTTCGCCGGGTGAGGTCCACTGTTTCGACTGTTCCTTGGTCTCTGGTGTGTACCAATGTATCCACGTTTCGTCCACGGTCACGAAACGACGCAGATACTCCTTCGGATTGCGCTTAAATGTTGTCAAACACTGCTCTGAAGTGGTCTCACGGTTGCGCTTGTTTTCCGGAGTGAGCAAACGCGGCACCCATCGCGTCGACAGCTTTCTCATGCCCAATACTTCGACATAACCTACCTAGATCATTTTACCGTCTTCGATGATTCAATCTTTGATTGGAAAATATCACAAAAAAGTATAAAATAATTTTTTTTTTCAAAAATATTTTATCACAAAACGATACAATTTATATGTCCAGTCAAAATATTTACACTTGCCCCGTACACGGGGTAACTAAAAATACCATGACACTGTAAAAATGACTGGATTAACGTAATCTTAACTGTAACAGCGAAAAAAAAATGTAACTTTAGATTAATATAGAGTTTCACTGCTTTACTAACTAATCTATCAGGATCGGGGGAAGTCTTTTTATACAAATTAGCGACGTGTTAGACCACCACACGCTCGTCACCCGAAATAATAGTTATATTAGTATTGAGTCCGACACTTTCACCAGCTACAGTGCCCTTCACCGGAACAGCAATGTTTACATTGTGCTGCTTGGCGGCAGAATGTCTTGACACTGTGTCGGTATCAACCTAGTAGCTATCCTATTAAATAAACGATAATGGGATAATGATCATTAACATTAATTAACGTTTGCGGCAGTCAGTTATAGTTAATATTACGTTCTTGTTCACAGATGCTAAGGAATTACGCAGTGGCGTACAGGTCGCGAAGAATGACCCTCGCTTGTCTTGCCAAGAAATACTCTAACACACTCTTCATGGAGGCTCATGTAACTACTAGTTTTTATAGTATAATAATGTTGGTCGGGCCCGTTTGTCTAGTGGTTGGACATCCTGGCTGCTATCCGTTGGGTCGTGGGTTCGATTCCCACCAAGTGTCTGGGTGTTACTTATCTAGTTAAGTATTTATTCACAAAAAAAATGTACGTAGGTATTAGTATCAGTTGTCTGGTTTCCATAGTACAGGCTCTGCCTGTTATCTAGTGGCTACACACCGTTATCTGATTCCAAACTAGGCAGAGCAACTGATACATATATTTTCTTTTTTTGTAAATACATACTTAAATAGATAAGTAACACCAAGACACCTTGGTGGGAAACGAACCCACGACCCATCGGGTAGCAGCCAGGGTGTCTAACCACTAGACCAACAGGCCCGTCAAATAAGTATATAGTAATAATATTATATAGTATGCTTCAGTATACTAAGCAGACTCGATTATCGTTAATTACTATCTACCCCATTGATATACTATCATAGTATATCGATGATCTACCCATCCCGGCTTATCACGGGTGTATACTTCTCTATACATAATACAGTGATCAAACAGGGTTTTCCTTACATACTAAACCTCTAGTGAAAAACTATCGAACTAATTGCGAAAACCGCTTAAAAATCCGTTGCGGGGTTTAGCTAGCTTCAATCCACTGTTTATTTGTCATGCAGGCTGAAGGTGGGTTTGTGTTGAAATGCTCGAACGTTCTAGAAGTACGCTGGAGGCTCGAGAACAAGCGATCGCAGGTAGCTCTTTTCCAGCACAAAATGAGCTTTCAGTTGGAGTACATGGGTAAGTAAGAACTAAGGTAACAGAGATACCGGGACTGTATGACTGAGTGCTCATATTCATAAAAAAAAAATGGTCTTGTAGAATGACTAGTTTTATACACTGCAACATACAAACAGTGGGAGCGATTCTGTTTTATATTGTGTAATGAAGAAGATAAAGATGCTACTGTATAGGACAGTATGTTGAATTGTATGATTGATTATATTTTAAATAAAAATGCGTGACGTTAGTTACCTTCTTGCGAAATTATTTTCATTGAATAGAATAGGAAAAGGAAGTATAATATAACATAAATAAGTATAACTGAATATTTAGTTTTGCCATGATACATGGTTTCGCTTAATGTACTAAACAAGTATAATAGACTGAATAGACCTACAGAATGAATATACTTATAGATTGAATAGTATTATACTATACACTAACTAGAGTTATAGACTGACTAGTTGTATAGTTGGATTAAGAAATCTCAACACTGTGATAGTTGGCGTACAGTGGAGGATTTCACACATAATTTGGTGGCAACGAGCAAAAAAAGGGAGCCTTATAAACATTCTACTCTTATAGACTGAATAGTCTTATGGAATAGGTAGTTACCACTCTCCTGGGTTACCCAAATATAGTTACCCACTAAAAACACGTAAACAAGTATAAATTTATAAAAGCTCAATAATCCCGAATGCCTAGAAACCGAATGGTCTTAAATAATATACATACTCATGGATACTCATATTGATGTTTTCGGAAGTAAAAGAAAATATATAGCTTATATCACTTTCACAACTAAGACGAATCTAACGACATCTTATAACTCAAAATCTATCAAGCCGTTTAGGCTGTGCCAAGGAAATAGACATACTCTCGAAAAACATAGGCCTCCTTCTGGGGCATTCGGACTAAAAACATTAAATAGGTTTTTTTTTTCGTACCGTTGTGGCTTTTACTGTAGTTTTAATATCGTGGGAACTGTTTATGTTCAAAAATATTATTTTATTTCAGATGAATTATACGTAAATATTATATCACACTCTCACAAACAACTTTCCAATCCATCAATACAGACGGACGAAAGAACGTTGATAATAGCTAAAATAATAAGTACCTGCTTAGAAGCTAAAGGCGTAGATCCTCAACAGAGCAATGAGTCAGATATGGAGTCTAAAACCACAAACAATGATTTAAATAAGAAAGATTCCGAGGTCATGGCACCGCCAAAGTCGCTACCGAAAAAAGTTAAAGCTAAAAACAAAGAAAATATTCGAAATGTTGCCAACACAGCGCAAAAACGGAGTATTGATGATGGCAGTAGTAATGTTTCAAAGAAAATGAAAACAAGTAATGTGGTTAGTGATAAAAATGTGACCAGAGAATCTGGTAATACGGTAAATGTTGCTGCATTGGACATAGTTGCTATAAATAAAGATCGCACTACTGAAACTGTGAACAAAGTTGATAAAACAAAAAAAAATAGCGCAACAACAAAAAACTCTGCCTCTGCAACTGTCAAAGCGGTAGATGAGACTAAAAATGTTGATGTTAAAAATAAAAACGTTAATGCAGATAAAAATAAGCCAAAAAAGGCTGAAAACCCTGAGTCTAAACAAAAACCCGAAAACGTAGATGCAAGCAATAAAAACCAAATTAACAAAGAGAACACAAAAAAATCTAAAGAAACTGTTCAACAAAACACAGTTACTAAAATAAAAAGCAATAATTATGAGGAAGCTAATGTTAAAAATAAAACCGCTAAAAATAATACAAAAAATGTGGCTAATATTGAAGACGCGAATAAAATACTCGACGAAATTTTGGAAACAGCTGTTAACACTAAGAATAAAGTAGATAAAGAACAAAAGAAGGTTAAAAATGTACAAAATGTGACTGATACAAATGAAAAGACAGATGCAGATAATAATAAGAAAAAAACTAATGCTACAGCAACAAAACAAGTTAAAAGTATATCTAAAACTAATAATAACGTTAAGAATCATAAAGGAGTTGAAAGTGCAGTTATTTCACAGTCTAAACCAAAAACAAAAGCCAAGAATGCTACTGACAACCCTGACCATTTGAATAATAAAACTAAAAACGCGGCTGGCTCAAATCCGCAAATAGCTAAAGCTAAAAATAACAACGCAAAGCCATCAGAAAATATAGCTAAAACTAAAAAGGCTACAAGTGATAAGGTGACCGAGAAACACGCGAATAATAAAAATAAAGACAAAATAGTTGATCGTAATACAAACACAGGTTCTGATAAAAGAAAAAATATAGACACACGTAAACTCAATAAAATCATTATTGAAAAACAAAAAAATAATGCAAACAGCAGTCTAACGAAAAGTCCATTAAACGCACAAAATAGGTTCAAAGTTGGTCACATTGAAGGTATTAAAAATTTTGAAGCTAGCACCACTGAGTCGGAGAATAATGGTAGAATATCTAAGATACCTCTAAAGAAGTCACCTTTTAGAGAAAAAGTGATAACTAATCAACCAAGAAATAGTCCAAGTAAGTTAATTTTTAAGCAATTGTTTCTATTATTTAAGGCAAGAATAGCACCCTCCCATTTCATATCATTGGGTATCGTAGGAGATTCTTCTGTTCAGTATCCACCTCTGCGTTTACTGCGATGCCAAGCGTGGGGGAATGTGGCAAAACCTCCCCATTAAGGCGTGGGGGGGAGGGGATTTGTTCAGCAGTGGATCTGCTCTGGGCGATGATGATGAAGATAAATCATAATAAAATAGCTTAAATACAAAAACTGTAATATAAGTACATACATTCACACATATACCAACATACAAAATTTCTATTTGAAAATAAACCACGATAAAGCGCGTATTAAGTGGGATTGTTCCCCACTAAAACCCCTGCGGCTGTCGCATTTACACATGAGAGGGGAACCTGGGCTCCGGTGGGATCTGTACCAGGTGCCCCTTTGAGCCCGCTACTGGAGGGCGCATTATAGGCAACCTGTCACGGTCCTCACGGGGACGGAGGTTGCCTCCTCGGAGTCGCCGCCGTACTCAATGGACGTCTAGGACGCCCACACCCCGAACGTTCAGCAACTCCGAAGGTTGTTTTTGTTTATTGAGATTTAAGAAAACTTTCACGTGATTCCTAAAAATTATAATTTATTTACAGGATTGTTTTTAAAATTCAACGCTAAGCTATCAAATAAACACAAAATCACAAAAGCAACTACAAGCATACCTAGTAAGTACAATATTCACTTGACCGTTAGGCCACTGAATCTATCTATCTATCTTCTATCTATCTATCTCCTCTATCTATCTATCTGTCTATATTCTGTCTCTCAATCTTCTATCTATCTCATTAGCAGCCGAAACACGTCCACTGTTGAACAAAGGTCTCCCCCTTAGAAGGTAGGGGTTGCCATAATCCCCACGCTTGGCAGGCGGCTTGGGGATCGCAGTATAGGTGGAAGATAAATCCAAAAGAAAGACGCTGCTCATCGTCTTCCTGTTCTCTCTTAGCGTTCTATCTATCTATACCTATAAATAAAAATCGCCATAATTTATGTACGCGCATAACTGCCGAACGACTGCACCAAATTGGATAATCCTTTTTTTTGTATTTGTTATTGTCAGGAGAAGGTTCTTACTAAAGAAACAAATTAAGCAAGTTGCGCAGAAAAATAAGCGGGCGGAGCTGCGTTGGGACAGCTAGTTTAGAATAATTTTCTTTACTATGTTTTCATTACCTTTAGTAGTTCCATCGGGAGCATCGATATACTATCTAAACAAGATTAGCTGTCACGGCCCGAAAAGTGGTCACGAAAATAGAGAGGCTGTCGCTTATTTCAAATTAGTACGAGCCGACAACAGGATGTATCGAAATTCCTTATTGCGCGTTTATAAACTGTCCAAATAATATAATACTTATCGTAATACTAAAATTGCAGATGGGGAATTTTTTTTTCGTTTCGTTTTCTTATTACTACTAGTTTAAATAATAAATATAATTAAGATATCATTATAATACGAAATAAAAATTATTTATTTGATATTTTCTCCGCTAGAGACTGACAAAATTAATGTTGCCGATAGGCGTGTCGCCACTGTCTATACGAAACTGTTAAACTACACGTCATTACCATAATAAAAAGTTAGTTCTCATTTTTTGCCACCAGCACGGATAAGTTTGTAAGTCAGTACACACACAATGGAAACACACCTGTTTTGAACCTTATTTTATAGTGGTTAAGATTTTCTTTTAAATGAGTACATTTTTATTTAAGTCAAAACAACTACTTTTTTTCGTATAATTTTGGCGGTTTTATTGATTTTTCTTTGTCTCCGATGTAAAGGTTTTATGTGCCAACATTACTGCATACAGAATTAGACTTTATTACTACATGTGAAGGCTGCTATTAGTCCGACGTTCCGAATTATTTAAAACTATTTTCTACAATTTCTAGCTACGTGTATAGTTGTGTAAGTAAATGTAACCGCGACCACATTTTCGATGTCATTTTGTTCGTGACAGCTAATCTAGTTGGTATAGTATATCGATGATCGGGAGTGAGCAGTTCTAAATTACCCGCAAAAGTGAAAGAGACATCCTATATTTTGACGAGAAACAAGAAGCTCGCCTGATGTTAATTAAGCTTACCGACACGCCCACCTATAGGGCTCCCTCCCACACGTAACTGCGGATTCGCATCGCATCGCAAATATCTGCGAGAAACAAATGCATTTTCAATACAAAAATTCATTTGTTTCTCGCAGATATTTGCGATGCGATGCGAATTCGCAGTTATGTGCGTGCTTGAACCCCCTAGGGGTACCAACGCCACTCGCAATTCCTCTTGAGCCCCCTAAAGGTTCCACGGACACAATGTGGGAACCCTTAGACAGCTGGCATTCCACTGCCATTCGTCACCCGAAACTAATGTTTCAACTAACTCATGTGTGCGGTAATTTCACCAGCTAGACGCCTCCTACGATACCCAACGGTATAAGATGGGAGGTGCTATTCTTTCCCGGACACCCTACGGCTCGTATACGGTGATTATGTTGATATTGTTTTTTTTTTTGCAGGATTTATTAAGAAACCTACTACGAAAAACTGATTGTCTCATCGTGTAAATTATGTTGTACGTAAAATCATGATAGTATCCAAACATTGTACCTAAAAACTAGGCAGAGCCTGTACTACGGTAACCAGGCAACACGTATACATGTTAAAAATACACACTTTTCCGGTTGGAAATCGAAGTCATAGCCTTTTGGGCACAGCCAGGGTGACGGCAACACCAACGGGGTCCAGAGGGCTAGGCAAGATGCAATCGCTTCATAGCGATTCTATTTCTTCATTCGCTAACGGTGTGAATTCCCTTTAATTTGTCACGTCATTTTTATACTTTATTTGTGTTAACGTTTGTAGAATGTTCATTGTCCAGAGGGCGTGAGGCCTCAGCCTCGAAGCAATAAGGGGGTATAAATTGAAAGATCTTAATGAGGCGAGTTGATAAATATATGATAATAATACATATACATGTGTATATGTATTAGGTATTTATAATGAAATTTAAGTCCATGTTGTTAGTTCACAGTCCGGTTTTTTATGCTTTTATAATTTAAAATTGTTACATACCAAAGTGCATGTGCATGTGGTAGCTTTGCGAGCTACTGGTAGTTTGTGAAATGTATTTATTGTTATTTGTATACCTATAAAAATAACTTTTATATGTCAAAGAAGGTACGGGGTCCCTCGATGCGATATTAATATATTATAATTTTTGTCTACTAAATCCAGAATTGTAGATTACGATTAATTTAGTTAATGTACATATTTATTTTTGTAACATTTGGAATTAAGTACAAATAAAATCATGTTTTATTGTCACAAAATGTTTTAATTCACAAAATTATCAATAAAAAAAGTATAAAAAACAAGTACATTGAAATTATTGTTAAAATTACACATTATTATAAAAAAAATCGTAAGAAAAATCTTGAATATCATCGTCAAAAATCTTACTCTAAATACACACATAGGTATTATGAAAACTAAAACGTCACGTTTTTAATGAAAATTAAAATGCAGCTTTGAATGGATAATTCTTATGGGTGTCGCCCATCCTGAAACGAAAAAGAAATATTTATTTTATATTATGATCGAAGAAATAATCCTATAAAGATTTTTATAGGGTGGGTCGGTACTATGACATCTCGTACACAAAGTACACAACGAGACTTGGACATGACAAGCAAGCAGACTGCGCAGAGAAGCGGCACGTATTTTTTTATTCTCTGAGGCCAGGTGGCCAGGTTACGTGGGATTTTTACCCACCAAAACCTCTCCGGTGGCCTTCATCGACGCTTATAGTGAGACTCTTGGGCTCTCCGTTCGCACCTTCACCAAGGTCTCTTCAGTGCCAGATGCTCGCTAGACCACGCCCTGAACGGGAGCTTAGGCATCTAAGCTCCCGCTCAGGGCGTGGTCCCTCCTCCCCGCTCCCCCCGACACCCTCGCTGTCCTTGCGACGGCGCAGGGCCTGCACCGCGTCGTCGCCCGCCTCGGGGCCGCATTTTGTAGAGATGCACAGAGCCCCCACCCTATGCGTCCGCGACCCACGAGCCCCCTTTAAGGCAGGGGCATACGTCGTCACATTTCTATTAGGCCCCTGACGATGGGGCCAAACGCCTGCCTATAAATAGCTTCACTGCCGCTCGTCACTCGAGACATAATTCATTAACTGCCGCATCTACAAACGCCAATTCTAGTTAATTATCGTTAGGCCATTTTTGAAATCAGATTATTTCGACACTCGAATCCTATTACTTAGTACTTAATACCTTGTTTATATTCACGGCCATCGATATACTATATTGTTACGACCGAGAGATAAAAGTGTTAATTACTCCGTTAATTATTACTTAATTGCAATGATCTCAAAACGCATTGTTAGTCTATAGGTCTACTATCGATTCGTACCGAAAGATCTCGAATTCTCAATAGAAAGTAGGTCCCTCCAATTCGCATGTACTTGTGTAAGTACCTACCGCTCGCTCGCTCACGGGTCACTGCCCCCGCCTATTGTTAGTTTATTCTCGAAGGTCGCGCCGCTATTGTATCTCGCGAAAACGATAGAATAGGTAAGTACATAAGAGTTCATTCGAGAGAGTTCCACCCCTCTGTTAATTTAGGTATATAAGCCGACGCATAGTGGCGTCCGGACAGTTTGTGTTTACAAGCGATAGCGGAAACATCTTAAGGAAGCGATCGAAGAGAATTGTACCAGCGACCCTTGCGACGACTTTGGACTATTGTGAAGTACTGTGCGACTCGGACTACTGTGCCTTGTGTGTATACTGCGTGTATAGTGTATACAGTGTGATTGTACGTGGAATAAATCTTCTTTTACGTTAATCGGCATTTTAATACCCACCCGCGCGTAACAATTGGTGTCAGAAGCGGAATGCCGATTCTGCCGCGTGAAGAAGAAGCGCGTACTCCGCGAACAAGAAGACAGGTGGAGATGGATGCTGCACGTCGCCGTGGTCAAGAGGAGGAGGTCCAGCCTGAGAACGCTACCTCGTCTGGTACCGCACCACCGGGAGACTCGACGGAGCTAAATCTGTCAACCCTGCTGGCCGCTATCCAGGGTATGCAGGAGGCTACCCGTCGCGAAATTCAGAGTATTCAGGCGAACCAGGAGGCTACTCGCCGCGAGATCCAGGCGAACCAGGAGGCTACCCGCCGTGACATCCAGGCCAACCAAGAGGCTGTTCTGTGCAAGATTGACGCCGGCATTTCTATACTCGGCGAGAAAGTCACAAAACTGGAAGTGGACGTCAAAGAGGTTACTCTTAAGACGGAAAACCTGGAAGGCCGCATTGATGAACATGATAGCCGTATTCATGTACTGACTAATAAGGTAACGAAACTAGAGACTCGCCAACCACTGGCCGTGGCTTCATCATCACCATCAGCAGCGAAACTCGACCTTCCGCACTTTGATGGGTCGTCATCATGGACAGCCTTCCGCTACCAGTTCGAAACACTGGCCAACGGGAACGGCTGGACTGATGGCCAATCTTTTATGGCCCTGACGCTTGCCCTGCGAGGAGACGCTCTGATGATATTGGAAAACCTGCCACTTGAAGGACGGACCTTGGATGCTCTCTTGGAGGCATTAGAGACGCGTTACGGTGAAAAGCACCTGGAGCACGTTTATCGAGCACAACTCCGCGATCGGACACAAAAGGCCGGAGAAAGTCTCCAGCAGTGGGCGCTTGAGGTGGAAAGGCTGGTGCGTCGTGCATACTCATCGGCACCGGCGACTGTGGAGGTGAATCTTCTACAGGCATTCGTGGATGGCATACGGGACGCGGAAGTCAGAGCTGCCGTTCGTCTGAGCCATCATTCGACGCTAAAGAGCGCATTGGCCCATGCTCTCGAAGTGGAAGCAGTACGTCAAGACACCCGAGTACATAAAATCCGGGAAATAGCGTCGGATGACAGGAAGCCTCAGTATGTCCCCACTTGCTATGGCTGCGGAGAAAAGGGGCATATTCGACTGGAATGTCGTAAGAAGAGAAAGAGGGTCACGAGCTCCGGGACCCAAGTGGATCAAGACCTTCCGTTAAACTAAGTGTCGCCAGGACCGCGGGGCGGGTGCTGGCTGGTAACGATAAGGCCCCCACAATCACCATTACTCAAGTTCGCAATGGAAATAGTCTGTCCATCGAGGGCACATTAAATAATCAGACATGCACTTTGACAATAGATACTGGAGCTTCGCGGACTATTGTCAGACCAGAACTACTAAAACGCACCGTTATGTGGAAAAAGCGATCCCCACCATGTCGCCTCCAGACAGCAACCGGCCAGCCAGTCTCCGTCCTCGGTGATACAGATGTAGAAATTAGTATTGGTGACCGAACATACATCCACTCAGTTCTTATCGCTAATATCACGGATGATTGCATTCTGGGCCTAGACTTCTTGAAGGATCAGCGATGTGTTTTGGATATTGATAAAGGAGTATTAAGGTTCCCTGATCAAGAAGTTTGTCTTCAAGGATCACACCCATGCAATCTTTATTGTTTAAAGGATTTTGTACTGGCTCCAAGATCGGAAAATTTAGTATCAGTGAAATTCCCTAAGAAGATCCAATCAAACAAATGTGTTATTGTAGAAGACTCCGGCAATCATCCACATATAATCACTGCCAGGACATTACTTATGACAAAAAGAGTAGCAAAAGTTCGAATTTTAAACTTAAGTAATAAAGAAGTTCGTCTGAGGAAGAATAGCCTGATTGGAAGATGTGAAGAAGTTAAGTACCTAAAACGGTTAGACACTTCCGCAGTTCATCATAATGTAAGTTCGACCAAAGACGATCACATTCGACAGCTTTTGGAAGATTGTAAGGAAAATTTATCACCACTAGAACTGCAGCAAGCCAAAGAGCTTTTGGTTACATTCAGGGACATTTTTGCAACCGGAAATGACTGTGGTAGAACAGGCCTTGTGAAGCACCGGATTGACACAGGCGATGCCAGGCCTATTAAACAAAGACCTCGGCGTATACCGTGGGCAAAAGAAACAGAGGTCGCCGACATGATTAAAGACATGGCTGAAAACAAGATCATCGAACCCTCTACAAGCCCATGGTCATCACCTGTGGTGCTAGTAAAGAAGAAGGACGGAAGTACGAGGTTTTGTGTTGACTACCGAATGTTAAATAATGTCACGAAAAAGGACAGCTATCCCCTGCCGAGAATTGATGATACGCTGGACATGCTCAGTGGCATGAAGTGGTTCTCAACCATTGATTTGAAGAGTGGCTACTGGCAGGTGGAATTGAGTCCAGAAGATAAAGAGAAGACGGCATTTAGCACTGGAATTGGGAACGGACTATGGCATTTCAATGTCATGCCCTTCGGTTTATGTAATGCTCCAGCAACTTTCGAACGCCTTATGGAGAGGGTGATGGTAGGCCTCCTTGGGGACGTATGCCTGGTCTATCTCGACGACGTGATTGTAATGGGACGCAGCTTCAAGGAGAACTTGAAGAACCTGGAAAAAGTGTTCACCCGGATCCGAGAAGCAAATCTGAAACTGAGTCCAAAGAAGTGTGCTCTGTTTCAGAAGGAGGTCAGTTACCTAGGACATGTCATCTCGGCGGATGGAGTTAAAACCGATCCTGGAAAGATAAAAGCTGTTCAGGAATGGCCTGTCCCGAAAAATAAAACGGAAGTGCGAGCGTTCCTTGGGCTTTGCACTTACTACAGGCGCTTCATTAAGAATTTTTCGGACGTGGCAAAACCTTTACATAGATTAACAGAGGATAAACGTGATTTTATCTGGGACTCGAATTGCGAGAATGCTTTTAGTGAACTTAAGCAACGGCTTTGTGAAGCTCCTATATTGGGTTACCCAAATAGAGAAGGAAGATTTATTGTGGACACCGACGCTAGTAACACGGGAATCGGTGGAGTTTTGTCACAAGTACAAGGGGACCGCCAGTTGGTAATTGGCTACTTCAGCAAAGCACTTTCCAAACCAGAAAGAAATTACTGTGTTACACGCCGTGAATTACTTGCTGTAGTAAAGACTTTACAACATTTTCAGAAATACCTTATAGGAAGACAGTTCACTCTTAGAACCGATCATGCCGCATTAAAGTGGTTGTTACAGTTTAAAAATCCGGAAGGACAGGTAGCAAGGTGGATAGAGCAATTGCAGGAGTTCAACTTTGTAACCGAGCATCGCAGTGGAAAAGGACACAATAACGCGGACGCTCTATCACGAAGACCGTGCGCTGACGACTGCAAGCACTGTGGTAAAAATGAAGCCCGAGAAGAAGTAAACCTTATAAGGACGCATGGCTTAGACGATGAGTGGACTGGACCCAATATGAGGAAGGCCCAAGAAGAAGATGATGACCTTGGACCTGTACTGCGCTGGAAGCAAAGTGGAAACAAACCCCAATGGAAGGATGTGTCTGCTTACAGCGCGACTACTAAAAGTTATTGGGCTCAGTGGGACAGCTTAGTTCTGGAAGGCAATCTGCTGTGCAGGAAATGGGAGTCCAACGACGGAAGGGAAATCACTCTGCAAGTGGTAATACCACGAATCATGGTGGCCCCTCTTCTACGGCACGTCCACGATGGTGTCTCTGGTGGTCATCTTGGAGTCAAGAAAACCCTCGTTAAAGTCAGACAGCGATTCTACTGGCTACGATGCCGTGAAGATATCGAAGATTGGTGCCGTAAATGTACTGCTTGTGCCTCGGTAAAAGGCCCGCAAACCAGAAGTAAGGGACAGCTGAAGCTGTACAACGTTGGGGCACCATGGGAGCGCATCGCGATTGATGTAGCTGGGCCGTTTCCACAGACTGACGATGGGAACAAGTACATAATAGTAGTGCAGGATTACTTCAGTAAGTGGCCTGAAGTGTTCGCAACACCCAACCAAGAAGCAATAACGGTAGCCAAGAAACTAGTCCAGGAGGTGATATGTCGATTTGGTGTACCCATGGAAATTCATTCGGACCAAGGACGTAACTTCGAATCTGCCGTATTTCAAGAAATGTGCAAACTTCTTGGGATCCACAAGACCCGTACGACACCAGCACATCCGCAATCAGACGGAATGGTCGAGAGATTTAACAAAACTTTAGAGAATCACTTGGCCAAGGTAGTGGATGATCATCAAAAGGACTGGGATCAGTACATCCCTTTGTTCCTGATGTCCTATCGTTCTGCAGTACATGATAGTACGGGGAACACGCCAGCCAAGGTGAACTTCGGCCGAGAGATGAGACTTCCGGTGGACGCAATAACGGGTACCCCACCTGACAGTCCTAAACCCGTTACGGACTATGTGTGCGATCTTCAAAATCAGTTGGACGAAGTGCACAAGAGAGTGCGGGAGAACAGTCTGAAGACCAGCGAAAGGATGAAGACCCGCTACGATCGAAATGCGAATACCAACGGTTTCGATGAAGGAACGCTAGTGTGGTTTCACAATCCGCTTCGCAGAAAAGGGAAGTCTCCAAAACTTCAAGGCCGCTGGGAAGGGCCCTTTACTGTTATTACGAGGATCAACGACGTCACCTACCGCATCAAGAAGGGACCCCGAGGCAAACCTAAGATAGTTCACCTGGACAGATTGGCACGTTATCATGGTGATAATGATGCTCGGGACGAGCATAACTAAGAGGGGGGTAGTGTTACGACCGAGAGATAAAAGTGTTAATTACTCCGTTAATTATTACTTAATTGCAATGATCTCAAAACGCATTGTTAGTCTATAGGTCTACTATCGATTCGTACCGAAAGATCTCGAATTCTCAATAGAAAGTAGGTCCCTCCAATTCGCATGTACTTGTGTAAGTACCTACCGCTCGCTCGCTCACGGGTCACTGCCCCCGCCTATTGTTAGTTTATTCTCGAAGGTCGCGCCGCTATTGTATCTCGCGAAAACGATAGAATAGGTAAGTACATAAGAGTTCATTCGAGAGAGTTCCACCCCTCTGTTAATTTAGGTATATAAGCCGACGCATAGTGGCGTCCGGACAGTTTGTGTTTACAAGCGATAGCGGAAACATCTTAAGGAAGCGATCGAAGAGAATTGTACCAGCGACCCTTGCGACGACTTTGGACTATTGTGAAGTACTGTGCGACTCGGACTACTGTGCCTTGTGTGTATACTGCGTGTATAGTGTATACAGTGTGATTGTACGTGGAATAAAATCTTCTTTTACGTTAATCGGCATTTTAATACCCACCCGCGCGTAACAATATAAACTACATTTGGTGTCACAGTTCAAAAAGTGGTAGCGAGAAATAGCGCCCTTGTGTCGCTATTTCTTTACAAGCCACATCCTGACAAATTTATTTTTGCCAAGTCATTATCATTATAAAATCGTTAGTTCACGTTTCCGCCACCAGCACAGATAAGTTTGCAACCTCCGCGACCACATTTTAGATGTCATTTTGTTCGTGAATGTTTATCTAGTTTATTTGTTATATCGATGTTCACGGCAGTTAGTCTCCTGTGTCTATTATTTTTACCAGCTACAGCGGCCTTCACACCGGAACACAGCAATATTTATACACGTCAACACAGTTTACCAAACGTACAATGTCACATAACCGACTATGAAGTTATCGGCAGGCACTGTAGCTGGTAAAATTAACCAGACACAAGCGGCTTAATAACTAAACATCTTGCTTGTTAGAGCGTCAAAAGTTGCTCCTCGGACAGTATGCCTTACCAAGAATCAATATAGAGGTAAAAGTACTTAGCCCGAAGTCTTTCTGATACCGGCTGGATTATCCTATTAGAAATATTCCGACCACTGAGAATGGTATAGCGATATTATTAAACCTTTGTAAAGCAAAGTTCTTCAGTGTTTTCTCCACTTTTAGCCCCCCCCCCCTTTATTTTTGTTTTCGCGGGTACCTTCAATACGTCATTGGGGGTCAACTGGGGTACGTGAGATTCTTACCCACTAATACAAACGCGGCTGTCGCATCGGCAAATAAGAGGGAACAGCAGGGCTCTCCGGTGGGATTGTACCCTCAGTGACTTGCCTTTGAGCCCGTCGCCGGAGGGCGCATTGTAGAACCCCGGGAACCAGACACGGTGCTCACGGGCAACCCCCGACCTGTCGCATCGGCACATGAGATCAGGGCCCTCCGGTGGGATAAGCACCAGGAGTCCATCAGTGCCTTGCCTTTGAGCCTGCCGTAGTGGGGCGCATTGTAGCCCCCGGGAACCAGTCACGGTGATGGGGGTCGCAACCCTGCCGCCGTACTCAATGGACGATCAATTTTACTCCTATAACTTCATGGGCCTTACCCGGCGAATGTAAAGATGCGTTTGTTCCGGTTCAATGTCGTCAGTGCTGCCATCTGCGCATCGGTCAAGGTAAAGTTCAGCGCGTTAAGGTTCTCCTGCAGATGTGCAGCGGACGAGGACTTGACTATCACATTATGCCCGCTCTGTATCTGGTATCTAACAAATAATATACTAATTAAGGCTCCAGCACATTAGGGTGACGCGTCGTGACTCAACGCGTCAGCAGCCAATCGGATAGCTAAAACTGCGCCACGACAAGAATGAAGAAGAAGAAAAAGTCCACGAAGCGCCATAATAGTGTGTCTCTAACCATACAAAATGTATTTAACCGATATGCTGCTGACGTGTTGAGTCATGACACGTACCACGTCAGCCTAATGTGTTTCTGGCTTTAGGTTAATAGTATGAAAACACATGTGTACTCGTAAATAACCGAAATCTGAGATTCCTCTCTTATAATTCCTTATGCTCCATTATCAAAACTGGATAACCATTTTCCTATCATCTACTTGTCGAGACCTAGCTGACGAGTCCAACTCCAGTTGGTGTACGTTGAAGACCAGAACACCAGACCTGCTCGTGCACGTCGTCGTACCACTGTAATGTATGGAACTTTACGAGACATGACATACCGGTTAGGGGTCGTCCATTAATCACGTGATGTTTTTTAGCAACTTTTTAACCCCTCCCCCCCTCCTGGTGGTATGTGGTGAGGTTTTAAACTAAACCCCCAAAATCACGTGTATTTTTTTGTACAAACTATATTGGAATTTTCGGAATATTATCTTTAAATACAGGTAACTGATTAAATGTTAAAGGGGAAGTCGTTGCCGGCAACGGTGAGTCAAGGCCACGTGCCGCTGGTTTAGAAATCGTGCATTCTACGAAAAATAAATACACGTGATGTCTCATTATACCCCTCCCCCCTCCTAGTGATATTTCGTGATGTTTTCGAACCCCCCCCCCCTTTCGAGCCTCACGTGATTAATGGACGACCCCTTACGTACCTATGCGTAATTACGTTACGCAAGTGGTATGCCAAGTTTCATAAAGTTCCATACACTAGTAGGTACGTGCACGCTTACGATTACGCATTTGGTGTCCACGGCACACCAAATGAGTAATCGTAAGCGTGTGCTCTTGACGCGTGTCCTTGATTGGTGCATAGTTAGAGTGATCACCTTCTTGCTGCATCATCAGACTTTGATCACCATCTGCCTATCGACTACTCGTAGAAACCCATCGATATAATACATAAACTAGATTTGGTGTCACGGTTCAAAAAGTGGTAGCGAGAAATAGCGCCCTTGTGTCGCTATTTCTTTACAAGCCACATCTTGACAAATTTATTTTGCCGATAGGAGTGTCGCTACTGTCTATATGAAACTGTCAAACTACAAGTCATTATCATTATAAAATCGTTAGTTCACGTTTCCGCCACCAGCACAGATAAGTTTGCAACCTCCGCGACCACATTTTAGATGACATTTTGTTCGTGAATGTTTATCTAGTTTATATATTATATCTTATTTGATCTTTTGAACGGCAAGACACACTGTCGCTTTGATCTAATTGTAACATGACACACTGTTTAAAAAAAAGTGATAAAATGACAAGCCCGCCGAGTTTCTTGCCGGATCTTCTCAGTTGAGGCCGAGTTGTGATCCGGTGGTAGCTTTTTTTAAAAAAAATACATGACCTTTCAAAAGCGTTAAGCCTATTTGAAATAAACTATTTTTGAGTTTGAGTTTTGATGTAGAAACCAATAAGTCCAAATTAGCCGCGTCTACGTTAACAGTACACTACACGTTTCAATAATTATAATATTTACACAATACTGCTTCGAGGCAAAATACCTGCTCACTCCGTCGGTACCTACTGGGACAGCCTTCGCACCTACCACCTACAAAACCAACTAATCTTACCTAATTAAAAGCTGAGCAGAGGTGACGTTGAGCCCTTTCGCCATCACTTGTACCAGGGGCTCATCAATTGCTGGAGGTACTGAGCTCTTGTACTCAGCTGGAGTACCCTTAGATCCGAGCACTCCAAAACAGCTGAGCGTAATGTTCCGAGCTGCACAGAATTCGTGCAAACGCTGTTGGGATAGATATAGATGACACTCCACCTGAAATGAAGAGTGGGCATAAGACTTGATTCTTTTGGGACTATACACATCCAGTCATATCATCCCAAAATAGGCAGCAGTCTTAGCACGATTTGCCAAGACTTCGTAATCTTGACAGTTCGGTGTGGAGTATGACGTAGTTATCGACATAGAAACGTCATTTTCGGTATTAGCTAGGTCGATAACTACGTCATACTCCACACCGAACTGTCAAGATTGTCGTGCTAAGCCTGCAGAGCCTGTACTATTTTTGTAACCCTACCAGGAAGGAAAGTACTTACTCTATATATTGGAGATAGTAAATTTTACTCAAAGGAACCATTTCATTATTTTTTAGCAGTTTCTTGTATCTTCGTCGTATTTTTTTTTCTCTTGTTTTACGTTTTCTTTCGTACGGCAGGACACACTGTCACTGATGCTAATCAAATTGTAACAAGGCAAAAACAGCACAAAAAAAAGGGAAAAAATGACGAGCCCGCTGAGTTTCTTGCCTGATCTTCTCAGTTGAGGCCGCGTTATGATCCATTGGTAAGTAGCTTTTTAAAAAAAAAAAAATTGACCGTTCAAAAGTGCTACGTTAAGCCCATTTGAAATAAATATTTTTGTATTTGAATTTAATAAAAAAAATATTTAAGAAAAATAAACAGACTTCAACTTCACTAAAAAGCCTTGATTTAGGATTTTTTCACTACGTAAAAAGTGAAAGATAACAAGTAAGTTATTTTGTTGTTTTGTGTAGTTTTTGTTGTTTTGTAAGATGTAACGAAGAAGACGTGTCGTTTACCATTCGGCTAAAGTTTGCTTGTCTTGTTATTAAGTAAGTAGAATAAAAAAATACAATAATCTACTTCATCTTTATTCTCACCTGGTTAACAACAGGTTTCACTCGGCCCTTGTCCAAAATCCTTTGTATTTGTACCGAATTGAAGTTGCTGACTCCGAGGCTTTTCGCTAGGCCTTTTGTGAATACCTTCTCCATACCAAACCACGCGTCTAAATAGTCGTGCTCAGAGTACTGCATGACTGTCGCGATCCGAGGGATCGGGTCGCCACCCTCCTGTAATTTTGCAAATATTTTATCCCACTGCACTAGCAAGAGAAGGGGTTATGCTTTTGAATGAAGGTGCGTAATAAAAAAAACTAGACAAAACTATTGTGTAAAAATTCAAGTAAATAGTCATCATCATCATCAGCCGGAAGACGTCCACTGCTGAACACAGGCCTCCCCCTTCGACCGCCACAATGAATGACAATTCGCCATTTGCATCCACCGGTTGCCTGCGACGCGAACAATGTCGTCGGTCCACCTAGTGGGAGGCCTGCCTACGCTGCGTCTTCCGGTTCGTGGTCGCCACTCTCAGAATTTTCAAGTTGAAGTGGCAATAACCGACGGGGAAGTAAAATTCTCGAGTGGCGACCACGAACCGGAAGACGTAGCGTAGGCAGGCCTCCCACTAGGTGGACAGACGACATTGTGCGCGTCGCAGATAACCGGTGGATGAAAATAGACAATTGTTCATTGTGGCGTTCTAAGGGAGAGGCCTTTGTTCAGCAGTGGACTTCTTCCGGCTGATGATGATGATGATGATGAGGACATTAATGTTACCTATACAATTTTTCTATGGCATGGTAGTCACATAATGTGATTAACGCTTAAGTCGGGTACGTTGAGTACTTACATGCACTTGCTTTTCTACTTATATTATTTATATTTTGTCTGTGGGGAAGAAAAATACGTACCTTAAAAGACATAGGGTTGTGAATCATGTATAAGTCGAAGTAGGTAAGTCCGAGGTTGTGAAGGGACGCGTTGCACGCTGTCTCCACGAGCGCCGTGCTGTGATACGTACTCCACAGCTTGGACATGATGTACAGGTCCTCACTGTGCCAATCATATATGGGTTTATATCAAAGTTGTCCTTTTACCTTTTAACTTGTCAAGGAGGCAGTAATGCATCAAGGAAGCTACCAGTTCTCTCTAAGGAAGCCCTGTTTTTGTTTATTAGCTCAACTTCGGAACAAGAAATGGGTTGGGTTGAATTGTCATATTGAATCAGCGACTCCAAAGGGTGAGTCGCTGGACGTTTGTGGTGTGGACGACCATTGAGTACGGTGGCGACTCCGACGAGGACCACGCGAGCACCGTGACTGGTGCACGCTGGCAGCGGGCTCAAAAACAAGGCACTGCGCTGCGGAGCGCCTGATGCAGATCCTATCAGAGAGCTCGAATATGTTTTCGTACTAGAATATATTATGTATATTTCTTTGGCACGACCTACAGCCTTAACGGCATAATAGATTTGGACTTACGATAATATACTGTTAGATTAGATTCGTCTTAGTTGTAGGAGTGACAGGATATAATATATATAATATTTTTTTAAATGTAGGCGGCTGACTGCGGCCCGTTTTGTTTTTTTTTCTTCCAAAAACATATCGATGTGAAATTGTGAACATCAAATGAAAAGTCTTACGAAACAAGTAGAAATATCTATAAGTACTTATGTATACTTATTGGTAAAAGTTTTGTGGCATTTTAACTGAACGTCTCCGTGCTTCGGAGGGCACTTAAAATCGGTCCTGGTTGTCATTTGACAGCAATCGTTAAGCCAAGTCAGACGCACATTGTTGTGTTCCTGTGTCAAGTAGCTGTGAAATTACTGGACACAGGAGACTTAATAGGCTATGGTGATTGCTTACCATCAGGCGGCCCGCGTGATTGTTTGCCATACATAAAAATATCGGTTTCAAGACAATGACGAACTAATGAATTGTCTATCTAACTAATGTCTCAGGTATCCAGCGACAGTGCAGCTGTCTATAGGCGGCATCATGTCTCTTACCATCAGGTCTTGCTTGATTTGCTTGTCACTTCGTTGAATATGGAAAAAACTTACCGTTTGACGGTTCCGTCGTCGATTTTGGCTTTAATACCTTCCCCTATCTCCTTCTCATTGCCGTAAATGTAAGCTGTGTCTATAGCCCGATAGCCCAGGTCTATAGCTGCACCAATGATGTGTGGAATCAGCCTCGGATCCAACTGGAAGCATCAATTATTCGTCGATCCATCGATATACTTATATCGATGTTTCGTTAACTGCCGAAAGACGTTAACTGCTGAACAAAGACCTCCCCCTTAGCGTGTGGATCATGGCAACCCCCCCCCCTGCCATAATCCCCACGCTTGGCAGGCGGCTTGGGGATAGCAGTATAGGTGGAAGATAAATCCAAAAGAAAGACGCTGCTGCCCGTCTTCCCGTTCTCGCTTAGTCGACTTCCAACGAGATGAGATGGGGGTTGTAATTCTAACCTGTCAATCCACAGGGTCCCCCCCCCCCATCGATGTTTACCACATTCAAAAAGGTAATTAATAGTAGTTGCGGATTCAGGGAGGTGGCCAAGGGGCTCGAGATCCCCCTTCTACGAAAGTTTATGGGCCCTTCCCTGAATAATCTTAAATTTGATATTATATTAGTTAGTGCTACATACAACCAACCAGTTTAGGCATTTCAAATGAACTTGTAAACGATTACAAATTCGTTTGCGTCTCAATAACTACATATCGCCTACATTGTGAACGTGGCGTGACAGCAAATACAACTTTGTATTAAAGACGTTTTTGCTGCCGCATTGCATTGTCAATTATTATTTGAGTAATAGATAGATAGATAATACTTTATTGTTCCACCATTATTAAAAAACACAAAAATACAAAAAAAAAAATAGTAAAATAGAATGAAACAATGGGCGGCCTTATCACTAAAAGTGATCTCTACCAAGCAACCTTTGGATGGAGAGGAACTATGAACTGCAAGGCGGGGTTGGTTTTTGAGTAATTTTTATTTTTTTTTATTTATTTAACTTTGTGCACTTATAGTGCAAGGCGGACTTAGTGCCTTAGGCATTTTCTAACAGTCTACCTTAGGGTAGTGCAGAAATATTTTGTGGTAGGTGTAGGTTGGTACCTACTCATGTGCCGATACGACAGTCGCGGGAGCTTTAGTGGGTAAAAATATAGGTACCCCGTTTGACCCCCGCAGGTCCCGGGGAACTTTTGAAGGTGTCCCCAGCGCAAAAAAGGTACATCTTTCCTATGTTTTTACGCAGGGCCTACACTGCATCGTCGGCATCGCCCGCCTCGTGGTCGCAGTTGTAGGGACGTACAGAGCACCCACCCAGTGCATCTGCCACCCACGAGCCTTTAAGGCAAACCCTGCTACTTGGACCTCAGAATACCTGACACTTTTATAGCAAAAATTAGGATGATCCCTTGAAAAAGTTGCCCTTATAAACAAAAAAAAACTTACCAAAGCGGTCCCAAGAGCCAGAACTGGTAACTGTTTGCCGTCTCCTAACGGGATGCTCGGTATACCCTGGACAGTGCCATAGGTACTCTTCGCTGAAGCCAACTCCGCAATCTTTTGCTGGTACTCCTCCTCGGAAACCACTGGTTTCGTGGTGGTCCTGCTTATCCTCGGCGATCTGTCCGTGGTCATCTCCGATCTAGCGCTGGCCACTTTACTCTGGAGGTTAAGTGACTGTTGGTAAGGTTTGGAAAATGATGGGTGGGCGTTTCCAACGAGTGGACTGATCTAAATTGATTATTAAAGCAGGGTTAATAAGGTTGACTTTCTTTTAGTACACAGCTTATCGCTTGTCTCTCGGGACGTCAGCTATTAAGTCTTTTGAGTTAATATCACCAGCTACAGTGCCCTTTACATCGAAACACAGCAATGTTTACGCACTGCTGTTTGGCGGGCGAATATCTGACACGGCGGTGGTACCTACCCAGGGGCGTAGCTACCGCCGTATCAATAATATGGGGCCCCCAGCTACAGAGACCTTTACCCTCCATTTGGGCCCCCCCAACAAATTCCTTAAACCGTTTAAGGTAAGCTACGCAACTGTCTACCTACCTGTCGATATGTAGGTACGGTCCTTTGCACTAAGTTATAGTTATATTACAAATCCTGACGTACAAATTATACCGAACTGCTAGGAAATGAAAAAGAAATACACCAAGAATATCGCGATTAGAAGATGACTAGTGCCTCCAATAGAAGAATGGGACTGTCAATGGCAAAAATATCAGCTATTTATTTTATTTGCCTAAACAAAGCAACGCTTATCGAACATTTATCTTACAAAATATTGATGTCTCAGAATAACTAAAAGCCCTCATACACGCGATATTTTTAACAGACTAATAAAAGAGGTGGCCCTCTTGAGGTCATTGCACATACGGTATTTATAGCACCAGGGACGTATTACATTTAAATTTTATTTTTAATTGTAACGTATTCGCTGTCATGGTTTGCAATTCACTTTGCTCACAAAAGAGCAGCCAACGCGGGAGATATTATAGACTCTAGCATGCCCGGACGTTGTCCTGCCCTGAAAATAAAAAGACCTAGCACCCGATTACAGCGCCACCTATTATGAGTTTAAACCATGCAAAGACCCCTTCAAACACACTCAAAAAATCTAAATGGATACAGCATTTTAGGAAGAGTTTATTGACAATCTATACTTATAATAAAACTGTAACAGGTCCAATTCTGTACATTGAAGATATTTTGAAAATTATATTTGGAGGGCATTCTATAATCGATACTGAGACCGAAAATGTATTTTTTTTAATTTTTGTCTGTCTGTCTGTCTGTCTGTCTGTCTGTCTGTATCACGGCTGCGCATCACGCAGAAACTACTGAATGGATTCAAATGAAACTTGGCATGATTTGAGATCTTACTACGAGGTAGGACATAGGATAATTTTTATCCCGTAATCTAGCACGGTTCTTTTGGGAGAGGGGATTAAAGTCAAAATGGGTACTTGGTTATACGCTTGGTCCGATTTTATCAATTTTTCTTTATAATATAATAAATATTAGTAAGAGAACACTCATAGAGAGTTGTTATCAAGGTTTTGTAATCGATCGGGTTAAGCAACGTTAGGTAAGGTCATTAAATAGATGGGTGACCGTTTAACGCCATTTGAACTAAACGGGTCCGTGCTTCGGAGAGCAAGTAAAAAAAAAAAAAGTGGGTCCCAGTTTTTAACCGACTATAAAAAAGGAGGTTATGTATTCGATGCGAATGTCTGTTATTAAAAGTTTAGTTAACGTAAAAATAGCGCAGGCGGAGCTGCGTGGGTCACCTAGTCACATATAAAAATACTTTCAGATAGTATGATTCCACGTTCAAACGTAGCAAGTCATCAAAACGCGTAGCAGCCTCAAAATTACTGATAGCTGATTAAAAGTATCGTATAAGCCGGCCTTTATTACATTTGAAACAAAACAAAGATTAATGCTTTGTCAAGTATATTTGCGACCTACTCTGAGCGCTTAGTCAAGTACATATACTTACTTCACCAGATATATTTATGCAACATTAAAAACCGACTTTTTTTATTAAATCATACCTAGAGTTTTATTTTGTTTGGCTAGTTTTTAAACTAATCCTAATGAAATCCTCTACCAATAGGTAACATTCACTCAATACTTTCGAGAACAAAGAACGTTACTTTTTCGTCATTCAAGTTTGCCCCGAAGTGACCGTGAAAGTAAAATGTGTGTTTAGGTATGTTTTTTGCCCGAATGTCCCCAGGCGGAGGGTTATGTTTTTCTAGAGTATGTATGTCTTGCTGCTGTAGGCCGTGCCAAAGAAATCTTTGGCACGCCCTATAGCCCAAACGGCGTGATGGACAGTGCTTTATAATACTTCGTTAGATTCGTGTTATTTGTGGGAGTGACATAGGCTACATATTTTCAAAAAAAAAAAAAAAAAACATCGATGGATCATCAAAAACATGTTGGGCCGCTAAAGTGCAGGACGAAAAGCATGTTCATTCTGCCGAGATGTGAATGTTAAGATGGATGTGTGGAGTGACGCGAATGGATAAGGTGAGGAATGTGTAAGAGGAAGTATGAAAGTAGCGCCTGTCACCGATAAAATTCGGAGTCGGAGGCTATCTTGGTTTGGGCATGTAATGAGGAGAGAGGAGACGCATTTCACAAGAAGAATGATGAGCTTGAATGTGGGTGGATATAGAGCGCGCGGAAGGCCGAAGAAGAGATGGATGGATTGTATTACGAATGATATGAAAGTACCTAGCTGGAGTGAGTGTGGAAATGACTGCAAATAGAGATGAATGGAAGGATAAAACATATTGCGCCGACCCCAGTTGATGGGATAAGGTAAGGAGAATGATGATGATGATCATCAAAAACACAAAGATAGCTACTGCGCAGCGTCATGCAGCCAACTTCAGACACAAAGATCCGTTGTGACTAACTGTATGTTATTAAGTTTCCTGTGTCCACCAGCTACAGTGCCCTTCACACCGGAACACAGCAATGTTTACACTGCTGCTTGGCGGCAGAATATCTGACACTGCATTGGTACCTGAAGACCTAAACCTTCAAAAGGTATCTGCCAGGGGCGGAGGCTGGGTTTAGTACAATGACTTATTACCAGTGTTACTAAGTTTAGTAGATACCTACAGTTTCTAAGTAGTACAATAAAAACACTTTTAATAATAATGTAGCCCAAATAGATTCAATATAGGCTATTGGTATACGATATTGATTGACTTATTACCCGTGTAGTATTTTTTTGTGGTAAACACTGTTTCTAAAGCCTTTATTGAATCTATTCGATGTTGTCAATACATACCATTATAAAACACATTAGTAGCACTAACAGCTTCATTATAAAACAATTAACTAATGTAGTTGTCGGTAAATTTAGATAAGCATATATTTTCGACGTACAACCCCGATAGACTAATTTAGTTAGTAAATGTGTATTGTACTCGTATTACTTCGACGGCGTCAGCGTCCGTTGTACGCTAGTTGGAACTGACCGACGCTATTATAAAATGTGAAGCGAATTCAATATGCGGCACCACTTATTTTATTAATATAATAAAATGTGGGTAGTCTTAAGAATTAATGTAGATAAAATTGTTTTATTTAGTTTGGCAAAGGACTTTTCTCCCTTGCTTTATGTTTCGAACGGCAGGACACACTATCGCTAATGTCGATACATTTGTAACAAAACAATGTTTAAAAAAAAAGTGAAAAAATTACAAGCCAGCTGAGTTTCTTGCCGGATCATCTCAGTTGAGGCCGCATTGTGATCCGGTGGTAGCTTTTAAAAAAATGGCCATTCAAAAGTGCTAGCGTTAAGCCTATTTGAAATAAAGATTTTTGAGTTTGAGTTTGAGACGAAGTTTGATAGAATGTAAAATGGTATTTCAATATAGGTACTCTGTATAGGTGTGTCATCGATATAATATTTATACAATATCGATGAGTATGCACAATTGATCCAACTGGGTCGAAGTGCGTTCTGGTTTACCGGGCCCAATTCTAGCCACCAACTACAGAATAACGATGAGTGGTGTAAAATGCGTGCGGCAGCTGTTTCAATTAGATTTACTTTGTAGACAACATAACATTTATTTACTTAGGATTAGAGCGGTGCGTGTTAGCATCGATATTTGATCGATATAATAAAATAATATATCGATGGGCCGTAGGGAGCAAAATTTTAATCAAAACCTTATAACACGTGTAACAAGTATATAACTTATCTCTTTTATTGGTCTCAACATTTTGGCACGGTAAATATATTGAATTAATACTGATTCCGTATTTTAACACTGATCTTTAGGGTACAAACGAAATATTAAGGTGAATAGGAACTATTCGTCTACGGTCTATTGTCACCCGCACCATGCGCGCGCCGCACAGAGTTTAGGGCCTAAGTATCGATACAAACGCGCATCGACGGCGCGTTTAAAAAACTTGGTGTGCATACTGCATAGGCCCCTAAGGGCTTAATGAATTTTTATATAGAAAATTCATTTGTTTCTCGCAGATATTTGCGATGCGATGCGAGTTCGCAGTTATGTGTGGGAGCCCTAAGTGGCAAGTGTGGGCCCCAGATAGAAGTCCATTTTAAGGTACGCGTCCATTGGCCGGCGCCGGACGCACCGCACGCACGGCACGCAACGGTTTTAGTTTGCTTTCTATGATTTTGACGGCCCGCATCGGAAAATGCCGGCGCGGATAATGGACGAAGGGCTATGTAAAATCATACAAAGCAAACTAAAATCCGTTGCGTGCCAATGGACGCGCTCCTTTATACGGCAGCGACTCCGAAAAGGATGGCGGCGGGCTGGCCACCGCCTTTCCCGTGATAACTGTGGTGAAAGGTTCCCGGGGAGCAATCATGCGCCGAGGGTCACCTGGTGCAGTTCCCACTGGAGAACCCATCTCATGTGTCCATGCGACAGCCGCGGGGTTTTACTGGGTAAAAATCTCACATACCTACCACGGTTGACGCCCCTTAGGGTCCCGGGGGCCTTGTTGGCTTCCTCGCGAGAACAAAACTAAAAAAGCCCCATCCGCTAGCCCCTTGGGCCGTTCAGGCAGGTAGTTTCTCAATAATGTGCCGCGAGCAGATTGCGTAAACAACGCTGTGTTCCAATGTTTACGGCATTGCAGCTAGTAGAATGCCGTTACCAGAGGAACACAGCGTTGTGGTGCTGTTCCAACACACGCTCAGAACAAATGTACGAGTATGTTTGCATAATCATGCCTGTTTTGTTTCTTTGTTGATGTCTGTACTTATATGCATTTAAGAAACCTAAACACGAATCGCATATAAATAATTAATTCTTAGTAGGTTCCGTATAGGTTCCGCGCAGCGTGCTTTGCAAACCGGAGGTCATCATCATCATCATCAGCCGGAAGACGTCCACTGCTGAACATAGGCCTCCCCCTTCGAACGCCACAATGAACGACAATTGGCTATTTGCATCCACCAGTTACCTGCGACGCGCACAATGTCGTCTGTCCACCTAGTGAGAGGCCTGCCTACGCTGCGTCTTCCGGTTCGTGGTCGCCACTCGAGAACTTTTCTTCCCCAACGGTTATCGGTTCTTCGAGCGATGTGGCCTGCCCATTGCCACTTCAACTTGCAGATTCTGAGAGCTATGTCGGTGACCTGGGTTCTTCGGCGAATCTCCATATTTCGGATTCTGTCGCGCAAAGAAACTCCGAGCATAGCTCTCTCCATGGCTCGTTGTGTGACTCTGAACTTCTCTAAAAGGCCAGCCGGAGGCCAACCGGAGGTCACGGGTTTAATAAATCCCGCGGGGAGCAATAACATTGTGTAATTATTCCCCGAAAAGTAAGATAATCCATGCGTCGGATGGATATGTAAGTCGGCCTCGGCCCTGCGCCTGACCTCTCACCGTTCGTGTCGGTCTTCCGTCCTATCGGATTGTATATGTAAAGGAAGAGAGAGAGTGCACTTGTGTCTTCACTAGCACGTCTTGTTCTCTTTAATATCTACCGCGTTGATGGCTAATCTTTTGAACGATTGGCAGCTGTGGTCGTATCGGCCAGAAGGACATTATTATTATTGGTACTAATAAGGTATTAGTTGTCTTGCTACCTTAAAACTAGTTCTGGATATGGATTTTCCCAGAATTGTATTATTGTTCCAAACTAAGAGCAAAGATCGATGAAATATCGCCCAGACCCGTTGGTCTAGCAAAGATATTATGACTTTGACTTTATAAAATATACTTACCTCAAACAAAGCTATTTTCTCCAACACAGAACTCTTCTTCGGCATCTCTTTAATACTGATCTTTTCAGTTTTGATAGCGGCATCATTGCTTCTATCAAAGTCCACAGATTTTATTCTATACACCATTCTATGAACCTGTCCTTTCACGGCATCGCCTAAATCGATCTCAGCTACAGATTTAGCCCGTTTCAAATCTTCTTTACTCTTAAATTTATTTGGATTATCGAATACATATTCATCGACACCATAATCAGCTGTTTTCATATTACTGTCATGATTAATGCTTATTGATTTTTCAATAAGGGTCTCGTTGTTAAATTCGTCAGCGACTTTATCTGCCAAACTACTTTCAAAGTTATGCGCTTCACTTTTAAACCGATATTCTCTTGACTCCGATCTGCTTAATTCTCTGCTAATAGATTTCACGTTTTGTTCGTAAATATTGTGTTTATGTTTAACTCTTTCATAAATACGTTCGGAGTCTTCTATTGGATCTGTGTCTGACGGAGCAGTTGTGATTTCAATGCTATCTTTATCAGAGATAAAATGTATATTTGCTTTAACATTTTCTATATCAGTTACGCTATCTATTTTGGCAATATTGTCACATGTAGTAACTTCAACTTCATTATCAGTTTTAAAATGTATTGTTTCCTGAAAGGTTGATTGAGTAACGGTCACATCTTGGACTTTTCTATCCTTACTTAAGGTGGTTTTCCATACTTCATTTACAATAATTGGTTCTACTCTTAAGGTTTCATTAACTCCTAATGAAACAGTGCCTTTATCGTAATTAGAGGTCAATTTAGCATGGTCTTTTAGTATCTCGTCTACTATTCTAGGTTTATTATTTATGTTTATGTCTTTAATGACCAATTTTGACAACTTCTTCTCCGTATGTGGGCGAGTTTTTGGATATGTTTCTTTGGGCTCAAAATTCTGTAACAAAATTTTATAACGTATACTTAGTTGGAGGAGGTTATTACCGGAGGAGGTTAGATTGCTGTATGAAGTACTTCAGCTAGTACGTAATTGTGGGTGTTTTCCTTTTTTTTTCAATGAAGCATGTATGGAACACATTAAATTGAAGCATTTGATTCTATAAATAAAAAAACTACTCAGAGTAGTGTACTTAGTGGATGATACTTACTTCAAAAATAGCGATTTTCGACAAAACAGTCTTTTTCTTTGGTAGCTCATCCTCGTAATTTTTAACTGATGTTTCAGTTATATTGGATTTTGTTATTTTATTGATAAGTCTTGTAACATTGCCTTTTATCAAATTTTCATCGTTATCCTCATTTAATGCTGCAGTAACGTTATATCTTCTCTCATTCGCAGCGATTACCTCAATTTTTGTGTCATTGCCACTTTTAGTAACTTTAGTATTTGTGTCTTCCGTCTGTCTTGTGGCTGTTTCAATTGCAGAATTCGGTAATAAAACAAAATCTTCAGTTGATGTTTTCACAATACTAGTGCTTTCTCTGTCTTTTGTTGCGTTAGTGCTATTTACTGTCTCAGTCTTTACAATATTTGTGATCGTGTCGTCTTCGTCGATTTGTTTTTTATGAGAAATTACAAATGTTGAATTATTTTTAACGTCAGTTAAATTAGTTGTTTCATTTGTAGTGTTTTGTATATCGTCTTTCTTTGTTATTATATCACATTCTTTGTCTCTAAGGTTGTTAATCATCCTACTTACATTACCTTTTAGGAAAGCAACTTCTTCTTTATTTGCTTCCTTATCTTGTGAGTAAATAACATCATCTGTATCTTTCTTGATCATAATATGCTCTTTATTTTCCATATTTTTGTAATCAAACTTATTAAAGTTGGATATCATTTTATCGAGTCGTTTAACTCTTTCCTGATGAACTTGTTCTGTTTGGATTAAATCTGGGGGCAATTTACTTTTGTTTGTCTCATTCTCTCGTGAAATCATTCTGTTGATCAATCTGCTGACATTGCCTTTAAGTACGGTGACTTCATATTGATCTTTATCTTTTTCTTCTATAAGTATGTGGCTATTATTTGTATCTGTAACAGCTTTAACATTATCAATAGTACTTTTTTCAGTAACATCAAATCTTTTATTGACAAAAACTTGATCCTCAATATCAGAATTTATTTCATTTGATTTCTTATTAATAGTATTATTTGAATTAGACTGTTCTTGATGTACAGAAGTATATGTATTCTCTATATTTTTGTTTGTAGTTGTACCCGTAAGCTCAACATCTTTATTCAGTTCAACATTTCGGATAGTCTCTTGAGTATAAGTACATGTGGCTTGAGTAATTTTTGGGTTTGTTGTAATGTCGTTTGAAATATCTTGATTTTCTACATTTTCTTTTGTGCTATCACTTTCTTTGACTTCACGGTTTTCACTCGATGTTTTAGCAATGAATTTTGTGTTGGTTATGATTTTTGTAAATTCTGGTATACCAATTTTAATGCTTTCCTTCACAATTTGTTCCGTCACCATAATTTCTTTCTTATCTTCGTGAGTTTGAGAATCGTTTTTATTAGAATCATTATTATCATTATTATTTTCAGTATCATCCACGTTTTCAGTATATGTTACATTATTTACCACTGATCTATTAGCCCTAGTAATTTCCTTTACTATTTCAGGTTTATTTATATCATCCTTAATTATTTTAGAATTTTTTAGCAAAACATTTTTTGTTGTATTTTTGTACGAGTCTTGATTGCTTATATCAGAGGGAGTACTAGTTTGAGTAGTGATGATTTTGCTTATCTTTTCTTTAGATAATACTGGTATACTGCCTCTATTTCTTTGTATCGTTGTAACTTCCTTTGTAGCCCTATTTGTATCAACAGTATCATTAATTTCTGAAGCATCTATGCTTGTCACTCTATCTATAGATTGTGTATTAATTTTGTTCTCATTTAAAATTTCCTGAGGTTTTATAACTCGTCGTTTGGTAATATCTTCATTGATATTGTCAGATTCAATTTTAAAATCTACAGTAATAACATTCACTGGTGTATCAATTGTTCTCTCTTTCATTATTATAGTTTCTGTTTTAGTTATACCACTATCTTGATTGACATTAACTGTAACATTATTACTGCCGGCAGAACCTTGATTAGTAGTTGTTACTTCAGCTAGTACTGGCGTACCAGTTCTTGTAATCTCCTTAAGAATTCTGCGAGTTTTAATAATGTTATCATTTTCTTGACCCATATTACCTTCTGCAATATTGATTATTGTAACTGTTTCGGTAGTTGTTCCTTTGGTTACTTCAGGAGAATCAATTTTGGTAGTCTTAGTTACTATTTTACGAGTAGTTGTAACTTCTTGTTTATGATTATCTTGAATTACATTATCTGGTGTAATATCATTATCATTAAGATCAATTTTAGTAACATTTTTTACACGTGTGACTTTAGTTAAACTTCTTGTGCCATCCGTATTACGTTCGTCAATTTGTTCATTTTTACTAACTTCTTTACCAATATCTTGATTGATAATGTAAGAGTTATTACGTATATCCACTTTCGTTGCTATTTCAACATTCTTGCTGTCTGTACTCTCACCGCGGATGAATCTTTTAGTTTTTATAGTCCTAGTAGTAACTTCACCAAATTCGTCTTCGATAGGCAATTCCTTGGAATTTCTTACAGCATTTTGGAGTCTAATATTATTGACTAAAGAGCTTAATCTGTTTGCGCCATCACTGTCGATCTTTCTACGTCTCAGTGCTGGTATTCTTGATTGTCTTATTTTTTCACTGTAATTCGACTCTTCTTCTTCATAAGAATGCATTAATTCCTCGAATTTGCTTTCAAGCTTTTCAGGATCTTCTAGTTTGACCGCTAAAACCTTATCATCAATATCCATCTTTGTGTCGTCAACTATCTCATCGTAAATCTTATCGAATTCATCCTCAGTTGCTAATTGTTCCTTAACAATGACTTCGTCTTTTACTGCTGTTAACTTGCTGTTGCGTAATTTAGGTATAGATGATTTACGCGGTCGTTTATCAACCTGAAATAAGTTGTAATTCTTAGGTACGTGTGTCTGGAATGTTTTATAGGTTTTGATTATAATATATTACTTACGTCTTCTTTCTTCTGTTTTGATTTGTTTTCCTTCTGCACCTTTTCAACAGTTTGTTTGAATTTTAACATCGGGATTTTTGATCTTTTTTCTGCATGGTGTTTATCTGTGAAAATGTCAAATAAAAGTATTTTGCCTTGACTTCTCATTTAATATTACAATACAAACTAATGTAGGGCCTATTTAATAGATCCCATTTGACATCAGTCAGTTTCTTTGTTCTGTCTGTTTCTTTTGACATTATTACAATAATTATGTAAGTAATCGTGAGGTTTTAACTTTGAAAAAATTAATGATATTTTATGCCCGCCGTTACAAGGTTACGTTGTTAAATTATGATAAAGTGTCAAATATGATCTATTAAACTGGCCCTACTTTAGGCAATGTAAGACTGTGTAGTGTACTGTAGTGCCGTTCTTGTACATGCGACCTACAACCTATGCTATGATGACCATTATGACGTTTGTGGAAGGAACAACTCCATATTCTTTTAATCGTGGTATGTGGTGGCCATTTCTTGTGAAGCAGCGAGGTAGGCCAAAACTTCCAACAATACTCTTTATATTTCAGCCAAATTTAAACAAGACCTTGGCAAATTATTCATCACTTATCACTCTATATTATTTATTATTTTATCTTGGTTGTGAATGTGTAAATTTGAAGTGTATTAACAATACCGGACACGTACCGGTTCTGAGGAACTACGTGACCTTTCGGTCAATATCAACTTCTTTGATAACATCACCTTTTCGACGAATAGGTACAGCATCAAATACAAACATTTTGGATGCTACAGAAAGGAAAGTGATCAGCTATTAGAAACCCCATTAAATGAAACAGCATCAAGCATTACAAGCCTGTCAGATGATGACCAATCTACAAAATGGAAGGAACAAATAGAAATACTAACCGAGAATTTGAACAGTGCACTCTTTCAAAATGCATCTCTCTCGTTAGAAAACAAAGAACTAAAAAAGAGAAATGAGGTTGTAAGTGACGAATCTAGTATATTTAATAAAAAGCAGAATCAATTGAAAATAAACAAACAATTACCAAGCCACGTTAATCCCAATATCAAAATGAAATACACGCATCAGGATAAAATCATTGAACAACAAGCCACATGAGAAAATTTAACAAGTGCAACAGAATAGCACTGAATTACAAAGTCAACTGTGTAACCAACAAAAGGACAATATATGTATAATTTACTCTGAGGCTGGGCGGAACCAAGACGGAACAGACGTTGAAAGGGCTAGAAACACACTATGAAGGATTATTGTGCTATACAACTTGGCGGAAGACTATTTAACAACCAAAGATTATTTCAAACTCGTGTTTGATATTAGAAATGCTTTGAAAATAATATAAAATACTAACATTATAATACTTATGCCTGTCACCTTATAAATATAATTATCGCTGTAACATGTTATCCGGAGACTTGAAAACTTTAATTTACTTCTATAATTTACTATATCTAGATATTCTAACACGCATAAATTATACTAGATTCTAACAAAACTTTACATTACGACTACAGCATGTTTGATAGAAGAACAGGAATAATCACTGACGTATCTATAATCAAAGTCAATAACTATGGCATGGATAACATATTTATGGAAGTTTTAAAACAGGTACAAAAGATTGAATTGAACAAGAGTGCCTCTGGTAAACGACTATTTATCGATAATATTTAAGTATGATATCTATTTAAAAGGAACCCCTATTTCTCCTGGTCACGCTATAACTTGAGAACGGCTTTACCGATTTAATTCAACGTTTTTTTAATACCTCGTAGAAGGTTCTTACATTTAACAAAATAAGTCGAATGCGCAGAAAAATTTAAGAAAACTTAACGACTACATTCACCTTCATTATAAACTTTTTATATATTCTTGTTAAGTATATACTCTTTAGTATATAACGCTGGGGCGTTCTATACTCTTTGCTAAGCTCGTTGGAAATAACTGTCAGTTGTTTGATTTTTGAAGTGAAACTTCTTATGCGACTTCCAAAAATGTTATCACATAACGCGTCAAGCGTTAAATGAAGCACCTCAACGCGTTATCGCTTAACGCGTTAAGTGATAGGTGTTAAACGATAGGCGATAGGCGTAAATTTGTTAAGGTTATGAAAGCGCTCATGTGACGCCGTCACTGAGTGAGTGGGTGAGTGGGTGAGTGGGTGAGTGGGTGAGTGGGTGAGTGGGTGAGTGGGTGAGTGGGTGAGTGGGTGAGTGGATAGTGAGTGGTGGGTGAGTGGATAGTGAGTGGATAGTGAGTGGATAGTGAGTGGATAGTGAGTGGATAGTGAGTGGATAGTGAGTGGATAGTGAGTGGATAGTGAGTGGATAGTGAGTGGATAGTGAGTGGATAGTGAGTGGATAGTGAGTGGATAGTGAGTGGATAGTGAGTGGATAGTGAGTGGATAGTGAGTGGATAGTGAGTGGATAGTGAGTGGATAGTGAGTGGACAGTGAGTGGACAGTGAGTGGACAGTGAGTGGACAGTGAGTGGACAGTGAGTGGACAGTGAGTGGACAGTGAGTGGATAGTGAGTGGATAGTGAGTGGATAGTGAGTGGATAGTGAGTGGATAGTGAGTGGATAGTGAGTGGATAGTGAGTGGATAGTGAGTGGATAGTGAGTGGATAGTGAGTGGATAGTGTGTGGATAGTGAGTGGATAGTGAGTGGATAGTGAGTGGATAGTGAGTGGATAGTGAGTGGATAGTGAGTGGATAGTGAGTGGATAGTGAGTGGATAGTGAGTGGATAGTGAGTGGATAGTGAGTGGATAGTGAGTGGATAGTGAGTGAGTGAGTGAGTGAGTGAGTGAGTGAGTGACCGCCGACTCCGTTGACTCCGTTGATTCCGTTGACTTTGTTGACTTCGTTGCGCGGGGAGGTGGAATAGAAAGAGACAGAGCGAGAATGAAGTTTCACTTCTTCCGCGCGGAGGGACTCCACGCACGCACATTTTTTTTATAGGGTTTCATACTTCAGTGTAAGAGACAGATCGCACCATGAAGCTATCGCACCAAGGATTGCACACGCACACCGCTAGAAATACCGTTTACAAATTCGCGGCCGGATTTGGTTCGCGGCCGCCATCTTGGTGATACTCGTAGCGACCGGCGAATAAAATTTTCCAATTCTCATTAAATACTTGATAATAGGCATAAATTATAAATATTGTCTATTTTGAAATTGCTCCTTGACACTGGCGTAATCATCAATTATTATAATTGATGGAAGCCATAATTTTGTAAAAGAAGAACACAAATTTTCCAATCTAGGTTTTCTCATTATATTTGTTAATACAATTTAATAAGCAATTGCTATTTAACTACTTGACACTGGCAACCATTGGCAACGATAAAAACCCCTGGTGGCTAAATAGGCAATCGACGGGCTTCGGACCAGTTATAAAATGCCCCATTTATACTTGTAATGGTATAGATGGTACTAGTTAATACAAGATATACCATTAGATAATTACATCATGGTTTAAACAGTCTTTACTTGTCCCATCTATACAATGGTATACGTGGGATAGATTGATACCATTTATACCATTGGGGTGTCGAGCAAGGTTAAGATAATAGACTGTTAAGGGTTAACCGGGGTTATGCTGGTGGTGAACAGGAAAAAATAGATAATCGATTCTTTGGTGAAATAAACGGACGTCTTTTTGCCGGCGCACTTGAGCCTTAGAGTGGTCCCTTAGCAGAACAACCTTTTCTTTTGTTCTCTCGGAGGAGACCTCAGGACCCTGTGGGGGTTAACCAGGGTATGTGGGATTATTACCCACTAAACCTGTGGGGTATCAATCGAGGCATCCAGGTTTTTTTTTTTTTTGGGAATGATAGACGCTGTTGGCCGCAGATGGCCATTACAGCTTCACCGGACAATAGGAGGCGAGCGCTTGAAGCGCTCTAGCCTTTACGGCAGAAGTAGCGACGAGCTCAAGGGCACCTCAGGGAGGCACGGCCTCGGCTTGGGCTGTCGCTTAAGAGAGGGCTGAGTTTACCACCGGTTCACAACGCGCCCCCACTGAGAAGAACCGGCAAGAAACTCAGTGGGGTGATGCACGTCGTTGCGGTCGCATACGTACGACCCTTCGGCCTCGCCGGCGAGACCGGTGTCTGATAGCTAGTGTAGCATACGGTTGTCGGGGAGGGGTCGGCGCATCCCGGTCCAATAGGACCGTCATGGGGTCAGGAGGGTCGAGCAGTACGTGCCGTGGTCTGCGGCGCGAGTCAGAAGGACTAGGGGCGTAATCGGCGGCGGCGCGGATTAAACTGTTTGCGTGACGGGACGCGGATTCAAAGTAGCGTTTCGACGCTTCTTTGAGGAACTTACGAAGGGGATCTAATTTGAAATCGGAATGCAGATCTACGTTCCGCATGTACCACGGGGCACCGACGGCGCGTCGGAGGAAACTATTCTGGATAACCTGGAGGCTATCGATATGGGTGGAGGTACCCGGGTGTGTCTTACCCTGTAAAACCCCTGCGGCTTTCGCATCGGCCCTGGACTCTACGATGGGACCTGCACCGGGCGCCCTACAATGCTTTGCCTTTGAGCCCGCCGCTGGGAGGCGCATTATAGCAATCGTGTAGAGGTTGTCTCAATTTTGATCTTGTAAAGAAAAACAGGGTAACATGATAATTAAGCATATACTTACCATGTTTGGTAGTCGCGTCGTGTTTATTGCCACTGATTGATGTCATCCTGGTAACTGTCTTGCCATTTTGTTGTACAGAGCTCGTATAAGTCCGAGTAATTGATTGTCCATCTTGGCTATCCTCAATCTGAAAATGGAATATTTTTACTTGATAGTATGTCTATAGCGTACCAAAAGACTAACGAGGTCCTTTTTTTTACGCGGAGGAAACCTTCAAAAGGTGCCCAGGAGCTGTGGGGCTCGGCCGGGGTATGTGGGATTCTTACCCACTAAAATCCCCGCGGTTGTCACATCGGCACTTGTGCTCTCCGGTGGGATCTGCCCCTCAGTGCTAAGCTTTTGAGCCCGCCGCCGCGGGAACTAGTCACGGTGCTCATGGGGACGGGGGTCGCAACCGCGCCGCCATCCTACTCGGAGTCGCCGCCGTTGTCAATAGACTAACCAGGTCCTGTACCATCACTTCTAATAGCAAAATTATTATCACCTGATAGAAAGAACCAGAGCTATAAACTACGTAGGTATATTGACGTCTCTACCTCATGCCAAGTATGATGATATTAATACTGCTAATAGAGGTGGTGATAGGGCTCAAGGTTTATTTTTCGTTTAATTAGTGGCCAGACTTGTTCAAGCTGCCCTCCACCGTCTAATAATTGATGGAACAGTGATTACTATAAGGGCAATCGACTGGAACGTCCATGACACGGCCGGATACGCGACGGTCTATCGGGATTTGCTTCAGCTGAACGTTATCAGCTATGAGCGCCCACCACCACTGCAATACTGTCAGTACAGCATTGTATATACATTGTAGTTTTCCGATGTGAGGGCACTGTAGCTGGTAAAGTTATTGAGCTAAACATACCTTTTCTAAACGAAGCTATCCAACCATCTATGGGCTACTATCTGGCGAACCCTCAACTTGACTCTTACTATATTGCATAATATATTAGGATATCCACTTAGTTATTTTGGTGGTTTAGTAGGATATTTTATGTTTAATAAAGCAACGAGTAACCGGTTTCTAACCACTGCTATTGTGCTCTTATATAACAAGGTTACATAACTCCTAGATGTGGTTAATCTAGATTATCTTACTGGGAATTCAAATAGATTATGATATTCTAAAATACTAAACCAATTTCGATGGAACTTGCACTATTTCCGTAGTTGAGAGTTAAAAAAACTACTACAGGAAGAACTATTGCAACCACACTTGTAGTATCTGAGTAATGCGTGGAAAAACTTACATAATACACTCATGTCTTGATACTTTTGTTAAATTTTAACTATTTGTTATTTAACCTAAGCTAACATGTGATTATTACCGGTTTTTTTGGGTTATTACCGGTTTGTCTTAAAATTCATCGATAGAAGACGTACACTGCTAAACATAAACGTGCTTATTGGTACGCCACAATTTTTTTTTTTTTTTTTTTATTGGACACACCATCAACAGTTTCACAATACATTTAATTTTAGTTTACAAAATTACAAGTACAGTGTGATCTCTTCTTAAAGGTATGTACAGCATTCACTAATTTATATGTCAAGGTAACACAAGGCACAAAAGGTGAAAATTAGTATAGAAACAGCTCGTAGAAATTTACAAATATGAACTTCAAATATGAAGTGATATAATTATGTAATGGTCAAGTATGTTAAAAATTATTTTAGAAGTGAATTTTGAAAGTTAAATGGTTAATTAGTTCATACATAATATAAGATTATAATTGGGGTCATTCATTGAGAAAAAATAGTATTAAAATTGTCAGTTACATAACAAAAAAATAACGTCAACATATTATATAAAAAAAAAATAACGTAACAAACGAATATTGGATATTTGCATCGTTGGTCTTAAACATAGGTGAATAAAAAGCAGTTGAGTATTTTGTTTAATATTTATATTCAAATTTCTGTACAGTAGTAACAACGGTCTTTCCCGGAGTCGTTTCTTTTCTAAACAAATGCTGATAACTCACCGATACGTCTTCGGTAACGGTAACTTTTTGCAGTTTCATATCGCCTTTAGTGAGCGTCGCTTCATTTTTGGTTATCGTTATAACCGGCGATAATGTATAACCTTCCTCGATAACGGTATTTTCAGCGACAGCTTTGTCGAGCTCTCGTATTTCCTGCGAGCCTGGTACTTCAGATTCGACGTTTTCAGGACTCTGATAGTCTATTTGGACTTTATATGTCGGCGCTTCAGCCATTTTTGAACTGTAAATAGTTAAAGGTTAAGCTGCACTGAAGCAGGTTTGGAAATAGATGGGTAAAAGAACAGAGCACCAGGTATTCTGCACCCGGTCACTTCGAATGACGTCACACGATAGAATGCTACCGTTCTGACAACATACGTTATTCGTCATTATTATTTACTGCAGAAAACGAAAGGTTTGAAAGCTATTTATAGGGTTAAAATAATAAAAAATCATTACAACTTATCTACTCTATTAAACATGGCGCTACTGTCTTTGTAACTCTGACAATATTTCATTACATAAGACTAGTTCCATATTTCGCCACCAGCATAATTAACCTTGTGCGACTACGGTCATGATTACACTCGCAAAGATAGGAAATTGGATCTATTTTTTTTTTCGCAAATATACCTTTTTTTCAACTTAAACGTAAATAAAGTGGACTAAAAAGGGAACGTAAACGGAAATAGGCAGAAAATATAAATAATATTTACCTGATGTGTATGTTTCGTTGGTCTATGAAGAACTTCAGCAATCTACTGTGTTCCATTAATCAATAATTATCAGGTTTTATCATTATGATAATAAGCTGGTATTACGTGTCGAACGATCTCTATCACTTGATATCAATACAATTTGTGATCTAAAAATTGTATGAAATATGCACTTTTTATCGAAAAATTAACCTCGGTTACTTGCCTATCCTCTTAGTTTGATAGCGTTAAGTTATTTGAAGGGTGCAAAACTAAATAGTGCCTAAAAGCTTCTAAAATTATATACATATAAGTATAATAAATATTACTTACTGAGAATTAAATAACTATAAAATTTTCTAAAATTAATTAAGTACATAAATAATTTAATTTTTATTTAGTAGATAATATTTTTATTTATCTTTTCGTTCTGTAAGAAAATAAGGGAGGTAGATATTATTATGCACTTACATACAAATATTATTTTTTTGTTTACTGATTTCATATATTAAATATAAATATAAAAGTAAGTACGTATTATTTAAGTGTGATTTAAGTACTTATGGGTCGTCCATTAATCACGTGAGGCTCGAAAGGGGGGGGGGGGGGAGGTGTTCCGAAAAAATCACGAAATATCACCAGGAGGGAGGGGTATAATGAGACATCACGTGTATTTATTTTTCGTTGAATGCAGGATTTCTAAACAAAACAGCGGCACGTGGCCTTGACTCACCGTTGCCGGCAACGACTTCCCCTTCAACATTTAATCAGTTAAGTAAGTACTTACCTGTATTTAAAGATAATATTCCGAATATTTCAATATAAGCTATATTGGATTTTTTTTCAAAAAATACACGTGATTTTGGATAGGGTCGGGGGGTTAGTTTAAAAACCTCACCACTTATCACCAGGAGGGGGGGAGGGGTTAAACAGTTGCTAAAAACATCACGTGATTAATGGACGACCCCTTAGGTACATTTAATAGAAAAATAGAAGAAGAAAAATGTTTACTTCGACAAACACACAGATCGAGGTAGTAAATAACATAAATACGTTAAAGTATATTATAGTAGTAAATACGTTATAATATGGACATAAATCACATCATCAGTTGGAAAACGACCACTGCTGAATAAAGGTTTCTGCAGACAACGGATGGAACAGGACGTGAAGAGTTGTATTGTAATGTACCTACTAGAATATGTCACAATGAGCCGTAGGGTGCGACGGGCCCTGTCACGTCGCCGCCGCGTCCGAAGGGAATAATAATAATAATATCCTGAGACAATTCACACACGGTCATCTGATGCCAAATTAGGCAGAGCCTGTACTATGGAAACCAGACAACTGATACTAATACATATATACTTTTTTTTTTGTAAATACATACTTATATAGATAAAACACCCAGACACATGGTGGGAATCGAACCCACGACCTGTTGGGTAGCAGACAGGGTAACCACTAGACCAACAGGCCCGTCCGCCGTGACGCCAATGCAAGTGGAAAAATGGAAAACGTATAATATATGTTTACGCCGTTATTTTGCTATCACGGATCATCACGCTCGGGGTGTGATATTAACACCCCGTTGCCGTTCTGCTACAGTCCCGTCACCGGCAGTCCGGTCCCGTCCGCTGTCTGCCGAAACCTTAAAAGGCTTCTCCCTTATGCGGGTAGGGGGTAGGTGGGTTGCTTTCTGTTCACTAGGTTGGCATTCTAACGATTCCTAACGGGAGATGGTGGATAATGCACATCATGCTAAGTAACACCAGCTGGCACAGACTTCGGTATATTATTTTCATATTTTAATATTTTTTTGGTATTTTTTATTTATTTATTGAGCACAGCCATATCATATACATATTACATTAGAAGTATGATTAAAAAAAAGAAATAAAAAAATATCTGATGCATATATGACAATTTTGGCGTAAATAAAATTCGCAGAGCAAGTTATATACGAGTACATTAGCAATTTTAATAAAACTAAATACTAAACATTCTAATATAAATGAGGTGTCATCATTATGTCATCATAATTAGAATTAATTATAATAAATAAAACGTATCCAGATCAATTAAAATGTTAGGTAAATTGGACCAGATTAGGAAAAAAGAAGCGAAGTCAATGTAATTAAACGAATTATAGGACAATTGACAATAAGTTCAGAAATGGTTTGAACTAGATTTCAAGTATTTTTTTTAAGATATAAAGACTGTGATTCAATATATCGAGGTCTGGTATACGTATGGCTAAAGAGTGGTAATCATTGTTCTTAGAAGATTGTTTTAATTTATTCAAAAAGTATAAAATTATTGAGTATACATACATGCAGAATGTGCACAGCTCTTAATTAATTGAACTAATTTAAACTTTTTAGGTATTTATTTATAACTTAAGTAGTTGTAGTATAAGTACTAATAAATTATCACACTAAACTTTACCACTTGTAACTGTTATATTAAAAATAAACCGAAAAAAAAATGAGTTGAATGTAAATAATAGATTTATGTAAATTAAAATGTAAGCACTTTGTAAAAATATAAAAATTGAACGTGAATTAGGAAATTATATGATTCACGAACTAAAATATTTTGTGTTCATTTTATCGATACAAAAACGATAAGTGAGTGATAATTGCTGATAATGTCGATAGTATATCAATGCCAATGGAATGTGTTTTACATTGTCTTAATCTAGATATGACAAAAATAATATTAACATACATAGGTACCTACTTATGCACTACACTCAACCGGAAACGTATTTTATTGTAGTAGGTATATATTAAGTTTTGTTTTGTGATACAATTATATATATATAATATAATGTCCTTCTGGCCGATGCGACTACAACAGCCAATTTTTCATAAGATTAGCCTACGCGGGAGATTTATACCTAAGTGCTTTGTAGCATACTCATTCCTCACATATCAACCTCCATTGTCATACCTCATCATTTTTTTTAATATTTGTATTTATTTTTAATTAATTTTAATAATTTAAATTTAGACAAGGAGCTGTCAAGTGGAGAGGGAAAATAATAAACGTCAGTCTGAAGTCTTGAGTCGGAAGGCTGAGTCTGGAGTTTGGAGACGAGTGGAAAGCCTGAGGTCTACAGCCTAGAGTCGAGGGTCGAGACTCTGAAGTCGCAAGACCGGAGGCCAAGCTGAACCACGTCTTGAGCCGGAATCGGCCATTATCTAGGCCAGAGGCCACATATCTACGGTTGCTGCTGCAGTGGCGTGCTGACGCCCGCACCCCATTTTCATCGGCCAGCCTGCTGGTTGACTGTCGTGGCCGGTGCTGAACCTGCCGGCATCCAACGGCCTGGCTGCGGCTGTGCCATCTAGGCACGCCGCCAGGCTTCCCTGCGCCCAGGAATCTTTGCAAGCAAGTTACGTGATCTTACGCTAATAAGTGTCCGCGTTCCCGACCCGGTGAAACGAACTGCGTACCTATCTTTAGAGAACTGTAAACGTTTTATCTGTAATTATAGTGATATTGTAAGTCCTGAGTTCTCATTCTTTTATTGCTACTTCCCCCTTAGGTACCTACCTGTCTTAGTAGCGGTCTCCGGGTTCTCTCTACCCTACTCTAAACCATCCGTAACGTGACAGCTTGCGTAGACACAAGTGCATTCTCTATTCCTTTATTCTCAAAATCCGTTGGGATGAAAGACCGACACGACCAGGAAGAGTTCGGCATAGGTCTTTTTACATGCTCAGCCGACGCATGGATTATCATACTCGTACTTTACAATCAGTTGATAGGCCTACATTACCTTACCAGTAAGGAACAATAACAAAGTTGTAGAGCTCCCGACGGGATTTGAACCCGCGATGGTGTTCGCAGTGTTTGTTTGCAAGCGGTTTTCCGCTGCGCCATAGAGGCAACAAATAATTATATTATTTGTATATCATATTGTGATATATAATATACATAAATATACACATGAATATAAAACCAACAGAAATGAGTCGTGTTTGAAATAAAGAGATTGACTTCTTAAGTAAAAATAAGATAATAAGATTTTTTAAAAATATTTAACTACGTAGAGTGAATATATTATGTTTTAAATAGAAGTAATAACTTTTACATAGGGAGTTTCTATTAAATAAAATAACAGTGTTCAGTTCATATACCCACATTTTATTAAATTAATAATTCAACATATTTATAATTAATTCACACACACTTACCTTTCGTATTACAGTCATTTGGTTTAAACATTATATATTAGTATAATTTACTATATATATGAATTATTTAATATTGATATAAATATAAACATCCAGGGCAGGAGTAGACACGTTATACATTGTAAATTTAAATTATACTAATTATATAAATTATATATTTAATAACTAAACATTTCATGTAAAAAACTACTAGATAATTAACAAAAAAAAAGCTCTTAATAAATAAGTATAAAATTTCTACTGAATACCAGCGAAACGTGAACAAGAATGGATAAATTATATACAGTGTTGAGGTGATAAATAATAAATAATGTACGAGTATATAAGTACAAAAAGGATTTATCATTATATTACATTAAAAAAAAATCTACTATTTCCAATTTCTAATATGACACTCAAAGATTAGTTTGTGTACAATCAATATATATACGATATATGTGCTTAGCAAATATACCCTTGTTGTACTTTTTTTATTAATTTTAACAGTTTATTATAGCAGTTGGTAGGTTGAATGATATTGTGTTATTGCAGAATCTCATACTGAGCTAAACATGCCTCTGTCTCTGCCTCGAGGCTACATTCTGTTGATTTAGAAATGCTGAGTGAAGTAAGCTCATATAGTGTATGTTTATTTAGTTAATTTATTATATATAGGTACTAATATATGTACGTTCATAGAATGGTATATACTATAAATATGAAGAAGAAGAATTAGTCTTAATGAAAACTGTTATCATTAATAAAATATCACTACACTATCACATTTGCGTATTATGATGATATTAGCGGCACACCTCTAGAATGATATAATATACTATGATATAATATACTATGTTATGTTGGTAGGTCAACTTTACTAAATAAATGGTTTTCGGTTTGATTATAATATTACAATATTCGTTTATAGAATAATATGTACAAGGCATGACAAGATCAAGATTATTAATAATATAAATAATAAAATAATTTTTAAAAATGTTTCTTTTACTTTTTATATTTTTCAATATGGTATTTATATTCCGAAATTTAAAAAAATGAAGAGAATTTTAAGAAATGGTAAAATAATAATATAATTATTATTTTGATGCGGTTGTTGTCACCATAAAACCGTATAATAAAATAATAAAACAGTATCTTTATAAATGGTATAATATATAAAACTTAATGCGATTTATATTGTACTTGGTTGTTTTTTTAATTTATGTAACTTAGGATAGTGCAAAGGCACAGTTTATTTCATGAGATATCACTTACAGCAGGCTCAGGAGAAAGCCCAAGTAGACCAGACCATGGAGAAAACATGTTTTTAATTTTGTCCATGTTTAATATGCACGTTCTGTTGTTCGAAAGATAACGTGAGAAAAAAAATTACGAGGAAAATACAACAAACCAAAGGGATAGTAGTCGGGCCAACGAGCACCAGCGCACGAGTACCTATGACTCGAGCAGCAGCCATCACTTCCCTAGACCATATTGGAGGAAAGTGGTGACCCGTCATACGAAGCCGCCACAAGCAAAGACTATATGATGGCGAGCATGATCAATTAAAAATCCCTGTGCTTCACCTTTAACTTCTGCTGTGAAGTAGTGCCATGTCAGGCAAGACACAAGACACAATGTTCTTTAATTTTATTTATTTTTGTTTTGTAAATCCGCTAATTTCACGAAATATTCACCGAAGAAACAGTATTATACTAGATATTATAAATACATAAGAAAAAGGTGATTGTATATTACAAAGATTCCCATTTATTACTATGATACACATTAGCTCGTCGTTCTTGAACAATAATGTCCTAAATTATAAGCAATTTATTTACTATACTATAGTGATATTTCAAGGTATGAATCTACATAGTGATAATTATGAATTGTTAAATATATATATGTATTTGTTATACAGGGTGTAAGGGACATCGTACATGATTCTGAACACTCCAGTGTTGAAATTTTTCATCGGCATTTTCATGAATTTTCAAAAAAAAAGCACTTTTTTAAATAAAATTAGTATAATATCATTATTGGTAAAATAATAAAGCATAATTTTAATTTAAAAACAATTAATTAATTATTTGTGTTTTTATTTTATTTTTACTTATTTATTTATTCTTTATTCACAAAAACAGTGCATAGGTAATTAATTAATAGGCAATTAACTATTATTATTTTAGAAAATTAGCAATGTAATTTGAGAAGTAAATATTATTCCGCATATATTCCGCATTACATGCTCGAAAATTAATAAGTCAGTCATTTGTCATTTTCCATATAAATGGTTTCTGTAATGTTGTAACGGACATTATTTGACATCTTATAAAAAAAAATTCGGTACGATGTCCCTTACACCCGTTATAGATATATAGATAATAGTGAATTTCTCTATATAAGCAAAAAAGCTATACACACAACTGTTGAATTATGTAAAACATTGTATAAGTAAACAATTAGTTGACTTGTTTATATACAATGAAATTTGATTGTTAGTTAAGGTAATATTTATGAGTGGCGTATAAAGTTTAGCTAGTTTAAAACATAAATTCACGTTTTGACACATAAAAGAGTTATTAGAGTTATTAGTTATTTTTTGGTTAGATTTGAAATAGCATTTCGCTGTGAGTTATATATATATTTGCCTTCGTTCCAATAAACAGAACAATCATTATCTATCTATATATATTCATCCAAAATTGTCATATGCAACAGATATTTTTTTAATAATAGTTTTAATGTAATTTAATGTATATGATGTGGCTGTGCTCAATAAATAAATAATAATGAATAACTAACCGTTAGTCTCGCTAAAACTCAGAAACGGCTTGACCGATTTAAATAATTTTAGTTTTGTTCGCTCTAATCCAAGGGTGGTTAAAAAGAAATTGCGTGAAGGTAAAAAAAGCGTGCCAACGTAAAAAAACGCGCGAGTGGAGCTGCGCTGGTCAGCTAGTATTAACTAAATATTTATGTAAATCCAACCTTCAAACGTCACTACTCCTTAAAACTAACACTAAAATTCTAATAAACATTTAAAAACAGTAAAACTCTAACACAAATTTACATTTAACTAATTTGTCGACAGACGAGTGCATATAGCGACTAATTTAAAAATATGCATTTATAGTTTTGTTACAAGGACCCAAACCCAGCTATTGCAATATACTCGTAATTAATGAGAAATTAAATATGAATGAATATTCATTTTTATTACTACTTATATCAAACCCGACTACTTACTAAATATTGTTATTAATATTTACCATTATGTAGTATTTATTTTACTGAGTTTGTAAGTACTTAAATTGAAATAAATAGTAGCTTAAATAGATGTATAGTAGAAGACTACAAAACTAAAATTTCACATCGTCACACGTAAAGAGTACTTAGTTGTTTTTTGTTTACTGCAAATGAGTTAAAATAAGAAATACTTAAAGATGAAATAATTTAAGTACAACTTTTTGTTTTAACTGCTGCAATGTAATATTGGTTACATTTGATTGCTTTTTTATTAATTTCCTGATTATTAAATAAGATGTTTTAAGAATTTTTTGTCCTATTATTATGACTATTAATAACACCAAATTATTTAAACAAACAGTGTTATGATTACTACATCTAAGTTAATTTTATATACTCATAATATCATATATGTAGTCATGTTGCATACTACAGACTACCTTGGCGGTAATTGTCATACAACGATGGTATATATATATATATAGGTTTCGACTCATTTTATGGCAAATATAATTGTTGGTAAATTATGTTTGCATATATATCTTATAGCATAAGCTTGCCTAGTACATGCGATTGGAAGATTATGTGATTAGAACCTTATTTTTTATTATTTTAAATGAACGATAAATACGTATATACATATAAATATATGGGAATATATTCAGCTAATTAAACTTATTGGCTATGGTAAGTTTTATAATATGTCCCATATGAATAGAAGAAAAAGTACATTTTGTAGAATTAATGTTCTTATTCCATACAATAAGGTGAATTAAATGGACATGTTCCTTATCATTCCTTAAAGTATCTATGCAGCCATACATAGATAGCTTTTATTTGGTGACTTTTGGTTTAGGTGATTTAAAAAAATCCCACTTAGTCTAGATATATTTAGAGAAGCTGAAATGGATATGGTAAACAAAAAATATTTCAAATAAATTAGTACGTTTTACCAAACATTCCTAAATCGTTACTTGGTATTAGATTGTTGTCAATTACCACAAGACTTATTGTTGTATTTTTTTATTTGTTATATAAATAAGTACTATTATATATGTATATGTAGATAATAAATAGACACCCAACAAGGAAATATGTCCATCGAATTCAAAGCTATAGCTAATTACATAGACAACATCCTACTTTTCTACGTGAAAAACGTTTTTTAAGCATTCTACGTGATTAAAATTTTGAGTCGTATATGTAAAGAGTTGTAATGAGATGTACCTAAAGAATTTGATGCACTTGCTTATATGTAGCATAACTTTATAAATCAAATTTATATATTATGAGAACAAACAAAAAAATAAAAACTACATTACAGACAATGTATATTGTTTCTAAAAAGACATAAGGATTGTAAGCAAACTTATAAGTACATTAACAATATAAGAAAAAAAATACAAAATTCAATGAGATTTTGATATCAATACATACCTACGTATTTAGATTAATAAGTATAAACATAAATAAATTATGCAGTCATGTTTAAAATCATAAATACATGATTTATATATACGTATAAATTATATAAATTAAATTATAATTTAAATAATAAAGAGTAACTTCAATAATAATAATATAAAAAGGCGTATCTAATATACCTAATACAAAAAGGAATATAAATTGTTATATAGATTCGAATAAATTAATAATCATATATGTAAGTACACAAATAATATTTTATGTAAGTAAGAATAACAGTTTATGAAAAAGATTATGAATATTATATCAATGGCGAACATAGTTTTACAACGTCATTTTATACTATGACTATGAATATTCATTCATATTTAACACTCATAAAAATATTAAAATAAAATTTTACAGTTTATTGAATTTTAACCACACACATTTTTCTAACAATTCTTACGTAATTACAAAATCTGAAATTACCTAATATATCCATTCACACGTATACCCCGACTGAGATAGTTTGGGTGAGAGAGATATTGCTTCTATCTGTAGAGCGATATCTCACTCCTACATTCGTGAACTAATTATCTATCATCAGATCAAGCTACAGGATACGATTTAATCACCATTCAGTACAGTAGAGAACTATACAAATGCAAATAGTTATTGAAATCAAACTCATAAACCAACAATAAATCTAATCTGATTTAGTGGATCATGTATAGTTGTCGCAGACCTGCTATTGCCTGTTGATCATATGGTATCTATATAATCATCAATGTAGGTCATTAACCATATACTTTTAATATTAAAGATAGAGTCAAAAAATAAATTGGTATAAAAAGACGTATTTCTGTTATTTAATTTGATGCTATCGTGGGCTAATTACCCTTGTTGAAACTCATAGAGAAATTAAATCAGCACCCTGTATATTGGGGAAAAACATATATAATGGAAAATACTTTGACGGATTATGTACCTAGAGGTTTATTTTTAATAATAATCCGTAAAGGTAGTTTAATAATCTATTAGAGTTGTTTTATTTCAAAGTGTATGTATGATTTATGAATGAAAAAGTAACTATAATTTATCATCTAAATGAATAGTGTAATATTATTTAGTGCTGTACTGAAAGTTTACATAGGTTTAAAGTTGAAAAGCAGAATTTTATTTATACAATCAGTTAATATATATATATTATCAAATATTTTAGTGTAAAAAATATTGTCAATTAAATTATTACATACTTATAATTATATTTACAATGTATATAAGGTCATATATAAATAAATTAACTACTGTCCATTGGTCCATATCCCAAACACGAAATAAATTTATCAAAAAGACGTGCATTATTAACTCGTGGTTATTCTTTTTTAAATAAATTATTGTCTTAATTAACGTTCTAAAAGGATTATATAAAAAAGAGATCAACTATACGTTGCATAAATTGATAACATTATCATGTTCATCATCATATTATATATAGATATATATATAAATAATATACTTACAAGAAAACCTTTTTTTAAAACAGGAAAAATATTACCTTCGCGCGCAATGATGATTAATACTTACCTAAAAATAATTCTACTACTAACACATATTTAAAAATAAAATTAAGGATAAAATTAAAAAAAAATTAAAAAAACTTTAGATACGTATATCTCATTTAACGTTCCATGTTAGAATACGTAACGTAACTTCAAGATCTTAAAATATTTTTGTTATCAAATAAGTAAACTTATTATTTTCCATATAAGTACTTAGGTTGTTCTTTTTATTTATTTTATTTGTGATGTTTATAATATATATGCCACGCAATATATAGTTGAACTCCTAACGTTTATTGTCTAATTGTTACATAAAACATATTAAATACAATAAAGATATTGTCAAAGTCACGTTTGCAAAATTAAAGCATATAATGTAAATAAGCTTCCATTTAACACGAACGCGGACTTAATTTAAGTGTTTCATTCAAAATTCAATTCAATTTTTTTTTAAATTAAGTATGGCTATACGAATTTTAACATAGCGATAAGCTTGTATTTGTGCACTCACAAGCGTGCGATATTTCGTAGCAACAAAATATTCGCGCGAATGTAATATATACAATACATATGTGCTTAAACACGTATTCATTAGTAACAAAGAGCGCATGTTAACGCATATCATATGAGCTTGTAAATGAGTTTATGCACAAGAAAATTAATCTGCATTCCTTTTACAGTCCGGTCATATACGCCCAGTGTATAAATAGTCGGATAAGGAATAATATAGATATTGTATGCCATTTATATAGTTCATGCGTTTTGTGTAGCAATATACATGCAACTGATAAGATTTTCTAATATGACTATTTTTTTAGTGTATTTCAGGAATGACAGCTATTCATAAAGAATATATTTAAATATGCTCGGTAAACTACGACCAAAGTATTTTTGTTTTTTTATAAGGACCATATGAAAGTAGAATAAGTCACTGATACTGTTCCTAAAATCATGTTTGTCGTTAAATTTAATATATATGTATATTTTTTAGTTTTTTTTACGTAATGTTAATTTATATTTAAAGTCAAAGATATATTTTAAAATATGTATTGTCTTATCTAAAATTTACACCCTGACTATATGGCATTCAAGTACGTACCTATACATAATACCTATGTTATATAAGTTATGCATACAATATATGGTAAGTAAGTATATATATATCTACTAATCATAACATTCAAGTCAAAAAATTGGGGTGTACAATTTCCATAAATTATATGGAACGTCAATTCTATACGTATATGTACCATACAATACAAGCCTAAAATATACAGCATATAAAATATGTATGTATTTCAACAGGTCTCAGAAAATTGGTCAGATCTACAGCATAGTAAAGATACAATTAAAATAAATCGTAATATGTGTAAAGATATGCATTTAAATACATTTTTGGGCAATATACTACAGTATATAAGAAATATATGATATATTTTTGGTATTAAATATACTCCTAAGACGTCTAGACTAAGCAATCCCCATAGTAAATATATTATAATATTTATTAAGTATATTTTGTTGGGCAAAATAGTACTCCCGAGATAAAATCAAAATGGCCGACGGAAATGGTGTCACAAAATGGCTGCTTTATTCTTCTTCCTCGTTCTGATAGCTCACATAGCGGACTGATGATTTGTCACTTATTATTAGGTTCTGGAAACAAAATATCATGTTTTAAATATAATAATAATGTTATTAAAAAAACCCTATAAGCTACAGAAGCTTACGCAGGAGATATTGTATGCACAAGTGCTTGCGTAGAGACAAGTGCACTCTCTCTCTTCCTTTAGTCTCACTATCCAAGGGAAAAATCATTGACACGACCAGTGAGGGGTTAGGCCTCCCTCTCTACCCCTCAACCCATGACTTCCAGATTACATAGTAAGCGGTTTCCACTACGCTATACGGAGGCTACATAAAAGTCAATATATTACAACAATAGTTACCTGTTTCTCGTCCCTGGCGGGTGGAGACCTGAGGAACAGGAGACACGGCGCGTAGCAGAAGTTAAGCACAGCTATGATGACCAGCATCCACTCGAAGCCGATGCTGTTCATCAGGGCACCAGAGAGTGCAGGACCTGAATATATACCACACAAATCTAATAACTTCTGATATTTTCACAATACATAGAAATAATAATAATAATAATATCCTGGGACAATTCACACAAAGTAAAGTTATAAAATTACATGACTTAATTCCACCATCGGGCCCTTCTATTATCGGGCGACGAAACGCACTGCAATTATCCAAATGTCCCACCCGTCCGTGTGGACTAATGTGGGTGTCTTCAAGGCTAGAGTGAACAGACGTATAATAAGCTAGAACGGTTTACCATCCTCGATTGCGTCACCGCTTTCCATCAGGTTGGCAATATATGGTAAATATAAGGTAGTGAAATTACCGGACACAAGAGACTAAAATATCCAAGTCCCGTGTGACCCCCTTATAGAGAAACAACACTGGATGAAAATCGAACTCAGGGCATGTTTGGCTAACGGGTATAGTGGCTAACGGGTAGTGTCTAACCACTATAGACCAACGGGCTCATCTATCCCAAGTATTTTTTTTTTCTTAAGCGACAGCGCAAGCCGAGGCCGTGCCTCCCTGAGGTGCCCTTGAGCTCGTCGCTACTTCTGCCGTAAAGGCTAGAGCGCTTCAAGCGCTCGCCTCCTATTGTCCGGTGAAGCTGTAATGGCCATCTGCGGCCAACAGCGTCTCATTCCCAAAAAAAAAAAATAACAAAGTATTTTTCACCCTTACGCCTCAAAAGTCTTCAATTAAATTCCAAGTACCAGGAAATCATGAGTCACCAAGATACTCACCGACAGCGTAACCCAAGCAGAAGGCAGTATCTCCAATAGCATAGACTGAGCCGTAGACGGCGGCGTGGCGGATGTCCACTAGGAAGCCAAGTTCAGGCATCATGGAGGAGTCCACCATGCCGATGGCAAAGCCGAGACCAGCGTTCGGTATAATCAAATGTTCCAGTTTTCGTGCCATTGGGATCTGAGAAATTATCATATATGGTGATGGTCCTTACGTATGGAACTGTCTAGGTTGAAAAGTGTAAGCGGTTTTATTAGGTGTTCCATCTCTTTCGCGCGCTCTCTTATTATCTTCTTAGTTATGTATTTTTTTTTTCTCTTTTATAATTGGTTTGTATAAACAACCCCGCCTTGCAGTTCATAGTTCCTCTCCATCCAAAGGTTGCCTGGTAGAGATCACTTTTAGTGATAAGGCCGCCCATTGTTTCATTCTATTTTACTATTTTTTTTTTCTTCTTGTATTTTTGTGTTTTTTAATAATGGTGGAACAATAAAGTATTATCTATCTATCTATCTATGCGAGATAAAGAAAGCAATTGCGCTAGATTACGTCAGTTCTTTACTGCCCTACTTTTTGTCCGAATACCCCAGGAATATGTTTTTAGAGAGTATGTAAGTATCTATGTATGTATGTAAGTAAGTGAGTATGTATGTAAGTAAGTGAGTATGTATGTATGTATATTTCTTTGGCACGGCCTACAGACTTAACAGCTTTATGGACTGCGGGTTATAATATGTCGTTGTATTCGTTTTAGTAGTGGGAGTGACATAGGCTATATAGCCTAAGGCTATTTATCCAGAAAAAAATATGTAGCGGCCGTTAGCCTCCATTTTGTATTTTCTTTTACTTCCAAATATGGGTATCAAATGAACGGTGAACGAGACGAGTTGAAATATCTATACATGTGTATACGTTTTATGTATGCATAATTTATTTAAGCCCATTTTGTTTGCTCACTTGGGCTTTTTGTGGTTTTATAATTACTAGAATTTTAGAAGAAGATTGTAATATTTACCAAAATAAGACATAAGCCAATGATGACTAGACCAGAGCATGCCGCGAGCCAGCGTCCCATCTTGTGGCCAAGAGGTCCAAACAAATTTGTACCTGTAATTATAATATTTTAAGTTATGCTGGACAAAATGGTCCCCTCTCTACAAGAGAGCGTAAGGTAAATTTCATATAATGAAGTCAGGATATAATTCACTAAAAATAATGACTCCAAAAAGTTCCACTTGGATGATAAGGTCCTTAACAAGAGATGTCCAGGTAGGCACCACCGCGCCGAGGTGAAATTACCAGACTTAATAACTAATATCTCAGGTATTTTGTAGTGATTACCGATCAGGTAGCAGATACTGGCTGGCAGGAATGCGACGCCTTGCTGCCATCGTCTTGCCTCCATGGTATCTGCCATCCAGATTGGCAGGCTCGGCTCCAGCATCGCTATGCCAACGTTGGCAGATGTTATGGCACCTGCAAACATTCAGATGCATAGCCATTTAACAGTGGCGTGCACAGAAAGTAGGCAAAAATATCTGCGAGTTATCTGTACTCTAAGCTATTTGTTAGTGTGCCACCACAAATATCCTTAAACGAACGAACATTACAGACGTATCCATTTACATTTCAAAATATCGCGTTAATACCATGCCAGTACAAAACATTTTTAAATTAAGATTATTTAGAGAGATCGTAGGGTAGGCAAAGTCTTTTTGTGTGTATGGACCCTCTGAATAATCTTATTACAGTTTTTAAATGGAAATTAATATGTCTATAGAATCTGCTAACTTATGGATATTTAAAATGGTATACTAATATACATATAGGTTTAACAAGCCGAATAAGTTTTTTTGCCTACCCTCTGTGCACGCCACTGCCATTTAACTACTTAGCTTCCTTTTCACACAAAATTTGATACATGTGTAATAAGTCAGGAGAGATGTGAGTACGCTCTAAACTGGCTCTATTTCTGATGGAGATATTTCCCTAATGTTGCAAGTATAATATGATGCGTATTTTCTATATATACTAAAGAAGACTTTAACATTTTGCAGTTATAAACAGTTAGGACAATTTTTGTATGAAAAAAATCGCAAAGGTTCCATGGCTTTTAGGCATCCCTATAGCTAGGTTTATCCCAATTCGGCGCACTTATAGGGAAAGACGGCAGTTGGCACATTGCTATAAAACTGGTCGATCGGGCGCCGATAACTGTCTGCATTTCGGTAGACGGGCCTAATGTGGGTTCGTTTAGCACCCTGTGTCTGGGTATTTTACTAAAAAAACAGTACCTACCTACCTTTAAAAGTATCAATTTCCAGTTGTCTGGTTGCCATAGTATAGGCTCTACCTAGTTTGGGATCAAGAGCGTGTGGATTGTTCTAGAATATTTGGCATAAAGTACCTACTCCACAGTTTTCAAGTGTCTACTGAGTTTCATTGAGTATAAAGTAGTATTTAATACTGGTTGACGCTTGTCAACCTGCCAGTGCCTTTGAATGCCGATAGCATTATACATAAAAGCGGTACTGATAGACGTTGAGAAATGACTAAAGTCTAATCAATAATTCAGTATAGTAATCTGACGTTTACTGTGTTGCCAGTTTTTGATGAAAAAGAAACAGCGAAGCGACAAAATGATTCTATTAATCAGTCACTCAGTACGTGATGAATCAAAACACCATAATTATTTTATTTACACATAATTTCGCAATTATGTATCTTTAAGAACCTGTAAAGTAATAATATATGTTTTTATAGCAACAATTATTAAGTAAACAAAACATTCGGCTGACATGGGCGACGTACCTACGCCGATCTGGACCCCGTCGAAACCCATACATTTTATATCCACTCAGCTGTTTGTAAAACCAAATGGCGTTTAATGCAAAATACCGGGTATGTCGGCCATTTTGGGCTGACCTCGCGAAATATGGATTAATTTTATTGTAACGTTGATGTCGATAAAATTTCGTATAAACGCTCTAATTAAAGCGTATGTTGTTCTAATCGTCATGAAATAAGCTAAAATATTTAGGGCTCCGTACAGCTATAATTCATAATTTATTAGTAATTCTATGCAGAAAAGTCTAATATTAGTCTAAAATACTTTGAAACAAAACAGGTTTAAATTAGGTACCTTTGCAATGGTGGGAGCTTCATTAGTATAAAAAAATTGGTGAACTTTTCGCCTTATAGCTGCAAAGGTGAAATCATCTAATTTATCCTTGAAATTATGTTTTGGTCCAGTTTTTTCAGGAGACTTATCGTTCTCCTTATATTCTTTTAAAACGTTATACACAGTACCTATGCCGATTCCTAAAATTTCAGCCGTTTTAGAGGCACTATCGCTTTTTTTTGGAGATTCACATTCTGCTTGCAATAAGACAGATTTCTCCTCAAATACGTATTTATAAACATCACGTATCATTAGTTTTTCGTTTGCGTTGAGAGCAGCCTTTGGTCTCTTTTTCTTTGGAGAAAGAAAGTCTTGATGGCGTGATGTACTTGGTTGATCCATATATATGTTTTACGTATATTAATACGTAATAATAAAAAACAGATTAACAAAAACAAAACTAAACTCAACAATAACGACTAACACAAGGTAACAAAAAACTTAACTGAACAGCGCGTGAGCAAAAGAAACATTCGTGCACTCAGACCAGAAGTTAGAAGCCGAATGACAAAAAAGGTGGCGGCGCGTCGCGGCATGTGGGTAAAGCCAAGATAAATAATAATAATATTCTAGGCCAATCTACAAGCCAGAGCCTGTACTATAGAAACCAGACAACTGATACTAAAACCTATATACTTGTTTTTTATAATTACATGAAGTATGTATGTATAAATAAATAAAACACCCAGGTGGGAATCGAACGCACGATCTATTGGGTTGCGGCCACGATGTCTAACTACTAGCTAGACTAACAGGTCCGTCACTCGCCGACTCGGCGTATGTGTTGTTTATAAGATATAATTATAGCCTATGCAGCCTCGCTGTTCGGTCAATTTCACTACATAATTAACGATTCTTTAAATATTGTTGGAAAGATTTATTAGTCATCATCTATTTACATCTAATATAATTTGTATTACAATTATTATTAGTAAATATATTCCCATTAACTTTGTGCAAGTGATTGAATCAAGTGATTGAATCACCCACAATCACTTTTGAACTGGAACATCACTACTACTATTAATGTGGCAACATAATTTTACAAAGTGACATTAGCAAATGTCATTTTACTATAGTGAATTATTGATTGGACTTTAGTCTATTGTATCCTATTCACTATAATTCTCTTGTAAGTGCGTTTGTCACTGTCATTCTCCTAAACGGCTGGACCAATTATGGTGAAATTTTGAAAGTGTGTGTTTAAGTGGATTCATGGATGGTTTATGTATCGGGTGACGAGCAGTAGTGCAGAGCAACCTGTCCGTGGGCGGGTGTGTCGCTTACCATCAGGCGTACGTCCTGCCTATCTTGTCACTAACTGCCGTACTCAGAGTTCGTTGATTAATTAATAACGTTACTTAAATTGATACGAGTACCAGGATATCATAGTATTCTTAAAGGTCAAAGTAAACTCACCGGCGGCTATGAGAATGTAGGGATCCGTGACCAATGCTCGGAGGGATGGTGGTTCTGTCTCTTGCCTTACCACTCCTGGTTGCAGTATCATCAGTTGCAGCACTGTGGATAAATATATTTAATGAAGGAAAAGAGCCTTTGTGTCGGAAGTAAGCAAAAGGGGCGAACGATGGTTTTAAGTAACGTTAAAAACTCGTAAGTTTACCGTATTGAACGTTACGTAACGTTATTTATTACGTTACTTTTTAACGTTTTCAAGCCCTGATCTCTACATCTCTTCCTACTATACTCCTCCTCCTACTCCTTACATCCTCTTCAATACTTACGTCCATCTCCAAGGGCTAAGGCAGATAGCATAAGGAAGGGCGCTGTTTTGCCGACGAATTCGTACATGAGGCCACCGAAGGGCGGACCTATAAGGACGCCCAGCGCCAACCCGCCCAGGGCTATGCCCATCGCGTTACCTCGCTCCTATCAAAAGAAAATAATTATGGTGAAATTTTACAGTATTTTGACAGAATTGTTTTTTCAGTTTATTATTATTTATTACGAGCGTCCAACCGTTTATTTTCAAGTGAAGTTCACTTTTAAAAGTTCACTTTAAGTGAACTTTTAAAAGTGAACTTTTGCGTAACATGACGCAGTTACGTTCTATTGGTGCTGTCAAAAAGAAAATAAACGGTTGGACGCTCTATAGTAATAAAACTCGAGCTCACCTTATCGTCAGGATACCGTTCCGCGAGCATGCCCATGCCTGACACAGATGAGCAGGACGAGCCAATGCCCTGCAGTGCTCGAGCGATGAATAGCACGCTATAAGATCGTCCGAATGCGAAAACTGCAAAGAGAATCATTCTTTTTCTTCTTTTTCTGTGTACGTTGTGAACTAGGCACGAACTTTCTTTCAGTCCGGACTATGCGATTTGCTTTACCACTTATAATACGTAAGGACTGGAATAGTTTGCCTATCGGTTTTCCCGCCTGATTAATGTGGGGTGGTTTTAGGGAAAGGTGAATATTTTTTTTATAAGTTAGTTGCTTTACTATCCCAAATAGCATCGCCGCTTGCCATTAGGTGGGGTTGCAATCAAGCACTATCTTAGATTGAGTAAAAAACATGAATGTTGAGAGAAAAGACACGAAGCTGTGGCTTACAAATAAACTGTTTTGCAATACTAATAATATCTCTTTAAAATAAAACTGCCGTCTGCTTATGCTCGCCTGGTAATCCGTGTAGAACTAGTTGGATTTTTTTCCAACTAGTCATACATAAGAACTACTTGAAATAAGTCTATAAATTATACATGGGTTACTTAAATAAGGTACTTACTATTTATTTATTTTTAATGAAACTGACTTTCGTATACAAAATGTAGGTCTTTAATTTCGTTGGTACAAAAATCTTAGGCTAGCCGTAATTAAAGCATTTAAAATTTTATTAGAAGGTAATAACTATTACTCACTCAACGTAGACAAAAACATCAGTATGAAGCCAGTGAACATAGGAATACTGTATCCAATCCTAAAAAAAACAGAAATTTATTAATATTCATCAGAATCACGCAAAGAATATCCGAAATTACGCAATGCGTCTTAATTTTCAATGTGTTCATGTATGGATATCAATTTTCTTCTTATGGATTAATGGCCTCACTCACCTATGGGTTAATGGCCCAACAAACGGGTTAGTTAATAGTTGCACAAGAGCTTTGCTCGCGAACATCACTCCTACTGCCACAGTCTCGTGAATCAACTCCTGGTGACGAGTCTCCTTTTCAGCGGTGATGTTTACTGGGAACAATACTCTTTGTTATATGAATGCCTGGTACTTGATTAAAACATTAGGATTCGCCTGATGGTAAGCGTCACGCCTACAGTCTCTTGAGCCCTTTATTGTAACAGTGCCCTTCACCATGCTGGAATACAGAAATGTTTACAAATTGCTGTTTGGCGGCAGAGTATCTGACCTATGTACCTGGTGGTATGTAGTAGTAGGTTTTATTGTTTTACAAAGGGGAAACTGTCAATAGCTCTCCGGGGACATATGACCCCGAGGTCAACCGTATTTGGGATTTCTACCCACTAAAAGATCCGAGGGGGACCTCTGAGTGTTTTTGCCTGTATGGACTGCACGCCACTGGGATCTGCGACAGTGCCCTTTGAGTCAGCCACCGGAGGGCACAATAGGGCCTTTTAAAATATTTGGCAGGTTAACTTGCCATGTCAATCTTGCAGGTTTCATATAAATGTTAAGGAGCAGAATACGGGTACGAGCGAGTAAATTTAACACCTTCATGCAATTTATGCTTTCCAGGTACTTCTAAATTTCACCTGCTGCTCTTGTGTCCCCAAATTGGCCCCATTTAGCCTCAGAAGGATACTTACTGTGCGTGATGTTCTCAACCACGAGCTCAGTAGTATTCTTCTCAAGGCAGGGGCAGTAGGGGGTGGGCGGAGGCGCAGTCGTGGTGATCTCATCAAGCGACATCGACAGCGGTGCGTCCGGATGCCGGATGTCGTACAGAAACTCCGGAATTATCGGCACTGAAACAAAAATTTACAATAGATTTTCGGTCAATATTTTTTTACAGACAGGACTTATACCTGAAAGTAAACCTATCACATCGTTTAATGAAATCTAAATTTTCAAGTTTTAGATTTACTTGCCTTATGTATTATTATTTTGCAGCCAGAAACTAGAAATTTTAAACACATAACACCCCTGTACATAGTTGTATGCAAAACGGAAACCCGGCCAATTTCCCCGACGGCGAAGTCAAAGTGAAATTCACTTAGCCGCCTCATCAAAGGCGCCGCGTTCGGTAGTGATGCGAAATAGACTTTAGGTAAATCTATCGATTTTGAAAAAAGTTTTTTGCATTTTATTAGCAAGATGAGTAGATTATTGGCCAGATGGTCACGCGTCACGCCTGCACTGAAATACCGCTCGTCAGCTGAGATATTAGTTAATAATTGTCTCGAGCTGCCTTTCACACCGGAACATAAACGTATACACACACACTCTGCTAAGCGTTCACTTTGCACATAGTACGCTCACTCACTAATCTCTGCACTGCAGAGGTTAACAATACTCTGCAGCGTATAAGATAATGTAGTAAAGGTAAAAATTGCCGCGGTGTAGCAGTGAAGTGCAGTATCGAGGTATGAAGGGTGCTGTTGCTGGGATATTAATTGGACAATAATACTTATGAGATTTAATAACTCATGTATCAATCAGGTGAAGAGCGGCAGTGCAGTGCAAATAAATATCCTTCTCGTGCTGTATGTAAATACTATATGTTCCGCCCCGGTGCAGTTAGACAAAAAAAAATTAAAGCAACAAGAGCGCCTTTAACTGAAATGTTCCTATAATTTATATACTACTTACTATATAAAATTATGGGGATATATGTGTATGTCGTAATAATAATAAGAAAAAACTTTTCTCTGAGAAGTGTACTGATTGCACTACGAACGCACAGATCTGCTATCGACATATTTTATCGACAGTTGCACGTCACTATAAAAGGGTGAGGCGTCTCGGCCGAGTTAGAGCACAGCAAATCATATTTAGTCGAGTTCCGTCTCTATTACATAGAGTTGGTACATAAGTAAATGCATTTAACGTGTAACAGTATATTAAGATTTAAAGATGGGTTTTACACCTGGGAGGTTTAATTTGATCAAAATCCCACATATGTAGGCCTCCGTCCGGCCTTATCACTATCGCACTATCTAGACACTATCTTTTAAAAGTTTTCACTCTAACGTCAAGAATAAATGGTACCAACGCATCGTCAGGTATTCTGACACCAAGCTGTGTGTTCTAGCGTGAAAGGCACCGCGTGACTTATAACCAAACGTTTCGGTTGGCCAGGCGTATCACTTATCCTGTTGAAATCCCTACAGATTTAGCTTTCTAATTTATCGCCAGCAATTCCGGTGAAAATTCTAATGTTACTACTAACTAATTTCAAAGTCATAATTTCGTTAAACCTTAAAATATGTTGCAAATTTATCTACGAGAAGAATATTTTTCCCGTGGACGGACTTTATGTTTGATCCCTTTAGAACATGCTGAACAAATAAATACATATTGATGAACCCTAATAGGAACAAATTACGTCGTGGATTCAGTAATTTTACTCTAATGAAATTAGAGGTGCAAGCTGGGAGTCGAATCCCGGCTTGCAACCGGCTTGATCTGTCACTGCTCTATCACTGCTACGAAACGCTGTAATTGCTATGTAATTATATAAATTTGCATTGAATCAGCTTTGAATTCGACTATAGTTTTTGAACATAAAGAAGGGAAAAGAATCATTAATTCATCGTCTTTGTGCGATTGTTAGTAGCTTTCGGTAAGGGAAAACATCGTGAGGAAACTTGCATGTAGAAAGCTGATTTAAGCTTTCGGATGACGTGTGAAGTCCGTCAATCCGTACTTGGCCAGCGTGGAGCCTATGCCCCTTCATCGTAGGTTAAAAAAATACATAATTCAATTTCTAAGGGTGATAAAAGAAACCCAAAAATTGTGTAGTAAAGGAAAAAATTGTTAGGGAATATCTTATTTTAATTAGATTCACTTTTTGGTATTTTTCTTTATAGTATAATCTAAACAGAAATTTTTGCACCCATGCGAAGCTGGGGCGGGCCGCTAGTTTGATATCAAATATGGGCACTACGGAAACGTCACTTCTCTCAGGTACCAGTGTCATTCTTCCGCCAAGCAAGCAGTGTGTAAACAGGAGGTCTACAGGAAGGCGTTTTGCTTACCACTATCTGGCGAAGGTCCTGCGTGTTCCGTCTCTAGGTTAAATAATAAACTATTTAAAAAAAAACCGACTTCAAAGTAAATTATCTAAAAATCATAAAATAACGAAAATATATTGAAGTCGGTGCTAGCTAATCATGTTAACTAACACTGTCACCAGCTGACACCGACTTCAATATATTTTCGTTATTTTATGCTTTTTAGATAATTTACTTTGAAGTCGGTTTTTATTTTTTTAAAATAGTTTATTTAACACTTTTTAGTGACTTATTTTACCATGATAGGTACCAGCACTATCACGCAACTCGAACGGCTACGTTACAGTAACTTACAGAAAACATAAAAAGTTTATATCTCTTAAACTACTGGACCGATTTTGATGAAACTTGTACTCTACCCTAAGTTGAAAGATACTCTAACTACTGCAAAAAGAATTTTCGAAATCGGACTTGTAGTTTCTGAGAAATCCGTGGACAAACCTACATACATACATACATACATACATACACTCGTGAAATTTGGTAAATTCGTTTAGAAGCCCACATAGACTAACATATATGAATATTACGCATTTTTATTAATATTACATACATACGCGTCGAATACAGAACCTCCTTTTTTGAAGTCGGTTAAAAAGGCACCACACAGGCCAACACCACAAGTGAACATGTGATACCGATCTAAGATTTGAGTTTTTTTAAGTAATTTCTCAAACGCTGAAGGGAAGGGCGCCACTATCAAGTTTCTGCCCCGGTTCGAAAAAATCGTAGATTCGAGGCAGAGTTACGGGTGAATTTTAATTCGTATGGCAGTATTATAAAATATGAATCGTGTATGATTCACAATATGTTGCCAGTTTACGAAAATTCCAGAAATTGCGAGGGATATGCCGGGAATGCATACGAATGAATGAATACGAATTTCTATTAGGTAAATTGCTTGCTTATGTGACTTTTTTAGGTTCACTGTTGTCCCTTTTGCTACTTCCAAAAAGTACTAGGTGATCATGACCCAAAGGCGTACTCACTGACAACGTGGTCCAAAAGCCGGTGATCTTGTTGATGACACAAAGCACCAGGCGATCATTACCCAAAGGCGTTCTCACTCACTGACAACGCAGTCCCGCCGGAAGCCTAGAGATACACGGTCCTTTTCCGTGTGTATTAAAATTAAATTAAATATGCACATGCATAATAGCACAGCACTAGGTTAATGTCTTTTCGTATGGCTTTGTGTGGTAACTCCCAAATGATTGGACATCTTTGAACTGCACAGATTTAGGATTTAGCTTACTTTATAATATTTCGGTGACGCCCTATAAGATGGATTAGTTTTGCGTAATAAACTTTTGTCACAGCTATTCCCAAAATTATTCATTCGATATTCGAATCGTCCAATGGACATTCGATATTTGAAAAGCTCGTTGCCACTCGAACGCGTCTGCGAATGACAGTTAATTCCAATCATAACGCCACTTGGGTGAATTCGGTTGAAGCCAGCTTCATGGTTGAAGCGTGGTTGAAGCAGAACCGGTCAGAGGATAGTTTAGAAAAGTTTATAGAATTTATAATATCCTATTTCTTGTTTACTACTTAGTATTGTAGTGTACCAAAAATAATGTAACAGCGTCCCGCCCCGGCTTAGCACTCGTAGAAATACTCGTATATAAAATAATTATTTCTTTATAATAATTATGGAGTTTAGGTGAAAATATTCTAAATCTATGTGTGTATGCATTATAATAAATTATGGTCTTTATTGATAATGAGATAATTACAAGCTTACAAATAAGATAATCCATATCTCTACTCATAGAATATAAAGTATTAAGTAATTAGCTTCAAGTGTCCGATTTCACGAACTGGATTAACTTTAACTGACGTAAGTGCGAACTAGGAACACGAATTCTGAAATTATTCAAGCCACCAGGAGTACATAGGTGCGTAGGTATTGTACGAGATGTATGGAGGCCCCACCCTTCGGAGATAGGAAAAATCGACCGTCACCTAATGAATTGCAAATGAGTACCACTCAGAAGATTGCCAAGATCTATCGGTTTGCTGTGTTCCCGGTGCTTAACGGTACTTCAGGTAGAAACTTGGTAGACTTTATATTCTTTGTGGTTATTTTAAACAGCCTAGAGGTGGAGAACTAATACCAAGTTCCTGACGCAATAACAATAAGGAGTATTGAAGTTTGACAGGCATCTTCATCTATGACAATCATCGATATATAATAAGTAATAGTATATCGATGATGACACTGTAGCGACACGACTAGACGTATTTAAATTTTATAGTGAATCCGGCAAGTGGATTTATTAAGGATAGATTATCGGCTACGTTAATAAAAATCTGTTTAGTCTTCTAATATGAATTTAGCCATGTAGTTTAGGGGTCGTCCATTAATCACGTGATGTTTTTTTTAGCAACTTTTTAACCACTCCCTCCAGGTGATATGTGGTGAGGTTTTACCCCAAAATCACGTGGTTTTTTAAATATATTAGTCATTAGTCTAAGCGAGAACAGGAAGACGGGCAGCAGCGTCTATATTTTGAATTTATCTTCCACCTATACTGCGATCCCCAAGCCGCCTGCCAAGCGTGGGGATTATGGCAACCCCTCCCTTCTAAGGGGGAGGCCTTTGTTCAGCAGTGGACGTCTATCGGCTGCTAATGATGATGATGAGTCATTTATTTATAAACAAGAAACTTGTATCTGAATTAGAACACAAAATTACACAATCACAGTATACACAAAAAAAATCTTTTAAATTTCATAAGTAGTAAGTACTTCGACCTGTAATTTAAACAATATTATGGCCTTAAAATTTAAAATAATTATATTAGAATAATTAATTGAAGATAAATTAGTATAGATTGATAGAATTTTGAAGTATAATTAAATAAATCAAAATTAACAAAAATACAATAAAATTTAAATACTTATTGGGTATAAGTATGTCAATAAATTATACCAATAAAATTACAATAATACATAACATTTACTCAATAATATTACAAATTTAATATGAATTTTGAATTCAATAGATCTACAACTCGTCTACAGCATATACAACGTGTTACAAAATACCCCGTAAAAAATATAATTAATTATCTAAGGCAAAAATTTTGTCAACCCTAGTAAGCTGTCATGTCAGGGAACCAGATTATTTAACAGAAAGGCCTACGTACCTATTTTACCTAATAATTGTATACTTTAATCGTTTTTCTATTATTCATTCATATAATATTATATAGATGTGCTATCTCAATACAAGGATGTCGTTATACTCAAGTACTGGCTTCAGAAAATGTCACGTAGAAAATAAAATTATGTTGTCAATTTCAAATCTTTTAATCGATATCCTACAACTGTTTCGAGTTTTTTTTTCAACATTTGGACATTTCCACCAGTGTTTAGGTTGTTTCGTTAGGTTAGGTCTTTTAAATTTTTTGTCGTTCCGCGAATTAGGTAGAAATGTAGTACATTCTGAGTAGTTTTACTCTTTATTTTTACTGAAATAGGGTTTGCACATCAGTGAAAAATAATAATATTTTTTTACTTTTTCGGGGTATATTTTTACGGGGAACTTTGTAACACCCTGTAGACACTTGTTCAATAGGAAGTATTTTAGTTTTATTTTGAAGGCGCTACACGGCCCTTTTGAATAATTTTACAGACTGGTATCGTGTTAGTTATGATTAGTAAAAATTTTATTCACCAAGTCCAATCTTCGGGTGCCTTCCCGTATCTGTCGTTCTTCTACTGTCTCATATAATCATGTATGTGTTTCGCCATATTGCTTAAAAGTACCAGTATAAAAAGACTTGGTACTGTAAGTATGCCTAAACCTATAAAATGCTGTCGGCAACTTTCCCTTTGTGAAATGCGGACCATAGTACGAATTGCACGTTTTTGTAGTACGAAAGCTCTTCTACTATTATATTCATAGCTATTTCCCCAAAGAAGTATGCTATATCTAATTTTTGACTCTACAAGTTCAAAATATACGATTTTTAGCTGTTCTATATTGAATTCATTTTCATTCATATACATATATATTATAGAATATTATCTTTAAATACAGGTAACTGATTAAATGTTGAAGGGGAATTCGTTTCCGGCAACGGTGAGTCAAAGCCACGTGCCGCTGTTTGGTTTCGAAATCATGCATTCAACGAAAAATAAATACACGTGATGTCTCAATGTCTCATTATACCCCTCCCCCCTCCTGGTGATATTTCGTGATTTGTTTCGGTACACCTACCCTCCCCCCCCTTTCGAGCCTCACGTCATTAATGGACCCCCCTTACCAGCAGATGAAAATCCTGTTGTTTTGTTATTAAGCTCCACCCGCGCTCTTTTTACATTTTTATATATAAAAACTTACTTTTTTTTATACTTACATCTTCTGAATATTACGGATTTCTAATAGTGTTTGTAGATACACGCGTTGAATACATAACCTCCTATTTCAAAGTTAGTTAAAAACCAAGATCCACATTTTACTTGCCCTCCGAAGCACGGAGACGCTTAGTTCACATAGCATTAAACGGCCATTCATCTATATTATGGCCTTGCCTCGACTACGTTTAAAATTCATTAAAATTTAATATTTCGTGGAAATGAAACAAACTTTGTACATTACATTTAATTCAACAGTTTTGAAATTGACTTCAAAACGTTTTCTGAAAAATTGGCTTAGAGCTGACGAAGTGACGTCACCTTGCATTAAAGGGTATTTTAAATTAAATTGCATTATGAATAACTTAAAATTAAAATTATTTTATAAAATTAATATTAAAATAAATAATAATTTTAGAATAAATCATCAGCATTGCATGTATTTCTTACAACCGCTATTATTAATTAAATGATTTACCTTAATTTCTCATTATTGATTTCCAACAATAGAATCCATAAAGGGCCAGGCTATTAAAAAACTGACGCCATTTTGTTTTTATAGAAATATAAAACGGCGTCTCAACGTCAATTTCATCATTCCTTTGCTTACGGTCCACCGGAGTGGTCAAGTGTTTTATAGCGTTGCCTGAGTTATACTCGTATGTTGTTTTTTTGTGCTTGTTGTATTTTGCTGATTACTGATATAGTAGACTGATTATTCTTTAGAATTATAATCTCTGGCACAATGAGCGCAATGTTGTAAAGAACTATTATAGCTATAGTTTTACATGTTTCCCGCTTTGCAAAAGAGGGAAGTAGATTTTTTTTCTTACTCCTATATAATGTTAGTTAAAGAGGGCTCCCAGAAAATTTATCGTTTTCCCGGGGCTTCCCGAATGTCACAACAGTAAAATCTCGGTCCCTCCACTATAGACCTCGGTTGACCGGAGTCACAGTAGTAGCACCAAAAAAGTCCCATTAAAATAAAAACTTTTTATTACAAGAAATACACCTATATGTTGTTCACACTATTATTATTGCGACCTTAAGGTTTTAAACCAGAGCCGGGTCATCAGCATGCATCATGAGTCAATCATATTATCTTATTGATTATGATTGTAAGTCGATCGATTATGGAACATCATTATTTTAGCTGGCCACCCTATTGCACTTCATTGACAGTTCTACCTGTCATTTTACTGACTCGAATTAAAAATCCTAGTTTAGCTTTCTTTCCAAAAAAAACTTAAAACTACGCTGTTGCTACGAGGTGACTACGCAACTGCTACGTGCCGACTACGCGGTGACTACGCGTCTACGCCGCGGTCTACGCGGTATCTTCACAATGATTACACACAATTTATGCAGTGCTAGCAGTGCTATAATCACGATTATGAATCACGTCACGTCTCGTTTCTTACGGAGGCGAAAAGCGGCCTTTGGGCTCTGCCTACCCCTACGGGAAAAGGCGTGATTTTATGTATGTATATATGTAGTGATGAATTAGTATACACATTCATTGTTACCTGAAATGACGAATGACATATTGAATGAATTCGTGTGAACGAACTGCTTAGAGAAGGTGAACTGTAATTTTTTTAATAATTAATTGTGTCCAAGTTCAGTACGTTTTGGCAAATGATAGTGAGAATTTAGTGGTAGTAGTTTGCGTTATAAAATAATTACTTACATCCTTTTATTATTGTAATTAAAATAGATTCACATCGAGGCCTCCTAAGGCGCGCTCTTTAATTCGCATATGAACAAAAATCACTATCGTCATATTAGCAGATAGCAATAGCATGCTAAGACTCATGAATTCGCATGCTTATGTATGCGAAATCGCATTAATTACTATCGCTATGCAGTCCTAGTAGTTTAGAACTCACCGACGGTAGTTAGCAGCATGTTGTCCAGCAGTAATGCAATGGCAACGATCACCAGCACCAGTTTCCTGGACTCGCGGCAGGCTGCTATCTTGGCGCGCCACCCGCCTCCGAAGCCGTCCGAAGCGACACCCATGATTGATGACACCTGGTGGAGAATTAACTTGTATAGTGGTTATGATCACCTGGTAGATAAAGCCTCTTTTAATTCTGAGGCGGGAGAAAATTTGGGAAATACAATGAATACTGGCAACTCGCATAAATTAGGATTATTCCATTCTTAAATGTAGAATTTTTCCACTACTTATTAAATTAATCTATATTTTCCGCCAATTAGATAATAGGCGTTTAACAATAGCCCGCTGCACTACGTCACAAGATGGCGGCGGGCGGGCGCCGGCGGCGGTAACGAGCCGCTTCCACCAATATGGCGACGGTTCCGGCTGCGCGGCGCTTTTGTGTTGCCATAATTAATTTCGAAATTAATTATTTCCAGTTTACAATGATCACGGTCTTATTTCAAACTAATGATTAAGACCATTTTAATTTCTTGTTTGTTTAAAAATAGATTCCATCATTTGACCGTCTCGTCCAAAGGCCCGGGCCGGTAACCAATACGAAGAATTACCGCCAAGTGTTTGGGTGCTATTTATCTATTTAATATGTATTCACTGGCGTGCACAGAAAGCAGACAAAAATACCTTCGAGTTGTTTAAGCTTTATGCTAATTATTCGTGTTCCAGCACAAATATCTTTAAATTAATCAACATTACCAATATATCCATTTATATTTAAAAAAAAATGTATATCATGTCTAACTAAGAACTAAGATTTTTTTTAATTATGATTGTTTAGAGAAATCCTAGGCTAGGCAAAGTATTTTTGTCAGTATGGACCCGCCGAATGAACTATATTTTTTTTGAATTATAATGTTTTGAAATGCAAATTAATATGTCTATAGTATTTGCTTGCTTATGTATATTTGAAATGGTATACAAATATACTTAAAATAGTTTAAACAAGCCGAATACATTTTTTTGCCTACCCTCTGTGCACGCCACTGTATCTATTTACAAGAAAAAATATATACTTAAGTATTTGTATCAGTTGTCTGGTTACCATAGTACAGGCTCTGCCTAGTTTGAATTCAGATGTGTCGATTGTCTGTCTGTCTATCTTTGTGCCAATGTCATTTTTTTTTAGTGTGATAACCACGATTTTTTTTGCTGTGGCGAAATCCTTATATACCCGTTTGCTGACTTATACTCCATCGGGCCTTCCAGCGCTTCCGCTATAATGGCGGTTGCCGGGAACGTATCGCGATGGGTGCTCGTCCGATTAAGAGTCCATTTTTATGGAAATTGACTTTACCAGCTACATACATTCCCCGTATAATTTTGCTCTACGGATAGGCCTAACTCAATGTGGAGTGTGGTAGCCTGCGAAACAGGTCCTCCTAGTGCAGGTACCACCTCCCACAATGTCTATATCTTTCACTCTTATACCTGCTGTTTTATAGTTGATTCCGTTTTTATAAATAATTAGTATTTAATTTGAATTTTCCAATAAAATGACGCTGATTTTTGCTGACTTATTTATTTTCCTTTTTTTTTTGTTCAGCCATTCATTTACACATCAAATTACTAATGTCAAAACAAGGAAAAAGGGATTTGGTGACATTAGGAACTAAATTATCTTAGAATTGACTACGCACGAGCGCCTCGCCTTGGATAAATAGTGTAAATAAATAATAGTGTAAATAGTAAAGTGTTAATTTAAATAGTGTTAAATACTTGAATAAACAATATTTTTTTCAAAATTGACAGATTCGATTCCTGCACTATTAATTAGTTTTCATCAAAATCAGGCCTGTAGCTCCTTTGGATATTTTTCGCTATTCGTTATAATTTCGAATTTGGCCATCCCCACTCACTTGAAAAATACACCCTGTATATATGTATGTACTTTTTAGGTATTCAATCTCTGGCTATGTAGTACTTATCTTAAAGAAAATATCGATTTATGAACCACAAAGCGCTTAACGGTGCTATAAAACGAACAATAAACGATACTCAAACTGATTTCTCGGGAGATTTGATTTTAAAATGGAAAACAATAAATACATTGATATAAACTGACGTTGACTTCGTTTGCAGAATAGGCTGCATTGATTCCCTGTTTGGGTAGACTAAGTTTGTTTTTAACAACGTTATGTAGAGACGAGCAAGACCACCTAATGGTAAGCGGCACACCTACCTAAACTTCTTTTTAATATTCCACGCATAAACGGTAAAAAAGGAAAAAAGGGTGAGACTTCGTCTGTCTGTCTGTCTGTCTATCTGTCTGTCACTCCTATATGTTTCAGGAATTACTGACGCTATCGATTTGAAACTTGGAATAATTTTAGATCTTACTTTTCTAACCTCATCGTGACTGAAAAAAATATATTTTCTTATTATTATTATTATTCTTTATTATGTACACAAAAAAAAATTAAAAAAAAAATCTTTTTTAATGAGGGTCGAAATGGGACATCAAAAGTTCAAAATGAGACTATCGAGTGGGGTATCATAAGAAAGGGCTTCTTTTGCATATCTCAAAATAGATTTTTATTTTGGTTTATATGACGTAGTTTTTGACTGATAATGAAAAATTACAAAAATACCATTCCCCCTTATCTCTGAAGTTTGGGGAGGAAAAAATCTGAAATAATTATGGGTAAATAACTGACTGTAATAATTATGACCATAACTGAAATAATTATACGTAATACATACCTTACAGGAAAAATAAAATGATCTTTCTAAATATTACAGTGTTTTAGAAATCCTAAAAAACCTCGACAAAGAAACTTAATATTGTGAGTGGCTTTTTTTGGCTATCTGAGGTATTAAATGAATTGCAAAATAACTTTAATAGGTCCAAAGAAGTCATGGAACCCTCGGTGCGCGAGTCCGACTCGCACTTGGCCGGTTTTTTAATAATAACGAGTTTATATAAATAACTCGTATTATTATCAGTTTTTTTTCGGTTTTTTTTTTTAACTTCGTGAGGAACGGTATTTGTTTAACAATTATAATTTTATATCAAAAATAAAACGAGACATTATTAAGAGTCTTGAAATGTGGAATTATATCCCTTTCATGCGGTACCCCACTTAATATAAGTCTCGATTTGAAATTTCGGTCACTACGAGTATTAAAATGAAAATAAAAGAAAATTGATTTTATATGCGACGAGCTTGGATAAATAGAGTTTATCACTACATAGTATGAAACAAATTCCTCCACCGCATCTGTCTGTCCGTTCGCGATAAACTCAAAAACAACAGAACCGATTTTCATGCAGTATTCACCAATAGATTATATTAATATAGAGCGATTCATGAATTTTTTTTAAATATACATATCATTTGATAATGTTTAATGAAAATTATTAAGTATAATTGTTGGAAGTGATGGAAAAAGCGCGGGCGAACTCTGCGCGAATTAGCTAGATTAAAAATATACCAGATTTGAAATCGATACGATTATAGTTAAAGATCTGAGATAAGCCAGACTTCACTCATTTTCTACCTAGCAAAATGTGTCTGGTAAGTAAGTAGTATTAGTAAATACTCTAAAGGTATCACTGGCCAATTTTTAGGTACCAGGTGCTAACGTCAATTAAAGTTAATGATCATTAATTCATTTTTTGAAATCGGATTATTTCGGCACTCGAAGCCCATTAATACTTAATACGCAGAAAGTGAGTAGAGATATTCAATTATCTCGTGTTCAATAATCGAAATTATTCTTAAATGGCACCGACAGTCAAAATAAATAGATTTTAAAGAGTGATTTAATTATAATTAAAGTTAATTGGGGTTTGTGAGTGTGGCAGTAAGTGATGCTTTTTATGTGATTTACAGAATATCAGTCTATGTAATAAGATCTAATAATCGATATTGCCAAACACTTTCCGTCAGAGGAAATTTGTACCAGACACGTTTAAAAACTTGTTTTTTTTTTAGGTAGGCGTTCTACTTACAAGCTAATGTTTATTAAGATAACATTAATTAGATTCATTCTAAACCAATTGGGAAAATGAAACTATTAATTATGCTTCTCATGAGGTAAAATAGAATTTAATTAAACGTTTTGTGCGTAACAGTACTATTTATGTGTTGGATCAGAGTTATCTTGTCAGCTGTTGATACCGCAGACAGAGTATCACGTAATATACTGTAGCGCAGTTGCGCTGATACGCTTCTGATACTTATAGCTTACAATGCACCTGCACCGTTACCCTAAAGATTTCCCACACAAGAAGCACATTAAATCGAATAATTCTAACGCCTAAAAATTAGGCCTTCCTAAAAACTAATAGCAAAACGCAAAGCAAAATAATAGCTAACACCAAGAATTCAGGCGCAAAGGTTTGACAGTCGCTTTTGGCAGAAATTAACGCTGATGGAAAGTATCTGTAATATCGATGGTTAGTTTATAACTATATCCCGAAAATCAGACCAAAAAATCAGAACTTACACTCTAAGAAAAGTGAGCAATGTTAGCATCTTTAGCACCAGGTACCTATAAATTGACCGGCGGCGCGGCGGTCCAAACTAGCAAGCATGTTTGCTTTGGTTGTATACACATATATATATTTGACACATTTCATTGTTTTAAAAATGAGTAAAGTCTGGCTCGTTTGGGAGCTTGGTCAATTGACCAATGACTAATTAGTCATTGCTGAAATATATCGACGTGAGAGATAGTAAGTAGTTGTAAGAGTTGCTTTTTAACCCACTATGTACAGAACCCTAGAAATAAATTGTATTTAAATTAAATTACAATCAATATGATACGTTTACAGAAAAAAATAAGGATTCTGATTATTATATATCCATCATCGAAATATGAATGTGACGAACTGAGCGCTTAGTATTTCTAAAAGGCATTTTTATTAATTGTAGTAGGTATATTTAATTTCGTACCCTTCTGCAATATTAGGAGACTCTCTAAACAGTAACTACTACTCTAGGTTTTATTCTTTAAGCCAAAACTTATACCGTTTTGGCTTAAAGGTCTCAATACCAAGCCATAAAATACGAATATAAAATATAAATGGTAGGTTAAAATATTTATAGCAACATTATCATTTGGTACTTAATTTACTTATAAAAAATATTTTACTCACTCTTAAATAATGTCCTCGAAGACACTATCTGGCATTGCCGTAAATAGAATTAATTATTGAAATAATTTAATAAAAATACAATAATTAATAAATACTAACTAAAGTAAGTCGTCCACGATGTACGGAGTCCGCGGACCGACTGAGCTTCGCAAGCTTTCTCACGCAGTATTCGAATTTCGAACGTGAAACACCAAATTATATTGAACTCTGACTTTCTATTTTTCCCCTTCTTATATATGTCTATAAGCTTACGTCACGGGAGGCGGGGCAGGTCACGGGAAATTAGACTTTTGTTATCAAGTCACGTTCTTTAATACAAACGAATATGTGCTTTATTTTCATTTAGTTATAATGCAATTTCGATAACACACGATAATTTTCTTTCTATGACCTATAGTTAAAGGATTTCAAACTGTAACAACTAGGAAATATGGTAGAATATTGTCTGTATCGTAAACAAAAGCTACAGGTTTTCGATAAGTTTCCGCTGAAAACGCTCATTGCGTCCACAGAGGGAGCGTCGTAACTCAATTTTCTCATTGTAATGCCTTTTGAATTCAATATACTTTTTTTAGTCGTTTTGTGAACTTAAAACGTTTTTTTACTGTGCGGCAATCAGTTGGTTAATCAAAATCAGGCAATCCATAGATGGGTAAACTGTGCTTCGGAGGTTACGTAAAAGGTCGTACACAGTTGATGTCATCTAGACAGCGTTTAAGCCAAGTCAGATGCCTAAGGGCAGCTTGACCAACGCAGAAACCAGGTTAGCCACTAAACGACAAACAACAATATCAATTAAAGAAGATCATCCTAACATCATTGTTTGAAATTAGATTAGTAAAAAAAAATATACGCGGTTATTCAGTTATGACGGCGTAAGGTTCTTAATTTGTCTATCCGTACTGCTCACACGCAGCGCACACTGTATGTGTCCGTCCTTTTCTATACCTACTGTGTATCCAGACATTATAAGTCACGAACTAACGTATTAACCCGGTTTTGCTTATGTTGTGAACTTTTTATATTTTTCATATTCCTAAAACTGGTCCGACATTGGAAATTAAGTACAAAAGTGCTCTCAAACTATAATTTTTCACTTTTAACAAAGGATCGCACGCAAGAAGAAAGTTTAATGTCTTTGTGGACAAATAATCATCCCTGCATTAGGGGCAAATCATAGCAAAGACAAAATCGAATGAATCAGAATTAATTAATGAATCAAAATTAATCCCATTAATTAAAATGTATGGAGGGTACTAAATTTTAATATAACCTACTGGTTTGTTTGCGGGTGGGTGCCAGGACCAACCTTCCTCATCGTTGTCGCTGTGGGGAGTACGTAGATAAATATGGTCACCACGGGCTGTCTTGCTCGCGTAGCGCTGGCCGTATGTCACGCCATGCCGCCCTTAATGATATTATTCGCAGGGGGCTTGTCACTGCCGGTGTCCCAGCCGTACTGGAACCAGTCGGCATTACACGAGATGACGGCAAGAGGCCTGATGGTGTCACTTTAAATACCATGGCAACATGGAAAGCCGCTGGTGTGGGATGCGACATGTGTCGACACACTTGCTGCGTCCCACACCCCGGCAACTTGCAGGGCGGCTGGAGGGGCTGCGGCGACCGCTAGTGTTGCAATGCGACGCAAGTATGCAGCTCTAGGCTCGTGCTATATATTTGCGCCCTTTGCGGTGGAGACCATGGGACCTTAGTCTCATGAGACGCACTTTGGTGAAAGAAATTTCATCCAAACTTATCGAAGTCTCAGGAGACCGCCGTGCTGGTAGCTTTTTCTGCCAACGTATAAGCTTGGCCATACAAAGGGGTAATGCCGCCAGTCTTTTAGGTACCCTTCCCTCCCAGTGCGGCGACAACTTCGAGGAAGTTTTTTACCTAGTTTAAGTGTACATATTTGTAAATAAACTGAAAATATTTTGTTTCAATAAATATCTGTATATCTATACTACCTACTGGTAATATGTACCTACTGGTCTATAATAATAATAATATCTTGGGACAATCCACACACGGTCATCCGATCCCAAACTAGGCAGAGCCTGTACTATGGAAACCAGACAACTGATACTAATACTTATATATGTTTTTTTTTTTAAATACATACACAACACCCAGACACTTGGCGGATTGTCCGGTGAAGCTGTAATGGCCATCTGCGGCCAACAGCGTCTATAATTCCCAAAAAAAAAAACACTTGGCGGGAATCGAACCCACGACCCAAATAATAATATACCTGTCATGAGACCGTCGGGCTGGTAGCTTTTTCTGCCAACGTTTATGCTTGGCTATACAAAGCGGTAAATCCGCCAGTCTTTTAGGTACCCTTCCCTCCCAGTGCGGCGACAACTTGGAGGAAGTTTTTTACCTAGTTTAAATATACATATTTGTAAATAAACTGTAAATATTTACTACCGAACCTACAAACGTCAATTAAAGTTAATGATGAATAATCCATTTTTTAAAATCGGATTATTTCGACACTCGAAGCCGATTGATACTTAATACGCTGATAGTGAGTAGAAATAACAATGATCTCGTATTCAATAATTAAAATTAATCATAAATGGCTCCGAGAGTCGAAATAAATAGATTTTAAAAAGTGACTTAATTAGAATTAAAGTTAATTGCGGTTTGTGAGTGCGGCAGTTAGTCTCAATAAATGATTTTATTAAAAAGAAGATGTACCTACTTACATATTGTAAATTAATTAATGTAATTTTGTTATAAGTTTATGAAGACCTTCATCTAGAATAACTATAGTGTTGTAAAACGACACGAGGGGAAGAGAGATGATTCCATGCTTGCATGAATGATTACGATTGAGGAGAGAAAGTTGGACAAATAAGATAACAAATGAGGGGGTAAAAGTTAAAGGAAAAAAAGTCATAATGATTTCTGATATTTACGCGAATATTACACATTGAAATTAAACTAATTTTACGGATTATATCGCGGTTTATTTTTGATTTTAATTTCCCGACGTTTCAAATACTTTACAGCATTCATGGTCACGGGCGGACTGAGGTGGAAGCTGTCCATATGTCATAGTCGTCTTAGGGTACCCTCAGGTCTTCTAATTATTATTGTTAGTCCGATCTACGCAGAAAGAGCTTACAGTATCTTGAGGTCTTGCAGTGGAATGCTTGTCTTTGGATTTGACTATGTTTATCACGGGATCCCAAGCTGGTGGCACCCAGCCATCTTCTCTATTGAAAATAAACCGCGATATAATCCGTAAAATTAGTTTCATTTCAATGAAAAAAAGTCACTTTAAAAAATTACAAACAGATTGAGAATAGGAGAGATACCTCTCCTTCCTCGGTCCTTTTAATCAGCCACCTTAAACAAATACTTATCATTATTATTTACATTACATAGTAATTATAAAACAAAGTCGCTTTCCGCGTCTGCCTGTATATCCGTTAACGGATTTTGAAGCGCTTTTCACCATCAGTTAGATATTTTTTCACTTTTTTTTACCACTTTGAAGCTAGTGCTTGACTGCAGTCCCACCTGATGGAAAGCGGCGACGCAATCGAGGATGGCAAAACACACTAGCTTATTAAAAGCCTATTCACTCTAGTCTTAAAGACGGGCGGGAAAACCGACGCAGGCAAACTGTTCCAGTCCTTAGCTGTCCTTATTATAAATGAAGAAGCAAACCGCTTAGTCCGGACGGAAGGCACTTTCACCACATAAGGGTGTGTACGTGCCGTGCGTCTCGTCGTCCGATGATGAAAGGGAGATGGTGGAATCAAGTCGTGAAAACCGCCGCCAGTATTTTAGGTAGGCACCCTTCCCTCCCAGTGCGGCGACAACTTAGAGGAAGTTTTTTACCTAGTTTAAGTAAGTATACTTACATATTTGTAAAAAAACTGTAAATAGTTTGTTTCAATAAAAAACATATTACCCCTGAAGGTCTATATTACTTATATTTGCCGACAGTCTTTTAGGTACCCTTCCCTCACAGTGCGGCGACAACTTGGAGGAAGTTTTTCACCTAGTTTAAGTGAACATATTTGTAAATAAACTGTAAATATTTAGTTGTAAATAAATACCCTTATATTTATATATAAGTACATATATAAATATATACTCGTATTATATTTATATACAAACTATATAAATACACCCATGTGAAGCCACGGCGGACCGTTAGTATATTATAAGACTCAGATCTCTGTCTAACGAAAGGACTGGTCCAGAGTATTTTTACGCCGTCGCGACGGATAAAAAGGATTTTATGACGTCTTATAAAAGTGTAATGGAGGCGCGAAATTAAATGTTTTACTGTCGTTGCACATGCCGGAGATGCTTGGCTACCTTCCATAAATAATGTCCTAACTCAATAGGGATATTTGTAATAGTTTCCTTCTTCTTGTCTAACCTATATTGTCCTACTGCTGGCAAAAGGTGTCCTCCATGACCATCCACATTTCTCTGACGTGGTCCATTTCAGACCAACCCTTCTCGATCTAAGTCATCTTGCCAACGTTTCTTAGACCTTCCCCGGATGACGTTAACTTTAGCCCATATTATAGGTTATTTTGAACCCCTCGGTCATTTGTCCGGGGCTATAAATAACGTGTAACCTTCGCGAAGAGTCGCTGGACGTTCGGGGTGTGGGCTCTTAGGACGTCCATTTAGTACGGCGGCGACTCCGAGGAGGACGGCGGCGGGGTTGCGAGCCCCGTCCTCGTGAGCACCGTGACTGGTTCCCGGGGGCTACATCGCGTCCCCAAGCGGCGGCCTCAAAGGCAAAGCACTGAGGGGCCCTTGGTGCAGATCCCACCGGAGAGCCCTGGGGTCCCCACCTCATTTGCTAAATCCCACAAACCCTGGTTGAGACCCACAGCTCTCGGGGACCTTTTGAAGGTTTCCCCCGCGTAAAAAAAAAAAAAAGTTATTTTGAACCCCAACAAAACACAAAGGGTTTTTTTTGGGAATGATAGACGCTGTTGGCCGCAGATGGCCATCACAGCTTCACCGGACAATAGGAGGCGAGCGCTTGAAACGCTCTAGCCTTAACGGCAGAAGTAGCGACGAGCTCAAGGGCACCTCAGGGAGGCACGGCCTCGGCTTGGGCTGTCGCTTAAGAGAGGGCTGAGTTTACCATCGGTTCACAACGCGCCCCCACTGAGAAGAACCGGCTCTTGCCGGTTCTCACTCACGGAACTCAGTGGGGTGATGCACGTCGTTGAGGTCGCATACGTACGACCCTTCGGCCTCGCCGGCGAGACCGGTGTCTGATAGCTAGTGTAGCATACGGTTGTCCGGGAGGGGTCGGCGCATCCCGGTCCAATAGGACCGTCATGGGGTCAGGAGGGTCGAGCAGTACGTGCCGTGGTCTGCGGCGCGAGTCAGAAGGACTAGGGGCGTAATCGGCGGCGGCGCGGATTAAACTGTTCGCGTGACGGGACGCGGATTCAAAGTAGCGTCTCGACGCTTCTTTGAGGAACTTACGAAGGGGATCTAACTTGAAATCGGAATGCACACACAAAGGGTGTAATAAGTTTGACGCCTATGTTTTTATTTGAAAGCTGGCTTAATCGGCATGATTCTATATTATGTAGAGCTATGTTTCATGAAGATCGATTCAGCCGTTTAAAGGCTACATATTAGGATATAAGTATACAACAGACATATAGGTATACCCGTAGGGTGTGGGGTTAGAATAGCATTCCCCCATCTCCTCTCGTTGGGTGTCGTATGAGGCGATTAAGCGAGAACAGGAAGACGGGCAGCAGCGTCTTTCTTTTGGATTTATCTTCCACCTATACTGCGATCACCAAGTCGCCTGCCAAGCGTGGGGATTATGGCAACCCCTCCCTTCTAAGGGGGAGGCCTTTGTTCAGCATTGGACGTCTATCGGCTGCTGATGATGATGATCCCCGGTTGCCTGCGACGCGCACAATGTCGTCTGTCCACCTAGTGGGAGGCCTGCCTACGCTGCGTCTTCCGGTTCGTGGTCGCCATTCTAGAACCTTTCTTCCCCATCGGTTAACAGTTCTTTGTAATTATATTTAAGAGTTTTTAAATAGAATTATTAGGGTGGTTTCATTACCCAAATATGATGAGTGTATGTATTCTAGTATCACACAAATTTGAGTTGATCGAATTATGTACCTATTCTTGTATATCACGCCATCAAAGCCTTGTGAAACGGCTAGTGTCGCAAGATGATCCTCTTAAAATTTATCTTGAATCCGATAAAATGTAACTAAATATCTAGGATGAAGTGAATTCTAAAGCCGGATTGATATCTTCGCTTTAATATCGCTGTCCTACTCGCACCTAGTTGTTTCCAACTCTGTCTAGCACTTAGCGCACCCTTAGAGACCTTTAAGTTGGACAAAGAATGCTGTGGAGAGGATCTGTTGTTTAAACTATGAATACTGTTTGGAAATTACTGGGCCAGTGGACCAGCACTACAAATAGGCCCACTTGATTCTTGTAGGCCTTAATTTAAGAAACTAAATACTTCCTGTATTTTAACTTGTTTGTGTAATATTTTTATCAACAAAACAATACCAGTACGAGTAGTATTCATTCAGTCGTAGTCATTCAACATCCGTACGCTAAAAATATTTTTGACGGAATTTTGCCTAATTTAGTGTTGCGGCAAATCTCTCTCTGTATCAGTTATTTTCTTTGGTCCAGAGTAAGAATGTTGAAGAGGAAGTGGACGAGGGTCCGGAGCCGGAGAGCACGACGGCTGCGGAGGCCATCAGATCAGTGCTGTCTTCAAACAACCTAGTATTCGATCTCGCCAATAAGTCGTCCAAGATCAAAGCTGTGATAGACTTTCTTTGAAGAATCATTATTTGACAAAAAAATCAATCTAAAAAATACACCGCATATCCAGAGAACCCTCTAAATTAGTTATACAATTTTTTAAATTAAAATTGTATGTTAGTAGTTAATATTTAATTAATAATATCACGCCAATATAATATAATTTCACTCCATGTACCTTAATTCAATCATTAGTAGAAACTTTGTTGGCTACACGTTTTAAGTGTATGTTCCATATTATGAACTATTTATGCTGTTTGTTTCTCTTATCTAAATAAATAAATAAATATTTTATTTCTAGATTAGTATTATATTTGTTAAGTTTAGTTATAAGTCATTTATTAATTATGTTTAACATAGGTGTAAATAGTAAAAACAATTTAGATGTTAAATAAGGTGTGGAGCGCTATGTTATGCCGGATGGCGTACAAAAATGTTATTTTCAGCTAAATAATGATTATTGCTAATTGTGATTATTGTTAGTATCATTGCGATTAGAACTCAGATTATATTACAAATGTCAAATAAAGATATCAAATTATTAAAATAGATATGAAAATAATTATACAATAATAATAAAATGTCAATAAAAAATTGATAGGTCACAGGTTATAATTAATTATTTAGGAATTCATTAATTGAGTAGTCAACATTTCTCAACTAATAATGATTTTAATTGTTTTTTAAACTGTACTACATTCAGACATTTTAGGGCATTAGGTAATTTATTAAACACACGCGGAGCCAAAGATAAAATGCTTTTCCTCAGCAATGCAGTCTTGCATCTATAATTACACAATGCGTTTCTATATTGAGTGCGTAGTGGAACGTCACGTACAGATGTCATTTTTTCAAATAAATGTAAATTTTTCTTAACAAATAATGATATTTCCAAAATATATAGCGATGGTACAGTCAATATTTTTAACTCTTTAAATAATGGGCTCACAGCTATCATCTGATTTCAGACCACACATAGATCGTATACATCTTTTTTGCGCTTTAAATACCAGATCCCTATCTGTTGAGTTACCCCAAAATATAATGCCGTAGCGTAGATTTGAAGCAACTAGACCATGATAAGCAGTTAGTAATGCATCTCTATTAACTTTTTTTGCAATTTGTAAGAGTGCGTAGGGTGATTTATTTACTTTTTTGCATAGTTCATCTATATGAGCTTTCCAGTTAAGGTGACTATCTACATAGAGACCTAAAAATCGCGTAACTTTTACTTCTTCTATTTCAAAATTATTATGATTGACACTAATATTTGGTGGTTCTATCCTTTGGTTTTAGTTTTCGTTAGATTAATTATAAGATTATTCTCTGTTAGCCAATTTATTATGTCATTAAGCGTATTATTGATATCATTTTGATAATTTATAATATTATTACATTTATTACATTTTACTATGGCAGTACTATCATCTGCAAATAGTATCATGCGCTGTTGCGTCACATTGGGAAGATCGTTAATAATAATAATAATATCCTGCGACAATTCACACACGGTCATCTGATCCCAAACTAGGCAGAACCTGTACTATGGAAACCAGACAACTGATACTAATACATATATATATACTTTTTTTTTTTGTAAATACATACTTACATAGATAAAACACCCAGACACTTGGTGGGAATCGAACCCACGACCTGTTGGGTAGTAGATAGGGTTGGCTAACCTAACCACTAGACCAACGGGGCCGTTAATGTATATTAAAAATAGGAGCGGCCCAAGAACGCTACCTTGCGGTACTCCATAGTTAATACATCTAGCTTCAGATAGAGTTTTAATTTCAAATGTTGTATTAGTGCAAACTTTTACTATCTCTGTACATTGCTTTCTGTTACTGAGATATGATTTCATAAGTTCAAGAATATTCCCTCTAATCCCATAACAATATACTTTGTGTAATAAGGTTGTATGGTCTACGTAGTCAAAAGCTTTAGTAATATCTGTATACAGAGCACAGATTGGTGTTTTATCATCAACTGCTTCTATGACGTATCGCAACAGATCGAATAATAATTTTAGTACTTACCTATTAGTTATATATTTCATGTAAATAGTGCAATATATTTATTTTTTGCAATTTAATTGTCATAGAAATAATTAATATTTTAACTTAAACTTATTACGTTATACTAACATGTAATAGTAGTTTATGCACCAAGGGGATAAAGCAGTGTTTTATGTCACGGGCGTGAAATTGAATCGCGAGCATAACGAAGGATTCTAGTACCTCGACCCGAATGAATTAATTGATTTTATTATAAAACAGTTTCAGTCGATCTATAGTAAATGTACCTATCAGTGTAAATTAAATGTAAATAAAAAACAGGAATGTAACTGGATAAGTGATAAATTAATTGAAATGTCTAATATTAAAAAAAATCTTCTACACATTTTCTTAAATGACACAAGTAATAAACAAAATGAGTTAATATACAAAAAATATAGGAACAGAACAAACAGACTGATTAATAAAAGTAGAATAATTCAATTACAAAATAAAATTTGTGACAATTTTAAGAACCCGAAAAAAATGTGGGGCATAATAAATAGATTGACTGGTAGAATTGTTAAATCAATTGATGATGTACTGCTTAAGGCATTCAAATTACCACCAAAAGTTTTATCGAATGTATTCGCTTGTGACTTTGACAAAAATGTAAAAAACGTATTAAACACTTGTGCTGAGCCATTGCTGGATGAAAATACATCCATTAATTCACCTAAATTATCTTTTAGACTACAAAAAATTAATGAATAATTAAACATAGCTCAGTGTATCAGTTTGCTGATGACACATGTATTATTACAGCCCACAAAAATCTTGATTCGGCACAATGTATGATACAGGAGGATTTTGATTTGCTGTGCAAGTGGGCCCACGACCAAGGCCTTTCTATTAACTTCAATAAAACCAAACTGATGTACATACATTCACCTTATACAAAAGTTAACAGTTGGCCAAAAATCGTGGCTCATGAGCACAATTGCATGCATATAAACAACTACTCATGTACATGTTCACATCTTGATTTGGTGAAAGAACATACATACCTTGGGCTAAAGATAGATAATAAATTTAACTGGGGTCCACATATTGACCAAGTATGTTGTAAACTTAGAGCGGTTTTGTCAATTATGTATACTTAAAAATAAAATTCCCTATAACACATTAAGACTACTATATATGTCTCTAGCGGATTCAGTAATTAGTTACGGTTTGTCTAGTTACGGACGTACATATAAAACATATCTGAATGAAATATATAAATTACAAATAAGGTTACTAAAAACTATTGTACCATTAAAAATTAAGTACAAAAACAAAGATAACTATCATAACTTGTTTCATTATTGTAAAGTTCTAAGCGTATTTGATAAAGTTGATTTGGCAATTGTAACTCAGTACAGTTATAACATGGGTAACTTAAATAAGACTAAGCGACCCATGAATTTACGTAGCCTTACAGTACAGTATCTTCCAGCTTTTGAAATACCCAAATGTAATAATGCATAGGGTGAAAGAAATTGGAAATGCATTCTACCAAAAATACTTAATAGATTGCCTAAATCAGTACTTGAAAAGATTGTAAGCAAAAAACCAGGCCAAATTAAAAGTATACTCAAGAGACACCTCTTAAATATGTAATAATTTTCAGACTTAAGCTGCTACTCCTTAACTGTATAATCTTTATTCTTATTAAGATTTTAGTTAAGAAACATGTCCTTTTGTTATTTTTTTTCCGAAATAAACAGTTCATTTATTTTATTTATTTACCTAATTCCCGAGCAAAGCGAGGGAGTTAATACTAGAGTCCTGAGTACAGCGAGAGATTCAATGTCGCCTAAGACAAATATACCTTTATCCCCGTGGAAAATATACTACTTTTCACACCCACTGTGAGGTAATGAAATACAATAACTATATAGGAAGAGATTGCTTTTTACCCGACTACGGAACGGAGGGAGGGTTATGATTTTAACAAGAATGTATGTAAGTATGTACTTAAAACTCATAACCATAGATATGCGAACCATAGATATCATACTTACATATGTATGTATGTTCATCTGTTCCCGCATATCTTCTAATCTACTTAACATAATTTGACAAGTAGAGTGTCGTTAGAAGCGTCTTGATTGTCCGCTGGTTATAGGCTGTATAATATCACATTATTAGACTGCAATTTTATCCTTAGTCGGGTTTTAGTTTTTAAAACTTATTAGGTACTTGTTGGCGATAAGGTCACCTTTTTACTTCATCAACGTATTGTTCAGTTTACATGTAACTTTTGGTGTAAAATCTCAATGGTACAATGAAGTGTATTTATTATATTTTTAAATACTTACTGCTAGAAATAAAATAATATCAACACACCGATTCCCAACGTTCGCGCCCACACCTACTACGAGGCGAGACAGTAAAATACAAAACTGCTAGAATTAAAATAATATCAACAGCGTTAGCGCCTTCTTTTTATCTATTTTTTATTTTCTAGAACCTAGAACAAGGTTCGGCTCCAATTCGGCTCCTGGCGCTCGGTTCGATTTTCAAATGTATTTTTTTCGTGCAAGTCTCTGCAGAGAGAGTGGTTTATATACCTACTGTAAAGAATCTCCGTGGTAAAAAAATATTTGACGTTCGTAATTAAAATTACATTTTAATGAAGAATTGGCTTCGGCCTGAAAACATGAATGGAAAATTAGTGAAATTTAATGAGGAATTGGCTGAGGCCTAGCTATTGATTTATTACGAGATTACTTATGACGAGGCTGTATGAGCTAGAACCTTTTGCCTTCCCAATTAGGGTCAACTAAACTTAGAGCAGTTACCACCTAAAGGACACAAAAAACAAATCACATTATTACCCAAGGTAGTTTAGTACAGCATTATTACCCGGCTAGACTATAGGTATATAATGAGCTAATTTAGGTTAAGCTTTTAGGACACATAATTCAACATTATCGAGCAGGTGATGTGAAAAACAACTTTAAATAAGAACAAGGATTACCATAATGTGCATAACGGTATTTAATAAATTATCCAGATCCCTTCACATACAAGTACCGTGCGCACCGAGATTTTGTACTATTTACTTGTCGTAGAAAACAATTTCAGTATATCGGCTCTACATATGCCCCTGTGCTGGAGTGGCAGCGGCTACATCGGTCCGCACTCGGCGCTAATCACTGCGTGTTTGGCGAGGAGCTGTCACTATACCTACCACATCTATCATACCTATATACCTAGACTGCAAATAGAAATTTAACAGCGTTAGAACTTAGGACACACCCGATCGAAACTAGCACGGATGCCCTCAAAAAACGCTGTGGTCACGGCCGCCTGAACATCGTCCAACTGGGAGTCAGACTACTGAATCACAATCTCGCTCTGAAAGTAGACGTTTACAAAATGTGTGACACCCTGGCCTGGCCAATACCTTGTATAAGGTCACACAAGCAAAACCTCAGTCGCTGCGCTAGCAGTCCCGGATCTAAGGAGGAGCAAACCGGGTCGCCCGCCCCGGGCGGCACTTCCAGGGGGCGCCAAAATCATAATAAAATAATATGATTAAAAATAAAAAACTTGCTCCACAAAGCGTATTGCATATGGAAGCCTAGTTGGCTCACTTGTAAGAAAAAGGCGCCACAACTTTTCTATTTATTTATTTATTCTTTTTGTACACAAAGAAACACAGATACAGTAATCCGATCTGGTATTTAAGTAGTACAGCGGGCCTAAAAAGGCCACTTTGAGCAATTCACCTAAATGATATCATATTTGAAGAAAAACTACGTTACGAACTCTTAGGTGTTCGATATGAACTGTAAGAAGTTATTGTATAGTAACTTCTAATCATTCGGCTATTTGACGTAAAAGCAATTCGTATTTAGTGGACCATTTTACGAATATCCATAGAAAATTGTCAAATAAGTGTCAAATAGATGAACTTTCTAATTTGAGTCATACGCAGATGAGGATTTGTATATGACCATTTTACGCTTTGACATCGAAATCATACTAGGCACATATTACGATTCGCCGAAAGTGGCCTTTTTAGCCCCCCAGATCAGTAGTAGTAATGGTCTTGTTGACTCGAGATGCCGATTTAAGATTTGTGTGTTTGTTTAAGTAATTTATCTCAAACGCTTTGCCACTATAAAGTTTCTTTTGCGGTTCGAAAAAAATGTAGTTCCAGGTGCGTTAGCGGCGGCTGCGATAATCTCAGAACAGTAATTTTGCTGTTCCGAGGTGAAAATCGTTAGTTCTTTTTGCTTGCTCGTACCATTAGGTTCCTAATTCTCTATGAGCAATTAAATTCCACGTTTGCTTTGAAAAACACCTCTTTAGTTGTTGTTGGGGCCTTACCATGACTCTTACAGCAGAGCAGTCACGAAAGTGACTTACAAAAGTTTAACTTGAACAACTTGAGCGCACTAATCAGCCGTGACAATAATATTGTCACGTGACCACTCACCTGTTTGGGTGATTAGTGCACTCATGGTAAGTACCGCAGGTCGCTTTTCATGTTGAACTGCCCGGCTATAAGAGTTCAAGGTAAGGCCCGTTGACATTCTTAGCCAAGATGACATTCTTCTATATACGAAACCTTAGAGCGAAGCGCTTGAGAATAGAAAAAAATTTGTATTTAAGACTTAGCGAAGAGACTTATGTCATTTCCACTCATTTGTTTTTTAATTTCTAGCGTTCAATATAGGAGAACATCGATTTAACATTCACGAACAAAATGACATCTAAAATGTGGTCGCGGAGGTTGCAAACTTATCTGTACTGGTGGCGGAAACGTGAACTAACGCTTTTGTTATGATAATGACATGTAGTTTGACAGTTACATATAGACAGTAGCGACACTTCTATCGGCAAAAATAATTTTGTCAGGCTATGGCTTGTAAAGAAATAGCGACACAGGGGCGCTATTTCTCGCTACCACTTTTTGTACCGAGACACCAAATCTATTAATGACAATTTGGCTTATACCTCCAACGTGTGTCAGAGTTATTCAAGCTGTCCTTAGGACTCTCTGACTCTCTTCTGACTTTCTTAACGTCTCTCCTGCTTGCTCCTGCTGCAGCTGTCTAGATGAAAATAACTGGAAACGACTTTTTATGTGACCTCCGAAGCACGGCGAAGCTCAGTTCAAGTGTTACTAAACGGTCACCCATCTATAAACTGACCTTGTCCGATGTTGCTTAACCAACTGCTCGTTTACCGTCTAAATTCCTTATTTAATTAATATAAAATTAGATTCGTGAGAGTAAGAAAAAAGTTACGACTGAGGTACTAGGAGGACATAATCAATAAATGGTATAAAAATGCGATAAAATAATAACAGCCAGGTAGAATCTCGTTGCTAAGCAACGGAACGTGCTGTAGCTATATTTAACTAATTTTGATTCCAAGCTGAGTTCACGCGGGATTCAAAGTACTAACAGTTTTATAGGGAGGGTAGAGATCGGCGACCGTGAATATAGGAGAAATTCTAGCAGTTGCTTCAATCATATAAAAGAGCAGTTGGTACCTGGACCCAAGTCTGTTAAAGCTAATTTTAATTAAATGACATACAATTCCAGCGACACAGTATGGAGACCTCAGTGGTGTGACGTATGACATACATTCTGGTTATTTTAACAGAATACACTAAGTATTATTATATGCGAAAGGACAGCCTAGGTGTACTGTAAGGTACGCTATTATATGGGCGGCTTGTCTTTTTTTCGCAAAATAAGTTGGTAATCACATTTTAGCGATGCGTTGGCTGCGGTAAGTACTAAAGGGAGGATCCTCTGACCGAGCGAGGTGTGATGCTCGGTCAAGGCCTAAGCCCCCAAGGGTTTATTTTTTATTTTTTGGAATGATAATTGTTGGGATGTTGTATATATACTCAAAGTACTTTGTAACTTCGCTTGCGCGATTCAGGAACATCATTATTTTGTACTCTCATATGTAGTAGTAGGTCGCTAAAACATTCAAGAACATTTGCAAAATTTTAGCATTGTAAATTCAAGCTGGTTGTGATAATTGAATTTTACCTCAGTAAAGAATTTGCGTTGGGATCTCGACTATGGGACTGATGCCTTTACTTTGAACCGTTTATACCGCATCCAAACTAAATGCAACCTTAAATACATAGAATAGAGTTTTAATTCAGACTTTTGCAGATGAAATTCTGAAAACTACGTGGAATATTGTGTAATTTTTTTATGAGAAATCAACTTTATGTATGTGCGTTAAGGATTATATTCGTATGGAGTCAGGACCTTTGAGAGTACGCCGAATAGGGCGACCATTAAAAGTTAAAAGGAAGAAGTATGCTCAGCAACGCTCTTTCAAAATTGGAGACAGCTTTTCGGGTAGTTATGATCCCTGATTTTGGAGCACGGGGACCTTATTATGTACCTAACCTAACCTGGCTGTTATTATTTTATTGCTGTAAGTATTGTAGGTATTGTTTTGTCAGATAAGATTCACAATTTAATCTAAATTAAAAGAGGGAAAGACGTCAGCCTCAAGAATCGATCTTGTTTTCTCCCCGCGAGAATAAACCGAACGGGATGAGATGGGTGGGCGGGTGCTATTCTTGTTCGGACTTCCCACGAATTAAAGCTTATAGCATAATGCTCTAAGAGTCGAAGATACAATAAATATTATTAAGTAATAACTGGCTGGCCCACGCATCTCCGCTCGCGTTTATTTTTTAAACTATTACATGGATTTTCCCATTTTTTCGCTTTTTTACCGCTGGATAAGAGCAAACGAAACAAACTAAAAATTATTCAATTTCTGAATTTTAGCGAGACTAATAGACAGCCATACATTTACAGCCGTCATTATAATTATTTACTTATATAAGTTCCTATCCCATCCCGTTGGGTGTCCGTAACAGGCGACTAAGGGAAAACAAGAAGATGGGCCTCGTTCTATTGGAATAAGTACCTACCACCTATACTGCGATTCCCAAGACGAGCCAAGCGCGGGGCTTATAGCAACCCCTCCCTTCTAAGGGGAGGCCTTTTGTTCACCTGTGAACGTGTTTCTGTTACTGCTGATTTGACAACCAAAACTTGAAGAATGTCAACTAATTTATTTATTATTTATTTTTTAATTTATTTTTTGTTTGTCACTTCACTATACGATAAATAAATATTGACAACGGAAATAGTTGTTACTATATTATACAGGGGAAGATTTAATAATAACAGTAGAGTGTAATGGGACCACGAGAAATTGTTCTCCCTCGTGGTCCCATTGATGGGAAAAAATAATGGGACCACAAGAAAACACCAGTTATCAAAGGAAAATTCCGACACAGCCGTTTGATCATAAACTAGACAGAACTCGTATTTGGCAACTAGAACTGATAACATTATGAAATACAATGGTGGAGTTGGAATAGAGTTGGAGTGGAGTTGGCATGGAGATGGCGTGGAGTTGGAGCGGGGTTGGAGTGGAGATGACGTGGAGTTGGAGTGGAGATGGCGTGGAGTTGGAGTGGAGTGGAGTTGGAGACAAACAGACGTGTTTGTACCAACAAATGTTTATCCTGGATGCGACTCGAACTCACGGCTTTTTAGCTAGCTTCTAGGGTATCTAGCCAGTGTACCAACGGGTCCGCAATCCATTGATACCGATATATCCATTGGTATATTTGTAATATGTTTACCATAAGAATATGGCCTCCCTACCCCCGACCTCCATAGAATGTCTTACTCGGCAGTTATTTAATAAACCGAAGACCCAGACGTGAGGCAACGCGCGTGTTAAATAACTCCGCATCTTCTTGTGCATTAGGGCGCAACGTCTACCCAACAGAAAAAAAAACTAAGGAAGAAGGGCAATCCTATAATCTGTGGGCACTCCACTCTATACATACAACTTCATACATGGGTTTCGTCGCGCGCTGCCTACTTTCGCACTTTGGTAACTTTTTAACCGACTTCAAAAAAGGAGTAGGTTCTCAATTCATCTGTATATTTTTTTTTTCTATGTATGTTCGCGCATAACTCTGGCAATTATGAACCGATTTGAAAAAATCTTTCTTCCATCCATCCTTTAATCCGTTAATTGGGTCCCATAAAAAAATTATTGCTTACGAATGAGTAGTTCCTGAAAAAACAAGAATGGTAACTGCGCAGAAGAACTGCAGGAATGCCTATATAAAAAGATTTTATTAGTAAGTATTTCAATGTAATCGATAGCACAATGCCAACTTTTTAAAACCACCATACATTAGATCGCACCATGTCTAGTTTTCATTTTTGCCACTGTTACATCGCAATTCGGCAACTTTTTAGAAATTCAAATCTATCGATCGCGTAATGTCTATTTTAGTACAGTTACATGTGCCTTACTCACCCCGTGGGACCCCGGGGGGTGTCCGGGTAAGGATAGCAGCCACCCATCTCCTCCCGTTGGGTGTTCGTAAATGGCGACTAAGGGAAAACAAGAAGATACCACCTATACTGCGATCCCCAAGCCGCCAGCCAAGCGTGTTGATTATGGCAACCCCTCCCTTCTAAGGGAGAGGCCTTTGTTCAGCAGTGGACGTTTTGGCTACTGTTGATGATGATGATGACGTGTGCCTTAGAGGCGCCAGCGATTATTTTCCTATAGTATAAAAAAAGAATACGCGCCTAAACTTAGTTCCTATACGAACTAACTGTAAGGATGTAATGTACAGCACTAGTGAGGTTGCACATCACTAGGGCATTTATTACAATATGGAGGATGGGCCTGTGAACCTACTAATAAGTCATTGATTGTACGTGGTATTTAATTGAAATAAAACAATAGTATTATACAGTGAACAGTTATTATTTATCACTACATTATATGGCGCAGTCGGTATTTAATTGAAATAAAACAATAGTATTATACAGTGAACAGTTATTATTTATCACTACATTATATGGCGCAGTCGGTATTTAATTGAAATAAAACAATAGTAGTATACAGTGAACAGTTATTATTTATCACTACATTATATGGCGCAGTTGGTATTTAATTGAAATAAAACAATAGTATTATACAGTGAACAGTTATTATTTATCACTACATTATATGGCGCAGTCGGTATTTAATTGAAATAAAACAATAGTATTATACAGTGAACAGTTATTATTTATCACTACATTATATGGCGCAGTCGGTATTTAATTGAAATAAAACAATAGTATTATACAGTGAACAGTTATTATTTATCACTACATTATATGGCGCAGTCGGTATTTAATTGAAATAAAACAATAGTATTATACAGTGAACAGTTATTATTTATCACTACATTATATGGCGCAGTCGGTATTTAATTGAAATAAAACAATAGTATTATACCAGTGAACAGTTATTATTTATCACTACATTATATGGCACAGTCGGTATTTAATTGAAATAAAACAATAGTATTATATAGTGAACAGTTATTATTTATCACTACATTATACTAACTTTAGGCGCGTATCCTTTTTTTTTCAATTTCGCCCGTAACCGCAGTTGTAGTCATTGTTTTGTAAACAACGTCAGATAAGGTCAGACCATAGATGGGTGATCGTTAATGTTATTTGAACTGAGCGTCTCCGAGGTCCGGAGCCACAGTTGTTGTCATCTTAGACAGCAGTGGTTAAGCGAAGTCAGAGGCCTAGGTGCAGGTTTAACAACTCTGACAACAGGTTGATCCACAGGATTGGTCAATAACGATCAGTAATCTTAGGGTGCTATAATGCACTCCCAGCGGTGGGCTCAGAAGAAAGGTACTGAGGATATCCTGGTGTGGATCCCACCGGAAAGCTCTCCTCACATGTGCCGATGCGACAACTGCGGGGGTTTTAGTGGGTGAGAATCCCACATACCCCTGTTGACCCCACAGGTCTCGGGACCTATCGAAGTTCTCCCCCGCAAAAACAAAAAAAAAACATCCTGTTTGCCTATGATTTTTTGTGCGGTAGAGGCCCCTGTCCGGGAAGTATCAAGTAGGTACTATTTAATACTTCCCGTACACTTGAACTCTTATAGCAGGGCAGTTTAACACGAAAAGTGACCTCTAATTAGCTGGCCCCACCCAGCTATTACGTGACCCAAACAGGTGAGTGATCACGTGACAATGTTATTGACATATTTGTAAGACAGGTTACTTTTCTGATATAAGAGTTCACGGTAAGGCCCCTGCCCTTCTTTTTAAACTTCAAATAACCTTCTACAACCATCTTAATGAATAAATAAACCTACCTACTGTTAAGGCCTAGAAGGCTATACCAACTATTTAATACGGGTTCTTATCAAGAATGAATTAATAAGACGATTTCAATTTTGCGGGCGCCCTCCATCCACGTCATCCTCGCCTGTTGAACGTAAGCCTGGGCTCACATGACTATAAATGTCTGAAAATCTAACGTTTATGAAAAAAAAACGCTTGTAGAACAAGGCTATAGGTATTATAAAATCTCGAAGTATAAAGCTGCTTGGATATGAATTGAACTCTATCAAGCTTATAATTTTAAGGCTTATAATTTTGTTACTGTTAAAAACAGATGTTTTTAAAAGAAAATTATGTCAAAAAAAGACAAACCCGTTGTTCGATCTTCGCATTACAATCCGGTGGCAGTTTAGTTTGTAAGAAAAAATACACATTTTATGTAGTTTCTCTATGAATATAATAAAGATAGACTAGACTTTGACTTAATAGGAGGAAAGCTAGCTTAAAATGAGAACCGTCCGACCAAGTCTCTGGAGTTCCGCAATTTTATCAGCTACAGTGCCCTTCACACTGGAACACAAGAATGTTTACACGGTTTCGCGGCAGAATATCTGACACTGTGTTGGTAGGCAGGTGCCTACCAACACAGTGTCAGTGTCAGTTGCCAGGTAGGTACCTGGAACCTATCTACTCTATCAAGGTCAAAGACGGTCAAGTACTAGATAAACGTTTAGTCGATTTGCTAAAAAACATTGCTCATGATGATAAGTTATTTAATTATTCACAAAAGCTATAATTTTCTAATGTGTAGGTACTAAATATTTCGTATATGTGAACCTGCCCGAACTGAAGTGCTGAGTATTATCCTTAGCATTTGACCTCGCCTCCCAGCCAGCAATGAATATGTAATAGGCGCAGACGTGGTATTAGGCAGAATCATCGTACAGTCGAGTCGAGGCAATCTGGGTCACGATTTTTTTTCCTAATTTATGTAAGCTAGTGCTTGATAGCGATGCAGTCGGGGTTGGTGAAGCAAACTAGTTTATTAAAAGCCTTTTCAATTTAGCATTGAGGTGAAGAGTTTGCATTGACAGTCATTAGTACTTAATGACAGTTTTGATTTAACAAGATTTCTTTAGGGTGAATACCACTACCGTGCTCTAGACACTTGAACAAAAATCACGTTACCATTGCAGTGCAACTACTCGTATCTAAAGGCAGTGTCAATATCTTGTAACTGTGTAACTTATCATTAAGCTGAATAAAAAAAATAGATACGTACATCTAGATGTGCATTTTTTACCTACTTTCATATCTGCGACATACCTGTTCCTTGTTCTCCACCCATTGAGGGTGGCTCAATTATCATCCCCCAGTTTTCCCGCCCCTGCGGCGGACACGTTCAATTTTATTCCTTTACAACCCCATTTATTGGGGTGGATGCTTCCCAGAATACATTAGAATTCTTTTGTGGTCCGTAGGCAACCGAGAACGCGTTCTATACATTATATTAAATATCTTCCTCATATAATTATTTGTTTTATGTTAGACAAGTATATATAACTACGGGTATGGAATAGCAACATCGTTTAATGAACGTTTAATAAATTAAATATTGATTATTAATGGTAAAACAACCCTAAAGAAAAAAATATATAAGTATACAGACGAATTGAAAACCTCCTCCTTTTTTGAAGTCGGTTAATAAAATGTTCTTAAGGCGGTATCTGGCCATGATCTGCGGCACCTGATATACTAATCACTCAACATAATCTGTCTCGGCTGTGCTCGACGTCGAGCTCGACGTCGAGCCAGCCTTATATACGACGTCGTCGACCTTAACGCTGTAAAAATGCATATTCACTATCGAATTTCGGCTCTATATTGAACTGTAAGTGCTAACGTATGCAAAGTTAGTGAATACGCAACAACGGAACAGCTGTGTCTAGATAAACATTCACGAACAAAATGACATCTAAAATGTGGTCGCGGAGGTTGCAAACTTATCTGTGCTGGTGGCGGAAACGTGAAATACCGATTTTATAATGATAATGAATTGTAGTTTGACAGTTTCATATAGACAGTAGCGACACTCCTATCGGCAAAAATAAATTTGTCAGGATGTGGCTTGTAAAGAAATAGCGACACAAGGGCGCTATTTCTCCCTACCACTTTTTGAACCGTGACACCAAATCTAGTTTATACATATTATATCGATGGTCTGGGGGTCTAGTATATACGTGTCCCAACAGTTTACGAGCTCGATCAAACTGACAGTTTACTCCATACATTTCACACCAGCGCCCCTAGCGGTAACTATGAAGAACTAGTAAAATGTACGTGCAAAAACTAATCAGTTTGATCGAGCTCGTAAACTATCGGAACTCGTACTAGGCCCCCTGTTCTCCCTCTATTCGTCTCATCTTTCAGATATACTACTTACATATATTCTTATCAATGGTCCCCACCATTGTCACCAAGGAAACAGAAATGGAATCCTGCTTTGTACAAATTGACATGCAAGAAATTTGCATAAGTGTTAGGTACATACCTAGAATGCTATCTGCATAAAATTAAAATCGAAGGGGGTGTTGGCTCTTTGCTTTTCGATGGCAGTCAGCTAAGGGCTAAGGGTAGCACATCGCTGATTGACAAACTCATTTAAAAGTTCGTTTTGTAGTCATTGGTTTTTATAAATTTTCAGATTTTTGGTAGGGAACCACAAATATGAATAACACATAGCTCAGCTACGAGCCGAGAAGACTAGAAAGACTAGATATTTCAAGGAAAAGTAGGAAAAGAATCTTTTCTTGTAGTACCTACCAAAGAGAAAATATGTATCGAAAGCATCTCCTATCTTTCAAAATAGGCGATGTTTTCGGTACATATTTTCTCTTTGGTACAAATAATCAAAGACATTTTTATAATAAGCCAATATTTGTGTGTAGCTCGCCAGAGCGTTTTTACCATAGATTTAAGATTTTTTTCACTTCTTTGGTTTTTACAAAATGTCTGTAAACTTAGCCTACATAATAAAGACACAATTAGAAGACAAAAATAAATAATCCAATGAATCTTAAATCGTAGTTTATTCTTTCACGAATTATTCGAGTAATCACAATTATATTATAAACGATTTTACAATATATTTAATCTGTTACAATTTATCCTTTAAAGGAGAACGCGTATCCTTCACCGAAGCTATGAGGCTTGTTGTTTTCCAACTCATTTTCGTGGTACTGCGGAAAAAATACAATGATTTAATCAGAGAAGAAAACTAGAACGACTTTTAGAAAAAATAAAAACCGACTAAAGAAAATGATTTAAGAAAAATTAATTACCGAAATATATTGGTGTCGATGCTAATCATAACATATTACCTAACACCAGCACCGACTGCCACCGACTCCAATAATTATATTTTTTTGATAATTTGAAACTTTGCAACCGGTTTTTTTTTCTTAAAATAGTTATATAAGTACTAATTTATCGTATATTTTTCTCATCGGAGTCGCTGGACGTTTGAGGTATGGGCCCTAGATGTCCAAAATGTAAGGCGGCGACTCCGAGGAGAACGGCGGCGGGGTCGTAGCCCCCGTGAGCACTGTGTCAGGTTACCAGAGGACTATACTGAGTCCTCGAATCGTGCTCAAAAACAAGGCATGGAAAGGTACCTGGTGCAGATCCCACTGGAGAGTCAACGCGATAACAAGGGGGGCTTTAGTGCGGGATGAATCTCACATAGCTGGTTGAGCCCCCACAGGGTTCGGGGGTCGTTTAAAACTTCCCCATGCAATAAAGTATACCTACATTTTTAAGAGAGATAGAGTCCAAAAAATTTAGTAGTCTACTTGACTAACCCCGTCTTCTTATCTAACCCGTCATCGGTACTTTCTATCAGTCAGCTCAATTTTTCAGCGTAAATTCCCTTATGCTTAATGATTTCTGATATTTACGCGAATTAATTTTTGATTTTAATTACCCGACGTTTCGAATACTTTACAGCATCCATGGTCACGGGCGGACTGAGGTGGTAGCTGTCCATACGTCATAGTTGTCTTAGGGTACCCTCAGATCTTCTAATTATTATTGTTCTGATCTATGCAGAAAGAGCTTACAGTATCTTGAGGTCTTGCAGTGGTCTTTGGATTTGATTATATTTATCACGGGATCCCAAGCTGGTGGAAGCAGCCATCTTCACTATTGAAATTTGAAACGTCGGGTAGTGGAAATCAAAAATAAACCGCGATATAATCCGTAATAATAGTTATGCTCTTAAAGATCAAAATTTGCGGAGATCACCTGTCCATCATCCTCCGCTTCTCCATTGGGCCTCCAACTTTGTACGTAGTGCTGTCCTCCAGCGGCTCTCTGCCCATCATCAGCACCCTGCAAATCGCGGACCTAATATAACAATAATATTTGCTAAGTTTCTTCATTTCTGAACGTTTATAGTGAATTTCAAGACTATGCTATTAGCTTTTGAGGAGTTCTTGATACCGGCTGCATTATTATAACTTGATCATCGCTCAAGAAGCTTAGAGTCACACGAGGAGCTACGAAGAGAGCTATGATCAGAGTTTCTTAGTGCGACAAATTCCGGAACAAGGATATTCGCCGAAGAACAAAAGTGACAGGATCTGCAAGTTGAAGTGGCAATGAACAGTCTACACCGCTCGAAGAACCGATAACCGTTGGGGAAGTTAGGTTCTCGAGTGGCGACCAGAAGACGCAGCGAAAGTAGGCCTCCCACTAGGTGCACTGACGGCATTGTGCGAGTCGCCGGCAACCGGTAGATGCAAATAAGTCATTCATTGCTGCGTCACAAGAGGACTTCTTCTGGGCATATGGTTGAGGGCTATGCTCAGCAGTGGACTTCTTCTAGAGGTATGGTAGATGCAAGACCGTAGAGCCTTTTTCTGATACTCGTAACTGGAAATATGCCTGGATTAACATTATCAGCCTACATTAGTCCACAGCTGGACATAGGCCTCCCCCAATACACGCCATTGAGCCCGGTCTACGGTTCTCCAGTCACTGCCAATTGCTTTGCGTATATCGTCACTCCACCTGGTCACAGGGCGTCCTACGCTTCGTTTTCCAGTTCGTGGTTTCCACTAAAGAACTAGTCTTCCCCAACGATCATCGGTTATGCGGCAAATATGACCAGCACATTGCCACTTCAGCTTGATAATCCGTTGAGCTATGTCGGCAACTTTTGTTCTCGGGTGAATTTCTTATTTTCTTATTCGATCCTTCAGAGAAACGCCAAGTATAGCCCTCTCCATAGCTCGCTGAGTGACCTTAAATTAGTGGACTAGTCGTACTGTAAGTGACCATGTCTCAGCACCGTACGTCATTTCGGGCAGGACGCACTGTTTAAAGACCTTTGTCTGGACTAACATGGTAAAATGTATCTAAATCCTCACCTGGTTCACTCTCCAAGGTTGCGGCTCCGGCCTTTGTTGGTTATACTGCTGTTGAAGCTGGTACTGCTCTCTTTGCTGATGGTAAGCTTGCTGGTAGTAGTTGTCGACTACAAATAAACGTTGAATGTAATGTATAAAATGCCAATCTGATTTAATACGCTCAAAGCTTTTTCTTCTCTGTCTACGAATAGTTTTTTTAATCAACTTAGTATGAGCTCCTGATGGTTCGCAACACATCTGCGTATAGATTGTCACCCAAGGCAGGATAGTGATTAAGTGCTGACCCCAGCAACATCACCAGCTACAGTGCCTTTCACATCGGAATACAGCAATGTTTACAAACCGCTGCTTTGCGGCAGAATATCTGACACTGCGGTTGTATTTACCTAGACGGTACTCTGCATAAGGGACCTAACGTCTAGTAAAATTATTAATACAGGGTGTAAGAGACTACGTACCGAAATTTTTTATATAATATTTCTCATATTGTCCGTTACAAAATTACAGAAACCATGTATATGGAAAATGACAAATAACATGTAATGAATAGGTACGTGCGGAATAATATTTATTTCTCAAATTACATTGCTAATTTCAATCAAGCCGCCTGCCAAGCGTGGAGATTATGGCAACCCTTCCCTTCTAAGGGAGAGGCCTTTGTGGACTTTTCGGCAGTGGACTTTTCGGCTGATGAGAATTGCTAATTTTGCACAACTAAGTAATTTATTATTTTTAAATTGAAATTAGGTTTTACTATTATACCAATACTGACGTTATCCTAATTTTATTTAAAAAAAAATCATGGAAATTCATGAAAAAGCCGATGAAAATTTTCAACACTAGAATGTTCAGAATCATGTACTGGATCCCTGGTATCTTTTTTTCGGTACAATGTCCCGTATAGTATTCGTATTTTCTGAGGGTAGTCGCTGTTGGCTGCAAACGGCCATTACAGCTTTACCGGGCAGGGAGACGTGTGCTTATAGCACACCTTCCTGATGGTCAGGGGAGTGACGTGTTCAAGGGCACCACAGGGAGGCACGGCCTCGGCTTCAGCTGTCGCTTGAGAGCAGTGGCGTGCAGTAAGGCAAAAAGCCCTTGCCTACCCTACGAATCCTCTGAATGATTAAAATGTAGTAAATAATCTAAGAAATTTGCTTTTTTGCCTACCCTGTCGTAAAAATGTATGCACGCCACTGCTGAGAGAGGGCTGATTCTAACATAGGTTAACAAAGCCGGCAAGAATCTCAGTGGGGGTGATGCTCGTCGTTGAGGTCACATGCGTACGATCCTTCCGCCTCGGCGGCGAGACGGTGTCTGATTGATAATGTAGCATACGGTTGTAGGGGAGGGGTAGGCAATGTCTTGGCCTAGTAGGGCTGACATTAAGTCTGGGAGATCTAACAATACGTGTCGCGGACGGCGGTAATCATGGTTGTACTAATTTTCACTTTTCGTATTGATTTCTTACCTCCACCAGACGGAGCTACCGGTTCAGGGCTCTTTGGCAAGTGGCTGCCTTCCAAGATCTGTAAACAAATATTCAAAATATTTTTTTATTGTAGCCCCCGCTCACGACCGTATCCGGCCTCAGCGGCCCAGGTTTTACTTTACTTTTTATTTTTTTTAAGTTACTAAGTATACATATTATAGTGAACAAGTTTTTGCTCGGGTACAGAAGCCTTACCACCATCAATTAATACTAATATAATCGTAATCTTACTTTCTCGATAGAAACAGCTATATAACATATATTGACGTCACTACCTCGTACCACATAAAAATGAAACAAGTAAGTATACTTACCTAATTTAAAAAAAACCCCCCGACATAGGTGCACGAACTCTTAAAATGACTTTCCGGCGCCATTATCAGACTCTCATCAGTATCTGTCTACTACTCGTCAAGATTGAACCATGGATTTAAAATTCGGTGGTTCCTACGTACTCCTTTCTGCTCACATCACCAGATTCTGACAATCATTTTTCTACGTTGACTACTCGTCGCTACCTATCCAACGAGTCCAAATTCGGTGGGTTTACGTTTATTGGTGCTGAGATCCCGTGACCACCTTCCTACTCCATCACCAGACCCTGATCACCATTTCTCTAGCAACTACTCGTCGAGACAGCAGCCAAAAGAACTCCACTCCCGAAAAAAGGCCTCCTCCTTAGTTAGGAAGGCTTGCCATAATAGGTAGTAGGTAATCAATAGAAAGACACTGCTGCCCCCGTCTTCTTATTTTCCGTATTCTCCTTATACAGATACCCAACAGGATGAGATGGGAGATTCTTACCTGAACACCCAGTGGGGTAGTAATTAATTTAAGACAATATACCTAAAACTGAAAATAAGGTTACGCCGCCAGTCTTTTATTAGGTTCCCTTCCTCCCCAGTGCGGCGACAATGTGGATTTCTCCAAGTTGTCGCCGCACTGTCCAAGCTTTTTACTTAGTTTAAGTATATTTGTAAATAAACTGTAAATATTTAGTTATTAAACTGAAAATTGTTTCAAAAAATATTATTTATCCCACATTAGAAGGTTTCCTGAAAAGTGCTGGTAGTTTTTTATTAGGGATCTCAACGGCTGCTCTACGGCCTAATCTTTATGGATTTGTGGGAGTGGACATAGGATAAAAATACTTAAATTATAGGTCAAGTTACCTGGAACCCATCTTTGCCGGCCCTGTACTTAAGCTTCACAGTCTGCCCACTCGGGTCTTTGTACTGATACCCTCCGATCCTGGAGCCGTCCGGTTCAATGATTTCACCAGCAGCGAGGCCGTTGTCTGATGCGTATTCATAGCGAAAACTGCCTTCTGCGAACGAAGGTATAGGGCTCTGAGATCTTGATACTTTGTTTAGACAACTATCGGCCCAGCCCCGGATCTACGAATTAATCGAACCGGGGCAGAAACTTGATAGTGGCACCCCTCCCTTCAGCCTTGAGAAATTACTTAAAAAAAAACTCTAATCTCAAATCGGCATCACTAGTTCATTCGTGGTGTGGGCCTGTGTGGTGCCTTTTTCTTACAACTAGAAGGTCAGAGAACCAGGCGCTTTGTAGAGCGAGTTTTTTATTTTCAATATTATAATATGATTTTGGCGCCCCTTGAAACTGCTACCCGGGGCCGGTACCTCGGTTTGCAGAAGTACCTTAGTATGTACCTAGGCGAACAGATATAGACAGATATGGAGGTCTCATGTGTCAGGTGATTTCACGAGCTACACTGCCCTTCACACAAGAATACAACAATGTATACACTGCTGTTTCGTGACAGCATATCTGACACTGTGGTAGTACCTACCGGCAGTCCTTGCACAAGTACTTTGGGAGACTGAAATGGGATAGACAAAAACTAGGCCCATAGTCATTGAATATAATTATAATAATCAGGGACAATTTCACACACATTTGATTTTCATTTAATTTTGTCATCTGATCCCAAACTAGGCAGAGCCTGTACTATGGAAACCAGATAACTGATACTAATACTTATATACTTTTTTTTGTAAATACATACTTAAATAGATAAATAAAACCCAGACGCTCGGCGGGAATCGAACCCACGACCTATCGGGTAGCAGCCAAGGTGTCTAACCACTAGACCAAAAGGGTCGTCGATTAGGTAGGTACCAGGAAAACATAATCACCTGAAGATAGCGACTGCTTATGGTGAATTATCGCTGCTTGCTGCTCTTTTGTCAATTGGCCGTGTGGAAGACGCCACGGTTCGGGCTTCGGTACAACGGGAGCCGATTCTGAGAACAATAAAATTATTTTAAGTAAATTATATTATTACATACAAAAATGTGTGTTAAAAAGTCGAAATGCCATTAGCGCACGAAGAATGAACAGTAATATACCCCAAAATGTGACATTTTGCAATGCCACCTGCGTACTAAATAAGCAGTTCATTATTACACTTAACTGGTAAGGGAGTTCCCCGAAGGAATGGTGGTGACGCACCACGCGATATAGGCAGGCCCGGATCTAGGGTGGGGCAAACCGGGCACTCGGGCGGCCGTTTCATGGGGCGCCAAAATCGTAATTTTATATGATTAAAAAAAAAGCGTATTAGATAATAAAGAATACAAATTCATTAAAGGGTTCTTAATGTCCCATTCATGAAAATGCCAACCATTGACCTATATTTGTGAGTTTTTAAAATTGTAGCCCATTTTTAGCGTGGGGAAATCGTCATGGATAATTGGATACCCGCGCCGCCACAGGGATGGCAGTGCGGGTTATGTGGGACCACAAGCAAAGGCAAAAACCGGTCAATTTAAAAGATCTACTGTGTCCAGCCCGTCTAGGTAAGTCTAAAGGACCTTCGGAGTCTCTGGAATTTGGGGGGTGGGCCCTAGGACGTCCATTGAATACGGTGGCGACCCCGTCCCCGTTAACACCGTGAGTGGTTCCCGGGGGGGCTACAATGCACTCCCCGGCGGCGGCGGGCTCAAAGGCAAGGCCTCTGGTGCAGATCCCATCGGAGAGCCCTGGGGTCCTCACTCATGTGCCGATGCGACAGCCGCAGAGATTTTATTGGGTAAGGATCCCAAATACCTCGGTCGAACCCCATAGCTACCGGGAACTTTTGGAAGGTTTCCCCTATGAAAAAAAAGATAAGTCTAAAGGAAGTCACCTCTCCAGTTCTCGTTGACGGGGGCTGGTCTTCTCCAGGGGTCACTAATGATGGTACTTTGCGGTGTGACGTCATTTCTGCCCGGCGAGAACAGACTCTTTTGTTCTTGCTGTTCAAATGATAAATAAAATTAAACTCTAGAAACTTTCTAGAAACTTTGGCTTTAGAAAGTGTGTGCTTTTTAGAAGCTAGTATTGCTTTTTATTAATGTTGGATCACGTAGTGAAAAATCTTAAATCTATGGTTGGATCATTTATTATTACAAACCGAGCTACTATTGGCGCTAAGAAAAAAAAGAAAAAAATCATTTTAAGGCTTTTCTATAAAGGACACTGCCCACTGACAGGACCATACTATGACCGTTCTATGAACTTATTTTTAGACCAAAAAGTATTCATTGTATTTAATATTAAGTAATTGTTTAAAGCAAAGCTCACTAGCCATATCGTGCACACATCTGTCAGAATTTAAAATTATCCAGTATACGCAAGAGGAAGAAGAGAAATATCCTCTGCCATGTCCCGCGACCCGCTCCGGGAGAAGTAGAAGAGAAGAGAAGTAGGTAACCTTATTTGGCTGCATAAAAATACTTTAAAATTTAAATAGTGATGAAGTCGGTTAAAAATTATGTGAATATTCCATTAAAATGTTAATGGAATAAATATCATATCTACCTGAGATGTGCATTTTTGAATAATACAGTTTTTCAGACTTCAGATACTAGGATAGCATAAAATTAAGAAGACTACTCCGCATTTTGCCTTTCATTGGTGTATCAAGAAACGTGCATAGAACATTTTCCTAAACTTAACTATAAATTCTTACATTATTTGTTCTCGCATTCCACGGTATATCCATAGGTTGAAACAGAGCCGGCTTGACCTGTCAAAACGTCTCACGATTATGATCTCCTGGTACTGACATTTTATTTTGATCAATTGGTCAAACTGATCAACTGATCCAGGCGTGGCCAGAGAGGCAATTTTGGCCGAAAAGGGGGTTTGGATTTTGTCACTTCGGTTTGGACCGTATGTTAAGTAGAACCATTTTTCCCAGTTTCATTCAGAGAAACTCCGAGCAAAGACCTTTCCATAACTCGCTGAAGGACTTTAAATTTGTGATCCAGCCCTAAAGTGACTGTCGCTGGTCGACTCCATGTGTCATGACAGGTGGAACGCGCTGATTGAAGACTTTTGTCTTCAGATTGTGAGGATTCGTTCATCACGCCCAAAAATTTCTCGACGCATTGCTACATTGCTTAACGTGACTTATTTAATTAGCGTACCTAATAGAAATTAATGTTGATAATAATAAAAAAAAATATTGTTGTTGTTGTAGATCTAGATGTGTGTTCAAGTGTAAAAGATAGTTGGCAACTATCCATGTATGATTGATTTTAATTAGTCTGTTGAGTAATACTTGATCGAGTTGAAAGTGCTACACTCGAAACATCGGAGCGGAAACTATTTGCTTTTCTCATTGAAATGAAACTAATTCTACAGATTAATATACCCCGTTTTTATTTTCTACAGTCTCTGAATGTGTTCAGGGGTTCAGGGTTACAACAATGATCACAACCATCGTTATTCAGATTTGACAAACCACAATGAACACCTTGCAAAAGTATATGGAATCCGACCAAGGATAATTTGTGTTTTTGTGTGTGTGCGTGTTTGTGTATATGTGCGTGTGCGCGCGAATGAGAAGATTCGCCAAAGAACTAGTCACCGACATAGCTCTGAGGGAGTGATAACCTATGAGGGAGAAAGGGCTTGAGTGGCAACCACGAACCGGAAAACGACGCATAGTCAGGCCTCCCACTAGGTGGACTGACGTTATTGTGCGAGTTGCAGGCAAGCGGTAAATACAAATGACCAATTGTCGTTCACTGTGGCGTTCCTAGAGGGAAGCTTATTTTCAGCAGTGAATGTCTTCCGCCTGATGCTGATGCCTTAGTACTGTTATAATAATTGCTTATCCCGCCACCCTTGTCCTAATAAATAGCTATAATTGCGGGTTCACTTACTTGTCTGTAGGTTTGTGGGGCGTAGAAGCCGTCATCCTGGGCGTTCGCGACGGCCAGAAGAAAGCACCAAAAACAAATTAACTGTGAACAATATGATAAAAATACTGGTCATGTTCGAGTCAGACTCACGCGCATGTACCTATAGGTAACTCCACAAACTTTGGTGATAAAGGGATATGCGAACGGTATTCTTTTGCATTTTTAATAATAAGTATGTCAAAACTATGACATGAAATGAAATGAAAATCTATTTTGAAATAAACCTACAAATGAATCCCTTTCACATGAATTCTCGCTTGCTGCAGTACTTAGTCGCTTTTCAAGCCCAATTGAAGAGATATTTTTTTCATTCCCGATGAGCTTGGGTAAGACAACAACTAGTTTAGATCTTGCTTACCCTAGCTCATTGCTTTCAAATCGATCGCATTAGCAAGAAAGTTACATATATCTCAGCATAAGTTGTTTCTGAAATATATTAATATCTATCTGACGAAATCTCACCGTAATGGTTTCTTCTTTTAGGTACAGAATCCTGAAAAAATTACGTTCTCGTAGATGTATTTCTCCAGTCAAGCTGGATTTTTTATATCTACATAAGTAGCCCTCATTCTAAATAGTAAGTACTTAAGTACTTACCTATTTTATTCATAAATATTATTTGCGACGAAAACCCTACCTACCTACCTTCTTTCCCCTACTTTCTTTTTCATATTACTTAATCCTTTTGAAATAACAAATTTTATACGTACCCTCATTTTATATTATATTCCGCACAACACGTTCCTACGCACGCACTCACCAGCAATGTACATCGGTAAACGATGTATGTACAATATATATAAGTGTTGTGTAAACGATCCGTTGACCGGAACGGAGTTGCGGGCGATTTTACACCAAACAATTAGTGTTAAGAAGGATAAGTTTGGAACAAAGGTCCTGGTGCTGGCCATTAGAATTTTCAGATATACTATTCTTATCTATGATTAGAATCGGACTTGTCCTCTAATTAATTCATAATGATTTGATGTAATATTAATCCAACTAGATAAATATTTCCGCTTGACAACACTGTATTTAAAAAAATGATGCATTTACAACCAGTTTTGATTGAATATATTTTGTTGGTAAGTAAATATAAGTAATAAAAAAGCAGTACCTATGTGGACAAGTCCGGTTTTGGTCCCCAGCTCCTCATTTAGGCGCAGTATAGTTTGTTTATCTATACCCCGTGGGGTGTCTGGGTAAGAATAGCACCCACCCATCTCCTAACAAACCTACCTATACCTAGTAACATTTTATGGATAGCGCTGCGTCCAAAAAAATATATGAATGAATGGCTGTGGGTTCCCACCGGTGGGAATCGGGAACGTTGCTCGAAGGGTCTCTGCTGAAAATCAGCGCTGCTGACATCAGGTCCACCCGGTGTTGCAGCATCAAGCTGAGCAGTGACCTGTTTTTTCCGCACATGTGACGCACCACTCCAGTTTTGTTCATATTTTTATTTTATTTTTGTTATTTATTTTTATCTGACTCAATATGCGTTTTAGATTATTTTTAGTTATATGGATTGTCGGATATGTGGGTACCTAAGGTTGGAATTTATAAGTTAAAACCTCTTTGTTATTTTTAGTTTTAGATTTTACTTGCTGTTTTCATCATAAAGAGTATGGCACCATCAACCACAGAACACATATACCCCACCACCTATCAAAAATAGAGAGGGCGATTGATTTGGTGACATTCTCTTTGCTCATGAATATCAATATGGCAAGGGGCTTAGGGGCCTATGAGGTTAAGTTTTAAGAAATGTTATATGCTATTGTATGTAGCAATAATACTTTACTTTTATCTACTTTTGTTAAGTATATATATACTTTTTTGTAGCGTCACATGTTGCGAAAAAATAAAATTTATTTCTTCTTCTTCTTCTTCTTCATTATCCGCGCCGTCATTTTCCGATGCGGGCCGTCAAAATCATAGAAAGCAAACTAAAATCCGTTGCGTGCCGTGCGTGCGGTGCGTCCGGCGCGTGCCCATGGACGCGTACTTAAAAAGAACATAAATCAATAATTAAATGATAGACTTAAAATTATGAAATATTTTTTATGTTCGGTTCGAAAAGAAATCCCGTGTGCAACGATCACTATAAAATAACCTCGTCTAGCACCGATCTTCGCGCAAAGTAGGTAAACAAGAGCACGCGTGGTTGCCAACCTATTCCAATACACTATTCTTATCTTGACTTATTCTGAGCGTTCGAGAGCTCTTATTCTGGTTGAACGTTAATCATGAATCATTAATTATCTATTAGTTATTAACCACTGAATTATTAATCTATTTTTCATCAATTGGCATAATCCTTAACTGTTAGGTCTACAAATATGGAAAAAATGCAAAACCAAATTCTGTATAATAACAAAAATTAAGTAATTTTAATTGTAATTGAATACTGATCAATTTGACTGGCCCGTTGGTCTACTGGTAAGGTACCTTGGCCGCTAACTAATCGGTGGGTAATCACTCGTCTGGTTACCATATACCGGCTCTACCTAAATCGGGATCAGATGAACTTTTGTTGAATATCTCAAAAAATAAAATAAGTTTTATTGAAACGGCTTATACACCTAAAATTGCATTGTACCGATACTTCTTGGATTGGAGCATACCTGATACTGCGGTGGTACCTACCTCGTGCCTGCACGGCTCCTTGCACATGTGTGACCTACCACTTTGCTATCAGGCAGGAAACCTTTAAAAGGTACCCAGTCTGTGTAGAGGCAGAGGTCGGTTTATGTCGGACTTTTACCTACTAAAACCTGTGGAAAGACTGGGCACTACGTTTACACCGCGCCAGAGTAACTCCAACCAGTGCGGGACTCTCGCTAAACCATGGTATGGTATCTTATACGAAATGGAAAAAGCAGCCAGTAGCACTGAGGGTGCTACTGGTTGCTTTTTCCATTTGCGGCGTGTTTTGCAACTTTTCTCTGTTCGGCGTACTTTAGAAATGAAAATATGATAGTATATCAGTATTACGCAACTGTTATCATATGGCTTATAACCCTATAAGCCATAGGTACCCACCTATCGGTAAATAGGTTGGGTTTAAAAAAAAACGAATGGCACGCTCCCCTCGGCCACCTTCGCAGTGCTCGCGACGTACGCAGGACCCACCCCGCGTCTTTTCCAGCCTCAGAATGGAGCCTGCCTCTTAGTATAAGTCACTATACTGCTGCAACATAACTGCATTGTGACACGAATATTCACTAGACAAGGTAAATAGGTTAGTATTTAAACAAGTCACTCAACATGCTCGCGTGTTATTTGATAATCAGATTTAATTATGTACCTATCGCTCAACATTATTTAATTCCTAAAGAAAATTTCATTTTTAGAGGTGGACACGATGAATACTCCCTGTAATAAATACATTACGAAAGTACCTAGAAAAACACGTTTTTTGCCCGACTGCCCCAGAAGGAGGGTTATGTTTCTCGAGAGTACTTACCTAAGTATATACACACATCAAAAGTGTCTAGGGATCAAGCATTTTTAAGCGGATTTCTTGAGATTGAGATGTGGCTTTGTAATAAATTTATGATTTTATAAATTTATATGGATCCTTTTTGGTGCATTTCATAATTTGAATCAGGAACTGTGAATCAAATTCGAGTAAAAGATGAAAATCAGCTGTCAATATTTTCCCTATAAAAACATACAACGCATTGAAGACATTATTAGTGCTACTGTTTCCCTACTACTGATTAAAACCAACGTTATTATGGAGCGGCGACGTCATTTAAGCAGGGAAGAAATGCTCAGAGCCGTGGGAATGATAGAAGCTGGTTCCCGGCAACGTACTGTGGCTTTAGCTCTGAATACAAGTCAGAGTGTTATCAGTCGACTTTGGACACGTTACCGAAGCACTGGTACCGTGGCTGAGCGCCATGGAGTACGGTATCGCTGCACCACACGGAGACAAGACCGATATATTCAAATCTTAACTCGAAGAGCTCCAACAATAACTGCCATGATGTTAGCCGTGAGGCTTCATCACTCTTCAGGGAACTTAATTAGCGACCAAACAGTCAGAAACCGCTTGCATGAAGTGAACCTTCATTCCCGAAGACCGCTACGGGTACCACCTTTTTTTTTTTTTTTTTTTGACGCGGGGGAAATCTTCGAAAGATCCCCGGGAGCTGTGGGGCTCGACCGGGGTATGTGGGATTCTTACCCACTAAAACCCCCGCGGCTGTCGCATCGGCACATGAGAGGGGAGACCCCAGGGCTCTCCGGTGGGATCTGCTCCAGGGGCCCCTCAGTGCCTTGCCTTTGAGCCCGCCGCCGGGGGGCGCATTGTAGCCCCCCGGGAACCTGTCACGGTGCTCACGGGGACGGGGGTCGCAACCCCGCCGCCGTCCTCCTCGGAGTCGCCGCCGTACTCAATGGACGCTCAAGGGGCCCACACCCCGAGCGTCCAGCGACTCCGAAGGTTGCCCGTTGTTTATAGCCCCGGGCTCAGGGCTGAGGAGCGAGACGTTGGGCGGCCGCTTGTGGCGGCCTGCGCCTTCGTCGCCGAGCAGGATCAGCGCGTTCGCGTTCCCGCTCGGCGGCCTCCTTCTGGGACATGACAGTCTCGCAGAAGGCGGCCATCGCTCCCCACGCCGCATCCCCGGACAGCATAGCCGACACTACGCTGCCCAGGGAGAGGTCCGATCCGATGACTGCGACCAGGTCTCGACGCTCCAACGACCACGCGGGGCAAGCCTCCAGCGTGTGTTGGGCGGAGTCAGACTGGTCGCAACGGGTACCACCTATAGCAATGCAGGTATCGTAGGATTCGATATCAATGGGCTCTTGAACACAGAAATTGGGCAGAAGAACAATGGCGTTTCGTGTGCTTTTCTGATGAGTCTCGTTTTGGTATGAGACCGGATACAAGACGTATACGACACTGGAGAACCCCTGGACGCCAACAGCGATTAAAATCCTGCCAGGAAGTCCATCCTTATAGTGGTGGAACCATCATGGTATGGGCGGGTATTTGGATCGGCGGAAGAACTGAGTTGATTTGGATCAGAGGCAACCTCAACGCTCAAATTTATGCTGAGACGATTGTATCAGACGTCATCGTTCCTCTACAAGTGCAAATCGGTCCCTTATTTCAGTTAATGCATGATAATGCACGACCGCACACCGCAAGAGTTGTAAGACAGACTCTCGCCGCAGCTAACATCAATGTCCTGCCCTGGCCAGCTCAGTCGCCAGACTTGAACCCGATTGAGCATGCATGGGATATGCTACAGAGAAGAGCTCTGCCGAATATGGAGGGTATCCAGTCGCAAGAAGACCTTTTTTTGTTGTTGCAACGAACATGGGCGGCCATTCCACAGCGTGATTTGGATGAACTCATTTTGAGTATGCCAAACCGATGTTCTTGTGTTGTTAGTGTTCGCGGTAGAAACACGGATTATTAATTGTTTAAGTTACCCAATAAAATTTTAAAGAAAGTTATTTCAGTCTTTTTTTCGAACTTTTGTGTTAGTGGTTCAAATGTCAAAAATCCCTTTATTAGGAAAATGGCAAATTTCTTTATTAATGCAAAGGTGACTTGGTTTATCGTTACTGTGACAAACGAAAACACTTTATTTGATGAATCCTTAAAGAAAATTTTAATTAATATCAATCAGGAGAAAAGTTATTGCAAAAATATATGTTGATCCCTAGACACTTTTGATGTGTGTATGTATATTTCTTTGACACGGCCTTTATACGGCTTGATGGATTTCGACTTAAAATATGTCATTAGATTCGTCTGAATTATGGGAGTGACATAAGATATACCTACGTACCAGTGTTTTTTTTTAATTTAATATTTCGTCCGTCAGCCGCCATTTTTTATTTTTTAACCGGCTTCTTAACCGGCTTCAAAAAGAAGGTTCTCTATTCGACGCGTATGTATGTAATATTGATAAAAATGCGTAATATTAATATATGTTAGTCTATGTGGGCTTCTAAACAAATTTACCAAATTTTATGAGTGTATGTATGTATGTATGTATGTAGGTTTGTCCACGGATTTCTCAGAAACTACAAGTCCGATTTTGAAACTTCTTTTTGCAATAGTTAGAGTATTTTTCAACTTAGGGTAGAGTACAAGTTTCATCAAAATCGGTCCAGTAGTTTAAGAGATATAAACTTTTTATGTTTTACTGTAACGTAGACGTTCGAGGATGTAGGTGTATGTAGGTTTGTCCGCGGATTTCTCAGAAACTACAAGTCCGATTTCAAAAATTCTTTTTGCAATAGTTAGAGTATCTATCAACTTAGGGTAGAGTACAAATTTCATCAAAATCGGTCCAGTAGTTTAAGAGATATAAACTTTTTATGTTTTCAGTAAGTTACTGTAATGTAGACGTTCGAGTTGCGTGATAGTGCTGATACCTATCTTGGTAAAATAAGTCACTAAAAAGTGTTAAATAAACTATTTTTAAAAAAATAAAAACCGACTTCAAAGTAAATTATCTAAAAAGCATAAAATAACGAAAATATTATTGAAGTTGGTGCAGAATATACACAGCAGGTACGCTAACACCAACTTCAATAATATTTTCGTTATTTTATGCTTTTTAGATAATTTACTTTGAAGCCGGTTTTTATTTTTTTTAAATAGTTTATTTACTTCCAAAAACATCAATATTAAGGGTATTAAATGAAAGGTCATAACGAGATAATTTGAAATATACATACGTATAATGCATATGTATACCTTTTATGTATGGATAAGTACCAAATATGAAACCTTAGGCTTTTTTATTGTACCTATAGTTGTTTATGTAAATACATACTAGACAAATAACACCCAGAAACTTGGTGGGAGTCGAACCGAAGTGGCTAAACTTTAGACCAACTGGCCCGTCAATCTTAAGATAGGTACTGTCATAACGCCAATTAAGAAATCGTAGAAGTATGACATGTTACATGTCCACTTACGAAGTTATAGCAGAACAAACTTCTTTAAGACTTGCCTTATAAATAATTCACGTCCTGTATTACATACGCTATTACTTTGTATCTGTTCACGCATGGATGATTTATCACAAGTTTACACATATACCTATATAGTCAACTGTAGCCCGCGGCTTCGCCCGCGTTGGTTTTGTAAGTAAAACGCGTTTTAAATCAAGGATGAAGGTTTTTAAAAATATTGTTTACACTTTTATTAAACCTGTACCTATTATGTGTCATCGTCAAATATACATACTTGATGACATAGCCTGTATTTTTGTAACTCTGTCAGTCTGTCTGCTACGCTTTAACGCCTAATCCACTGAACCGATTTCGATGAAATTTGGTACAGAGACAGATTAGACCTTGAGATAGGACATAGGCTACCTTTTATCCCGAACAAAAAGATTGAAGGGGTTGAAATAGGGAATGAAATTTCCTTCGGAGTCGCTGGACGCTCGGGGTGTGGGCCCCTTGAGCGTTCATTGAGTACGGCGGCGACTCCGAGGAGGACGGCGGCGGGGTTGCGACCCCCGTCCCCGTGAGCACCGTGACAGGTTCCCGGGGGGCTACAATGCGCCCCCCGGCGGAGGGCTCAAAGGCAAGGCACTGAGGGGCCCCTGGTGCAGATCCCACCGGAGAGCCCTGGGGCCCCCTCTCATGTGCCGATGCGACAGCCGCGGGGGTTTTAGTGGGTAAGAATCCCACATACCCCGGTCGAGCCCCACAGCTCCCGGGGATCTTTGGAAGATTTCCCCCGCGTCAAAAAAAAAAAAAAAAAAAAAAAAAAAAAAAAGGGAATGAAATTTAGAATGGAATTTCGTCATTGTTGAAAATAATACCATGACTTTGTTTTACAATTGATAAGAAATCCTACTGTCCTTACTTCCTCCCTACTTCTATACTATCTATCTATATCTATATATCTATGTAAATATTGTGAAGAGTTTAAATTTGTATTTTTGTATGTTTCTGTGTTTGTAAGTATGTGTAATCTAAGGGTAATCTTCGGAACCACTGATCCGATTTTGAAAATTATTTTGCCTGGGTTGAGCCGGATCATCGTGCTAAAGCGAACTGGATCATTTACCTCGGTAAATCCAGGTGGATCGATGTGGATCAAGATGGACCGAGGTAGATCGAGATAAGTCAAGGTGGGTCGAAGTAGCTCAAAGTGAAATAAACTGGTTCGAGATGAGTCAAGCCGGATTATCAAAATGCAATTCACTTGAGCTTGTAAATTATTCTTGGTGTGTATCTAACTTAGACGACTTGTGACAAAAGTTGGTAATATGTTAAAGTGCTTTGTGTCTTGCCTGACGAGGCACTGCTTAACAGCAGAAGGTAAATGTTTAACGTGTGCCACTGTGATTTTGGATCGGTCATGCTCGCCATCGAAAAGTCTTTGCTTGTGGCGGCTTCGTGTGGCGGGTCACCCCCTTCCCTCCAATATGGTTGAGGGGAGTGATGGCTGCTGCTCGAGTCAACTCGTGCGCGGGTGCTGCTTGGGGGGACTGGTCCGACTACTATCCCTTTGGCATTTTAGTTTGTTGTATTTTCGTCGTATTTTTTATTTTATTTGATATTTTGATCGGCAGGACACACTGTCGCTGGTGCTCATCTAATTGTAAAAAGACAAATTTGGTTTTAAAAAAAAATGTGAAAAAATGACAAGCCCGCTGAGTTTCTTGCCGGATCTTCTCAGTTGAGGCCGCGTTGTGAACCGGTGGTAGCTTTAAAAAAAAAATGACCGTTCAAAAGTGCTAGCGTTAAGCCTATTTGAAATAAAAATTTTTGAATTTTGAATTTTTGAATTTTGAATTTTGCATCAAACTCGATAGAACCGAATTGAATAACAACTGGTTTGAGCTAAATTAAACTGGATCATGCAGGATCAAGATGAATCGAGGTAAATCGAAGTGGATCGATGTGGATCAAGATGGACCGAGATGGATCGATATGCCAAGGTGGTTTGAAGTGGGTTAAGATGGAATAAAGTGGATTGAGTTAAGCCAAACTCGATCATGAAATTGCATTGAACCGGATAATACCGGATTCAGCTGAATAAAACTGGTTTGAGCTGGATCAAACCGGATCAAGCAGGATCAAGGTGAACCGAGCAAAAGCGAGCTGGATCAAAGTAAATCGAGGTGGATCGATGTGGATCGAGATGGACCGAGGTGGATCGATATAAGTCAAGGTGGTTTGAAATGGGTCAAGTTGTAATAAAGTGGATCGATATGATCCAAGCTGTATCATTAAACTACATCAAACTCGATTAAACGGAATAAAACTGGTTTGAGCCGGATCAAACTGGATCAAGCAGGATCAAGCTGGTTTGAGTTGAATGTAGCTAAAGCGAGCTGGACCGAGGTAAATCGATGTGGATCAATGTGGATTGTGGGTCGAGATAGACCGCCGTGGATCAATATAAGACAAGGTGGGTCGAAGTGGGTCAATATGAAATAAAATGTATCAAAATGAGTCAAGCCAGATTATCAATCTGTATCGAACTGGTTCGAACTGGATCGAAGTGGATCGATGTGAATCTAGATGAACCGATGGGATCGAGATAAGTCAAGGTGGTTTGAAGTGGGTCAAGTTGGAATAAAATGGATTGAGTTGCGTCAAGTTGGATCATCAAACTGCATCAAACTCGATTGGACCGGATAATACCGGATTGAACTGAATAAAACTGGTTAAAGCTGGATCAAACTGGATCAAGCAGGATCAAGCTGGATCGAGCTAAATCGAGGTGGATCGATGTGAATCGAGATGCACGGAGGTGGATCGATATAGTTAAGTCTGGGTGGGTCGATGTGGGTCAAGGTGATACAAAGTGAATCGAGATGAGTCAAGCTGGACTATCAAACTGCATTGAACTGGTTCGAGTTGGATCAAGGTTGATTGATATGGATCGAGATAGACCGAGGTGGATCGAGATAAGTCAAGCTGGTTTGAAGTGGGTCAAGTTGGAATAAAGTGGATTGAGTTGAGCCAAGCTGAATCATCAACTTAGGAGTCGCTGGACGTTCGGGGTGTGGGCCCTTTGAACGTCCATTGAGTACGGCGGTAACTCCGAGGACGGCGGCGGAGTTGCGACCCCCGTCCCCGTGAGTACCGTGTCAGGTACCCGGGGGGCTACAATGCGCCCCCCGGCAGCGGGCTCAAATTCAAGGCACTGAGGGGCCCCTGGTGTAGATCCCACCGGAGAGCCCTGGGGTCCCCCCTCTCATGTGCCGATGCGACATCCGCTGGGGTTTTAGTGGGTAAGAATCCCACATACCCCGGTCCTGCCCCACAGCTCCCGGGGATCTTTGGAAGATTTCACCCGAATCAAAAAAAAAGGTTTAGAAAAAAATCCAAAAATTTGTTTCTTCCATTGTTGTGTTGAGTTTATTTACCGAGTTGCGTTACTCTACCTGCATTATAGCATTAAATAGAATTCCTTCTTTGTGCAAATTTTCAACCCCATGAAATTAACTTAGGGGTTGTTTTTGCCGGAATAGGTACCTATGTTAGATTCTTGTGTGCAATACATAAATTAAGTATTGGCTGTAGTTCAAAAAACATTTTTTGGACCCCAATTAGAACCTCTTAACCTCTTCTTTTTAAAAGTTATGAAATACGTGTTTCTTTATTTCTTTTGCTCAGTATACTGACAAAGTTTCGTGTCTGTGTGATGATTTTTTTTAATCCATACACACTGGGAGCCCATTTGAAATGTCGAGTTCGTTCTTATTGTTCACCTAAACTATTGAATAATGTTGGTTCCAAATTTCATGATTCTACTTTAAATGGTTTTGACTGTATGGTGATTTCTAGAAAAAAAAGCCTGTTCTTTTAATAATATAGATTTTTAAAAAATCCCTCTTATCCGACTTTAGAGGTAGATTTTTTGAAAAATAAATGATACGTGTTCAATCTTTTCATTTTAAGGGTATTTTCACCAACTTTCAAATCAATTGAATTAAGTAATAATTATTTCCCATACAAAGTTTAACAACCCCTAGCGCACCCCCAATGGTTGTTTTTGAAAAATCCTGAAACACGTATTTAATCATTTTATTCAAAGAATCTTTCCAGTAAATTTCAAGTCAATCGATACAATAAAAAGTTTCATACAAAAGAAAACACCCCATTTAACCCCTCTAGGAGTCGAATTTTCAAAAATCCTTTTTAGTGGATGCTTACGTCATAAGAAGAACCCACTGTCCAAATTTCAGCTTTCTAGGTCCAGCGGTTTGGCCTGTGCGTTGATGAATCAGTCAGTCAGTCAGGACAAGTAATTTTATATGTATAGATAAGGTGTTAAGGGTACTGTAGCTTGAGAAATTGTTGGGCTCAAGTGCCTTGAGGAGCTATGCTTAGGTGACGACCGTTAAGCGAGTCGCTTACCTGTGTCGCTTACTATCAAGTCAATTTTCTGCTTTTCTTGTCAGTAAACTGCATAAAATCAATGAATCAGTATTCCCCGTGGGGTGTTCGGGTATGAATATCACCCCCCCCCCCCATCTCCTCCCGTTGTCAGTAAAAGGCGACTAAGGGAGACTAAGAAGACGCGCAGCAGCGTCTTTTAATGGGTTTACTCTCCACCTATACTGCGATTCTCAACCCGCCGGCCATGCGTGGGGATTATGGCAACCCCTCCCTTCTAAGGGAGAGGCCTTTGATCAGCAGTGGACGTTTCGGCTGCTGATGATGAATGAATGAATCAGCTTATAGGTGTCCCCAAAAAGGGTAAAGGTGTGTTCGGACATGCTCAACACCAACAGGAAAGGTGGGTAGTTTTGATCAGAAGATATAAGCCACTACGAGTTAGATATAGTCTGGATGTGTGTGAAACGAAAGAACTACGGACTCCCACACATAACTGCGAATTCGCATCGCATCGCAAATATCTGCGAGAAACAAATTAATTTTTGTATCGAAAATGCATTTGTTTCCCGCAGATATTTGCGATGCGATGCGAAATCGCAGTTATGTGCGGGAGCCCTTAAACAGCGAAATTACAGCAGTCATTATAACGCGCCAGCAGTATTGTGAAGGGGCCGGTGGAAATGAAAACCGGGCACCAATCTCATAATTTGTAAACATAAAATAATGTATACTCACTCAGTTCTCACAGACGACCACTCAGATCTATAGGCCGACCATTTAATACGCGTATCGTCTGAGGGGGTAGAAGGGAGCGAGGGGAGATGTTAGCGGATGGGTGAAAGGGGTGCGCGGAGCAGAGAGCTTACGTCAAGTGCGGCAGTGCGCTCAAATAGTGTTCTGTGAGTGCGCTGGCTGTGCTCGCAGCGCGCGGTTGGTGTTTTTGTTACGGACGCTTGAAGATAAACGCACAAGGTATACGACTGCCAAGATAAATCTCAAGATGAATCGCTCTTCCAGAGATGGACCGATTTATTATTAATTTGCAAGATTCTGACTCCTCAAGCTACACAGACAGTGATGATGATTCAAGCGATATGCATATTAGTGACGAATAGTCCTATAAATTTTTTATCTGTGGTTAAATATTTCTTAAACGGAGTTAATTATTGTTTTATGATTTTGTACCTATGAAGCTATTATAAAATATTTGTAAAACTTAAAAATAAATACTCAAAAAAAAGATACTAATTATTTTATTCTTTACCAACAATGTCTATCTCGAGATAAATCTTTGGATTATTGACTCCGTGTGTAGCGTTACCCGCCCCCGCTCCCTTCTTACCGCGCAGGCGATACGCGAGTTAAACGGTCGGCCTATACATAATAAATTATTTTAATATTAAGTTTTAGTAAAAGTATAATAAAGAAAGTTTCTCAACAAAAACACGCGTTTGTTTAACAAAAAAGAAACTATTAGCGAAATCATCATCACCGGCTGGAAAACATTCACATCGGTGCGGGTATACATGAGGATTTCCCCACGTTAAAAAAAGGGTAGGGATGCGTAAGGTAAAATAAAACATTGCAATATAAAATAAAATATTGTTATTAATAGTTTTATTTTAAAATTATTATAAAAAGATCAACACTTATATGGAAACAATTTTTATCATTGAATTTAAGCTTCTAACAAGGATTATATCCTGGTTATATTTTTATTGAACTATTCCGACGTTTCAAACACTTTATGAATGTCGAAAAGCGTTCGAAACTTCGAGTTAGTAAAATCAGTGAAATATTCACGTAAATATCATAAATTCTTAATGATTTTATAATATTTTTCTTTCATCACAATTAATAACTTTTACATCTTTTCTGCTCTAGTTAAGGTAGTCGGACACCCACGGCGACATATCGGAAGTGTATTTCACTGGGGGAATGTCGTACGGTATAACTAAACGATTTCTTGCAGTCTCGTCTAAAGGGAAGAAATCTTCATTGGTCTGTGAAAAAAATAATTAAAAACGTTATAAACAAGTTGGACGCTCATAGCTACATAGTTGTAATCACTGTTAATATACCGATAAACGGTTAGTTGGTCTAGCAACATCATTACCAACGGAAACACGTCCACTGCTGAACAAAAGGCTTCCCCCTTCAAAGGGAGGGGTTGCCATAATCCCCATGCTTGGCAGGCGTCTAGGGAATCACATTATAGGTGGTAGTTAGTTGCGTGCACAGAGGGTAGACAAACAATGTATTATTTAACGGCTTGTTTAAACTATTATAATATGTATGTTAGTATACCATTTCTTATATCCATAAGCAAGCAGATACAGGACTAAGCGGTTTGCTTCTTAATTTATAATAAGGACAGCTAAGGACTGGAACAGTTTGCCTGCGTCGGTTTTCCCGCCCGATTATAATGTGGGTGTCTAAGACTAGAGTGAATAGGCTTTTAATAAGCTAGTGTGTTTTGCCATCCTCGATTGCGTCGCCGCTTTCCATCAGGTGGGACTGCAGTCAAGCACTAGCTTAAAAGTGTTAAAAAAAAAAGATACTATAGACATAGTAATTTCCACTTAAAAACTTTTAATAACATTATTCAGCGGGTTCATACAGACAAAAGTACTTCGTCTAGGATTTCTCTAAGCAATCTTAATTTAAAATAATCTTAGTACTGACATGTTTTTAAACGTATATGTCATTAATATTAATTTAAGGATATCTGTGGTGGCACATGAACAAATAGCATAAAGCATAAATAACTCGCACATACTTTTGCCTGTTTTCTGTGCACAGCACTGGTGGTAGGTAATCCAATAGAAAGACTCTCCTGCCTGTCTTCTTGTTTTCCCTTAGTAGCCTCTTACAGACACCTAATGGGAGGGTAGGGTGCTATTCCTACCCCCCGGGTCGTCCAACGTCAGGTGAGGTCAAATATGGGTGACCGTTTAGTGGCATTTAAAGATACATGACAAGTAGTATATTTTTCATAGCACGGTTTGGCAAGCAAGATTTAAAACTATTACAGAAACGAAATGACATTTTATTTTTAATACGGAACCCTAAAGAGGATCACCATTATCATCAGCTGAACAATGTCCACTGCTTAACAAAGGCCTCCCCCATGGAAGGGAGGGGTTGTTTAATCCCCACGCTTTGCAGGCGTTTTGGGGATAGCATTAGGTATAGGAGGTAGGTAATGCAATAGGAAGACTCTGCTGTCCGCCTTCGTGTTTTGCTTTCATTGCCTCTTACGTTAAATGGGAGGAGATGGTGGGATGAAGGGATGGTGGAAAATACAAGGTGTTACAAAATACCCCGTAAAAAATATAATTAAATATCAAAGCCAAAAACCACTGATGTGCAAACCCTATTTCAGTAAAATTAAAGAGTAAACTACGCAGAATGTACCTACATTTCTACCTAATTCGCGGGATGACAAAAAATTTAAAAGACTTAACCTAACGAAACAACCTAAACGAACACGTACGTTTTCATAATAAACGTCAAATTTACAGAAATGGCTCAGTGTGCTCCGCCTTGCTCAATACATAACCTCGCTCGTCGGGATATGGCTTGTGTGGCATTTGGCTTTTGGCAGTTGTAGGATATGGATAAGAAGATTTAAAATTGACAACATATTTTTTTTCCAACTTGACATTTTTTGAAGCCAGTACTTGAGTATAATGACATCCTTGTATTGAGGTAGCAAACATTTATGAATGAGAAATAGAAAAACTATTAAAGTAGACAATTATTAGGTAAAATAGGTTCGTAGGCCTTTCTGTTAAATAATCTAGTTCCCTGACATGACAGCTTACTAGGGTTGACAAAATTTCTGGCTTTGATAATTAATTATATTTTTTACGGGGTATTTTGTAACACGTTGTATATATAATAAAAATATATAATATAAGAAAATATATAATATAGTATTACTTACAATAAATTTCGGCAGGAACAGGACACCAGCTTCATAGCTCATGATCCTGAGCGCTCCGTTGCCTTTGTTCAGCTGGCCCCAAGCCGCTTTGCTGACGTTGGCTGACGTCAGCAAATAATAGGCGGCCATCTTGTTGTCCGGTGACACCCTTGTATAGGATTTAATGTGCGGCATGGCGCGGTTTCGATTGGAAGACTTCGCTAGCCATTGACTGTAACAATTACATATATAATAATACCAGCCCTGGTTTAGGTCCCACTGCTGGGCACGGGCCTCCCCTCAAGATGAGGCGGGTTCGGCCGTAGGCCACCACGCTGGCCAAGTGCGGGTTGGCGGACTTCACACGTCATTCGAAAGCTAGTTAGGCTTTCTCAGACATGCAGGTTTCCTCACGATGTTTTCCTTCACCGAAAGCTAATAACAATCGCACAAAGACGATTCGCACATGATTAATTAAAGAAATCAGAGGTGCGAGCCGGGGTTCGAACCTGCACACCTTGTTTCCAAGGCAAGCGCTCGCCCACTGAGCTGTTACCGCATTAATAAATATAATTAAATATCACTAATTACATAATAGTCCCTATTTCCTGAACTAAGGTGTTAACCTGTATCTCAGGAGATAGTTCCTTCCCGAGTACATGAACCTTATTATATAATAACATCATTACTACATATAACTCAACCTGTAAGTTATAGTATTTTTTTTTTTAAATACTATAACTTACAGGTTGAGTTATATGACAGGTTAGTAATGATGTTATTATATACAAAAAAAATAGGAATTGATAAAATCTAATAAAAAGCTCTTGTCTGTTGAATGTAATGAAAATGGTATGGTATGGAATATAATAAATATAATTTTGTAGCTCTCACTCGGGTATGCATATTTAAATGACGTTATAATTTGTGATGTACTGTGTGAATTACACATTAAATGTTTTTTTTTTTCGTAAATACTTTAGTTTTTAGGGTACCATACTTAAATGTTAAAAAAGGAACCCTTTTGGTGCGACTTCGTCTGTCTGTCTGTCCTCCACCTCGGAGTCGCCGCCGAACTCAATAAACATCCTTGGGCCCACACCCCGAACGTTCAGCCACTCCAAGGGTTGCCCGTTGTTTAGAGCCCCGAGCTCAGGGCTGATCCCATAAACTCCTATTTAACCTATGTAACTGGGAAAAAAACCATGAACTTACTACAGGAAATCATTAAGCCACATCTGTTTGGTGTGACAATCGGCTGCGTACGGCAAGCAACCCCCTCCTAACAACCCATCATGGGACTGCTGGACATTCTCTGCAATGAAGAGGACTCTTTCATTTTATGTTCTCCTGGTACTACTCATATATACGGCATAGGAATTTAATAACCTACGGACCAGACCCCCCCCCCCCCCCTTCCACTAAGGTTAGCAGATTTATTATGTCGAAGTACGGCATAGGAATTTAAATTATTAATTTAAAAAAAAAATTACGCCCCCTCCCCCTTTCCCAGATGTGAGGTCACAGCAGCAAAGCTCGCTAGCTCCTATAATCCTTATTCGTGTAAGTGCTTTCATATCAAAAGGACACATAAGCAAAATGACTCAAACTCAGAACGACCGAAAAGCAAATCGACATACCTGTACGGTGATTAAAGTATGTGCTCCAACCCATCTCCTCCCCGCAGTAGCGTCTTTCTATTGGATTACCTAACTAAATATACTGCGATCCCTAAGACGCCTGCCTGGGGAATTACGGTAACGAGAAGGGAGGGGCCTTCTAAGGGGAGGCCTTTGTTCAGCAGTGGACGTTTTTGGCTGCTGATGATGATGCTTCTAAGGGATTTCACACAGACCGGCTCGGAGAGCAGAGCAGATTTCGATTGCAATTAAAATAGAGTTTTGGATAATTGAAACAAGGTTTATTTTTGCATTTCACTTATTATTGAGAATGCTTACGAGCCAACCAAACAAAACTCGAAAAAAAAAACTCAAAAATAGTTTCTTTCAAATAGGCTTAACGCTAGCACTTTTGAAAGGTCAGGTTAATTATTAAAAAAAAGAAGCTACCACCGGATCACAACGCGGCCTCAACTGAGAAGATCCAGCAAGAAACTCAGCGGGCTTGTAATTTTATCACGTTTTTTTTTAAACAGTGTATCATGTTACAATTAGATCAGAGCAACAGTGTGTCCTGCCGTTCAAAAGATCCAATAAGACAGAAAAAAATAATACGACGAATGTACAACAAACTAAAAAGCCAAAGGGATAGTAGTCGGACCAAGCAGCACCCGCGCACGAGTTGACTCGAGCAGCAGCCAAAGGAATTGAAATGTAAAAATAAACCTTGTTACAGTTATCCAAAACTCTAATTGCAATCAAAATCTGCTCTGCTCTCAGAGCCGTTCTATGTGAACGGACCCTAATTCATCATTTATATTGTAACCACTGTGCTGTAAACGTATTCTTCAGATCTAAAAATTTGATTGTTATTGCAACTTTTTATTATTATTTATTCATGTTAAAACAAATGGTTACAAATATCGATATACTCTAACATATCGATGGTTACAAAAGGTTGATACAAAATTAACAGCGAGAAAAATCATGGTGATTTATGTATCGGTGCTTCACTCGCTAGCATGTTTAAATTAACAGTTAAAGCGACAAGAAATACTAACCTAATGATGGGTAGATAACCTTCAAATCCGGCGGACTGGTCAGAAGTTGTGATTGGTTCTTTATCTTCGTGAAGTTGTGGAGAAAGTCACCCGTCAACCATAGCTGAGGGCAATGAAGGAATCATTTTAAACTGCGCACTTTTATTTGTCGTCTTTAGTGAGCAGGGTGGTGTCAGATTTGTTCAACTGCTCTTAAGGCTAAAGGCTTAACGACTGCTTAAAAACACGCAGTGGCTTAATTAAGCACAATAAGCTTAATTAAGAACCTAAAGTGGTCTGAAGCACGAAAATAAAGAGGATTACCCTAAATTGGCTTTAGGTGACGCCTAAAGTGGCTGAGCAAGCAATAAGTATTGGAGCCAACCGCAGCCACTTTACTAGAAAGTACTAGGGTAGCAGAAAATCAAAGACGTGATACCTACCTTAGGGTCCTTGCCGTAGCTGCCAATGCTACTAGCCTGAGCTAGCACCGGCCACCGCTTGGACTCCTCGGAGGGTATGCAGCAGTGCTGTCGCAACAACGTCCCCACCCTCGTCATCCCCCAGTCCATGTCGAAGTGCGAGCCTGGAGCCGATGCTACCAGGAACACACTACACGTGAAGAGGTGTATTTTTATATCATACGTACATTGCACGTACAGCTAAGGACTGGAATACTCTGCCTACGTCGGTGTTAAGATTAATGCGAGTGTAGAGTAAATAGGCTTTTAATAAGCCAGTATGCGTTGCCATCCTCTATTGCGTGGCGGCTTTTCGTCAGGTGGGACTGCAGTCCAGCACTGGCATTATACTGACCTACCACCTCGGTGACCTTTAAAATTCAATGAAAATACTTGTGAGGTCAAAGTGTGATGCCGGCGTTTTTGCTACCAAACTTATTATAGTCATTAACAGCCGTACTCACAAACGTCAGTTAGCGTTGCTCCTAATTAAGCCATTTGTAAATTGTTACGGTACCAGGAGAACAATACACATGAAGAGGTTCATTTTAAAATCCTTTATCTAAGACTGTATTAAAAAAATATGGTAAGAGCTGGTGTAATGCTAAAAGATCATTTAATTTTTTTCTCCTAGAACAATCCACCAGCTGGCAGACAATTGATACAAATACATTTTTTTTGTAAATACCTACATTATATATAAATATCACCCAGAAACTTGGTGGATATCGAACCCACGATCTATTGAGTACCAGTCACGTGACAAACAGCCCAATACCGTATTAATAGCCTGCGTCTTTAGTAGCGATGCTCCTACAGAATAATTGTAGTCAACGCCTTATCCAGAAGACCTCAAAACACTCACTTTATATGACTGAAGTCGCATCTCTTTACCCTGTCCACGTAGAAGGACAACTGCGGCATGTGGTAATGATTCAAGTACCGAAGGAGGGACATCTTGAACATGGTGGGGGAGTCTCCGTCGTGGGGCATCGCGTCCGGCGGCAGCTCCGGACAGGACGGACTGAACCAGAGGCTGGGGACAATAATGGCCTGTTGAGTTATGATGCCCTGGTAGTTGGAATTGTTTATTATTATTTTTTTATTTCATAATGTTTTTGTACACACAGTAAAATAAATAACTAACAAAATAATTAACTTTAATACATTATCTAAATAAAATATATACAGACATAATAATATGTAGGTACTTAATATAGTAAACATGAATACATTACTAAAAGTACCTACCATAGGGAACTCTTCGACACATTAGCAACAGAGTTAGGGCTAGGGCATGCTCATTGGATCCGAATGGTCGATGTGCGTTTCGGTGTTTACCGGGCACAAATAGCAGCCAAAAAGGATATAATATGATAACTCACCCTTGAGTTCTGTTCTCCCAGTCATCCAAATATAAATTAGCCGTCGACACAACCACACGCAGAGACCCGTCCTCGTAGCAAAGAATCATCATTTTACTGGAAGAGGTACAAAAATTATAGAAAACGTTCATTAAGCAATTTATCACTGTTTTAAACAAAATATAGGATATAATTTATAAATTGGAATCAAACTACTTTTACGGATTTTATCGCGGTTTATTTTAGATTTTACTATACCCGTGTTTCGAATGCTTTGCAGCACCCATGGTCACGAGAGGACTGATATGTTTAAGGTCCTTATATACGTAAGGACGTCTCTGCAAAATAAACCACAAAAAAATCCGTTAAAGTAGTTTGATTTCAATGTGGTATTCGCGTAAGTAAAAGACAACAATTGACAACATTATATAATTTATAGATTAACTAGCGGTTCGCCTCGGCTTCGCACGGGTGAAAAAAATGTATTTACACTTAATCGGATAAGGATTAATGCTGTATTGCTTGAAATTGCTTCATAAATGTAAAGGATAGGATTAAGCTGTAAGAGAATGCGTATACAGGGTGGGACAAACGAAGTGGACACGGAGGAGAAATACTTTAAATAGGTAAAATATCGAAATTCACTATTTTTTTTTTAAATTATAATAACGTCATCCAAACATTTAAAAAAAAAGCTTACCTGAGCCGGTAATCAAACCAACTAAAATTAAAAAAATGATTTAGCTATTGGACTATTTGATAGGGTAAACTCCCTATATTCGTGTTGGTCTTCCATCGCATCGGATCGTGAGAGTAAATGAAGAGAGAGTGCGCTTGTGTCTACGCAAGTACTTATGCACTATAATATCTCTCGCGTAGGATCTTGTGAAAGATTGGCCGCTCGCTGTGTTCATATTGGCCGGGCGGACATAATTATTATAGCTCCTTTGAAGCCACTTACGTATGATGTTTGCCGAAGGGAGTGGCCATGTTCACTAAATGAGCATCTACATGAGGTTTTTTCTTGTTGATATTCTTCAAGTCAGAGCAGTCTTCACCGTAAAGTATCGTTAATTTCTTCTCACTGTGAAACCAATTTTCTAAATTAGTAAAATATATAATAGTGCACTATTTATGCAGTAAAATAAAAAATATTAATAAAATGTCTACCTATATCCGGCGAAATAGTACTGAGCAAGCAGCCATCCGATTTCAACCATAAAATTAATTTGCAATGAGCATTTTAATTCCCCTAAGCTGTGATCCAATATTTCTGTAATAATAAAAATTATAATAGGTCAAAGAGATGAAATACATAGGCCATAAAACGGCCTTTGGAAATTATTATGTACAAATGGGTCTATTCCTACGTAGGTTAAATGTCTTTATAATAGGCACACTATTAACCTAAACCTATCTTAAAAGAATGTAAAGTAGAGTACACTGAAAAAGCGTTCTCGGATAGTGGAGTACTATTTGTATACCCTTGTCTTTACAAGATCAAAGTGGAAACAATAAATTTATGAACACAGAAGTGATGGCTGATCCGTGGCCAGCCAAAGACAATCTCACCTGTGTGGCATACGGTGGCTGGTCGCCCGGAGCACGGTAAATTAAAAGGCAGGGAAGCTTCTCAAATGTATATTAAATCAATTAAAAATTATATTATTTATTTATTTATTTTATAATTTTTGTACACACAATGAAAGTACAGGAAAACGGAAATATAGGAGAGAATAGTACAAAGGCACAGCTTATTTCTAAAGAAATTTCTTCCAGCAGGCCTGCGAGTGGAAAGTTGGAAGAAAGAAATGGGACGTAGTGTGTAAATGAAATAAAAATAAGTAGCAAAATATATATTTTTTTTAAATATCTTGGGACAATCCACACATGGTCATCCGATCCCAAACTAGGCAGAGCCTGTACTATGGAAACCAGACAACTGATACTAATACTTATATACTTTTTTTTTTGTAAATACATACTTAAATACATAAACAACACCCAGACACTTGGCGGGAATCCAACCCACGACCCATCGGTTAGCAGGCAGGGTGTCTTAAAATGATTAAATAAATATATTACAAGGGCATTTCTAATGTTACTTTAATGATTAGATTTCAAATGTGTCATCTGTTAGTTCCTTATGGAAATCCAGTTAAGAACCGAACCAAAGGCCAATTTCTCATGAATCGACCGAGCAACCTCTTTGGTCACCTACAAACTGATTGTCTGGGAGTTGGGTGGCCATGAAAAAAGTTGGCCCTGTGCCTCTCTCCTCATCTCCTCAGTCGAGTCGGTCTTCCGTCACATAGGATTGTTAAATCTAACAAAATCTTACATGTTGAATCCATTAAACCGTTTAGGCTACAGAGTATTCTATAATATACTCCAAAAACATAATCAGTTTAAAATGTTACAATATGTACCTTGAAATGTAATAGAATATGGTTGAGAATGTGTTTCCCTCGCCGATTTGATGGTTGTGTAGAATATGTGATAGGGGGCGCTCGCCGCGTGCTTCTCGGCCATCTTGCCTTTAGGCCGTACTACCGTCAAATAGTCTTCAACTCTACGAGTCGGTGGCACTATGGGTCTATAATCTGAATCTGGAAACAATATCTTGCTGATATCCTAGTAAGAGAAATACAAGAGGGGCTGTGATGGGGAGATAGTAATTTTGGAGTTACTGGACGTTTGTAGTGTTACAGGTTACCGGAGGGCTATAATGCGACCCCCACGATAGGCTCAAAGACAAGCCACTGAGGAGGGGTACCTGGTGCAGATCCCTCCTATTTGCCAATGCAAAACAACCTCGTGGGTTTCAGTGGAGAAGTGAGTATGAGTGAGTGTGGAAGTCTGACATACTCCAGTCTGACATACCTAGAGTTGAGTTTTCCCCCGCGAGAACAAAAATTGGTGAAAAGTACAAGGAGTGCATAAACAACACAATATTGTTGGTTTTCTAGAGTTGAATGGTACAGGTCCCAGCACAAATACTACCACTAACAAACATGAAAACTACTAGGAACCCATAAACAAAAGAATATGTTTACCTCTCTTTTTGTCTACATTAATAGGCAATTTGTTTCTCTCCTGACCTCTTACTTCTGAATTAAGAGATAATTTTTCAGTATCCTTTACACTTTCTGCAGTCCTGGTTGGAGAACCTTTCAGTGATGCTTGTGATAAAGTATTCTGACTAGAGCTGTAATTATTGTAACAGACAGATTATTTTCAAATAAAATTAATTGCAAAAAACCATCTGGTGTATGCAAAAATTCTTTGCATGTTTAGTGTTTTTTTTAGTATGTTTTTATCCATTTAAAAAACCTCACATACCTGCTCTCTACATTTTCAACTTTATTTCTAGGCACATACAGCTGTTTCTCCATGATCACATTCAACTGGTCTAAAATCATTTTCTTTTGTGCGCTGTACTTATCAGGTACTTGGAAACCTCCACTTGTGTGTGAATCTATTATAGCTTCCACTGTAAATAAATAAATATTTATTATCATTGTTATTTTTATATGTGTAGGTAAAATACCTACACATACATATAAAAAAACAATGAAAATTTACATAATAGACTAAATAATTACAGTTTATTTACAAATATACATAAACTAAGTAAAAAGCTTCCTCTAAGTCATTATTTATATTTTATTTTCCTTTCACACCTGGACTTTTAAAAGGAATGAAACTGCTGAAAATATGATATAAACAGCAGTGGACTCCAGCAAGTGTAGGGACTATTGTAGATACAGGGAAAGATTTCTTAATTTTTATGAGTGCCCACTCATTTTGTAACACTGGTGCGAATGGCTCAGGGGTGTTATGAGGTGTGCTGTGCTTTCTCCAAAAGTACTTGCGGTGTTATCTCTTTAACACTGTGACCCCAGGAGCTTATAGATAGCTCTATCAGCTTCTTTCTAGACTGCCAATTAAGGCAAGCCAGAGCTAATAGTCAGCACTCGGCCAACAAAGACATGCCGAGGTGGGAGCCCTGACTGACTCTCTGGAGCTGAGCTGTTGGTGGGTATATTAATATTCTTATTAAATTTACTGAACCATTTATTAAACTTGACAGTGGTAAAAAATGCTGACCATTTCCCAAAGGCCGCTCTGTATATTTGATTGCATTTTGTTTGTGGTGGTAGTGACTGCAAGCAAACTTTTTCCAATTTACGTTTTCTCATTATTACTTGATAATATAATTTATTTTACAATTTTTATTTAACTTCCAGATACTGGTGAAATCATCAATAATTGATGGAAGCCAGAATTTTATAAAAGAAGAATATATTTACTAACTTTTATTTAAATAAGAGTATTTAAATAAACAATTTTACTATCTATACTCTATTTAGACAACTAAACATGGCCAGGTTAGGATCAGAAAGTTTTACTTAAACAAATTTATAAGTGTATAGTTTTTTTTATATTTTGACTAGCTGATATCTTGTGCAACGCACTGTTCAGCAGGCTTAGCGCGATTTGCCAAGGCTTCGTAATCTTGACAGTTTGGTGTGGAGTATGACGTAGTTATCGACATAGAAATGTCATTTTCGGTATTAGCTAGGTCGATAACTACGTCATACTACACACCAAACTGTCAAGATTACGAAGTCTTGGCAAATCGTGGTAAGCCTGCAGGTAGGTATCACCACAGTGTCAGATATTCTAACCCCAAGCAGCGTTGTGTGTGTAAATATTTCTGTGTTCCCAGTGTGAAGAGCACTGTAGTTAGTGAAATTACTGGACACAAGAGACTTAACTAATGTCTCGAGTGACGAGCGGCAGTCAGTCCTGCTGTCTATAGACAGGCTTACTTTTGGGCGAATGTATGGCTTGTCAAGTCAATAAGTTGAAAAGTTTTCAAACCTAAAAATAAAAACTATTATAACTTACAATGTGGATGACAAAACTCTCTAAAGTGCGCAGGGTTAAGCCTATAACATTTATCACCGTAAGAACACTCTGTTTTGACTCTTTTAGCGGTTTTATCATCTGAAATATGGAACGGTTCTTTAGAATTAATTGCACCCATTTTTATAGAACTATGGAATATCTATGTGTGAATACCTTCCATGGTTTCTTTTCGTTTCTTGGATGCATTCATGGTGGGTATTAAGATTACTTGTTTTGTTTTTTAGATATTAAAGTTTATTTGATTTAAACAGATTTAATGCTTCGTAAACAAACACCATTCATTTTCTGGCCGACCGATCCTATTTTAATTATTGGACCATAGAGTACAGCAAGGTGTTGCAATCATTTAAAAAAAATCCCCCCTATAAACTCAAGCCAGACAGAATACCCTAAAACTAAAAGCTCAGACTAAAAGCCCACAACAAAAAAATATGTTCGAGTAATTTTAATACTCAGAGCATATTCAAAAGTTCAAAATTCAACATTTTTGAACCTCAGTTTTGAACATACGATAATTTAAATATTTACAACTATATAAGGCACGTTCAAAAAGGGCCATGAGTAACAACAGCCCAAAGGAGATGTTCCATTTTGGGCCACCACTATGTACACTACATGGAAAAATAGGAAAAACATAGGAGAGTTTCATAAAAATACTTGTAAATTAATTTGAAGCAGAGTACAATTGTACATAAATGATTACTTATGGAGTTATTTGGTATGTTCACCCTGTTTTTAGGGCAGCCATGACAGTTGCGTTTGACATTAGTTTACTACTTGACAGTTTATGCTATAGGTGTGACGTTTCGTAATAGATTGTTTACGCGAGTACATATTATATTTCGGTGTTTTTAGTGATTTAAGTTTACGAACATTAATTGATTGCTTCTTTCTTGGCCCGGGGCTTTACGGTATTGATTATCAGCTGTCATTTGGATTGGAATCAGTCGTATGAGTGCAATTTCACAACAAGTTCTATTGCAGGTATGTTCAGTTGTTGTCAAAATTATATTTAAGGTACGTATTTCCGGTCCATCATATTACTGTGTGGTGTTGCTACAGTAGTATTATATTCTCTTTTGTGTTGCTCTCCTTGACCAAGATATCTTAAATGTACAAGAAAACGAAGCAATATTAAAAAAAGAGAACATTACAAAACAGTTACTATATTGCATAGTTATATATTCATATAGTGTACATGGTGCTGGCCCAGGCTCCATACATTTCTGGAACAACTCCTTTAGACTAAATATTGCGATCAATCAAAATAATTATCTTTTCTTTTCTCAAATTATTTCATATATATTTTATGTATTCACAATACCCATCAGCAACCCAAAGTAATCCACTGCTGAACAAAGGCCTTCATAAAAGGGAGGGGTTACCGTTGCCATAATCCCCACGCTTACGCAGTCGTCTTGGGAATCACAGTATGTGGTAGGTAATCCAATAGAAAAACGCTGCTGCCCGTCCTTCATGTACTATCTAGTCGACTCTTACAGTCATCCAACGGGAGGAGATGGATGGGTGTTATTTCATACCCGAACACGCCACGGGTAAGAACACTGTTTTAAATAAACTTCGGAATATGCTCTGATCAAATCTTGCAGAGTAATGTTTTGAGGGCTTTTAAGGGTATTCTGACATGAGTTTAGGGGGAAATTTTTCAAATGATTGCCACATCTTACTTTACTCTATGGTTCAATCATTAAAATAGACGGCCATTGTTTTTTAGTAGATTGTGGTTTGTTGTATTTACACATTTTGTATTTTTATTATTAGTCCTATAATTAAATGGTATTATTGGATAGGCAGGCGCTATTTTAATATTTACTACACAACACGAGCAGACGTCCTACTATACGTTCCAGGTGAAATACATTATTTTACTCAGGTAAGTTAATCTGCGCTCTATTCCTATGTTTTACTATAAATTCTAATTTTCTGTGCAATGTTCTTATTTTTTTCCCCGTTAGAACCTTCTTCTACAAAAAAAATAAATGGCTGAAATCAGTAAAGTCCTTCTCAAGCACCGCTTTTTATATAATAATATAATTATAGCTTTAAGCTTGTGATTGACTGTATTTACCATACAGTCAATCACAAGCTTATGATGCCATCCTGGATATTATACAAAACTGTCTATAAACATTTACAGTAAATATAAAAAATAAAATTCTTAACACTATTATTATTTAGGGAGGAGATAGTATCTACATATAAGGATTTAATTAAATGTCTGTATTGGTTGGAGTTAACACCACCACCAGACAAACAGAAATGTATATGTACACAATGTCATACAAATGCTTCTCCTGGGTGGAAATCAAAGCTAAAACATATTAGGTTGCTTGTTTACAGTGTTGCCAGATCGGCCCCTGGGGTGCCGATTCTCGGCCTTTTCGGAACTATGTCGGCCTTCGACTGCCATCGGCCCTTCATCGGCCTTTAAGCCTCCGACAGCCAATCCATCGAAATCATTGATTCGGTTTCTGAGGTTCGGTTGACCAATTCCTATTGTAAAAGCATAGTACTTTAGTATAAAAAGAAATAGACATAAGTCATACGTTCAAAACAAAATTAAAGATGGGCTCCCGTAAAACAGAAAAACGAAAATTATGGAAAAAAAAATAATTTTACATTGCTTTTCCCCGATTTCTACTGTACCGTGATCTGTACCGTTTCTGATGGTGAGGGCTCCCTCCAAAAACAAGGGAGGACCCCCTTGGTATTTACGCATATTAATAATTTTAATTCATAAAATGAGGAAAATTTCCTCAAAGTAAAAACTTAAAAATCTCGAAAATGGGGGAGCTCTGCAACTTTCCCTTTTAGAGGGGGGTTGGGGGGTTACACCTCCCCCCCCGCCTCCCATAAACCCCTTCCCACCCCTCAATTCGACGGACGTCAAATGGAAAGTCATACTTCGGCCTTTACTGCCTAAAATCGGCCCCTGCCAGCACTGCTTTCGGCCCTTTCTTAAATTGCCTGCTGGCAACACTGCTTGTTTATCAGGTAATGATAACCAGCATCTCTAACCATTACACCATTATGGCCATCAAAATTAAATGAATTATTTAAATGGACCAGAAAAATAGTGTGTTTTAACATGTTAAACACTAAGTCACCCAAGGTACTCCCTAGCGAGGGTATTATGGCATCCCCTCCCTACTAAGTGCCTTTGTGAGACAGCAGCCCACATGCTACTGAGTTGCCCATAGGTCGCAACATACAGGGCTAAGTACTTCAGAAACCCGAGTACTCTGCGAGAGATTGTCAGTGGCATTAAGCGCCTGCTAGCCTTTCTCGAGGAGTTGGGGTGGATCAAATAAATTCATTCCCACGCACGCACGCATAATACGCGCTTCGATATGGAGTTGCGGAAACCAGCCCGTTATACCAATACCAATAAGGGCCTTTGTTCAGTAGTGGACATGGTGGTGATGATGTAATACCAGGTGTCCAACAAACAATGGCTTTTTATTTTTATGTGATGTGCCCTTGTGTAGGCTTAACTGCATTAATTAAAACTATCATATGATCATGATGTGGCCTCAATGGAGATCTGGCATGAAAATTGGCGGGAGAGTAATTTTTCCTCTATTGGGTCAGGCTCTGTATTCTCCCCTACTTCTGACTACATGATTGGCGGACGTGACTGCTGCTTCTCTAGGTTGCTCAGTCTATGGCTCTATGTAACCCTTCTGTAGGAATATCCCCTGTCTTATGAATGAAACTTTAAACTTAAGAGAAATAGATCAATATTTATCCAACTGTCGCAGAAGGAGGGCTATGTTTTTCGAGAGTATGTATGTATATATGTCTGTCTATTACCTTGGCACGACAACAGCCCAAACAAAACAAGTTGAAATATAATGTGTATACTAAATATTTTATGTATACATACAGGATGTTACAAAATACCCCGTAAAAAATATAATTAATTATCAAAGCCAAAAGTTTTGTCAACCCTAGTAAGCTGTCATGCCAGGGACCCAGATTATTTAACAGAAAGGGCTATGTACCTATTTTGCCTAATAATTGTCTACTTTAATAGTTTTTCTATTTTTCATTCATAAATGTTTGCAACCTGAATACAAGGATTGTACTATACTCAAGTACTGGCTTCAAAAAATGTCAAGTTGGAAAAAAAAATTTATTTATCAACTGAATAATTATGTTGTCACTGTATCAATTTCAAATGTGTTGACGTTTATTAAGAAAAAGTAAGTGTTTGTTTAGGTTGTTTCGTTAGGTTAGGTCTTTTAACATTTTTGTCGTTCCGCGAATTAGGTAGAAATGTAGGTACATTCTGCGTAGTTTACTCTTTAATTTTACTGAAATAGGGTTTGCACATCAGTGAAAATAATAATATTATTTAATTATATTTTTTACGGAGAATTCTGTAACACGTTGTATATGAATAATGTAATTTATGACCCTTTTGTTTGTTGTCAGTCTGGCTTTTGTGATTTTTAACCGACTTCAAAATAAGGAGGAGGTTCTCAATTCGACTGTATATATTTTTGTTTTATAATTAATACTTGTTGCAGTAACATGGATCCTTTCACGTCATGTCCATACAACGCGTCGCACCGCGTGCCTCGTTCTCGGCTACAGGGGCACATCATCAAATGCCAGAACAACTACCCACCGCTCATGGTGTGCCCATACAATGCTACCCATAGGTTCCCAGGTAATAATAATGTCCTCCTGGCCGATACAACCATAGCTGCCAACCTATCACTAGAAAAGCCACGTGAGATATTATAGTGCACAAGTGTTTGCGTAGTTACATGTGCACTTTCTCTTCCTTTACTCTCACAATTGGATGGGACGGAAGACCGGCACAATCTGGGAGAGTACAGACGCAAGATCGACTTTTTACATGTCCATCCGGCGCATGGATCATCTTACTTTACAGACCATCATGTGATCCGCCTGCATTGTCCTAGCCAGTAAGGTACAACTACACAAAGTTTTTGCTCTCTGCGTTATTTGAATCTGCGACCTTCGGATTGCAAAGCGAGTGGTAAGCCGCTGCGTCACGGAGGCTACCATCACGGAGTACCATCCTCTAATTAGCACGTTATGGCATTGATTTAATCTGACTTCCTCTCTGCTGGTCTCGTCAAGATTCGAGATCACAACTTACATAAGGATAACACGTGTGGTATAGATTATCCTTCGGAGTCGCTGAACGTTTAGGGCGTGGGTCCTGGACGTCCATTGAGTACGGTGGCGACTCCGTGGAGGTCGGTGGCGGGGCTGTGACAGGTTCCCGGGGGGATATAATGCGCTCCCAGGCTGCGGCGGCTCATAGACAAGGCGCTAAGGGGCACTGGGTCGTCTCGGGGTCTTTGTAACACTATTCTCTCGAGAACAATAAAGATAGTGTTACATATTATGCTGTCAAACATCGTAAACATTGTTGTGTTCGAGTGTGAATCTCATCATAAATTGATTTAGTGTGTCAAAGTAGCATAAACTAAAACAATAGTAGTTGGGTAGTAGGTCCCTTGGTCAAGAGGCAGTCCATGTAGGTATCACCGCCGCAGGGGCGTAGCTACCGCCGTATCAGCCGTATTAATGATACGGGGCCCTCGGGTTACAGGGGGCCAGCCCTTGCCTAACATGTGTAAGCAACAATTCGTAAAATCCATGTTTTCACATAATCTCTTAGGCCGTACCATCATTTGGGCCCCAACAAATTTTGATACGGGGCCCATCTAAGGCAAGCTACGCCACTGCACCGCCGTGTTGATATTTGGCAGCAGTATGTAAATATTGCTGTGTTGCGGAATATATAACGCCTGCCCATGACCAATACAGTGCTACTCACATCTTTGTGATAGCACATAGAAGTGGCCAGTGCGGCAGATTACTAACATTAGCATTAGCTCAATACTTTGAGATATTAAATAGAAAGTCTCAGTAGCCTTGTAAATTCGCTAGGTACAGTACCCTTCAAACTGGATCACAGTAATGTTTACAACTTACTGCTTAGCGGTATAACACTTGATACTGTGTAGGTAACCATTTAGACGGCTTCCTGCAAAGGTGACCTACCTCCAGTACAAAAATATTAATGACAGGGTACCTCTCCTATAATATACAGTCTGTAAAAAAACCTTTTTGGATCACTGGAGGTATTTATTCGGTAATTTGTACTAGTAACACGAATCCAATCTTGTATCGCTGGTACAAGTTACGGGAAAAGATATGCGTATAATATCGCGTCCATCTGGGGATGGATAATACGACCATTCGACCTTGTGTGCGAAATGACGTTCCCAGTTGAATGTATATTAGGTGATTAGAAAAGTGACTGTGATTAATCTTATAAATAATTATTAGAGCGGTTTGACAACTATTCGGTGTAATCGCGTCGAAACATGCGAACGAGTAGGTATCTCCGCCCGCGCTGTCGCCGCCTGTACCAGAGGTTAGCGACCCAATATTTACAAGTGGTGTTTTATTTTGTTTACGTCTTCCTGCTGTATAGTTTATTCGAAAATAACAGATTTTAAATTTTTATGTAAGGATTTATTTGACGGTTTCATAATGTTCCTATGTAGCGGTATTACCAGATTTTTAATTAATTGTCGTATTGTCTTCCCCACATTGTATACGTATGTGTAATTATATTAATACACTGAATAATACTCCCCGTGATCCAACATGGTTTCTGTTACACACTGTATAACAGATTGATTACTTAACTGATTTTTGAATAACATTTCAGACAGCCAAATTAAAGAACACTGCAGCAATTGTCCTGACAAAGAGGCGTTATATCCGGAACGATTACCAAGGACTCATAAAAACGCAAAGGGTGATATTATTACCCCGAAACCAATACATCAGAGAGATTATTTACCGGAAACTGATCCAAATCATGAATGCTGGGACGACTGATCAATTAACATAGTATTTAGTAAATTGTTGCTGGATTTACAACACTGACATCTGTAAAAATTGAATTTAAACGTGTATTGTATGATTAAGGAATTTGCTCATTACCCGGAACCATACCATGACAATGATAGAAGAAAAAAACATTTATAAGAATTAATAACAGCTCCTACTAATCGGTTCCGTCCCTTCCAAAACTACATCGTGTTATGATCAGCCCGACGCGATAACAGTTTCGCGAGTAAGTTTAGTACCAGAACAGGCGTACCCACAGCGGGGCTGGTACCTCTCCCCACTGACTTGAGGCTAAAAAATTATATTATTTACTTTTATTTAGATTTATGAAACAGCTGCTTCATATTTTATTTGCAAAGCCCTGCTACATTGAACGATCCTCAACACTATGCAGAGTAAAAACTTGGTTATCGTCAACAGTGACCATAGTGCCGTGAGTGTGCAAAAGAAAGGAGGTTCTAGAATCTCAAACTAAAGAACCGAATTTTGCCAGAATTCTCGCAGATTATTATTGTTGTTACTTATATTGTTAAAAAAAGCATTTTTAATTATTTAGTATGTACATCAGTGCATATAATTTGCCTAAGGGTGGGGCAAAATTAATGAAATTTAGTGAACTAATTTTCCTCAATTTTGTCCCATCCTTAGGTGGTATGCAAGTGCGCAATGCGTTCACTAAGGTTACTGAAGACATTATAAACGGGCATAAAACTTTCTTGATACGTGCTTTCTTTATGTGCGCAGTTGTTTTCTCGTCTTACTATAGCATGGTTATTATATGCTCCTGGGTAGTCCTAAGCATTGTAGATACTTGCCGATACTGTGAAAGTGAAAAAGAGTCAATGCTTCACGTATTCTGAGGGTGCGACGCTCTTGCAAGATGTAGGATAAGTAATCTAGTTCACCAAGCAATCGTAACCGCGGCGTTACGATGCGTCAGCAACAGAGTAAGGGCTAGGGCATGCACTCATCGGGCCCCACTTATAGCTGCTAACAATAGTATAAAATGGTCCAGGGTAATGGGCGGACGCCTTCATGCAGAAAATTAATTAATTTTCCTGTAAGTACATGTATTACCTGATCTTACATGTATTATTTGGCAATTAGGTCAAAAATGATTCTGTGTCCATAAATATGTTAACTGTATGTAAAATACTGTTACGCTAAAATTAAACCCTTTCTGGTGCTATTTGTCCAAAGATTGTAGTGTTACTAGTTTGTTTGGATATTTTGATATCATTAAAACAATCCCTGTAATACTAAATTTTATTACGGCACTAGGCCAACAACATTATCCTTTTGCGCGCTCACCGAATCCATAATGTTGGAATATTTTATTAAAAAACTGATAGAACTAATAATCTGTGCTACATAACATGGTACAGGTGATATTTTCACCTTAGTATTATAGTTGTACTGTATATATCATAGTCGCAGTATACGTAATCATTAATAACTGGAGTAAATTAAATAGATTTACCGTGCTTAATTCTTATTGTCTACGAATAAAATCAAATTAAAACTGCTGTCGGGTGACAGCAGTTTTAATTATTATTTAAGCAAGACTACTAGAACTGGACCTTGTTTGATTTTTTTTAATATGTTGACCTAGTGCCTTAACAGCCAATTAGATATTAATGTATTTAACCTAATCTAGAGACTAGATATACAATGTGTTAACGAATAAACGCAAAACCTGAAACTAGTTTGTTCCGTATCAAGAGCAGAGTTGATTTCACTACTTTTTAATGTAGGTTAATTTTCACTGAGTATATTTCTACTTTTTTTCATGCCGGGTAGAAAATTTCGGCTGTCTTACTAATGCGGAGCCGGTAAGAGGTTATTGATCTCCAGCGAGTGCATACGGCAACGATACGCATAGAGTTCTGAACAAACAGAGTGGATACGATATTAAAATTGTACAAATATCTTCGACGATAATAGTGTGCTAGATTAATAATTCAAAATTAAGTGGGGATAAAAAGTAAGGGTGTTGAGATTTTGCGTTATTTCATTAACACGTTGTATACGCCCAAATTTTTGTTAAAATCTGCTTGACGGGTGAAGTTAGGATCTTTTTTAAATAGATATAATTTATGTATCTTATATAATGGCTAAATTGGCCGTTCATTTTTAAAGTTCGTTGAATTTTATTTTCGTTACTTAATTATTAAGTTAAAAATGTGTAGGAACTGATTTGATGTGATTTTCTTTATTCAATATAAGCTAAGGGCCGCGATCCCACCCGATGATAAGTGGCGATGCAGCAGTGGATGGGTGCGCACTAGTGTATTAAGAACATTATGATAGCAACCGTGTGTGTCAGCAGTAAAAAAGTCGAGCGCTGATACCCCAGTCGCCACAGCGCAGCAAGTTCTCATAGAGCGTTATTTATTTAGAAAACAATTGGTATCTAGGATGATCTGAGGTCTGACGTCTGATCTAGAATAAATCTGTGTTACAGGAGCTGTGTAAATGTACTAAGCAATTTTTTTACTAAGATTATCTGCCACATGTCCATGAAAGTGGGACACCTGTTTAAAGGATGAAAAGACATATCATTAGACTGAAGTAAAAAAAAAAGTCGCCGTTTCATGTGTGGTCTACATCATGTCGCATAAAAGCAGCTTAAACACGTAAAACACTTGATATTTTGAACGGCCATAACGTTCATTATCACCCTTTCATCCCAGATGTCCCATTTACATGGACACGCGGTATTATTATCACAGTTTGTCATTCGCGTAGACCGCGAACCTAGTATAAAAATCCTAAACATGTTTAATTTCAACTATATCAATGGAACGCTATGCTGGCCGCCCTGACGCCCGTCATGTTTCTTTTTCTTCGCTACTTTACAATTTCCCCTAACCAACGAAAACGAAAGAAAAGCAAACACGATAAACGTCAAAACAGCCACTATAGCGGGTGATATAGACTTATTTTTGCCTATAATACTAATTATTATATTACATTTATATGTATGTTAGTTATAAGTGAAATAAAAGACTCAGGTGTATTTTACACATGTTTAAAACGTGAATGTCTTTTTCTTTAACTCATTTATAAAAGTAGGGTGGCACATTATTTCAGCATCAAGGGACGAATGATAAGGTTAATAATTTTATAAATGACAAAAAAACATTGGATTTTTGCCCTTACATTATGATATCACTCTATATAGTTGTCTCACTCTAAAAATATTAATACCCCATTTCAGCCTCTATTACAAAGAATGTTTTTTTTTTCTTTTATTTTGGTAAAAAAAATCTAAAATTATTTCTAATCGACAGCATTCGTTGTTGCTGAAATTGGTGTGACCGACAGCCAGACTAAGTCGCACCTTAAGGCCATAATTCTTTACAATTAGGTACGGAAGCCTTAAAAAGGAGAAAAATATGCGTATGTATTTATGAAAATACGGAACACATATCCCGGGCGGGACTGCATAAGATATACAGGTCGTCCCAATACTGGTTTTAGCAATGACAACAGGGAAGTGTTGAAGGTTCGACGCGAGGCTGGACCGTACCTGATGGAAGTAGACATTGCTGTTCCGATGTGAAGGGCACTGTAGTTGGTGAAATTACCGGACACTAGGGATACTTTAGTGCCGCGCAGCAGGGAAATGCTGTCTTTAGGCCGGCGTGTCGCTTACTATCAGGCAAACGTCTTGCTTTTCTCGTCACTAGGTAAAATAAAAAAAAAACTGCTGGTCTTTATTCTTTTCTCCTCACTTCTTCTTATTGTAAATTTAAACTTAATTGCTTTCCACAACACAACATCTAATACATCACCGGCATACGGCATCATAGCATGCATGTTAGAGTTGAAAATGGTTCGACAGATTTAAAAAAAAAACGATCAAAAAAAAAATTACATGTATGATGCAAAAATGACGTGCAGATTAAAAAATCGAATAGCGTATTGTAAATATTTATTTAACATATTACATAGATTACATTATAATAGGGTTACTATATAAACCAATGTCGTTTTCAATCCAATCTAATTTTGTATTAGAGCAAACAAGTGACGCTGTGGAATTAGATCAATATTGATTTCAAGAGTACCCCTAAAATTAATACAGTTCTCATTTCTATTGACTTAACGATCTACTCTGACGGGTGGCTCGGCGTTGCCGCTCTTAACGACTTTTCTAAATTCTTGAGAGCAGGTGTTATGGCACTACCCAAGTCTTCTACCACACTCGACAGATACACTGAAAGAGATAGCATACAATTACTATGTGATAGGTGACTTGTGCAAGAATCCTAGATACGTATCACTGCAGTGTCAAAGAATCTGCCAATGTGTAAACATTGTTGTGATCCGATGGTGGCACTGTAGCTGGTAAAAATTACCAGACACAAAAGACTTAACAGGTCTTGGGTGACAAAGAAGAAAAAGAATCCCATATTACGAGTGCATTACAGGAAATAAAATATGTCTAAAATCTTCTACGCACAAATATAAGCTATCTTATATAGCGTCCATGTACTTTATTTTTTTCTCCGATCATTGGTTTAGAATCTTCCTACTCAAACAACGTTATTCCAGCAGGATTAGTTTTTCGGCATTTTTTCCAAAACGACTAGTTTTAGTTAGCGCAGTCATAATTTAATTATTTGTTGATCTTAATTCACTCTAGGAACTATTTTATTGCTAGGGATTACCCTATAATTAATCCCCTACCCTATAATTAGTCTATAATTATGGCTAGAATGATATGGGAGTGCTAATATCATTCTAGCCATAATTATAGACCACCTTAGAATACTCTGTTATTCTGTCCAAAATTGGACACTGGCTAAAATTGACCCCTATGGCAGTCAGACCAAAATTAAGGCCTATTCCCAGTAGTTCTACATTTAGTTCTACATGTATGACTACTAAGAAAAAAAAATCCTGTTAGTTCTAGACTCATGTAGAACTAGTAAGAATGCATTAAATATTATTTTTTCATTCCTAGTAGTTCTACACGATGACGTACTGCAAAAAATATTACATAAACTTTATTAGTGAGTGTGCTAGTAAACTTATAAAGGATATTTTTTTCTTCAAAAATTTGATATTGTGTGCTTTTTTTCCTCTAATTCATTCTTATCAGATATAAGAAAAATATTATACCAGAAGTACTAGGACAACAGAGGGCACAAAGAGGTTTTCATCTCTCTTCTGATATCATGTTACCCTTACCATTTCTTACCTTAGGTTCGTACATACCGGGGTACTGGCATCACCTCCTCGAGTGCCCGGTCCATTGTAATTCCAGAGAATACGTCCAGAGGAAGGACAATGGACTTGGGACGTTGTACACTGGGCACCGGGTAATATCTCCACTCTGAGGTGGCCAGCTGTTGCTCGGTGGCGAAGCCTTAGGGGGGGGGGGGGTCTGAACTGCTGTTCCCGGTATATGAGTGCCGGTTGAGCAGCAGAAAGGCGCAGGGGGTTGTATGGTCATAACACTGAACAAAATTGACACCTTTACTTCACGCCGCAAAATCCTGGATTCGGGCTCATTTTAAAGAACCAATCATTCTGTACAATGAAGAAATTCTTACAATTTGTGTTCCCGGTGGGGTGTCCGGGTAAAAATAACACCTTCACATCTGTCCCCATTAGGTGTCGTAAGAGGCGACTAAGGAAAATAAGAAGACGTGCAGCAGCATCTTCTGGTTAATATCCAACTCCAATCTAACCCAACAAGGGGTACATACATAGGAACATAGGTTCAGCAGTGTGATGATAAACTATTTTTGATACTTACCAATATCATTGAGGCAACGTTTAGTCCCCAGAGCGTCCATGTTGCGTATGTTCAATATTTTCTCAGCGTACACTTCGCATGTGTGCGTGCAAACCTAAAAACATTGGCTACGTTTTTATGTTACCCTGGTACATGTAATGGAACTGTGATATTCAGTTAGGTCAAAATTACAATGATATAAATAAATGATGACTATGTCGAGACAGAGCCAATATTTGACAAGATCAATACGCAGGAGATTTCTTATATTGCACAAGTGCTTGCGTAGACACAAATGCACTCTCTCTTCCTTTACTCTTACAATCCTATGGGACGGAAGACCGACACGACCGAGAAGAGGTCTGGCGCAGGACCATGGATTGACGGGCCCGTTAGTTTACTGGTTGCTACCCGATGGGTCGTGGGTTCGATTCCCACCAAGTATCTGGGTGTTATTTATCTATTTAAGTATATATTTACTAAAAAAAAATATATAAGTTGTCTGGTTTCCATAGTACAGGCTCTGCCTAGTAGGGATCGGATGACCGTGTGTGGATTGTCCCAAGATATTAAGATATATTATCTTCTTATTTTCCAGACAATCCAGTAAGGAACAACTACACAATGTTATGTGAACCTGGTACAACTAGTATTTCAGTCTGCACTCTAGGGTGGGTCAGACCCCCGATTTATGACTGAACTGCTCACCTCAGACAAGAACTGCAACGGCGCCTGCTTCTCCGATAGATGCATTTCCAAATGCTGGGGCAGAGTCATTAAGTATTGACCGATCTGAAAATAAACCATTATACAAATTACCATTATTTGCAATGCGTAAATTTTGCATACAGTACGCGACAGGTTGGCATGGCAATTGGGGAGGCCTAAGACTGCGCGGGTATGCGGGGTGTCCTGTCCCCTGCGTCCCAACTCATACCCCACGACCCGATAACCCAACCCGATCGCCACGTCCACCTTCTTTTTTTTTTTTTCTTTTTTTTCGGAATTATAGACACTGTTGGCCGCAGATGGCCATTACAGCTTCACCGGACAATAGGAGGCGAGCGCTTGAAGCGCTCTAGCCTTAATGCCACGTCCACCTGTCGGGTATTGTCATCGATATATTATTTAAACTAGATTAGCTGTTACGGACCGAAAAGTGGCACACAGAAATAGCGCCCTTGTTATTTTTGCCGATAGGAGTGTCGCTACTGTCTATATGAAACTGTCAAACTACACGTCATCATCATAATAAAACCGTTAGTTCACGTTTCCGCCACCAGCACAGATAAGTCCGCGACCATATTTTAGATGTCACTTTGTTAGTGAATGTTTATCTAGTTAGTAGTAGAATACTATTAGTAGGTAGGTTGTTATTATATCTATTCGTACCTTAGAGGAGATACCACTGGAGAGAGCATGATGCGCTAACCCCTCTGCCAAATTTTTGTTCATATGTTCAGGTCATTCTTTATTTGTGTGCGTATCTTTTTGAATGTGTTGCGAGTTTATTTTAGTGTGGGTATGCGTGAAATTGTATCTGTGTGTGTTTACTTCGCCTCCCGCACCCCGCAAAAGTGCCACGAAAAATTTGTTCGGGGAATCGACGCTATACTAGCTCCATTCTAATTACCTACTCTGAGATTCGTACTGTACTTAGATTGTTGGAAAATAAGATATTTTATGCAAAAATATATACTAATTTATTCCCACAACTGTTTTAACGACATGTATAACACGTCGTTAGTCCAAATCCATGAGGCCGTGCAAAGAAACAGGCATACATACATACTTCTCCAAAAGTATAGTCCAGTAAGGCAAATACAAAAATTTTGCTCTTTTCTTTAAAACGATAGTTCGGGGCTAGTTACAATGCGATATCAGAAATCGAAAATGACCTACCTCGGTAATATATTCCTGTGGGGATAGCGCGAAGTCCGGCAGATCAGTGGACAATGTATCATTATTATTCCATACAGACAGTTGGGGAATTTTATCTGAAAATCAAAAACGTATTATACATAGCTACATTCAACTCCTTCTAGTACGACCACAACGGAATCTAGCTGACGAATGAACGAATGCACATATTTATAGTATGCAAAAAGAATAAATGGGGAACTTGCACAAGTTTAGTTTTTTAGTGTATAATAAAGATTTTAGACTCACTTAGAGATACCAAAAACAAAAACGTTAAAATATGCACAAATTATCTAGATATTGCAAATCAAAGGTTGACTTATCCACGTTCGCGCGATAACGCTCATTGACGGACGTGACGTCATTCCATAGGTTTGACGTACGAGTTAGTAATTTTTGGCGATTGGCGAGTGAATAAAGAAATTACCACTGAAGATTAATATGTTCTCATTAGACTTTTGACGACTAATATAATCAGAACGATAAAATGATCTAGATCAGAATGATAAAATGATCTAGATCAGAATGATATAAAATCTTCTTAAAAAAAAATTGAACCGACTTCAATATCACTGAAAAGTATAAAATAATTTAAATATTATTGAAGTTGGTGCCAAATATACACAGCCGGTAAGCTAATACCAGACCCGTTGGTCTAGTGGTAACACGCCGCTACCTACTATATAGTTGGGTTTGATTCCCACTTTGTCTGCGTGTTATTTATCAATGTATTTACAAAAGAAGTACTATTTGTTGCAGTTGTATGGGTATAAGTTAACCATGTGTGGATTGACATGAATATATGTAGTTTGTAAATAGTCATGCTTAAATTTTTATCTTAAAATAAATAAATCCCGCTATAATTAGACCTTTGTTCATTTTATAAAAAAAACAATGTGTTTACACAGAGATTTTCTCTTGAAAATTGATTGGCATGGCTTGTGGGCATGACCGACTAGTTGAGGTATGACGTCACGCGCGATTGCTGGTGTTTCAAATTGCGTTCCATTTTACGTAACTTAAAGTTGAAATATTTCGTAAAATAATAATAATTTTAGAAAAAATCTTTTAGCAATGCTCTTTTTAGAACTATTTTTATTAAATTATAATCATAATTTATCATTATAATTTTTATGCAAGTTCCCCATTAAATAAATAAATGTCTTTGCTGGCGGGAACCGGATGAGTACAACGTACGTTCCCGGGGCCCGCCACTTAAGCGACAGCCCAAGCCGAGGCCGTGCCTCCCTGAGGTGCCCTTGTGCTCGTCGCTACTTCTGCCGTAAAGGCTAGAGCGCTTCAAGCGCTCGCCTCCTATTGTCCGGTGAAGCTGCAATGGCCATCTGCGGCTAACAGCGTCTATCATTCCCAAAAAAAAAAAAAGCGGATGAGGACACCGTGGGGTTTTAGTCGGTAGCTGACACTCTGTCAGTAGTCCGACATAACCCGCACCGCTACCCCCGTAGACAGAATATAAACTTTCTCTAAGCGCTACCCCCGTGGCGGTGCGGGTATCCGTAATGGATTTCCCGACGTAAAAAAAAAAAAAAGGTGTGTCAGTTTAGAGTCGAATCGAGTGTCCGATTATTAATTCAAAACGGGGTTTAAAACCTCGTAACGTTATACACTCAAAAGCTGTAACGTTGTATAAAATATCGGTAGTTTTTATTTATTTTGGCTGGGTCATAACTATCGGTATCCTTGGGCATGTAACCTTACTAAGGCCCGTATTAATAAACCAATCTCAGCTGAGATTCGGCACTTGAGCACGAATTTAAGTTGCTGACATAATTAATAAATGAGTATTAAGTCAAGGTTTAAGATGCTGGCCTCAGCTGAGTTACTGTTGATTAATAAACAGAACTTGACACTTGAGTGTGCACTCAATCATTGTATTAAGTTGCTGTGAGCTGAGTGCAGTCAGTTCGTGACTTAAGTGCGTGTATTTACGTTAAATGGGTGTGCTCATACAATATAAATATATTTTTAAGTTAGGTTGTGAAATTAATTATTAATTACAAAAACTAGGCTATTATGATGATATTTTTTGGATATTACAATATCGTTTGTCGGAAATATATACCTATTAGAGACTCCTCTAATATAAATTTAATAACGATTTTAATTAACGATAAAAAATATTTTAATGAATTTTTGGAGGTTAACAAAGATAAACGTTAAAAAGAACGTAAATAGAACAGGGTGTCTAGCACGGGCTTTATAGTTAACGAACTCGATAAAACAATAATTATACTCTGTGGATCAAACTGTCAGTTTTCCCGCTTTTCTCCATACATTTCACACCAGCGCCCCTAGCGGTAACTATCAAAAACTAGTAAAATGTAACAATATCTTCAATTCCGTGTGACGTAACGCTCTCAGAATACTCAGATCAGGCTTTCAAGTAGCTAACCGTAAGTTACTGCACCTTAAACAATACTCATTTGAGATGCTGTTGATATTCGTTTATTAATAAGCGACGATATTAAGATGCTGCCCCCATCTCAAGTGCGTATCATATGATATCGTACTTAAGTGTCTACCTGAGATCAGTTTATTAATACGGGCCTAAGTATTCAATGAAGATTAAATAGGAGGGTCGTACTTTTTCGAATCGCGATTGGTAATGATACCTAATAACGTAACGATATTAGACGTAATGTTTGGATGTATAGGGCAACGTAACGATGTTATTTCAAGGCTTGTTCTTAAAAATTGTACGAGAAAGACGTTTATTCCTACCAGGAAAACATATTTAATATTTTTTTATTCAGTATGTGACGTTTACACAGTGCTGCTTGGCGGCTGAATATCTGACACTGCAGTGCTATTACCTGGACGGTCCTTTGCACAAGAGACCAACCACTTAGTATACAATTGAAAAGTTATGAAAAGTTACCCAATTGAACATCTATAGGATTCCTCAATATAGCCCGAGCGAGACTCCGCAGCTGGTCTTTGTTGCGTCTGAGGACGGCGACGGAGGCCGGGGGCTCCGTTTTGAAGGACCCGAGTCTTTGTCTGATGTCCGCTTCCAAGAGTAATGTTGGCAGGTCCTCGAGAGGATGGGTCTCCGTTGGTTCTGTGATAATGAAGTGAGAAAGATGATCCATGCCTCGGAGGGTCATGTTATTCCTACTAATGCGCGCCAAATGTGTGACACTTGTAAATAATATATTTTCTCATATATAGTTAAGGTACGATATCATTTCCTTATTAATTACTTTTGTGCAGTTTCTAAATACGCATGATAGCATTTTTCTTGATTTTCAAAGGCACGTTCGTTACATTTTACCGACGCGTGACTTACTGCTAGTTCACCCAATTTGGGTGAGTTTCGTTGTTTCACTTTTCGTGCGCCACTACTGTATAAATTATCATTAGTGTGCAAGGTATGAGTGAGCACCCTCTGAAAAAAAAAACAAAAAAAAAACATTTTTACAAGCCCCCTCCCCCCACCTCTTACCTTCCTCAGTCTCCGCCCTGTGTCTCTCAGCGAGGGTGTCTAGAAGCACAGCGGCTGCTGTCTCCAGTACCAGCGCCGCTGGGAACGTACTAGACAGTACACCAGTGGTCTGTCCGGCCGTCACTGAGGACAGGAACTCTGTCTCTATGCGACGGCTGTGCGATGATATTAGCGAGGAAAGAGTGGAGACGAAATTCTGCCGAGATACAATAATGGGAAACATGCATATGTTTTTTTTTTTGTGTATAATAAATTTTGCGTCCATTGGGTGTGCACCCACCCATCTCCTCTCGTTGAGTGTACGTAAGGGAAAACATGAATACGGGCAGCAGATTCTTTGTATTGGATAACCGACCACCTATACTGCGATTCCCAAGCAGTCTGCCGAGCGTGAGAATTATGGCCACCCCTCCCTTCCGAGGGGGGGGGGTCTTTCTTCAGCAGTGGCCGTCTGTCGGCTGCTGACGATAATGAATATAAAGTTTTTTGGCTTGCTTAATAATACCAAAAATAAAAATAAATTATTTATGCAGCAAGTATCTTCTTCTTTACATAGTATATAAACAAAGTCGATATCCGCGTCTGTCTGTCTGTATATGCGATCACTCCTCCTAAACTACGCAACGGATCTTAAAGGTGTTTTCACCATCGGTTAGATAATTTTTCACTGAAGGTTTTGGTAAGTATATAAAACACCACTAATTAAGTATTTATAAAAATTAAAAAAACAATATTTTGCAACAGTCTTCTAAATTAAACGAAAACGTGCGAAGCCGGGGCGGGTCGCTAGGAAATTATAAAAGCATAAAAAGCCCGACTGCGAACAACAAAATGGGCTTAAACCACATTACACATACATAAAACGTATTCACATGTATGCTTAGAGGAGATACCACTGGAGAGATCATGATGCGCCACCCTCTGCCAAATTTTTGTTCATATGTTCAGGTCATTCTTTATTTGGGTGCGTATCTTTTTGAATGTGTTGCGAGTTTATTATAGTGTAGGTTCATAGAAACATGAAGAGTTTGCATTAGACATTTGCAAGAGTATGCGTGAAATTGTATCTGTGTGTGTTTACTTCGCCTTCCGCACCCCGCAAAAGTGGCACGAAAAATTTGTTCGGGGAATCGACGCGATACTAGCTCCATTCTAATTACTCTGAGCATGTATGTATATTTCAACTCATCTAAGACCTTTCATTTGATACCCATATTGATGTTTACGGAAGTAAAAAAATACAAAATGGCGGCTGACAGCTGTCATATTAATTTATTTAGAATATTATATAGCCTATGTCATTCCCAAAACTACGACGAATTTAACGACATATTGTAAGTCACAGTTCATCAAGCTGTTTAGGTTGTAAACCGTGCCAATGAGATAGACATACATACAGACTATCGAAAAACATAGGCCTCCTCCTGGGGCATTCGGGCTAAAAATAATATGCTTACTAAAATAAAAATGCGTTTCAATTAAGAAGGTGGCCGCCATCTTGCCATTTCAAATATATAATTACGAAAAATTATGTTTTAACAAAAATAGATAGCAAAATAAGACATTAAAATAAATAATCAAAACCGGAGCGATTTTTTCATTTTGTGTTTACTCTGCTGCCGGTACAAAAATCGTAAAAAACGAGTGAAGTTCCGCAGTCGCGATCATCATGGCGGCCACATTCTTTGTTGAAACGCATAGTAGATAGTTTTACCTCCACAGCAGGCATATAGAAAGGATATAAGGCACATCCGGCTATTTTCTTCGCTTTGCCGTATGTTGAGGCTAACCACCCTTCACTCCTTTCAGCTAGGGACAGCACCGCTCTTGAATATTCTACAAGATCCTCCTGTAAAAAACTTTTGTGTTCCAATCTCAGACGAATAGAGTACGCGAATATTACTTGTAAGTGAAGCCACGAAAAGTGATACCAAAACACAAAACTAATGACCATTGGTTAAATAAAATATTTACAGCAAAAATCAAAACCGACTTCAAAGAAAATTATCTAAAAAACATTCTAGTAAAAATTAACAAAGATTTCCGAAGTACCAGGATAGCATTAATTACCAGGATATAGCTCACCTGCTTTAGCTGGGGATCGTTAAAGTTGTCGAGCAGTAATTGTGACTGAAGTTCTGTGTATTTAGGCAGTAGCTCTCTGAGCGGCGCGTACGCAGCCCTACCGAACTCTCTCAGTGTTGCAGGAAGTAGGGTCTCTAAAAAAGATAATAGGAACTTGCGTGTAAAAAGTTACGTAATTTAAAACACCGGTCGACGCAAAGTGACGTACTGGTCTTGTCAGCCATTTTATTATGCCAAATCGTTAATTCGTGAAAACGATGTGTTACCCATAACAAGATAGCTGACTCAATTATAATCGTCGTCTGTGCAGGTGTCTCTTTCTACCAGATGATGTATTTCTTAAAGGTGCGGTTTTGTTAAGATATTTTTTTCCCGTAAATATATACTCATACGTATTATTTATTTTTGATGATTTTTATGCTGTCTGCATAAACTTTTTGGTGAAAACATGATGAAAACTGTCCCAAGAGACGTCACGTCAAGTCAGTGACCGTTTACGTGCAAGTCAATTTTTGAATTATAATAGGTATGTATGTAAATTATTGACTTTTTTGTTAATGCTTATCTTTCATAATCGATGAATGGAGAGTACAGTATCACGGGATCCCAAGCTGTTGATAGCATCCAGCCATATTCTCTACTGATTGTGAATATAATATGTAATTAACAGTTTTCTCAGAACATAGTTAATAAAAAAATGAAAAAATGACGTCCGCTAAGTTTCTTGTCAAAACTTCTCATTAAAAAAGCACTGACAATTTAAAAGTACTAATGTATGGCCAATCTAATAGACCACATTTGACATCTGTCAGTTTCTTTGTTCTGTCTGTTTCTTTTGTCATTATTACAATAAATATGTAATCGTAGTTGAAAAAAGTTATGCAACTGTGCAGTTGTAACTTCGAAAAAATAATATTTTATGCCCGCCGTTACAAGGTTACGTTGTTAAATTTTGATGAAGTGTCAAATGTGATCGTTTAAATTGGCCCTACTTTAGCGTTAAGTCTATTTTATTTGAAAAAAGAAATCATTTCAAACCTTTATTTTGTCTGGGCGCTTCCATCACTCTTTGAATACAATTTATGAAATCATCTATATCACGACGCAGGTCAGTTAGTAACAGTACGCCTTCGTCGGGACTCGAACATAGCTTTAGATTAGCAGATGCCACCTACAAAGTTATTTTTTGTTTGTGAATTCTGTGCGGGGAACCCAACGTTCAGCTGTTTCGAAGTACTCCGGTCTAAGGGTACTCGAGCTAAGTAAAACAGCTCAGAACCACCTGCGATTGATGGGCCCCTGGTACAAGTCATAGCAGGGCAGCTTTTAATTAACTAAAGTTAGGTAGGGTTTCTAGGTGGTATCTCAGTCCAGGGTAGTCCAGGTAGGTTTATTAAGTCTCTTAAGCCCGCTTATGTCCCCATCTACAGTGCTATTCACACCTGAACATTGCTGCTTGGCGGCAGAATAACTGACAAAGCGGTGTTACCCCTGGACTGTTTCTTGCACATCTAGTTGTTTGTTGTTTGAAAATACTGCCTAAGAACCTAAAATCCTAAGATTTCAGGAGATGATGTCCATCTGCCGACATCAGAAATGAGATCTGAGACTTCATAATTATGACATCAGAAGTGGGATCTACGATCTTATGGGAACGTTAGTCTCAGAAGCAACGAACAACAGGAGTAAACTGTTAACGCTTCCAAGGAAGATTTTGTTTTCAAGGACTATTAATTTTCTGAAATCCTGCACCTGTGTTTCGTTAGCACGCGCAAGTGATGCCACCTAACGTCTGACTGCACAACTACTCTAACCCAAGTAGGTTTCTTTTTCGTCTTAATTTAATCGCCGACACGACAATTAATATTTTAGGGTATAAAAAAGGGAACAGACCGGCTAAGTCGCTTTGGGTAACTACTGTACACTTAATTTTCTTACCTTTGTCGGCGGCGGTTCCAAAGATAACAGCAGGTCAGTGAAAAGTCTTATTAGTTCTGCTAACGGTGTGGGCGACTTCAATACATTAGTCAGCCACTCCACCTGTGTCCAAGACAAATAAAATTAAACCCCGTTCCAAATTAATTTGTAAGTGGTTACATTGTTTTTCACACCGCCTGCTCGATAATGTCACATTATATGTCATTTAAAGATGACATAAAGTGCCTCATTATATCCCTATAGTCTAGCCGGGTAATAATGTTGTACTAAACTCCCTTGGGTAATAATGTGTTTGAATTTCGAACGTCAAACGAAAATTCCTCAACACTTTTACCACAGATATATATTACTACTCTAAGCAGAGAACTGCACGAAAAACAAAACATTTGAAAATCGAACCGAGCGCGACGAGCACAACCCAGTGTTCTAGAGAAGAAAATAAAATATTTAGATGATAACGCGGCAAATCACTATGTTGATATTATTGACGGTCTCGTTGGTCTAGTGGTTAGACACCCTGGCAGCTACCCAATAGGTCGTGGGTTCGATTCCCACCAAGTGTCTGGGTGTTATTTCACTGTTAATTAATATTAGTTAGCTGGTTTCCATAGTACAGGCTCTGCCTAGTTTGGGATCAGATTACCATGTGTGGATTGTCCCAAAATATTGTTATTATTTTAATTCTAGCAATATTTGTATTTTATTACCTCGCAGTAGGTGTGAAAAGTAGTGTATTCACCGCGGGGATAAAGGTGCCTTTGTCTTGGGCGAGCTTAAATCCCTCGCTGTACTCAGGATTCTAGTATTAACTCCCTCGCTACGCTCGGGAGTTAACTCTGTGCTCCCTCGCTGCGCTCGGGAGTTGCTAGAATCCTTCATTATGCTCGCGATTCAATTAAACGCCCGCGACATAAGACACTACTTTATCCCCTTGGTGCATAAACTACTATTGCGGTCGAAAAATACGCTATCCATATACTGAAAATGATTAGCGACAGCAAATAGGGCTTGGCAATACAAACTTTATTTCGTTGGTACGCCAAGTTAACAACAAATATTATCTAGTTATTAAGGGGGGGTTAAAATTGTGCCGAATCTGATATGAACCCAGGATCTCATGTGCCGAGAGCCCGCGCGGCTTTCAGTGGATAAGAATCAGACATACCACGGTTGACCCACAGAGTCCCGGGGATCTTTTGAAGGTTTCCCCCAAGGGAACAAAAAAACGCACTACCGCAGTGTTAGATATTTCATCATGAAATAACAATTTGTAAATATCGCTGTGTTTTGGTGTATCTTCTTTGCATAGTATAAAACAAAGTCACTCCAGCTGTTTGTAGATCTTTTAAACAACGGAACGGATTGTAATGCAGTTTTAGCAATAGATAGTGATTTAAGAGGAAGTTTTATATGTAATATACATGCATCTTATAGTAGTGAAACGTCAAGAAATTCAATGATTTGTAAATATGTTTCTTAGCAGAATTGTAATAAGTGTGTTTATGCAAGACTTAATAAAAGTCATAGTTCTGACCTGTTTATTAGCCTCTCCAGCTAACAGCTTGGTGAGTGCCGGGAGGGAGTGAGTGTCTAGCCTCCGCCACGAGGCTACTAGCCTGGCGGCGGCAGCACGACGCCAGCAGCGACAGACCGACATGCAGCGCGACATACCGCGGAACAACGACACATAGGTCGCTGTGCGATCTGTAGAAACGCGGTCCCTCAACAATATCTTGGTACTTTATGATTGCCTGGTACTCAACTGGTGATGCAGTCAGAGGTGTAGGAGCTTATATTATTAGCTTCTTTTTCTAGCTGCTCCAGTCTACACAGGACCGTCCAGTTAGGTTACCATAGGAGCAGTGGCGTCCTACGGAGTCGTTGAGCGTTCGGGGTGTGGGCCCAAGTTTTCGAAAAAAAAGGAGCAATGGTCTGTTAGAACGCGCATCTTTAACAATATCTTGGTACTTTCTGATTGCCTAGTACTTTTCTAATATAAACCAGTCGGTGGTGATGCAAACGTGAATAGAAAGAAGTGGACTATGGCTTATTTTTCCAGGTGCTAAAAAAAGGTCCGTTGCGCAAGAGACTGTACAGGCAGGTACCACAGGAGTGCCAAATTCTTGCCGCCAAGCAGCTGTGTGTAATGATTTCTGTTTTGGATACGATACTTAATAACTAATGGCTCGGGTAGCGAGCTGCAATGCAAATATCCATAGGCAGACGTGTTGTTTACCATCAGCAGAATGGTACATTTTTCTCTTCGTTTTTATGACAGCCTGGTACTTCCTTCCATAAATTATATTAAAATATTAAACCTTTCATCATCATCAGCCGGAAGACGTCCACTGCTGAACATATACCCCCCCCCCCCCCTTTAGAATGCCACAATGAGCGACAATTGGTTATTTGCATCCACCAGTTGCCTGCATCGCGCACAATGTCGTCTGTCCACCTAGTGAGAGGCGTCCCTACGCTGCGTTCGTGGTCGCCACTCGAGAAACTTTCTTCCCCATCGGTTATTGGTTCTTCTAGCGACCTTTCTTATTAGTATTTTGAGTGGTAGTAATCTTACCAGCATCCATCTGTGTGAGAGCTTCGATCAGAGGCGGACTGACGGCAGCTTCCAGTCTGTTATACAATGTTTCTAATTGCAATCTCTTGTTCTCGTAGTCCGGTGCGTCGCTTAATACCTAACGAACAATATTCATATTAGAAGCATGAAATTTGACAGCTGCACTGCCGCTCGGTTCCCGAGACTTTAGTATTTTGATTTATATGTATTTTCATACTATTTGTTATATATGTCTAACGTTATAAAACACTACCTTACCTCTAGACTAGCAGACATGGCTGCCACTTGCTCTGACAGCTCTGCAAGTTTGTCCCGTTGCGTTGGCACTCCTGACTCCAAGATGTCTTCCAGTGCTGTGGCTAGTGCCGCCCATTTGTCCGCCTCTTGGAGCGCCGACGCTGCGTTCTATTTCCATCAAATTAACATCCTTAGATTTTTTGTTGCCTGGTACCTACCTACATCTAGTCAGCTTGTTGGTTACCTAGCTATAGCTTGGCTAACAAGGTCATAATGGTTTGCAATTGTCATAATAGCCTCCAAGTAGCAGCGGGAAGGCGCTCGCTTTACATACTCGAAGGTCGTGAGTTCAAACTTAGATGAAAAGAACAATTTTGTGTACTTCAATACGGGCCTATTGTCTGATTGAATAGTAAGATGATTCATGCGTCGGATGGGAATGTAAAAAGCTCACCCAGCACCTAATCTCTCCCCGGTCGTGTCTGTCTTCTGTACGGATTGTTAGAGTAAAGAATACTGTATCAAAAGATAACGATATTATTGATTGTTACGATATTTCTTACACCTTAGGGGGTGTCCATGAATCACGTGAGGCTCGAAAGGGGGGCCCCCCGGTTCCGAAAAAATAACGAAATATCACCAGGAGGGGAGGGGAATAATAAGACATCACGTGTATTTATTTTTCGTTGAATGCACGATTTCTAAACCAAACAGCGGCACATGGCCTTGACTCACCGTTGCCGGCAACGACTTCCCCTTCGACATTTAATCAGTTAAGTACCTGTATTTAAAGATAATATTCCGAAAATTTCAATATAGTTTGTACAAAAAAATACACGTGTTTTGGGTAGAGAGCAACTCGTGGTTTTAAGCTAACCCACTGTTTAGTTTAAAACCTCACTACATATCACCACGAGGAGGGGTTAAAAAGTTGCTAAAAAACTTCACCTGATTAATGGACGACCCCTTAACACGACAGAACACCACATCAACTGCTCCAAGTAAAAATGTAATGTATTAACAATTATAATGGCATACTTTCGAAGGATGCGATGATTTTTTTTGTTGCAGGCTATGTAAACTGTAGTTAACATGTTTATTTTTGTTTAAACTTCATACATTATTTAGTTATCTGAAATTATCCCATGGATACCTCCAATCGACTCTTCAGATGGTCAATCCTCTGCAAGCTCTCGATAGAGTGACCAGTCTGCTCTTCCACGCTTTGGACTTTTTGCTCTAGAGAGAGTAGTTGCTGCTGTAGAACCGCACCCTCGAGCTGAAGAGTCGACGCGTCTTGCAGTATCCGAGGAATCGATGTCACTATCTAAAACATGTACATGAAATTTCTGACACCCTGGTAGCATAACCTAGAAACCGGCAAGGTATGCAAGCAGGAACGCCCAAAATAAGCCTCTCCTCCTTTTAGGGGCGCACTGAGAACCAGCGTCGGTGGTTACAGAAGACCTCCGGCTTGAGCTGAGTGCGTCCTTTTGTGACTGATATGGATGTGTGTGTATGTGTGTGTGTGTGTGTTTGAATTTGTTTTATTTTGTTATCATTTTTAGAACTTGTTTTTTAATAATTATCAATATCAGTCAAATAATTGTTTCTCTTTTATTTTTCTTTCTCTCTACTTTACAAAAGACCACAGCCGCACATAAAAAAAAAAGAAAAGGGCAATATTGCTAAGGGAAAAGAAAATTGCTGCTTAGTAGCAGAATGTTTGACACTGCAGTGGTACCTGAATGGACTGTATTTTGGTTCTTGTGGGGAAACCTTTATAAGGTCCCCGGGATCAGGGGTCAACTGGGGTATGTGGGATTCTTACCTACTATAACCCTTACGACTGTCATATCGGCACAAGAGAGGGACGACCTGGGATCTATGGAGGAATCTGCACCAGGTATCCCTCAGTTCTTTGCCTTTAAACCCGCCTCAGAGGGCCGCATTATAGTCCCTTGGTAACAATGTGCTCATAGGGATGGAGGTAGCACCCATGTTTAGAATGTAGGTGTCTTAAAGTATTGAATAGGTTATTCACCACTCATCACTGCTTGCCATCAGGCGGGACTGCAGTCTAGCCTGACTTATGTAGACTAAAACAATAAAGGAATGAATCCTGTACAGTTCTGGCCACATAAAGGGTCCAATGGTTTTCGATTATCAGTACAGCTACTATCCATAGAGCTCCAGCAACCATTCCCATCACATAATTATGTAAAAATTATCCATTGTCAGTCATACCTGTGTAGTGGTTTCATCCAATGAGTTGGTGAGTTGCTTCATGTAGAGTTGCAACCTTGTCACAGTGTTAGCCACAAATATCTGTGGAACAAACCCTTATGTTTTATATAGGTAGATAGTCAGGTCCACATCTTTAGGCTGTGATAGGGTTCCCAACCCTCCCGGATTGCCCGGGAGACTCCGGTAATAATGGTTAATCTCCCGAACTCCCGGAGTGCAAACATTTCTCCGGTTTTTCTAAATATTGTGTACGCATTCGTCGCTCGCACGTGTCGCTACCGGTGTAAACCTGTTCGTCTCGCCGTCGACGTTGTCGATTCCTTGGTCAATTCGGTGGTTTCTCATGCCTCCTCTACACCAGACCCTCACACACAATATAGTATAGTAAGTAGCACCTCGCCCTCTACAGTGGAGGGCATACAAGAGTCATAGACATACTTTTACTACTTTATCATAGTGTTATTACAATCGATTAAGTAATCCAACACAATGAGGTTGGTCTTTTTCGTGAGATGCAACCACAGCTCGTTGAAGAAATTCGAGTGGATTTACGCTGGGTTGACTTCTTTACGAAATCGAAAGACGTGTGTTAAAAGTAGAAAAGTAGAGTTACATATACTAACAAACTTCGATTTTTCATGAAAAAGCTTTTATGATTTTGTGGTGAAAAACCGACATGTATTAGATGCAAATGATTGAGATTTTCGTCCACAAACCTTCCAAAATCGATTTCATAAAATTCTCCCGAGTTGGTCCTTTCGAGAGTTGGTAACCCTATGTGCATGATAAGTAAGTAAGTATATTAAACCTACTAAAATAACGTTGTCTTTTATTTACATGAAAACTACCCATTGTAATTAATTTACTCTTACAGAATTATAACCCACTAAAGAATTATAACTAGAGATCGGGTATGCTCGGTGTCCCCTCCCCATGTCTCAATGCATACCCCGATTGCCAGGTCGATCTGTCGCGTACTGTACTTAAAATGTGTTATTAATTCTGATCATGATAATGAATGCTGACGTAGCATTTATATTCTGATATAAATCAGGAAGGAGGTATGTAAGAATCTATCTTTATTAATACATCGTTAAACTATAATAAGTATTTATTATGATATTGTAAAGGTAGAACAGGTTTGACATCGTACTTAATAGATGGCGCTAGTTGACTTGTATACATTGTTAAACTATAATAAGTATTTATCATGACATTGTAAAGGTATAACAGGTTTGACATCGCACTTAATAGATGGCGCTAGTTGACTTGTACTGTTTTGCCAACGTAGCAATAGTCGTTGGCGGCTAGAATAGTTTAGTCAGTCAACGGTAGGATTTCATGGTGAACAGTCGATTGTGAGACTTTGTAGCGAATAGTGAAACAGTGATGGTGAGATTATGTGGCGAGCGGCTGTGGGCCGGCTACTGTGTTATAATGTGTTTGTGAGCTTGATTGACAGGTTGTCAAAGACGTGCCACCTGAGGAACTGCGTTGATGATTGAGATGCAGCTGACGAGCATCATGAGGTTTGGTGCTTTCGCTGAGTAAGTGACAACCCAGTAGTATATCTATTGATTTATGATTAATATGTAGATTATTATTTATTGTTGTGTGATATAATTGATGATGGTTAATTAATTAGCGATAGTTGATGATAGTGGATAACTGAATAACTGATGATGACCAAGAGTTGGCGTTTGGTGTGATTGTAGGGGCTGGTGGAGACCACTTGGGGAGGTCCCCACATTTTTATAGGCTTGTTAATGTATCACATACCTTGATTATTATTGAATTATTAAGATAATCTCCCGTAAGAGTGTTCGAACTCCTACAGGTATCATTCTGGTAGTTATAGGTTCTGACCTATAACTACCAGAATGATATATTGTAAAATATACATTCCACCTAGTAGCATATATTATTGTACAGCTTGTAATATTATGTTTTAGAATTTTTACATAGTATATAACAAAGTCGCTCCTGCTGTTTGTACACTTAGATCTTTTAAACTACGCAATGGATTTTAATGCAATTTTCAACAATAGATTGCGTGATTCAATATGAAGATTTAGATATATCATTTGTCAAGGTTTTTATCTAAAGTAGTTGAAATAGAACAATAATTGTTGTAGGTGTAGGAAAAAGTGCAGGCAAAGATCTGCACAGGTATAAACTAAACCATACCTCTTTTTCTTGATTGCCACTGGAACTCCAGGCTTTATTTATCCATTTTTTCGGATCGAAATCATCCTCGGCGAAGGTTTTCAGTTCCTATAAACACGTCATTTTTAATCAGGTATGTATATTTGTGCGAACAGAATGCTTAAAATTAGGTGTTCTGTATAAAATCTAGACAAAATCCTAAAGCCTTTTTTATACTACTAAGGTGGCAAGCAAGCATGTAGCCCGCCTGATGGTAAGCAGGCCCACAGCCTATGGATGCAAGCAATACTAGAACATCCACTAGAAATCTCCAGTGTCTAGTAATTTCACCAGATACAGTGCAATGAATATAGTTGTATTCCGGTGTAAAGCACCGGAATACAACTATATTCACCACTCACACATTGCTTATTGGCAATGTGTGAGTGGTGAATATAGTGAAAGTCTGACTCTGCGGTGCAGTACTTCTGTACGGCCCCTTGCACAAGGTGGTAGGTACCACCTAGTAAATATTTTTTGTAATCAATGATATTAGAAAGTTATAATATTATTGTTTGAAGCTTAGGTTTGAAGTATATAAAATTAAATTCAAACTACTACTTATTATGCGGATTTATCGTTATATTAACAATATATTTATCTTTGTACTTACCATTTTTATAAATTATTTAATAAATAATTAAGTCGACAGAGCTAAATTCAAAGATAATTGTAATAAAATTTTGTAAACATCACTAGGATACTACGTAAACATTAATACATATTTATTTTATTTCTGACCGATTCTATTTTAATGATTGAACCATAAAGTAAAGCAAGATGTTGCACAATCATGATAAAAAATTCCTATAAACGCAAGTCAAACCTCTGACTGATTGAGAGTCAAACAGAATCTGAGAGAATATTCCAAACCCAAGGCAACAAAAAACATTTTCGTTGAATTCTAATATTCTGCAAGATTTGAACAGAGCATATTCCGAAGTTTATGATTTATCACGTAGAAACTATGGATTTATCATACGATAACTTAGAGGAGATACCACTGGAGAGAGGATGATGGGCTAACCCCCTCTGCCAAATTTTTGTTCATATGGTCAGGTCATTCTTTATTTGTGTGCGTATATTTTTGAATGTGTTGCGAGTTTACTATAGTGTGGGTATGCGTGAAAGTGTATCTGTGTGTGTTTACTTCGCCTCCCGCACCCCGCAAAAGTGCCACGAAAAATTTGTTCGGGGAATCGACGCGTTACTAACTTCTTTGGTACTTTCTCTGAGTACGATAACAAGGAGATACCACTGGAGAGATCATGATGCGCTAACCCCTCTGCCAAATTTTGTTCATATGTTCAGGTCATTCTTTATTTGTGTGCGTATCTTTTTGAATGTGTTGCGAGTTTATTATAGTGTGGGTATGCGTGAAACTGTATCTGTGTGTGTTTACTTCGCCTCCCGCACCCCGCAAAAGTGCCACGAAAACTTTGTTCAGGGAATCGACGCGATACTAGCTCCATTCTAATTACTCTGAGTACGATAATTTAAATATTGTCTTTCAATTACGCGAATACTACTTGAAATCAAATTACTTTTTAACCGACTTCAAAAAAGGAGGAGGTTCTCAATTCGTCTGTATATATATATTTATTTTTCTATGTATGTTCGCGCATAACTCTGGCAATTATGAACCGATTTGAAAAAATCTTTCTTCCATCCATTCTTTAATCCGTTAATTGGGTCCCATAAAAAAATTATTGCTTAGTAATAAGTAGTTCCTGCAAAAACAAGAATGTTGACTGCGCAGGAAAGCTGCAAGAAAGCGTATATAGATGACTTTATGTCGCTTTTTGAGGACAAAAATGGTCATAACTCTGGCAAATATTTACCAATTTCAATGATTCCTTTTTTATTCGAAAGAAGAAACCACTGTTATGAACCTGTATGAATTTTATCACAACCAGATAATAACTTCCTGGAGGACCATGAATGATATGAAGGAATTTATCTGGTAAAAACCATAAAACTGATGTTCCCCTTAACATTTCTCTGACAAATATGAACCGATTTCGATGATTCTTTTTTTATTCGAGAGAGAAAACTACTATGATGATTCCATGCAAATTTCATTAAGATCGGATAAATTGTTTCTGAGTTTCTGAAGAAACATGAATTATGTAAAAGTATGTAGACGATAATGTGAAATCATAATGATGTCATAACCTACCTAGATCATTTTACCGTCTTCGATGGTTCAATCTTTATGTATGAAAATATCACTAAAAAGTATAAAATAAAATATTAAAAAAAAAAAATTTAACACTAAAAAGTATAAAATAATTTAAACATTATTGAAGTTGGTGCCAAATATACACAGCAGGTCCGCCAACACCAACTTCTTTAATATTTAAATTATTTTATACTTTTTAGTGTTATTGAATTCGGTTCAATTTTTTTTGTAAATATTTTATAGGGATTTTATTGCGGTTTATTTTAGATTTATTTAGCATGAATCATGGTTTCCAACTAGGGGGCTTTAACCTTTAATTAACCGTAAATTTAGGAAAAAAATATGTTTTTTAGGGGTATATTATGGGGGTATTTCATAACGGGTTATCATAAATACATGAAATAAAGAAAATTATATCCACTTATTGTACTAGAAATAAACTTTGGAATACTCTGGTTAAATCTTGCAGAGATTAAAAATTATTCCACACTTCCGTAGACAGAATATAACAAGACATCTAGCTAGCGTGCCGCCGATAAGGACAGAAAATAACGGAAAATAATCATTCGTACACTTAACACACGTTATGGATATTTATTCAAATGCGCCTATTATGTAGTATAAACGATATTTCATAATGCAATTCAATTTAAAACTCCAAAGCTAGGTCGTGAACTAGAAAATTTCATGAGTACTCGAAGAAAACGCACCGTAGGTGCGCCAGATTTTGAACACACGCTGAGGGACAAAAAATCATATGCTCTGTTTCTTTCTATCACATATAATATATATAAATGCATCCTTTTCTTGCGCGAATGAGAAAGAAAGTGCCAGCTCTCTATTGTTTTCTTTCTCTAAGCACACTTCACTTCACTTTATAAGACAAAAAAAACATACATGGCCTCCATCGATTATAGTCGATGATTTTGCAAAAATTATTCCAATGTAAATGTTTTTGGGGGCTTACTCTATGGTCAATCAATCATTAAAATAGACTCGGTCAGAAATTTGAGTGAAAATTAGAAATAAGAATTAATTATTTCATTACAATTTCGTTTTATTTAACTTATTAATATTTTATGATATGAACACCAATAATAGTTATTATTATTACTAGCCAATTATTTAATTCACTCGTAATAACTCAATTGCCTAAAAGTCTTATTTTATTAATTGTGGTTTGTGGTTAATTTTTTTGTAGATGACGTCGAATTAAAACCGTACCAGGTAAGCCTGCTGTAATTGAAATTTGTAATATTCCAATAACAATAAAGCCTTAGATCTTATTGTCTTTAAAGTAAAAACGGTTTCTAACGGTTCCCATGGATTTCACAAATACATATGAATTTCGTTTGCTTAAGATTTCCTGATATGAAATCATAACTATTAAACCATATCTATCTGGAATAAAGTCACGTTCAGTGCTGTAGACGCCCCAAAGTTAAGAGCTTTGAGTATTGCATTGGTTCTAAAGATCGAAAAGGTTTGTAAGACCACAATGATGGCTGCTGCTCGAGTCAACTCGTGCGCGGGTGCTGCTTTACTGGTCCGACTACTATCCCTTTGGCCTTTTAGTTTGTTGTACTTTCGTCGTATTTTTTTTTGTCTTATTTGATCTTTTGAACGGCAGGACACACTGTCGCTCTGATCTAATTGTAACATGACACACTATTTTTTTTAAAAATGTGAAAGCATGACAAGCCTGCTGAGTTTCTTGCCGGATCTTCTCAGTTGAGGCCGCATTGTGATCTGGTAGTAGCATTTTTTTAAAAAATGACCTTTCAAAAGTGCTAGCTAACGCTACTTGAAATCAACTATTTTTGACTTTTTTTTTGACAATCTATGGCTATAAAGTTATTGCGTGGCTAGAGAACCACTGGCTGTCAAAAAGGATCTCATATACCTACTGGCTGTTCTCTAGGAAGTAAATTTGCTTAGACAATAGAAATTCTGTAGTAGTTTGCAAAAAATGATTTTTATGTGTGAACCTTTTTGTTTCAGGCACAATGAGTAAAAAGAATAATAATTATTCTAAACTGAAGCTTGGCTCTAAATGCATTGATATATCTACAACAATGAATGGAACATGTATAGCTCTGGAAGATAATAACTCATATGGTAGCCTGCGTAAAGAAAGCATTGAAATATGTGAATTTTGTGATAAAATCTTCACAAATAGGTAAACTCTTTGTTCCCATTAGCATAATATAATAATAATATTCTGGGACAATTCCACATGTGGTTGTCTGATCCAAAACTAGGCAGAGCCTTTACTATGGAAACCAGATAACTGATACTAATGCTTATATACTTTTTATGTAAATATATACTTGAATGGATAAATAACACCCAGACAGTTGGTGGGAATCAAACCCACAATCTATTGGGTAGTAGTTAGGGTGTCTAACCATTAGACCAACAGGCCTATCAGACCATAATATGTTCACTATGCTGAATGAGGTCAGTTGTGCATATGTGTTGTGTTGTATCCAGTTTTCTCGGAGTCATTTGGGTGAGTCACTTCTAGGAGGCTTAATGTGTACTCCAACAACCGACTCAAAGGCAAGCCACAAGGGGTACCTGCAGGCTTAGCATGATGTACAAATCTTGACAGACAAGTGTGAGTATGACGTCACTATGACATAGTATTTCACATTTTTGAAGTGAAACTTCTTAGGCGACTTCCAAAAATGTTATCACATAACGCGTTAAGCGTTAAATGAAGGTGATAGGCGTTAAGTGATAGGTGTTAAACGTTAAGTGATAGACGTTAAGCGTTAAATTTGTTAAGGTTATGAAAACGCTCATGTGACGCCGTCACTGAGTGAGTGGGTGAGTGGGTTTCAGTGGGTTTCAGTGGGTTTCAGTGGGTTTCAGTGGGTTTCAGTGGGTTTCGTGGGTTTCGTGGGTTTCGTGGGTTTCAGTGTGTGTGTGTGTGTGTGTGTGTGTGTGTGTGTGTGTGTGTGTGTGTGTGTGTGTGTGTGTGTGTGTGTGTGTGTGTGTGTGTGTGTGTGTGTGTGTGTGTGTGAGTGCGTGCGTGCGTGCGTGCGTGCGTGCGTGCGTGCGTGCGTGCGTGCGTGCGTGCGTGCGTGCGTGCGTGCGTGCGTGCGTGCGTGCGTGCGTGCGTGCGTGCGTGCGTGCGTGCGTGCGTGCGTGCGTGCGTGCGTGCGTGCGTGCGTGCGTGCGTGCGTGCGTGCGTGCGTGCGTGTGTGTGTGAGTGAGTGAGGGACCGACCGACCGACCAACCGATCGACTGAGCGAGAATGAAGTTTCACTTCTTCCGCGCGGAGGGACTCCACACACGCACATTTTTTTGTATGGAGAATTACCGTTTCAGTGTTGAAAACTACATCATACTCCACACCGATCTGTCAAGATTGCAAGTTGTGCTACGCCTGCAGGTGCAGATCCTGCCTGAGAGCCCAAGTCCCCACTCTCATGTGCCGATTTGGCAGCCGTGGAGGTTTTACTTGATAAGAATCTCATACTCCATTTTACCCCACACAGGAGTGTGTCAGATATTAAGCTGTGTTCCAGTGTGAAATGGCTGTTGAAATTGCTAGCCTCAAAAGACTTAACTACTACCTAGAATGAGCAGCAGTGCAGTGCATATGGCCATTGGCAGATGTGTGTTAATCTACATTACTATTAGGTGTACATGATGATTGTCTCATCAAATTATTTTATTAAAAAAAAGTTATGTATCTTTTTATGCAGCCTCCCCTAGAATGGCTATATTTTTTAATAGTATGTATGTATTTTTTTTCCTTTATCATTTGCAATCAGTCAAAGTATGTATGTACTAGCGACCCGCCCCGGCTTCGCACGGGTGTAATTGAGAATAAAAAAAGATGTGAATAATTTAAAGTTACTGCCTTTGATTATAGAATTTCTTCATAAATAATGTTTGTAGCTGACTTTTCGTAACGCAATATGAACAAATTTTGTTTAGAAGTGACGCGTGAAAGGGCTACGAATAGCTGTCTGTCCATGGGCAAAGAACTCAACACTTGAATCTCTGAGCTTGTGATTTGTTAATTGTATTTATAATTTTATTAGAAACTGCAAACGTGTACCGGTGCACAATTTGTGTGGATTAAGGACAGGAACAGGACACCATTTCTTTAAAACCAATTTATGGAAGCAAAACGCGCTTCCTTGTTCGGTTTCATCGTTAAGACCTAAACGGGGGTCAACCGGGAAATTTTTACCCACTAAAACCCCCGCGGCTATCACGTCGGCCCATTAGAGGGTGGACCTGGGCTATCTGTCGGGATCTGCACCAGCTGATACCACTCAGTGCCTTGACTTTGAACCCGCCGCCGGAGAAGCACATTATAGTTCCGCGGGAACCTGTCACGGTGCTCACGGTTACAGGGGTCACGGGGGAAGCCTTTAATGGGATTTAAGGGTGGTAGGGTGGTCAACCGGGTATGTAGGATTCTTATAAACTAAACCCCCAACGGCCGTGCAATCAGCACATAAGAACCCCTTCTTGGGCTATCCAGTGGGATCTGCACCATGATACCCTCAGTGGCTTGCCTTTGACCCCGCCACCGGGGGGCACAATAAAGCCGCCCGGGAACCTGTCACCGTGCTCACGGTTACAGGGGTCACGGATGAAGCCTTCAATAGGTCCCCGGGACCCTGTTGGCGGTCAACCGGGTTATGCAGAATTCTTATACACTAAACCCCCAACGGCCGTTAAATCAGTACATAAAGAAGGAGACCTGTGGGCCTCAAAAGGCCACATTAAGCATTTCCTCTATAAGGAATTCGTAATTTGCATTTCTATCAAATTCTTCGCAATTACTGTAATTTTCGTAAAATGATCACACATTTTAGGTCAATCATACTCAATTCATTTATTAACACTAATTAGCAGACTCATATTTGATGTTAATGCTGCCCCCTCAGTGGCTTGCCTTTGAGCCCGCCACCGAGGGGCACAATAAAGCCACCCGGGAAACTATCATCGTGCTCAAAGATACGGGGATCGCGGGGGAAACCTCCAATAGGCCCCCAAGATCCTACGGGCGATTGACTGCGGTATGTGTCCCCCACAGCTGTCTACACAAAAGAGGGGGGCTGCACCGTGTACCTACCCCTCAGTGCAAGGCAAGGGCCTTTAAAGCCGCTGCCGGGGGCGCATTATAGTCCCCCGGGAATCTGTCACCGTTGTCACAGTTCCTTAACTGGTGGCGGGGAAACATCCAATATGTCCCCGGGATGCCGTGGAGAAGTCAACCTGAGTATTTGGGATTCTTAACCACTAAAACTCCCGTGGTTATCACATCGGCACGTGAGAGGGAAAAAATTACCTGTCACCGTGCCCAAAGTTTCGGGGATCACGGGTAGACCTCCAATAGGCTCCCAGGATCCTGCGGGCGGTCGACTGCGGTGTGTAGGATTCTTACCCTCTAAACCCCCCACGGCTGTCCGCACAAAATATGGGGCTGCACAGGGTACCCCTCAGTGCAAGGCAAGGGCCTTTGAAACCGCTGCCGGGGGCGCATTATAGCCCCCCGGGAATCTGTCACCGTTATCACAGTTAAAAGGGTGGCGGGGGACACGTTTAATATGTCCCCGGGATCCTGTGGGGGATTCTTACCCACTAAAACTCCCGTGGCTGTCACATCGGCACATGGGAGGGGTTCTCCGGTGGGATCTGCATCAGCTGTCCCTCAGTGCATTGCCTTTGAGTCCGCCGCCGGGGGGCGGGTATATTATATCCCGGATATTTACCTACCTTATAATATATGAAATTAATGAAATTCTCTAGTACTTGATTATGTATCTCTTTAGGTTTAGTCAACGTAAGCTATGTAAGTTTATTTACTTAGATAAAACTTAAAACCTTCAACGAAAAATTATCTAACCGATGCGGTGAAAACCGCTGCGTGGTTTAGGAGGTGCTATCGGATATAGACAGACTCGGATAGCGACTTTGTTTCACACTATGTAAAGATACTTTGACGTCGATAGGGAACAACACCAGCCAACCTGTAGAAAAAACCCTGACTGACAGACAAAAATGACAATAATTCCAATAATGTTTTGGCTTTTATATCATACGTACAATACATGCATACCTATTGTATTCCTACCCAAACAGACATTTTGGAAATATATTTTCATTATTTTATTTTTATTTTATTATATTTGGGAAACATTCAAAGGATACCACTTATTACTAATATAAGATCCAATAGTACAAAAATCAATTAGGTTTCCACTAATAACTAAATCATAACATTAGAGAGAAGCTAACCACGTATGCATGATTTTAAATTAAAAAAAAAAATATATATATATATATTAGAAATAAAAAGTGCTGGAGTTAATATGAGTTAAATGTTTAAAACATCGAATATTAATATTAATAAAAAAAATCAAAAACAAAGTTTAAAAATACAAAAAAAAAATCCGCACACGGGTAGCGAACCCGGACAGTCCGCACTTAGAGGACGCTTCCGTAACCACTTGGCCAAGGAACTTTTCTTTTGTCTTTCGAATTATCGTATCTTATTGTTGTGATATATTTGTACCGCCATCGGTTGAGTAATAATACTTCTTTTTTACCCTGTAAAGGGATAAATTATAAAAAATATGAAATACTAATTCAATTAATTTTCTTAACGAATGTCTGTGCAAAATTTCAAGTCAATAGGACCAAGGAATCGCGTTCTCCCATACAAACTTTGCCCCCCTATTTGACCCCCTTAGAGGATGAATTTCGCAAAATCGCGTCTTAGTGAGCACCTACGTCTTAAAAGGAACCCCCATGCAAAGTTTGAGACTCCTAGCACTTGTAGTTTCTGAGATTTCGTGATGAGTGGGTTTTTGTCTACTCTTTTATATAATAAGATAAAAGAAAAAAGGGTTATGTCTATTTCTTTTATTTCTTTGGCAAGACATAGAGCATAACAATAGATTTGGACTTAATAAGATATTGTGTAATATTCGCGTAAGATGTCGTTAGATTTGTCCTACTTGCGGGAGTGACATAGTCTATCTATATTGATGTGATGTAATTTAAGACCTTTTTGTTTATTCAGGCTTTTTGTACTTTCATAATTTATACTTGTTAACATAATATTTTTTATTTATTTCCAGATATTCTAGCATAAAACATATTGGTAGCCATATAATAATACCTCTGCAAAATCAGACGGTCTATCAATGCATGGAATGTCTTCATCACTTCACATCACAAAAAGCCCTCGATCTTCACAAAATTGTAAAACACATCACAATGAAGGAACCTCAAGTAGTACTAATTAAAGAAGAACCTCTGGATATTTATACGGATATTGAGATGTATGATTCTAAAGTTAATAATCATTATCCTAAAAATAATGATGATCCTAAAATGAAGAATCCGGATTCTAAAAATAAGAATTCTGTTAAGAAATTCGATGATTTTGGTTTAATTAAGGATTCGGATTTAAAAACTGACAATTCCAATTCCAAAATAAAGAATCGCCTGTTGTTCGAGGAGGATTTAGTTGGATCTGATTTGTTGTTAACGGATTTCACTAATGAGTGTAAGGTCAACGTGGAGTTGTTTCCGCCACCATGGTTTGTTGATTTGAACGAAGAATTCCGTGAAAGATGTGTCGGTTACGATGAGCTCATGCGACCAGGAGTGTATAGATGCAAGAAGTGTTTAAAAACATTTCCCAACAGGTGAGTTTTTATATAGTACATGAGGAATGTAGATTTACATTCCAGCAGGAGAATTCCAATCCAATAATGGGAGAGAAAAATAAAGTACAGTAGTAGCTTACAATTTTGCGTAAATGTGCGCTGAAAATGAAATTTACGTGTCGATTTCAGATATCAGATACATATTTCATTTTGCGCTGGAGTAACGTTTTGCAGGATCTTGTTTCTCGCAAACCATTAACTGTGCGCCGGTAGAATAAACGTTTAATTTGTGGGTATTTGTGCATTAATAACGTTTTCAAAAGTATATACCATTTTAGCATAATCAATAAATCATGTATTTGATGCATGTTTAATGTATGAAAACAAAAAAATAACCTTGTGCTTAAACGAACAAACATTCATACTAACTGACAATATTCGGTTCTTTTTACTACTTTTACATCCATAACCAAGTTTCCAGACATATTATACACGCGTTTTTTTTAAATAATATCACTAATTAAATCTAGAACCGATGTCATAGCTTTGACGTCAAAATAAAAGAAACAGGAACAATCCAAAGATGTTTGAGAAGAACAAATTCAAGGTGTTGCAAAAATTTCAGCTCTAAAGTCTATTATTAGAGTAGATATAAGCAATGAACCAAAATCACAGTTTGTTTACTGGTGGATAACCAGTAATATAACTGGTTATCTGTGGACCAAATTGGAAAGAACACAAAAAAAGCGATTTCATACATACACACATCAAAAGTGTCTAGGGATCAACATATATTTTTGCAATAACTTTTCTCCTGATTGATATTAATTAAAATTTTCTTTAAGGATTCATCAAATAAAGTGTTTTCGTTTGTCACAGTAACGATAAACCAAGTCACCTTTGCATTAATAAAGAAATTTGCCATTTACCTAATAAAGGGATTTTTGACATTTGAACCACTAACACAAAAGTTCGAAAAAAAGACTGAAATAACAGTTTTCTTTAAAATTTTATTGGGTAACTTAAACAATTAATAATCCGTGTTTCTACCGCGAACACTAACAACACAAGAACATCGGTTTGGCATACTCAAAATGAGTTCATCCAAATCACGCTGTGGAATGGCCGCCCATGTTCGTTGCAACAACAAAAAAAGGTATTCTTGCGACTGGATACCCTCCATATTCGGCAGAGCTCTTCTCTGTAGCATATCCCATGCATGCTCAATCGGGTTCAAGTCTGGCGACTGAGCAGGCCAGGGCAGGACATTGATGTTAGCTGCGGCGAGAGTCTGTCTTACAACTCTTGCGGTGTGCGGTCGTGCATTATCATGCATTAACTGAAATAAGGGACCGATTTGCACTTGTAGAGGAACGATGACGTCTGATACAATCGTCTCAGCATAAATTTGAGCGTTGAGGTTGCCTCTGATCCAAATCAACTCAGTTCTTCCGCCGATCCAAATACCCGCCCATACCATGATGGTTCCACCACTATAAGGATGGACTTCCTGGCAGGATTTTAATCGCTGTTGGCGTCCAGGGGTTCTCCAGTGTCGTATACGTCTTGTATCCGGTCTCATACCAAAACGAGACTCATCAGAAAAGCACACGAAACGCCATTGTTCTTCTGCCCAATTTCTGTGTTCAAGAGCCCATTGATATCGAATCCTACGATTGTGCATTGCTATAGGTGGTACCCGTAGCGGTCTTCGGGAATGAAGGTTCACTTCATGCAAGCGGTTTCTGACTGTTTGGTCGCTAATTAAGTTCCCTGAAGAGTGATGAAGCCTCACGGCTAACATCATGGCAGTTATTGTTGGAGCTCTTCGAGTTAAGATTTGAATATATCGGTCTTGTCTCCGTGTGGTGCAGCGATACCGTCCTCCATGGCGCTCAGCCACGGTACCAGTGCTTCGGTAACGTGTCCAAAGTCGACTGATAACACTCTGACTTGTATTCAGAGCTAAAGCCACAGTACGTTGCCGGGAACCAGCTTCTATCATTCCCACGGCTCTGAGCATTTCTTCCCTGCTTAAATGACGTCGCCGCTCCATAATAACGTTGGTTTTAATCAGTAGTAGGGAAACAGTAGCACTAATAATGTCTTCAATGCGTTGTATGTTTTTATAGGGAAAATATTGACAGCTGATTTTCATCTTTTACTCGAATTTGATTCACAGTTCCTGATTCAAATTATGAAATGCACCAAAAAGGATCCATATAAATTTATAAAATCATAAATTTATTACAAAGCCACATCTCAATCTCAAGAAATCCGCTTAAAAATGCTTGATCCCTAGACACTTTTGATGTGTGTACTTATGAATCGCGTTCATGTTTAGCGGCAATCGTGTTTATTTTAATAGTCCGTTATGACGTTTAATTTCTTATTTTGTCAATATATTGTTGTGTCCGCAACACAAGTGTTAATTAAAACTTAATTACGTTAAGTACAGAATGCATTGCTAGTTTATAGGTCAAAATAATGCATTCTTTAAATTAATGTACCTGTTTGTAGCTGGCGAAGCAGCGTAGCGATAAGCACACACATGGCTTGTATTCTCTTATTATTTAGACTTAATTTTCTGTGACTATGGCCGAGTGGCATAGTTGTTAGATATTTGCGTCTCACTAATGCCATGCGAATTGCGTTGCGAATACTATGTCGCTTCCCAAGCAACAAAAGCGTCTCCTACCTACGCCTGTCTACTAAATATCAACAAGTTGACCAGAGTTGTGATTTTAACAGACTAGAGCATTGTCCATGTACAGCCCTGCATTAATAACAACATGCTACATAATCATTTTGATATTTAAGAAGGTAGATAGTTAACTTACACGTACTCACGTCTACAAGTATTGTTTAGATACTTAGCGATAACGAGCGCAGCGCTCGAGCGAGCGTGACCAACCACTTATTTAGACAGGGATGTTTATTTCTCTAATTCTATCTCATTAATGCCGTGCGAGTTGCGTTGCGCATGCTATCTCACTTTTGCCATGCAACAGAAGCGTCTCCTACCTTTTTTTAAGCGGGGAAACCTTCAACGGTCCCGTGAGCTGTGGTATGTATGGGATTCTTACCCACTAAAACCCGCTCTCGAGCCCACCGCCGGGGGGCGCATTGTAGGCCCCCCGGGACCCAGTGCTCACGGGGACCCGGGCCCACACCTCGAATGTCCAGCGACTCCGAAGTAGCGTCTGCTACCTACGCCTAACTACCAAATATTAACAAGTTGTCCATAGCTGCGATTTTAATAAACTAGAGCATTGTGCATTTATAGCACTTGTGATTACAACATGGTACCTAATTATTTTGACATAATATAAGTTAACTTCACCGTCAAACGATCGTGAAGGTCGTTTAATTACGTACTATAACTCACATTGAATTGAACTCTTCACTTAAGTAAACTACAAGTTTAGTTCAGCTTAGCTACAACGAGCGCAGTCCTCGAGCGAGCGTGACCGACCACTTATTTAGAGAGGGATGTTTATTTCTCTATTTCTATCTCACTAATGCTATGCGAGTTTCGTTGCGAATACTATCTGTCTCACTCTTCCCAAGCAACAGAAACCTACCTTTTTATTTTTTGACGCGTGGGAATTCTTCTAAAGATCCCATGGAGCTGTGGGGCTCAACTACTACTCACTAAAACCCCCTCGGTTGTCGCATTGGCACATGAGAGGGGACCCAGGTCTGTCCGGTGGGATCTGCACCAGGGGCCCCTCAGTGACTTGCCTTTGAGCCCGCCGCCGGGGGGCGCATCCCCGCCACCGTCCTTCTTGGAGTCGCCCCCGTACTCAACGTCCTTGGGCCCACACCCGGACGTCCAGCGACTACGAAGGAAGCGTCACCTACCTACGCCTACCTACCAAATATTAACAAACAGACCAGGCGTTGCGATTTTAATAAACTAGAGCATTGTGAATGTACAACACTGCAGTAATATCAATATGCTACCTAATTATTTTGCATCGCGTTTATAATGTTTATTATCGGCAATCGTGTTAATTTTAATAGTCCGTTATGTGAATAAAGTTTAATTTCTTATTACCCCCACTTTTGTGCACCCCACAAAACTGTTCTATTAATTACTACATAATTATAATAAGCACAGAATGCATTGCTAGTTTTTAGGTTTAAATAAAACACTAAAATAATGCTCTATCTTGTTTGAAGCTGGCGCAGCAGCGTAGCGCCACGCGTTCTGATACTTAAAAAATATACTGTAAGTGTCGGTCGGTTAAACGAATTTCACAGTATTGTACAGGAAAACTAGTAATAATTATTAAAAAAAATATTTTCTAGTAATAATTTATTATTATGAATAGTAAATATGAAAAAGATCTTATACCTCAGGATGGTATACTATGAACATGAACCTGATGAATAGCGTTGAACATAATATGTATATTACATGTATCTTTCAAACGCCCCTGTATTTTTGCCCGAATGCCCCAGGCGGAGGGTTATGGTTTTCGAGGGTATGTATGCCTAAACGGCGTGATGGACAGTGACTTATAATATGTCGTTAGATTCATCTTATCTTATTTATTTTTTTAGTACCAAAAACATAAATATGTGTATCAAATGAAAGGTCTTAACGAGACAGGTTGAAATATATACATATATACACGTATTATGTATGTATAATGTAATTTAGGACCATTTTGTTTGTTCGCAGTCGGACTTTTTATGCTTTTGTTCTTTATACTTGTTCATATAATAACATAGTTACTTTCCTCGCGCATCATCCATTAAATCTTTCCCGAGTTTAAGTTTATTACATGTGTTTAATGTATTTTACGGTGTATTTTCCGCATTAATATGATACTATAATTAATGGTATTTTGAGGGTAAATTTATAATAATGTTGAGTATAGTACATTTATACTACCAAGGTGGCAAGCAAGCGTACGGCCCGCCTGCTGGTAAGCAGTCACCAAACAACACCAGAAGAATCACTAGCGCGTTGCCGACCCTTAAGATGTTAACTCTTTGTGTCCGGTACTTTCACTAGCTAAAGTGCCCTTCACGCTGGAACGCAGCAATGCTTACACAAGGCTGCTGCTTGGCGGCAGAATATCCGACACTGCAGTGCAAACCGACACTGCAGTGTGAACCTACCACCTAGTAAAGCCAGTGTTGACTGTAGACTAATTGATTTTCCAATAATTTACACCTACTCTGTTTATTTTGTGTCAATCTAGATATTGACGGGTCTGTTGGTGACACCCTGGCTACCCACTAGTTCCCGCCACGTGTCTGGGTGTTATATCTATTTAAGTATGTATGTATTCGGTGAAGGAAAACATCGTGAGGAAACCTGTATGTCTGAGAAAGCCTAACTAGCTTTCGAATGACGTGTGAAGTCCGCCAACGCGCACTTGGACAGCGTGGTGGACTATGGCCTTAGCTCCTTCATCTACAGTGGGACATAAACAAGGGCTGGTATTATTAAGTGTGTACTGTGTATTTACAAAGAAAAGTATTTATGTATTAGTATCAGTTGTCTGGTTTCCATAGTACAGGTTCTGCCTTGTTTGGGATCGGATGACCGTGTGTAGATTGCTCTAGAATATAATATTGCTTTGATTACGTAAAGTACATTACTGCTTAATTTATTATCATCATCAGCAGCCAACGGACGTCCACTGCTGAACAAAGGCCGTCCACTGCTGAACAAAGGCCTGTCCCTTAGAAAGGAGGAGTTGCCATAAGTCCCACGCTTGGCAGGCGTCTTGGGGATTGCAGTATAGGTGGTAGGGAATCCAAGAGAAAGGCACTGCTGCCAGTCTTCTTATTGTATTTTTCAGATGAACGTTAAATTTGTATTTTAAGAAAATTTACATGTATTTTTAAGAAGTTTCAAAACAACGGCTTGGGGATTGCAGTATAGGTGGTAGGGAATCCAAGAGAAATGCACTGCTGCCAGTCTTCTTATTGTATTTTTCAGATGAACGTTAAGTTTGTATTTTAAGAAAATTTACATGTATTTTTAAGAAGTTTCGAAACAAATAAGATGTGTCTTTCGCAATTTTCAACGATACTGATGACGTAAAGTGGTGTTGTTGAAACACAATTTATAATAACTCTTGATGCGACCGTGAGCTTGGCTTCATTTATTGCATTTTATTGCAACTGTTTGTTTAGATACTTAGCTAGCTCGAGCGAGCGTGACCGACCACTTATTTAGACAGAGATGTTTATTCCTCTATTTCTATCTCACTTATGCCTTGCGAGTTGCTTAGCGAATACTATCTGTCTCACTCTTTCCGTGCAACAGAAGCGTCAAGAGACGCTACCTACGCCTACCAACTTAATATCAACAAATTGATTAATGTTGTGGTTTTAGTAAACTAGAGCATTGTGCATCTGCAGCACTGCAGTAATAACAAACATGCTAACTATATAACTCATAGATAAGAGTATATTACTTAGAAATAGATGGGTATATAACTTACACGTCAAAACGTACCCCAGACTCCAGCGCCTGCAGCGGATGGGTTTGAAATAACTAACAAAATTACAAAATAGGGCAAAAATAACAGAAATAGATTTCACACGGGTTGAGATTTGAATCCGCGCACCCAGGAACTCGTCGCAATATAAACCCGACCTATTTACCAACATAGCTTTTTGTGTTATGGTATCACTATCAAAATATTGATAATTACACTAAGTATTATATTTTCATTCATAAAGTAAGTCGAAATTCCGTTTTCCGCATGTTTTCCGTGTTCAAAAAAGGAAGAAAAGATTACAATATAAACTAGAATTAATTATTAATTAATTAATTTTCTTTATTTTATAATAATGTGTAATATTATTGTGTGCAATAAAGAATAAGAATAGAATAATGTGTAAAGATATATGAAATAACAAAAAAGAGAAAAAAAAACGATACAATAACAAAGAAAAATGCAATAAAGTGTATAAAAAGTTGAGGCCCGATCCAGCGGCCTCCTAAGAATAGGAGTTACAGAAAAGTTGCAAAACCCGCCGCTTGACACCCTCAAGCGGTACTGGTTGGTAGTTTTTTGATGGAATGGAATTTCTTCTAAGATACCATACCATGATATAACTCACATTGAATTGAACTCTTGTCTAAGTAAACTAAAAGTATTGTTGACCTTATAGATAACGAGCGCTCGAGCGAGCGTGACCGACCACTTATTTAGAGAGGGATGTTTATTTCTCTATTTCTATCTCACTAATGCTGTGCGAGTTGCGTTGGGAATAGGGTGCGTCCCATTTCATATAAAGTTATTTGGTCTATTTTCATTTCAATAACGTTCACAATACACGTGAAATATACCAACTGTTGATATAATATCTTTACATACTTTTATATAGGCTAAAACTTATTTCGTGTAATGTTATTAGATATAATGTTTATCTAATCGAAAATCATTAGGTGTTCCAAATTCAAGAGTCATACCGTCACTGTTATTATGTGCGCCGGAATAACCTACTTTGTTCGCAATTATAAAGGAACAAAGCATCGCTTTTCGAATAGATGGGATGAAAAATATGTTTAAAAAACCTACTTAATGCACAAATTAGGAGCTACTTGTAAACATTTATTCTATCGGAGCACAATTATTGGTTTCCGAGAAACAAGATTCTGCAAAACGTTACTCCAGCAGGAAATATATCTGCAATCTTCATCATCATCATCGCCATCACCAGCCGGAAGACGTCCACTGCTGAACATGGGCCTCTCCCTTCGAACGCTACAGTGAACGACAATTGGCTATTTGCATCCACCGGTTACCTGCGACGCGCACAATGTCGTCTGTCCACCTAATGGGAGGCCTACCTACGTTACGTCTTTCGGATCGTGATCGCCACTCGAGAACCTTTCTTCCCCAACGGTTCTCCGAGCGATGTTGCCTGCCCATTGCCACTTCAACTTGCAGATTTTAAGAGCTATGTCGGTGACCTTGGTTCTTCGGCGAATCTCCTCATTACGGACTCTGTTCCACAAATTTCATTTCCAGCACACATTTACGCACAAGTATAAGCTATCTGTACTTTATTTTTCTCTCTGATCATTGATTTAGAATCTGTCTGCTTGAACAGCGTTACTGTAGCATGATTAGTTCTTCGGCTTTCTTTTTCAAAATGACAGCACGCACTAATTTTTTATTCGCCTAACTCAATTCATTTTAGAAGCGATTTTTTTTCTTGTGTAATGCATTCGTCCCCGTGAGCACCGTGTCTGGTTTCCGAGGAGTTATAATGCGTCCCCCGGCGTTGGGCACCAAAGCAAGGCGCTGAGGAGTTTCTGGTGCAGATCCCACCGGAGAGCCCAGGACTCCCTTATCATGTGCCGATGCGATGGCCGCGGGGGGTTTTAGTGGGTAAGACGGCACACACTTTGGCTGACCTCCACAGGTTCTGGGAACGTATTGAAGGTTTCCCCGCTTCAACATAAAAACGGTTCCTTGTGCAAAATACCATCCATTTCCGTGTCAAGTACCACCACAGTGTCAGATATTATGCCGCCAAGCAGCAGTGTGAAAACGTTCTAGTGTAAATGGGACTTTTGTTGAGTTATATTACCAGGGTTCCATGACTTAATAACTAATGTCTCGAGTGATTATGGGCAGTGCAATGCAGCTGTCTAGGCAGGCTTGTGGCTTACCATCAAGCAAGATAATAAAAATATCTTCCCCGTTTTGGATCTATGCTCTAATGGTATTTACCCACAGCGCCGATCCGTGTCGCAGATACGATCTGACAATGCGATCTGAACGAATACGTTCTCTGTATCCAATGGTTCGTTCAAGTGATCGCACGCCGCTCACGCGATCTCTGTCTCCGGTGACAGTGAGCGCGTAATCGCAATTCATAAAAAAAATCCCAACCCATTCGAAAGTAGTTATAAAAATGAACTTGCAAATCTTCATTCTAACAGTTAATGTCATCGACCCAGATTTTTTTTTCTACTCTTCAATAAAGATAGTAGCAGTACTTCATCGTCTCTTCGCTCGTCATTCGAACATGTTTCACTTCGCTTATCCATACTCATGTTGCTTTCTTTTCCAAACATCCCCCCTGTGTAGTTTTTCACGCGACAGTCTCACAAATAGAAGGAACGGTTAGGTCATTTATAAGAAGGCATCGCCAGCGTAAAGATCCTTTCGATCCGATCCAACGATCCGTTCTCAAGATGCGTTCTAGGATCATAGTGGCGGCACGGATCAGGCTCTGTGGATAAAGGCTTTACTTACCTTATTTATTTCAGATACGACACAATAATCCACGAGGCCTCGCATATATCATTAAAAAAATGTCAAATCAATTTATGCAATATCTGTGACACTTACATAATTGGTGGCAAAAACAAACTAAAACTCCACCGTAGAAATGTCCACCATGAATCCGATGGAACTAAAATAACTAACACTTGCAACCAATGCGGTAGGAAATGCAACGATGTGGAATACCACAGAAGAAATCACTGCCCCTTTAACAAAACACCCGAATTGAAAATGAAAAGGCAACCAAATAACGGTGAACATTCTGAAAATGTGTGCCAAAGGAACGGTATTCAATACAAGGAATATGTTAAAACGTTATATTTGTGCGATATGTGTTTTTCCTTCTGTAAAAACACGCAGAGGTTGAATTATGTGCTCATAGGGGTAAGGAGTGAGATGGGTAGAAGGTTTCCGTGTTCAAGGTGTGGGGTTCTTTTCTTTGAGGTGAAACTGGTTGAGAGAATAGCGAAGAGGCGCCGCACAGAGAATGATATGAGGAAGAAATGTTCGCGGTCAAATGAGGATAGGTTGAAGAACATACAGCAGAGATTAAAAATGTTGAAATATTTGTTTGTTTTATTTTGGTGCAACACTTACAAACGTCAATTAGATTTAACGGACATTAATCCAGTTCTTGAGATCGGATTATTCCACACTCACATCCCAATAATACATTATACTCTGATAGTGAGTAGATATTAGATTAAGTATATCGTGCTCAATAATGGGACATATACATATGTCTCCCGAGTCGGGAGACGAAAACGAAAACGATCAATATAAATTAACGCCATAGTTTTAACAGCAGCAGCGCCTGTAGCGGTAACTATTATAATCTAGTAAAATAACGAAAGAACAAGGTGCCTATCAACGTTTCCATTGTGGTCAAAACTCCGTGCTTTCCTCTTGAACCCCCTATCTGAGGCTGACAGCCATCGATATAATAATAATATAAACTTATTTATTATATCGATGCTGACAGACTAAGAAATTCTGATACGTCCTCACTGGACGTATGTACTTAAGTATACGTCCATTGAGTACGTCGTGTAGGCGACCGAGGAAGATGGTGCAGCGGCTGCGGCTAACCCGCGTCCACACCAGGCGTACGCGCGCCATACAAAGCCGTGCGTGCCAAATGTGTAGACGTGCCTGAGGGTTTTTCGGGTGCACGTTTTCGGCTGAGCGTGCCTCGAAGTCGAGCCGTTGTTGTCGCTAAACTGGACTCAAAAGTGTGTGTTTGTCCGATGTAGATGGTGGCTTTTGGCTCACGAACCAGCTTTTCAAACATTAAATAAATTCTTCAAGTTTAATCGTCATGATGATCGATCAATAGCAGTTGATTGGTCTAATACAATATCATATCATACGCCTTTTTTTTTAAACAAGAACTATTCAAGTAGCTGCAGCAGATATTACGCAACTGTCCATTTCGGATACTCAAGGTGTTCTGATGACTCGCAAGCCACAGAGCGTGGCTGCCTCGCGAGACCGTGCTTTCGGTGTGGGTGGACGTGGCATATTATACTATTGTTATGATTGTTATCTATGGACGCGGCTATTGCTCGGCTACTGACTAGCCGCAAGACCGAAACCCTAACACGTTTGCTATGTGTTCTTGGTGGTATAGATGTCGCTAGTGTCGAATTAGATAACGCTATAGTTAGTTGCAGGAGTGCCAAATAGTACAACTTTCTGTCGCTATTATACTAGCCATTCCCGCAATCGAGCGGCTTTCGTATTAGGTCGCCTGTATCCCCTTCTCTGCAAGCGGAGTAAAATGTCGCTTAGAAATAAGTTGACATTATACAACGCTTGCATTCGCCCAATTATGACTTATGCGAGTGTAGTTTTCGCGCACGCCGCCCGCACCCGTATCAATAGCCTCCAGGTTATCCAAAAATCGTTTCCTCCGACGTGCCGTCGGTGCCCCGTGGTACATGCGGAATGTAGATCTGCATTCCGATTTCAAGTTAGATCCCCGTCGTAAGTTCCTCAAGGAAGCGTCGAAATGCTACTTTGAATCCGCGTCCCGTCACGCGAACAGTTTAATCCGCGCCGCCGCCGATTACGCCCCTAGTCCTGACCGCGCCGCAGACCCCGGCACGTACTGCTCGACCCTCCTGACCCCATGACGGTCCTATTGGACCGGGATGCGCCGAACCCTCCCCGACAACCGTATGCTACACTAGCTATCAGACACCGGTCTCGCCGGCGAGGCCGAAGGGTCGTACGCATGCGACCTCAACGACGTGCATCACCCCACTGAGTTTCTTGCCGGATTTTCTCAGTGGGGGCGCGTTGTGAACCGGTGGTAAACTCAGCCCTCTCTTAAGCGACAGCCGAGGCCGTGCCTCCCTGAGGTGCCCTTGAGCTCGTCGCTACTTCTGCCGTTAAGGCTAGAGCGCTTTAAGCGCTCGCCTCCTATTGTCCGGTGAAGCTGTAATGGCCATCTGCGGCCAACAGCGTCTATCTTTCCCAAAAAAAAAACTAGCCATTCACATCCGTTGAACATAGGCCTTTCCAGGTTTTATCATAATAATGTTTTTGGAAGCATGTCTCAGTGAGTCATGAGAGTCTCACTCGCTTCTGTGGGTGTAGTGTGTATGTGTTCCTCAACCATTCCTCGTCATATATCCAACCAACGAAGTACAAGAGTCAAAACCCATATTTGGTGGGTCTACCCTGTTAATTAGATCCTCTTTCTCTGGGTCTAGCTACGTTTAATGGTGCTGGCAGATATCATGTGAACCGACCATTGTTCTGCGTGCTTATTCACCAGACCCTGGTAAAAGTTACCACATATTCTTTAGTATCATCGAATTTACACGTGTACTTAATTTCAGTTTGGAGGAATGGAAGTAAAAGAAAATGTCTATTATTGTATACTAATATCTCTACATTAATTTAAGATAGAGCTAGCCGATTTTCATGAAACTGCTAAGAACCATGTCGATTTCAAATAAAAAAGGCATTTAAATCTGTCTACTTGGTGGGCGCTACAATGCCACAGATAGATAGGAAAAGGCATAAAACTTACAAATAATACCCCGGTATCTTAATAGTCTGTGGGCGGGGGTTATAAACAGAAAACCCCCTTAACCGACCTTATGCGACTTCGTCTGCCTGGTCCATGTCAGTGTGCCATATAATTTATCTCAGGAACTACTTATGCTTTGGTATGGAAAACAATCGTTTTAGATATTGCCTAACTCATCTCAAATGCTTTTATCATATTTTTTTGGAATGTGGAGCCTTTTTCAAAGTAGGACTAATATATAAACTATGAAAGAGCTTCATTCGCACATTTCAATAGATACAGTGTTTTTGTATTTCATGTAGGTCTACCGTAAATTTTTATTTATAAATAACTAAATAAGTATATTATCTTTGACAAACAAACTTAGTTATGCGGTTTGGTATTTTTGGTACCAAGTGTTACATGAATAGCAAATCCACTTTTACACGTCCAAAGAAAAGAAGATACGGAACGCGCTTGGTGCTGTGGTCTTTGTTTGTGGCGGGTCACCCCCTTCCCTCTAATATGGTTGAGGGGACTGATGGCTGCTGCTCGAGTCAAGTCGTGCGCGGGTGCTGCTTGGGAGGACTGGTCCGACTACTATCCCTTTGGCCTTTTAGTTTGTTGTAATTTATTATTTTCTTCTTTTCTCCCTTGTTTTATGTTTCGAACGATAGTGTCCCAGGACACTAATGTTGATCCAATTGTAACAAGACAAACAATGTTTAAAAAAAGTGAAAAAAGACAAGCCCGGATGCCGGATTCTAAGTTGAGGCCGCGTTGTGATCCGGTGGTAGCTTTTAAAAAAACGCCTGTAAGCATTCAAAAGTGCTAGCGTTGAGCCTAATTGGAATAAATATTTTTGACTTTGACTTTAGACTCTCACTTAAACGGTTCATTAGACATTAACAGTTTTTAATTAGTCTGTTTATTTTTCATACAATCTACCCTTTGATTATATATACGTCTAGATAGCGTGTTCGATGTTCAAACACTTGACAATATCAAGTATACCAAAACATCAAATTGGTATACTTGGTTGTTTAGTATCACTTGAACTCTACCGATAGTTTGTGCTCGCAAAAAAAAAAACTTTTTGCCGAATTGTGTAATCAAATCGTGAAAATATTAACTAAGTAAAATTAATAAAGATCCTAACTTAATTTTCCATTCATAAGTCTTAAGATTCTGTGAGGGATTATTATAAAAACTCGATTGTTTTTTACGATAATTTGTACATTGTCCGACTAGACTGGTGTGGCTAGGTAATAATGGGGGAATATATCTTAAGTCTGGGGTAATTTTTCTTTTGACAAAAATGAATTCAATGAAACTTAATACGTGACCAAAACATGAAATAAATCAATTATAATAATTTTAATTATTTTTTTTGATAAATTAATTACTTTTATATAGAAGCTTAGAAGTATTTTTTCTTCCTGGTCATGAGGCAAATAAGACGTTCACCTGATGGTAAGGGACACGCCATTTAATTTAATTTCAATTCATTTAAATTCTTTTCAAATAGTTTATTTTATTTTATTTTATTTTATTTTATTTTATTTTATTTTATTTTATTTTATTTTATTTTATTTTATTTTATTTTATTTTATTTTATTTTATTTTATTTCGATAACGCTATGGCTATTTATGGGAAAAATATTTATAACTGGAGATCCCCAAACACGCACACAACCACAGATGACGCGAGTGTACAACGAGGCCTGCACGCACACACGAATAAGGAGGTTGTTATGCTTATTAACGTAACGTTACAAGACTATTAGGTATCTAGACATATATATATAATCAAAGAATCTACCCTCTTAATCAGCTTAGGTGTGTCTTGCCTTCCGAAAAATATAACAAAACAATTTACATAAAGCAAACGAAAAGTTTATGTATATGTATATCTAATAATATGTATGTATGTCTCGGGCAGATCTTGAGTCTTGAAAAGAGAGGTCAGGAGAAAGAAATTAAGCGCCGGATACAATTAGGATCAGCAGCTTTTGGTAAACTGACCGAAGTATTCAAAGGGGATATACCTATGAACCTCAAACGCCGTACTTTTGAACAGTGTGTCCTTCCTGTCATGGTATATGGAGCTGAAACTTGGACGCTTACCAAACAAGTGATCACCAGACTGCATCACCCAGAGAGCCATGGCGTAGACAGGACGAGAGATGGGCAAAAAAAGTTATTGGAATGGAGACCGCGCACGGGTCACAGAAGCGTCGGCAGACCTCTAGCCAGATGGTCTGATGACCTAGTTATGGTAGCCGGATGAAGCTGGATGAGGAAAGCTCAAGACCGAGAAGGGTGGCATGCATTAGAGGAGGCTTTCACTCAGCATTGGGTGGCAACAGGCTGAAGAAGAGAGAGAGAGAGAAACGAAAAGATATTTCATGGAGTAGTGGACCGAAAATCAGCCGCGTCTGACGTCACTGTAGTTCTTGAAAGCGTGGCCAGTGAAACCAATGTCAGAGCGGCGTTGGCCTTCTGCGTGTCTGTCTGTCAACGGTCTTCGCGAAAATAAAACAAAACAACGGTATGTGATACGTAAAAAATCTTTACATAATACACGCGTGTGTCGTGAAGCCAGGGTCACAAATAATGGCATGCGTTAATAAATGAGTACTTACATACTTACTTTTTTATGTCGGGGAGGACACCTTCAAAGGTACCCGGTTACGGACACCAGGGTAGAGACGTCAATATACGTAGGTAGTTCTGTCACTTTCTATCGAGAAAATAAGATTACAATAATGTTGCTATTAGGTGGTGGTAGGTTGATGAAGAAATTACCGGGCTTAAGAAATTAGGCGGTCGAGAGATTCTGCGTTGCGGCTGTTGATTGGCAAGCGTGTCTACCCCGCATCATTGGAATAATCAAATAATTATATCACTCAAAAGAAAAATTATGTCAAAAGTTATTAAAGTATTTTATTTAATTCAATGCTAATCTTAGATAAGGGAAATAATATTAACATTCTGAGGCAATCCACACACTAGACAGAGCCTGTACTATGGAAACCAGACAACTGATACCAATACTTATAAAAAAAAATTAAGTAGATAAATAATGCCCAGACACTTGGTGGGAATCGAACCCACGACCTATAAGGTAGCGGCCAGTGTGTAACCAACGCCCGCCAAATGTCGTTCACTCTCCCAGAGGACTAGGAGAGTATGACCAAGGAGAGATGCTCTAGACTGCTGTTTTACATGCCCACCCGACCCTGGGTCATCTTTCTTTTGAGGAGTTGGATGATCAGTCTAACCAAAGAGTTAATACTGAATCCAACAACTACTAAGTCAATTAAATGAGTGCAACGACGCAGCTTCGTTTAAGAATAGACGCGTCGAGCATTTGGCGTCGCGTCGTTGCGTAGAACAGTGACGGCGTGGAGAGTACTGTATGTTTATATGTTTATGTAATCCTGGTCATCATCAACATCAGCGGGAAGACGTTCGCTGCTGAACATATTCCTGTAGTCAGCCCACCTAGTGGCAGGCCTGCCTATGCTACTTACGGTTCGTGGTCACCACTCGGTAACTTTTCTTCCCCATCGGTTATCGTTTCTTTGAGCAATGTGGCTTGCTCAGTTCCACTTCACCTTACAGATTTTGACACCTATTTCGGTGACTTTGGGTCGTCGGCGAATTTCCTCATTCCGAACTTTATCGCGCAAAGAAACTCCGAGCCTAGCTCTCTCCATAGCTCGTTGTGTGACTTTGAGCTTATCTAAAAGGCCAGCAGTTAACGACCACGTCTCGGTTGTAAGTAGTTTATTTTTTGTCGTTTTGTAGCTGCGTTAGATTCCATATAATAGGGGGTGAGCCTAGTACCATATATTCCTCCTGTCTGCCAATTAAAAATCCCAAACTAGAATTCAGTCTTGACGTCAACCAGGAACAGCAAGGATTTTTTTTAAAATAAAAAAATCTGGAATTGTCTACTCCGTGAATTCTCTGTGCCTCTTATTCAATGTAAAACGAATAAAAGGGTACCCAGTTTGTGACCGCCCGTTAACAAAACTACATGCCACGCGTAAAAAAACTAGAAAAGTATTAAAAATAGCTTTATAAAGTTCGCGGCAGAGCGAGCCTAAGTCAGGTACTTTTGGTTGCGTGTACTTAAAAAACGAGTGAAGTGAGTTTCTGATGTGTTCGGTTATTTAAAAAAAAAAAAAATTTTAAATGAAGAGTTCTTTTTCTGTAGGTAATCTAAATGTGCCTAGGATTTAAAATAACCGCTCAAGTGTGAGTTGGACTCGCACACAAAGGGTTCCGTATCTTGTGGATCATTCTAAGTTGGTTTGTTAATTTATCTAACACCTCAAGTAGCAAAAAAAAAAACGATCAGCATAAGATGGCCGTGTGTGGATTGTCACAGCATATTATAAAAAAGAAACAAGAAAGAAATGTTATATGGTATTTTCTAAAAAAAAAACAGCGAAGCTCGGTTTTATTTTGCCTGTAATATTTAACATATATAGACATTTTAATCTGTAATTATTTCGATTTTTTCCCATAGCAAACTTTTCACACACACTCTTTCTTTTACCTCTCACAATCCGATGGAACGGAAACCCGACACAACCGGGGAGAGGTCAGGCGCAGGACAGACTTTGTACATGCCCATGCGACGCATGGTTCATCTTACTTTACGGACGAGTTTTCGGCCTGCATCGTCCTAGCCTGTAAGGAACAAATACATAAAGTTTTTGCTCCCCGCGGGATTCGAACCAGCTACCTCCAGTTTGCAAAGCAAGTGGTTTCCCACTGCGCCACGAAGGCTACCGTACTCTGTTAGTGAGTAGAGATATCGAGTATCTCTCACTCAATAGAACATACAGCATAAAGGCTCAAAGAGTTGAAATAAAAAGATTGCTAAATGAGATTTAACTTTAAACGACGATTTTGAGTGCGTCAGTTAGTCGTAGGGTGTCCGGATAAAAATAGCACCCGCCGATCTTCCCGTTGGATGTATCGTAAGAGGCGACTAAGGGAAATCAAGAAGACGGGCAGCAGCGTCTTCAGTTTTAGATCCATCTCTTCGTAGATACTGCAATCCCCAAGACGCCTGCCCAGCGTGGCCGTGGGGATTATGGCAAACACCCCCTTACAACCTACCCCGGTTATGTTTAGCAGTGGACGACATCCGGCTGGTGATGATGATGAGTTAGACACAGTGGCGTGCACAGAAATTTGGCAAAAATATCTGCGAGTTATCTGTACTCTAAGCTATTTGTTAGTGTGCCACCATAAATATCCTTAAATGAAATAACATTACAGACGTATCCATTTACATTTAAAAACATCACGTTAATACCATGTCAGTACAAAATATTTTAAAATTAAGATTATTTAGAGTAATCGTAGGGTAGGCAAAGTATTTTTGTATGTATGAACCTAAGGTATAAACTCTCTGAATAATTTTATTACAGTTTTTAAATGCAAATTAATATGCCTATAGAATCTGCTAACTTATGGATATATAAAATTGTATAGGTATTAATATACTTACTTATAATAGGTTAAATAAGCCGAATACGTTTTTTTGCCTACCATCTGTGCAGCTAATAGACAGTAAGATATATAACAAATATAAAATCATAGTTAAATAGATAGTTAAAGGTCAAAGATTCTCTAGACTCGTTTCAATCTGTTCGCGCCCTCAAAACCGTTTCATTCTACCTGGCACACAACACATCGACATTTGAGAGATCGCCAGCTCCCAATATTTGCAGCGACCTAATTGTGTCCTGCGGTCCTTCCTGGTTGATCGATCGCTGCATTGTGAGAGCGAGGCAAAGAAAGTTTCAGTCATACTATATTTCAACATTGTCGTGACTATTATTTTAATACCCTGTAGCTCCAGTATCAATTCGAAGACGTTCTGACACTGACAGTCAAACATTGGTTCGGTTGGCAAATTCTTATAGTGTTAACTTGGTACATAGAAATAAATAGACATAATTATATATTTTAGCAAACATAACTCTCTTTCGGACGCAGGTGCGTTATATTTTTATGTTTTTCCAATTTTTATGTCGGCCTTTCCTGCCAAAATTGGGCTCTTCCAGCACAGATTTCGGCTATTTTTTTATTTATTGTCTGGCAACACCGGACTCGCCTCATACGCACTTATCATCCATACACTATCTAATAACGATGGCACTTATTCACTTATTGCTTTAATGAATTTAAGAGACAACGTGTCTAATTAGTAACAAATTGTCCCTTTTGGCCCGTCGCCTAATAATCAATCAATAATTATTGCGGAATTAATACTTAGCACGAATAATCTTAATTGGCCATCGTGCAGAGAATTTGCTCATATTCATCTTTCTATATTTAGCTTTCGAGCTTGCCCTTTCTGTGTGTAGAAGGTCAAAACCGATTTGAAAAGAGATTTTGATTTAAGGCTAGCCACACACTGTCAATAATATTGTCAACAACCCGTGCGACTTAACTGTGCACCTGGCACTGTGACGTTGACACAGTTATTTGGGCCGGTTGTAGAATATTCTTTATATTCTAACAGTGTGCGGTTTACCTAAGTTTGAATAATAGAATGATCTTCAGCAAGAAGTCAACTCATTGCTGAACATAGGCGTCTCTTGGAACGCAACAATGAAGAACAATTGGCTATTTGCATCCAGCGATTGCCTGCGATTCCTATAATGTCTTCAGTCCACCTAGTAGGCGGGGCGGCCTGCCTGCGCTGCGTCTTCGGCGCCACCCGAGAAGTTTTCTTCCCCATAGGTGATCGGTTCTTCAAGCGATGTGGCCTGCTTATTGCCACATCAACTTGCAGATTCTGAGAGCTATGTCGGTGACTTTGGTTCGCCCAAGAATAATTGTAATATCATTGGACCATCCACACATGTCCAGTTGATCACAAATTAGAGCTTGTACTATGGTAACTATACAACTAATAGGTACAACCGTAATAAAATCCAAATCTATGGATACAACTACAAATACTAAATAGATAATTAACACCCTTATACAGGACAATAATGTTCAAGGAAACAAAAGTTTGTCCAGGTTGGGATTAGATTACAATTCCTCGTAAGTAGCTACAAGGCAGTTTAGTTATGCAGTGGGCATTAGCCCTACAGGAGAAGAAGTGAAATGTGATTTCTGGGCCTGTATTCTGTAATAGCGATATTGCTTTTACCTTACTTTCTCTTAGAAATTGATAGAACTATAAACTACGTATATTGATGTCTTTACCTGACTACAAATAAATAACTTCATTGATACCTCTTGCCAAGTAACATGATAATAATACTGCTAATAGAGGTGGCGGTAGGGCTCCATCCTGTCTGAAATTAGAATCCAACGCCTCGTAAGTAGCTGCAAGGCAGTCTAGTGTAGCCACTGCATTACCGCGTAAAGTAAGAAGTAATAGGTTTAATTATATTGGAGAAAACATCAAATTAAAAATGAGTCCCAACAAAAAAGAAAATATCATATGACTGTTTTTCTAAATATTTATTCCTCTTAAAAACTGCCTAAAATTATAAATCCATATCAGCCTGCCAAAAAAGATCGAAACTGTTAATAACTTGATCAGTTATTAAAAAAATCGGTAGATAATTATATAATATGACCGAAGTCCGTTCAGACACTGATTCGGAGAGTGCAGCATCTAGTTCCGAAGAGGACGTGGACTCTGGCATTGCCGACGAGCTAGCAACGGAAAGACGTCGAGACGCGGACTGCATGGATCTCTCGGAGTTTTTCGGCTACTGGTAGGTATAAACTCACTCTATGCGTTCTTATTTCTATAAACTTTAATTTTATCATGGTAAAATATCTGACATGGCGGTGGATCTACCTACCTGGTGGACACCTGGTACCTGGATGATCCAATGCTCTGTGGGCTATGGACCCCATCATCATTGGCCACAGCATCTTTACAGATGTTTGTTGCAGCGCCTATCTACGTTGTCTGGAGACATCTGCGTTTATGACTAAACAAACCAATTGCTGCACGACAAATCTTTCCACACTTATCACACACAAAGACAGAAGTTGGAGGTGGCGCAGTAGATTTCCGAACTTTCTTTTGTTTAATCATCTCCAGCCAAGCCGCATCGTGCTTAGATATTCCACACTTGATTAGTCTCCGCCATTCTGATCTTGATGATACGCATGCCTCCCAATTGTCCGGGTCTATTCCAAAGTCACGCATGTCACGCTTACAAGAATCCTTATAGCGAAGGCGAGGTCGGCCAACAGGTCTCTTGGCGTGGGCAATCTGACTCAACATAATCTGACGAGGCAATCTCTGTCTATCCATTCGTTGTACGTGACCAAGCCATTGAAGTCTCTTATGTTTAAGCATGGCTGTTACGCTAGGTGTTTGTGTTAACTGTAATACTCTTTCATTGCTCATTTTGTCTCTCCAAGTAACTCCGAGGATTTTCCGTAAGCATCTCATATGAAACGCACGCTATGAACGCTATGGACCCACCAACTATTAATAATATCTCAATCAGTACTAATAGGTACATGTTCTTATTTTATATCTTTGGTTTTATGATGTCCTAGTAGTTATGCTTCAGAAGTAGAGATAATTATTTTTTTATAATCCTGATGGCAGCAGCTCGTCGCCCGAGAGTTTAATGTGTCGTTGTGTTGGTAGCGAAAGGGTATCAACGAACGACGATACCTTCTTTAGCTGCAAGCAAAAGAATTTCTCATGAGTACAGCAACCGCAAGCATTCCGCGTTGTGTTGCTGATTTCCAGTGCTAAAATTACAAATGTCTTGGCGACTGAGGGACCCGAGATGATGTAGCGACTCATTATTACAATAATTCTGGAATTTTTATAATTTTTTGGTAATTAAAAGGAACCCTGGATTGCTAGCAATGTGAAATTTTTGACATTCAATTTTAGAGGCCCTGCCTAGTTTAGTTTACCGTGTTTCAAATGTACGTGGATATATTACAATCTTAAGATATTTTCCAACAAATTAATATCTAATAATAAAATAATGAATCCAGTTGTCCCCACTAGTGCTAGTGTGGACTACTGGCTACTGTCAAGCACTATCACATATACTTAATACAAAACTTAAGTATTAAAAGAAAAAAGTTTATTTTTAAAAAATATTTTATTCTACTACATTGACACTGCCCTCCACGACGTGAACCCCACTGTCTCCTTCAACAACATGCACTCCTGGTCCGTCGACGACGTTGACCCCTTGGTCTCCACCCACTATGTGCACCCCACCGCCATCCACCACGTTGACCCCATAATCCCCATCCACTACATGCACCCCACTGCCATCCACCACGTTGACCCCATGATCCCCATCCACTACATGCACCCCGCTGCCATCCACCACGTTGACCCCATGATCCCCATCCACTACATGCACCCCACTGCCATCAACCACGGTGACCCCATAATCCCCACCCACTACATGCACGCCTCCACCGTCTACTATGTTGACCCCATGATCTCCATCCACTACGTTTACACTATTATCTACCACCTGAAAAATAAAACAGTAAGACATTAAAAAGAAAGTTTAAGACAACAATAGTCATAATTGAGGAAACGACGAAACCAATAGTAGGAATGTCGGAAGAACCAAAACGTTTGATTCCTTGTTGGTTGGGTAGACAACTTTTTTTTTTATTGACGCGGGGGAAATCTTCGATAAAACTAAAACCCCTGACTGTCGCATCGGCACATGAGACCACCCCCACCCCAGGGCTCTCAGGTGGGATCTGCATCAGGGGCCCCTCAGTGCCTTGTCTTTGAGCCCGCCGCCGGGGGGCGCATTTTACCCCCTGGGAACCTGACACGGTACTCACGGGGACGGGGGTCGAACCCCGCCGCCGTCCTCCGCGGAGTCGCCACCATACTCAATGGACGTTCTAAGGGCCCACACCTCGAACGTTCAGCGACTCCGAAGGGTGAAGTAGGTACTATCCCAACTTAGAAGATAAAGTCCGTCTCACGAAAGAAGTAGACGACCTGGCCAGCTTAGCATTCAGATAGTTTTACACACTGCGTCTAAGGTTTCTCTCCTAGGCCTAATGGAAGGCCACCGATGATTTTTTTGTAGATAACTCACTGGCCTCGACCGCTACAAAGATTGAGTACCTTTTGAAGAATTCGTCCATACAAAAAGGCCTGCTCGAAAAGATTTCTTATGTAATAAGCAGAGCCCTTTGTATTATACTAATAACTCCAACAATTACTGGGCTTTAGAAATAGTAATTATACAAACAACTTTTTATCCGACTGCCCCATAAAGGAAGTTATGTTCTTCCAGTGTAATGTGCACTTACCTGCACACCGTCGTCGCCTCCCACAACGTGTACTGTATCCATAATTCGGTACAATATTATATTTCTTAATACAAATTTATGAAACGTTACAAGACTTACAAGTGAATAGCTGGTCTGTGAGTGACTTAGTACTAATAAAATTATCTATCGATAATCGTTCTGACGAATGCGATAACGAATACTGTGAAGTGCTAACTAAGTAGGTACCTAGTACCTACTTAATATTTTATCTATTTCTAAATAATATGTATTTTTTCATTATCCATCACCAATCCTTCCACCAGCTCTAATAGCTGTATTCTTTTCTTACTATCTCGATAGAAAGTGACTGAGGTAACATCAGCAGTCGAAAGACGTTGAACAAAGGCTTCCCCCTTAGAAGGGAGGGGTTGCCATAATCCCCACGCTTGGCAGGCGGCTTGGGTTTGGGAGAGCTATATTAACTACGTATATTACAGTGTACAAATTTAAATCTCTACCTCGTGTCATATTAACATTATAATAATACTGCTGTTAGAATTGGTGGTAGGGCTACAGTTATTAGCACACCTGGGGTTCCGTACACAGTTTTCGTGCTTAAAAGTTAAAACGTCGGTTAAAAAGGAACCATTTTGGTGCGACTTCGTCTGTGTGTAACACTGATATATTTATTTTACTAGAAAAGAAAGTAAAAGTAGTTATTTGTGCTGAAGTTACGTTAGTACTATAATATTTAAATTCGGTGTCACTGGACGTTCGGGGTGTGGGACGTCCATTGAGTATGGCGGTGACTTCGGGAAGGACGGCGGCGGGGTTGTGACCCCCGTCCCCGTGTCTTCCTCCAGGGGGGTAAATCCGATAATGCGCCCCTCGGCGGCGGGGCGGAAACACACACAAACAATTTCATCAACATCGGTCCAGCCGTTTAGGAAGAATTCAGTGACATACACACGTACAATAGAATTATATATATAAAGATTTGACGTAGTGATTGAGTGGTTATGATTTTAACAAGAATGTATGTATGTTCATTTGTTCCCGCATATCTTCTAATCAACTTAACAGAATTTGACAAGTGGGGTGTCGTTAGAAGCGTCTTGATTGTCCGCTGGTTGTAGGCTATATAATATTACATTATTAGACTGCGATTTTATCCGTAGTCGGGTGTTAGTTTTTAAAACTTATTGCTTGTCATTATTATAGTCATACGTTCTATTATTATGTAATATTTTTTTTTTGCTAATACACATAATTGCACAGAGTTCCCAGTTTACTTGCTGATAACGTTTTATCTATACCAGAGTTCCCCAAACTTTTTTGTGTGTGTTGTTTGTTTTTTGTGTTCGTAGACCACTTGCCATGTTTTTCCCTGTTGGGTAGACCCCCTACTTACCTCCCCCCCCCCCCAGCTAGCTACTGATATTATATTTGACTAGCTGACCCGCGCAGCTCCACCCGCGCTTTAATTACATTTTGCTCCCCTTTTCTCCCTACTCCCTTGATTTATCTCTCTCCATCTCTCTCTCTTATAAGAAAAATCTAATTCTATGCTCTTTCTCTCCCCTCCCGCTTCGGTCCCCGTCACACTTCCCCTCTTCCTCTCCCCGTTGTCCTCTCTGAACCCTCTACCTCCTCTCTCTATATAAAATATATAATTACCCTATTCACATACAAAGGAAATTACGTGGTAATATGTGCAAGTAATGTTTCACTGCTTAGCCCCTATGAAACATAGCGTGATGTTTTATATACCAACTTATATCCCTACTTCTACACAACACTTCAGTGAAAGTCCTATCAGAATCCATCCACGGGTTTTCAAATGATACCTGGACGAGCAGAACGACAGACAGACAGACAGACAGACCATAACCTATTCTCAGACCTACCCGCAAAATTTCATACATATCGGTTCACCCATCTATTTAATGTCCTTACCTAACGTTGCTTAACCTTAACCTACCAGGATAAAAAGTATCCTATGTCCGTTTCCTGGTTCTAAGCTACCTCCCTACCAATTTTCAGCCTAATCGGTTCAGCCGTTCTTGAGTCATAAATAGTGTAACTAACACGACTTTTTTTTATAATTATGTAAAAATATTAAAGTTCTTTAGTGATTTACAATTTCATCGATAGATGGCGCTGTACATAATGTAAATCACGCTAACATCGTAAATCACTGTCTAATCATATTCGATAATGAAAGTTCTAAGTTTTCCGCATCTTTTATTCTTGCGACTGTAATATAATACCTATACACTACCTGGACTTGGAGAGTTTCATTAAAATTTCATGAATCATTTTAACTTTTCAAAGATATAGATAATGTCATATTGCTATCAGCAAAGTACTTACAACAATACAGAAATCTAATGAAAATATCTTGGGTGTACCGGACCGGCTTACCCCTTACAAAAATTTACCCTTCGCCACTGCCATATCTTATGCAAACTAAATGTCTGCTCAGTCCCTATTGTATATAGCGTAATAATAGATATCTTAATGAATAACTGATCAGTTTATAATTACCCTATTCACATACAAAGGAAATTACGTGGTAATATGTGCAAGTAATGTTTCACTGCTTAACCCCTATGAAACATAGCGTGATGTTTTATATACCAACTTATACCCCTACTTCTACACAACACATCAGTGAAAGTCCTATCAGAATCCATCCACGGGTTTTCAAATGATACCTGGACGAGCAGAACGACAGACAGACAGACAGACAGACCATAACCTATTCTCAGACCTACCCGCAAAATTTCATACATATCGGTTCACCCATCTATTTAATGTCCTTACCTAACGTTGCTTAACCTTAACCTACCAGGATTATCCTATGTCCGTTTCCTGGTTCTAAGCTACCTCCCTACCAATTTTCAGCCTAATCGGTTCAGCCGTTCTTGAGTCATAAATAGTGTAACTAACACAACTTTTTTTTATAATTATGTAAAAATATTAAAGTTCTTTAGTGATTTACAATTTCATCGATAGATGGCGCTGTACATAATGTAAATCACGCTAACATCGTAAATCACTGTCTAATCATATTCGATAATGAAAGTTCTAAGTTTTCCGCATCTTTTATTCTTGCGACTGTAATAATATACCTATACACTACCTGGACTTGGAGAGTTTCATTAAAATTTCATGAATCATTTTAACTTTTCAAAGATATAGATAATGTCATATTGCTATCAGCAAAGTACTTACAACAATACAGAAATCTAATGAAAATATCTTGGGTGTACCGGACCGGCTTACCCCTTACAAAAATTTACCCTTCGCCACTGCCATATCTTATGCAAACTAAATGTCTGCTCAGTCCCTATTGTATATAGCGTAATAATAGATATCTTAATGAATAACTGATCAGTTTATAATTACCCTATTCACATACAAAGGAAATTACGTGGTAATATGTGCAAGTAATGTTTCACTGCTTAACCCCTATGAAACATAGCGTGATGTTTTATATACCAACTTATACCCCTACTTCTACACAACACATCAGTGAAAGTCCTATCAGAATCCATCCACGGGTTTTCAAATGATACCTGGACGAACAGAACGACAGACAGACAGACAGACAGACAGACAATAATTCCAAAAAAAAATTGTTTTGGCCTCTATGTCGATAGTATAGTATCCCCACATAGAAATTTTGGAAAAATATTCAATGTACAGAAAAAGTGCTTGAGTTTTATTATAGTATAGATAAAGGAATTGCTTTTTCAATGAAGTAATCCTTTAAAATTTAAAACATGAAATATTGATTCACCTTTAGTGTCGGTTATCAAAGTTCTTGCGAAGAGCAGTTCTTCGTAGATTTCTTGATTCATAATAAAACGAACATATGCCATATACATATAATAATTTTTTTACTTCATAGGTAATTTTATAAATAATGTATATGTCTTGATATTATAAGATAGTATGATGTAAGTAAATAGGTACTATCAGTGTATGTGTTGAGATCCACTATCGTGGACCCGAATTTTCATTTCATGGACCCCCAAATTTTTTTTTCGCTGACGTAGACCCTTTGCAGGTTGTCATAGACCCCTAGGGGTCGATATAGACCACTTTGGGAATCACTGATCTATACGTACTATTTTTAGTATCACTTTATTATCTACTAATACCGATTTCCATTAATGATAATGTAAACTACTTACAACCTAATTCATTATGATTAATAGACTAAATATTTATTTTTAACCGACTTCAAAAAAAAGGAGGAGGTTATCAATTCGGTTGTATGTTTTTTTTTATGTTTGTTACCTCAGAACTCTGTCCTTTACGAACCGATTTGGAAAATTATTTTTTTAATTGAAAGGATATGCTTCCAGATTGGTCCCATTTTTTCAAAATCAAGTTCTGATGATGGGAACCATGAGTAACTGAGGGAACTCCTTAAATATTATAGGCATACATATAGCGTTTTTGGTATTTTTAGAAACTGTCAAGCATTTTCATTCAGAAAGTATAATTTCAAAAAAAAAGTAAAGTATATTTTCGTGGGTTCGATTCCCGCCAAGTGTCTGGGTGTTGTTTATCTATTTAAGTATGTATTTACAAAAAAAAAGTATATAAGTATTAGTATCAGTTGTCTGGTTTCCATAGTACAGGCTCTGCCTAGTTTGGGATCGGATGACCGTGTGTGGATTGTCCCAAGATATTATTATTATTATTATTAATTTGGTGAAGTGGATCTGATGAAGAAGGCCATAGATGGCCACCGGAACTCTGTAATAAAATTAACAATCCTTCCTATCCTAGCCGTGCCTACTAAACGTAGAACTACCGAATTTGGACTCGATGGATAGTTCTCGACGAGTAGTTGCTACAAAAATGGAGATCAGGGTCTGATGGTGGAGCAGGAAGGTTGTCACGGGATCTCTGCACCAATAAACGTAGATCCAGCGAGTTTGGGCTCGTTGAGTAGGTCTCGATGAGTAGTTGCTAAAAAATGGTGATCAGAGTCTGATGATGGAGCAAGAAGGTCGTCACGGGATCTCGGCACCAATAAACATAGATCCACCGAGTTTTGGTTCGTTGGGTAGCTCTAGACGAGTAGTTGTTAGAACAATGGTGATCAAGGTCTGATAATGGAGCAGGAAGGTCGTCACGGTATCTCGGCACCAACAAACGTAGACATACCGAATTTGCACTCGTTGGATAGGTCTTGACGAGTAGTTGCTAGAAAAATGGAGATCAGGGTCTGATGATGGAGCAGGAAACTCGTCAGGGGATCACTGCACCAATAAACGTGGATCCGCCGAGTTTGGGCTCGTTGGGTAGCTCTCGATGAGTAGTTGCTAGAAAAATGGTGATCAGGGTCTGACGATGGAGCAAGAAGGTGGACACGGGTTCTCGGCACAAATAAATGTAGACCCACCGAGCTTGCATTGCAGTCCATGGTTCTCGAGAACTACGAGTATAACACCTAGATATTTCCGGTTTATGGCAATTGGTTAGTTTTATTAAGATATTGTCACATCTAAATTTAAAAAAATATTTGCTTAAGCTTATATTTTAGTGATGGTCCATAGTTGTGTTATGTAGTGGGTGCTGGCTGTTTGTCAGAATAAAATATGTTGTTAAAAGTTAACCTAATAATACACCAAGGGAACCACTAAAAAGAATAAAAAAACATTTTTTTTTACAAAAAAAAAAGAACCGCCTTCAAAATGCAACTAAAAAGCCTGAAATAATTTCTAAGAATTAGCGTTTTTTACATCTACATTGTTGGACTTGGACTACAATATATTATAAATACATATTACTATCGAAGTCGGCGCCTAACGTCTAGCAAATACTTACAAGGGCAGTAGGTACCTAACTGTTTTCCAGTTTGGCGCCGTCTTTATCGAGTACCTTCCGGTCATAAGCGTCGAAGCTGACCTGATTTGAAGCGACATCTGTTGGAATTCATTTGAATCTAGCTGTTAGACTAATCATTTTTTTAACTTTCTTTTAATTTATTTTTGCTTCTTACTCAAGTTTTTGTTTTACTTTATTATTTGCAGACAAAAATATCTAGAAATGGATGATATTGATATCACTAACAATATTTAGAAATCTATGGGAGCTTCTATTTATACCATTTATGTCTATTTGTACCTACCATTGAACTAAATAAACAATTGTTTTAATTTAATAAATGGATTAATGTGGAATGAAACAACCTATGTAGGACAGTCAGGGCTTCCCAACCCGGCACGCCCGTCCCACTGGGGAGGAATAGGAGATCGTCTGTGGTTTAGGGTAAGGCAATGTAGGGTGTCAAAAGGACAATCTATAAGATCTTAAATGCCAGCTACTAAGCGTATCTAAAAATCCTAATATTCATTTATTCAGATCTTTCAGATGACAAGCATTTTTAAGTTCTTATTTTTGTTGTTATAGCCTTCAAAATGTACCGTATAATTTTTAATTTAATAAGTAAGTATACATGTTTCAACTCTTGGAACCGTTTATGATTATCTTTGATTATTGAGTACGATTATCTTTGATTATTGAGAACATCGATATAATATATAAACTAGATTCGGTGTCACGGTTCAAAAAGTGGTAGCGAGGAATTGCGCCCTTGTGTCGCTATTTCTTTACAAGCCACATCCTGCCAAATTTATTTTTGCCGATAGGAGTGTCGCTACTGTCTATACGAAACTGTCAAACTACAAGTCATTATCATTATAAAATCGTTAGTTCACGTTTCCGCCACCCGCACAGATAAGTTTGCAACCTCCGCGACCACATTTTAGATGTCACTAGCTGACCCACGCAGCTCCGCCCGCGCTGTGTTTACGTTAACTAAACTTTCAATAATATACATTTGCATAGAATACAAAACCTCCTTTTTTAAAGTCGGTTAAAAACTTGGACCCACTTTGTACTTGCCCTCCGAAGCACGGAGACGTTTAGTTCAAATGGCGTTAAACGGTCACCCATCTATTTAATGACCTTACCTAACGTTGCTTAACCTGATCGATTTCCAAACATTGTTAACAACTGTCTATGAGTGTTCCCTTACAAATATTTATTATAATTATAATGAAAAATTGTTAAAATCGAAGCAAGCGTATAACCAAGTACACATTTTGACTTTAGTCCCCTCTCCCAAGGGAACCGTGCTGAATGTCGGGATAAAAAGTATCCTATGTCCTACCTCGGAGTATTAACTCAAATCATGCCAAGTTTCGTTTCAATCCATCCAGTAGTTTCGGCGTGATGGTCAGCCGAGATACAGACAGACAGACAGACAAAAATAAAAAATAATTTTTTTTTTGGCTTTAGTAACGGTTATAGAATGCCCTCCAAACATAATTTTCTAAATATCTTCAATGTACAGAATTGGAACCGTTACAGTTTTATTATAAGTATTGATTTTGTTCGTGAATGTTTATCTAGTTGATATATTATATCGATGATTGACAACGAAATTATTGATATCTCTACTTTCGAATTAAGAATTAGTCGACAATCCGAAATAATCCGATTTCCTAAAATGCATTAATGATAACTACATAAGTATAATTGACGTTTGTAGGTGCGGCAGTTAAATGCATCCCCTAATGACTCAGAGGTGAATTATGAACTGTGAATTTCATCCGGCACACAAATACATTTTCTATTTACGACATCGTAACGTGAAACTATACGGACCACTCGGACCAGTCTCTGAGCGACTAACTGACGAGCGGACGCGACATTTTAAAAAGTAAAAATAACTACATTTTCATCTTTCATGATACCGTTGCCGCCGTTGTTGAACTGAATTTAAAAAGTAACCTTTTGACATTTGGCGGGAAGTGTCAGTGTTTAGTGCGGTTACGTCTCGTTATTTTTTTTAAAGATTTTGTTTGTAAACAATATGTGATACATGGGATATTTTATTACTGTGACAATGTTACTGGTGAATACGTGAAAATGGTATTGTAAATTGAAAGCAAACAGTGAGAAGTTATGCTGAGCTCTTATTCTTGGCTTAATGATTAGAAGCCAGCTTCAATATTTTATTTTTAATTTTACCTAACGTCCTAATGTTGGTACCTACGGGAGTTTGCGGTGTTCTATTAATTATTATTAAAAATAGTATTATTTTATATGCAATCATGTTTCTATGGTGCGTCTTTAAATACCTATGGCCGGCAGGACGCTAAGCCATTGTATGGCTTTGCATTCTGCATTTCGGTACAAGGTGTCCTACATGCCGGATATACACCGCGTAAAACCATGAATGATGTACATAGAGGCTAGCTAGCCTCTACAAAAATAATTGCAGCTTGACTACGGAATACCATTCAGTTTAGTAGATTTGGCAGTATGGAGAAATTCCTTCGCCTGTCCTGTATATGGACGAATAAACTGCGATCACAAACACCGTGACACGAGATTTTAATATATATATATACTCTTCTAGAAGGGCCCACACACCGAACGTCCAGCGACTCCGAAGTTCTAGTAATAAACCTACCCTATGTCCTATGTTACTCAGAGATTATGAAGCATACTAATGGTGAAAGAATGTTTGGCTCAGTAGTTTTTAGTTAATTCATTAGAAACATCCAAAAATATAAATCTTTCCCCTTTATAATATTAGTCTAGACGTTCTAGACTGGCCGCAGATGGCCATTACAGCTTCACCGGACAATAGGAGGCGAGCGCTTAAAGCGCTCTAGCCTTAACGGCAGAAGTAGCGACGAGCTCAAGGGCACCTCAGGGAGGCACGGCCTCGGCTTGGGCTGTCGCTTAAGAGAGGGCTGAGTTTACCACCGGTTCACAACGCGCCCCCACTGAGAAGAACCGGCAAGAAACTCAGTGGGGTGATGCACGTCGATGAGGTCGCATACGTACGACCCTTCGGCCTCGCCGGCGAGACCGGTGTCTGATAGCTAGTGTAGCATACGGTTGTCGGGGAGGGTTCGGCGCATCCCGGTCCAATAGGACCTTCATGGGGTCAGGAGGGTCGAGCAGTACGTGCCGTGGTCTGCGGCGCGAGTCAGAAGGACTAGGGGCGTAATCGGCGGCGGCGCGGAGTAAACTGTTCGCGTGACGGGACGCGGATTCAAAGTAGCGTTTCGACGCTTCTTTGAGGAATTTACGAAGGGGATCTAACTTGAAATCGGAATGCAGATCTACGTTCCGCATGTACCACGGGGCAACGACGGCTCGTCGGAGGAAACGATTTTGGATAACCTGGAGGCAATCGATACGGGTGCGGGCGGCGTGCGCGAAAACTACACTCGCGTAAGTCATGATAGGGCGAATGCAGGCTTTGTATAATGTCAACTTATTTCTAAGCGACATTTTACTCCGCTTGCAGAGAAGGGGATACAGGCTACCTAATACGAAAGCCGCTCGATTGCGGACGGACCTAATGTGAGGGCCGAAAGTCATGGCGGAGTCCAAGGTGACTCCGAGGTACTTAACCTTCCTAGTCCAGGGGATAGGGCGATTGAATAAGGATATTGGGGCCAGTCGTCTGCTGGGCCGAAGGCTCCGCGCGGAGAACATATTGGCGGGTCCACGGGAGAAGACCACCGCGGCACTCTTCTCCGGGTTCACCTCTATGCGCCACGTACGGAACCATTGACCCAGGGCGTCGACTGCGGCTTGAAGAGCACGCGTCAAATAGGACATGTTCCTATGGGAATAATAGAGAGCGGTGTCATCCGCGTAAAGGGCGAGTTGGACTCTGTTCGAACGAGGAATGTCGTTCGTGAACAGGCTGAACAAGAGGGGAGAGAGCACGGAGCCCTGAGGGACTCCGGCCTGTATAGGATGGGGCGAAGAAAACGTACCTTCGACCCGGTATCGAAAGGTACGATTCGAGAGAAAGTCTCGTATGATGAGTACGAGCCTATCGGGGACTCCTAACTGGAAGAGCTTGTATATCAAGCCGTTGTGCCAGACCTTGTCGAAGGCCTTGGCAACATCGAAGAATAGGGCGCCTGTGTATTTCCTCGCAGGTGTAGTATAAAGTACTATACCTACCGTTAGCTCGGAAGTGCGATTCTCATCTCGTGTGTATTTGGTCGAAACCACACACTCGTCGGTATTTGGTCAGTCAACTATGTACTCTCGCGGTCACGAACGGTGCACCACTTTTAGGACGATAATAGCGCACGTCCCGTCGTTCAAACGACATTGATTGAAAACTGGTACAGCGTTCGTGTCCGCGATAGAACCCACTTACTATTTTTCTCACTTTCCCCGGAAACATTTATCGTAGCTATGTAGTTTATCAATAAACGCATCAATGCGACTTAATTCCCATACCTACTCGTCAAAACCGGTTACTAATCGTGTAACTGCATAGAAACATAAAAAAATAAAATTCAATATAATCCGTCGCGACCTACTTACAAACTAGTTATTTGACCCGACGCCGTCCAAAACAGTTATACCCGAAACATGTGTTTTATGTGCGCCTAGTAACTTATTGATTAAACATAACGGTGATTGATGCTGTTAGATAAATAATAAATAACTGAACGGTTAAAATTTTACGTCTACATCTGCAAGAATAAAAGAGGAGTGTTCACCATTTGGCAAACGATCAGTTGGTTAAGCAGCATCAGGCAAGGACAGTTCATAGATGGGTGACCGTTTAGTACTATTTGAACTGAGCGTCTCCGTGTTTCGATAGGCAAAGGGTAACGGTCCCGGTTTTCGTGATCTAGACAGATACAGCCAGACGTTAAGCCCTGAGGTCTACGGGTCTTAGATGAGCTACGGGTAGATAACAATCCTGACACGAGGATAAATAATAAATATCCAAAATCAATCACTATTTGTTCTCGTATGGTGTAATAATGTATTTTCGCTAAGCTCACCCTGAGGGCCTAGACAAGATGCAATCGCTTCATAGCGAAACTATTTCTTCATTCGCTAACGGTGTGAATTCCCTATTATATATCACGTGATTTTTCGATGACTTATGTCATTCTCATACATTTTTACACTTTCTATTAACGATAACGATTGTAGAATGTTACATTGTCGAGGGGGGCTGGACAGCTTAGAAGATCTCGAGATTGACCAATTTTTGAATAACTCACCGCCGCACTTACAAACATCAGGGCCTGTACCTTTATTAGCAATTAAATTTTCACCTTACTTTCTCGATAGAAAGTAACAGAGCTATAAACAACGTATATTTACATCTCTATGTTGTGTCTAGTAACATGATAAGACTACTGCTAATAAAGGTGATAGTAAGCCCACAGGGGCCAGAGGGCCTAGACAAGATGAAATCGCTTCATAGCGAATCTATTTCTTCATTCGGTAACGGTGTGAATTCCCTACAATTTGTCACGTGATTTTTCGATGACTTATGTCATTCTCATACATTTTTATACTTTCTATTAGCGATAACGATTGTAGAGTGTTACATTGTCTAGGGGGGCAGTTCTCGTTAATTCTAATTAAGCCTAATTATTGAACCTAATTATTTTGACTTTCAAAGCCGTTCATTTTCCATCATTGAGTCCGAGATAATCAATAGGCACTTCTACTCACTATCAAAGTATTATTTGACTTAGAGTTTTGAAGTAATTCGATTTCAAGAACTGCATTAACCATTAAATCTAATTGATGTTTGTAAATGCGGCAGTTAAGTTTTTTCAATTCGACACAAATAATCTCACTTTTAAATTCAAATTCACTTTGTTTGCAAATTTTTGGTCCTTAGATTTTTTCATATGTACCTAAAGATTCATCATCTTTAGGTGCATATCATCATCAGCAGCCTAAAGTCATCCATGCTGAACAACGGCATTTTAGGCAACCCCTAAGGGGGAGAAGGCCCTTAGAAGTGACGGTGATCCCCACGTTTGGCAGTCGTCTTGTGGATCGCGGTATAGGTGGAGGTAATCCAATAGAAAGAAGCTGCTGTCCGTCTTCTTGTTTTCCCTTAGTCGCCCCTTACGTACACCTAACGGGAGGAGATGGGAGGGTGCTATTCATACCCAGACACCCCACGGGCACCTAAAGTTTACCTACAGATAAGTAATAATAATAATAAAATATTCTTTATTAAAGTGACCATGACTCAAACAAACACAAACACAAAACAAAAAGGTATAACTTATTTCTAATTATAATGTACAAATACACCTATGATACGCAAATCATCGCCGCACCAGACCATGGGAAATGGAGCAACAATGATTCACGTATCCAGAATCCAATCTATTAGCTATCATGTCCAGAATACTGTTAGGGCTGCTCCGCACCCTGCGCACCAGGGACGCACACCTCTTGCGCATAGTAGCGTAGAAGCAATCTACGTGTGCGTCCGCAAACATTCCAGATGCGCTACAGAAGCGAGGCAGCCCCACCAGCACCCTGAACGCGTTATTATATTGTATACGGAGGGCGTCGTAAGCTCTTTGCGTGTAATATGCCCACAGGCTGCAAGTGTAAAATGTTGTGCAGTACGCACGAAACAATGTAATTTTAACACTGAGTGAGCAGCGACTGAGTAATGACTATAGTGTAAAATTTGGCTGCGAACATCAGTACTTCCTCGCCTTTCCCTTCTCTTTTAAAGTACATAAGTATAAAGTATAATATAGGCATTAAAATCTTTCATAGCTCACATTCGATGCCGACTGCTATAAATCGATTTGGCAGTACGCCAATTCGATGCTAATCGACTATAATATTGATTTACGATACATCATAATGTACTAACAGATTTTTCCATTTAATCTATTTTTTGTTAGGGACAAGGACATTGCAAACAAAATTTTTATCATAAAACTTGTTACACGTGTTAAGTCGGTAAACGTACGTATGCGTTCTAAGCCCTTTTTTTGCTGTCCAACCATCAAAGTTACCTGTGGATTCGCCAGCGCCCGACCGCCTACGACGGACTACCTCGCGTCATCGTCCGCCTTGAGGAAGTGCTTAATACCATCTATTAAAACAAATATCAAGTACCTAGTAGGTGTTGGACCTTGACCGCACCTGAAAGTGGTGATGTGGCCTGTTAGTTAGTAACTAAATGATGTAGAAAGCAGCATCAAAATCAAGTTGGTGCGATTCTTTCCAGGCCACATCACCACTTTAGTTAGATAGATAATTGTTTCGAGAAGGTGTTACTTTTTAATAAATTTAAAAATCTGGCAATTCGAGTAAAGTCACAGTAAATTGTTAGTTCGAATTAAATTGGACACGCCAGGATTTGAATGGTGAAAGTTGCTCACAGGACCTAGGTACTTACTTACTTTATTTGATTTGTCCTTTTTATATTTTATTTTTAGTTGTGACTAAAGCGCTGTAGCGCTGAATTATGCAAATTCTTTAAGATACACATGTCGCCTGTCTTTCGCTATTGTTAAAAAATCGAATAGGGATACCCTTATACTTTTTTTGAAGACTAGACAAATACTCCACTGAGACCAAAATATTAACTATAAGACTATTTACTGGGAGACTATAAGCTTATAGTCTCCCAGTTATCCGCTTTGACTTTTTTTTGAGGACAGGGTCTCTCCAAGAAGCTTCTTGGAGAGACCCTGTCCTCAAAAAAAAGTACCTACGATCGAAATCGATAAGACTTGGCATTGATATAAGTACCTATATCGATGAGACTCGGGATGCTACGCTACTAGGAATCCACAAATCCTAACGAAAGCGTTTCGAAGAACAAACATACATTGCCGGATATGAACACATCACAGTGTCGTTATGGAGAAAAAGTTATATCTAGCGACTTCCCGTGTGGCGATGCCCGCATTGTATCCCTTCCCGAAACTTTTGAGGAAAAGTGATAAATGTCAATTAGTGGTAGGTAATTAACCTAATTAATGTTTAAAGAGAATCACAAAGAAAAATTTCCTGCACCGTGATGGCGAGATGCGATAATATATTACAAGGAAGCCTTTTGGAAGTTGTTTTGTTGATATTGAAACTCTATATAATATACTTATCATATAGGATCTTAGATATCATAATTATGTAGCACAAAAATAATAACTTATTCTATCCTTTTTATTTCAATGTCAGTATAAAACAAGCTCGGTCGCCATTTCTGACTGACGTCATAGCGTTTCCTTTCAACGCACACTGCGATATTTATCATGTTAAAATAAACCTCGTTAAGGAGACCTCACACTGGAGATAAATAAGAAATTCTAATTTCATTTACGATCGAACCAAACATCTTTCAATATTCAATAGGTACAATGAAACATCTTTGCTTCGCAAATAAATGTCCAATGCAATAATTATACTTAGGGAGTTATTAATAATAATGTTTAATTTATTGCAGACAAAGGCCATACTTAGTGCTGTAGAAAATTTAAATAAACTATTTTTGAAAGAATTAAAACCGGCTTCAAAGTAAATTATCTAAAAAGCATAAAATAACGAAAATATATTGAAGTCGGTGCTAGCACATCATGTTACCTAAGACTAGCACGAGCTGACACCGACTTCAATATATTTTCGTTATTTTATGCTTTTTAGATAATTTACTTTGAAGCCGGTTTTAATTTTGTCAAAAATAGTTTTTAAAACACTTTTTTTAGTGTATCAGTACTATCACGTAACTTGAACGTCTAGGTTACAGTAACTTACTGAAAACATAAAAAATTCTGAGAAATCCGCGGACAAACCTACATACATACATACATATATACTTACATACATACATACATACACTCATAAAATTTGGTAAATTTGTTTAGAAGCCCACATAGATTAACATATATTAATATTACGCATTTTTAATAATATTACATACATACGCGTCGAATAGAGAACCTTCTTTTTGAAGCCGGTTAAAAAAATCCTGTATCCACTCGCAGGAAAGCATCATATATCAATAAGAATCAACAGATGACCAATAAACTCGCAACACATTCAAGAAGATACGCACACACACAAATAAAGAATGACCTGACCATATGAACAAAATTTGGCAGAGGGGTTAGCGCATCATGCTATCTCCAGTGGTATCTCCTCTAAGGTCTGTATACACTTTTTTACTGAGACGTGTCATCACGAGCTCCCACTCCCGAACTGCTCTTTATCTTTGGCAATTATGTTAAATAAAACTATTAATATTATGTTAAATAAAAAATACTTAGGTACGTATCCAATATTTTTTGTTGCAGTAAGCAGCTCAGTGGTCGAGCGCTTGCCTTGGAAGCAAGGTGCACAGGTTCGACCCCGGATTCTGATTCCGTTAATTAATCTTGGGCGAATCGTCTTTGTGCGATTGTTAATAGCTTTCTTCGGTGAAGGAAAACATCGTGAGGAAACCTGCATGTCTAAGAAAGCCTAACTAGCTTTCTAATGACGTGTGAAGTCCGCCGCACTTGGCCGGCGTGGTGGGCTACGGCCTAAGCCCGCTCATCTTGAGGGGAGGCCCATGGGGACATAAACAAGGGCTCGTATTATTATTATTATATATTTTTTTAATCAGACCGTCAATTAGAATTATTTTTTCTTTTACTTTGGCATGAGTACTGAAATACAGTACGCACACTGAAAACAAAATAGAAGCGCATTAAATACAAATAAAGCCATACAAAGCTAAGGTCAGTGGCTGCACTAAATACACTAAATATAAACAAGTGCGCGCGCAGGGAAAGTGTACTAGTGACGCGCTGCGGCAACTATCGATAATATGATGTCGATAATGATCTATATATATGACAAATCGAAAACCGACTTACGATCAGAGAATTAGCAAATCGTTTATAGGCCAAAGTATACAGAGAGGGATTTTATTGTGAAAGATTGGCCGCTGTGGCCCTATACTTATCGGCCAGGAGGACCTTATTTCTCTATTATTATACGTCTGGTCTAAATATAAAAAAAGTTGTCATTGCAAGTCCCTGTCCCGCCTATTGAGGTCACATGCCTTAAACAATAAGTCATTGTCTCAGAAAGGTCATTGTTTTTCTACGTTTCGCTAGTCACACGAGGTGTTAATTAACCGCAGGTAACATCACTCGCTAATTATAAATATTAATCAATACGGCTCTTGCCAAGTCTCTATTTTAGTTCATAATACGCACGTAGTAAATCACCGTGATACGCCACGTGGTAAGAACATATGATATGGCGTGTTTAGAAAAATATTGTCTTACAAAAGTTACTAATATAGACCATCATGTGGCCACTGGTAAAGTATGTACTCCTTGAAGTCGCAGTATGGTTGGACTCCGAGGAAGATGGCGGCGGAGTTGTGACCCCCCGGCACTGTGAGCACCGTGACAGGTTCTCAGGGGTCTAACGAAACTACTGATGGTGGCTTAAAAGGCAAGGTACTGAGGGGTACCTGGTGCAGATCCCGCCCGGAGAGCCTTATGTGCCGATGCGACATCAACGAAGGTTTCAGTGGGTAAGAATCCTACATACCCTGGACCCTCCACAGCATCCCGGGGACTTATTGAAGGTATCACCCGCGAGAACAAAAAAAGTAAACGAATTTTATAGAGGTTTATTTTTACTACAATTTGATTTTGGTATTGAATGCCTGGCAGCACCCACAGTCACCGGAGGAGTGAACGTCGCTATAATAGAATTATTCCGGTATATCCTCAATATAATCCACTTGGTTAGTGGCCAACCTGGTTTCAGAGAAGTTCAAGCTGCTATAATAACAACCGAGACCGAGGTTTACGTACCCTCTGAAGCCAGCCCAGGAGATACGATTTTTTCAAAACGGGGCAGTAACTTCAAGGTGGTGCCCCTCCCTAGAGCGTTTCAGAAATTACTTAAAAAAACTCAAATCTTAAATCGGGTGAGCCAAACAGGCTTCCGTATGCTAAGCGCTTTGTGGAGCAAGTTTGTTTATTTTTAATCATATTATATTATGATTTTGGCGCCCCCTGAAACTGCTGCCCTGGGCCGGTGCCCCGGTTTGCCACCACCCCCCACCCCCCTCTAGATCTAGGCCTGTCTGAAGCACGGAGACGCTCAGTCCAAATGCCACTAAACGGTCACCCCTACCTTTACGGTCACTTTCACCTACAACGTATTAGAAGTAATTAGGACGTATCATAGTAAATACGATAGCACATGGAACGATACGTTGGATTGCCGTGCGCGTGAGCTCGTGGCTCAACATATGTCAATATAAATTATTTATAAAAATAAATATATCATTGACGGCCAATATACAGTGTCACAACACAACAACACTGTATACTGATCGTATGTGAGTATTTGACAATATCCCACCACCGATGGAAAGCGAATTAACCAGTATTAAATTATAAAAGCAAAAAACAAAATGGCCTTAAAATACATTATACATACATAACAAGTATAGCCATCCATAGCGCTCTTTCTGGGGAAGTCAAGCAAAATGAAACGGAACAAGTAACTACTTGTATGAGAGGTTTAATTTCAACCATAATCAAATAATAAGAGTGAAGACAACATAAAACTATTGTACAGTTTTGAAATAAATGGGGACAGACATACTATAAAACAAATTCGGCCTCCGCGTTTGTCTGTAGTATATCCGCTTATTCCTAAACCACGCAATGGATTTTTAAGCGGTTTTAACTAATATTTATGATAAGTTTTCACCGAAGGTTTATAATTATGTACTTGTATAAAAACCTAATTAAGTTTTTATGTAAGAAGAGAAAATTATTTGTAACCGAGTTTTCTAAATTACATCGTAGCAAAGCCCGGGGCGGGTCGATCGCTAGTATCGAATAAAATTTATCGATACCGCGTATGGTACGTTACTACGGTATTAATAACAGCTGATTTAACGGAAAGACGCAGGCGGCAGCATCCGGCTGTAGTCTGCTTTGCATGTGAAACAGTTCTCTGGTTCCGATGCATTACTAATTTTAATAATTTAAAACTTGAATCTTGAATCTGTGTTAATTAACAAATCTATTTCTACTTATGGTACTCTGGTACTTAGTTTTAAATTTTATAGGAAATATACTTTTTGCATTAATTAAAAATATAATTATTAGTAAAACTTTTTAGTAAAACATCTTTTATACGGGAAAAGGGCACTTAAAAATCGCCTTATTAAAATTGGTACCTACATACGAGTACAAGGTCTGCAATGGCGAATTTACCATTATATATTTTCGTAGGGAGAATATTTTTAGAGGTCAAAGAAAAAGATCATCTATATCTATTTGATTAATACCAGTACCGTGGCATATACTTTGCTTTGTTAGGTACTTATCTATTTTAGCTTTTGTAAAAAATATAGCATAGCTGTCGAATTATTTCAATTAGCCTAAAGGCGGCATATTTGGTTTGCAAATATGCCGCCGTAGCAGGGCCGGCTGCTGGTCTGTGATGACCATAATCTTAAACTAGATGAATATTTTCACAAGCTTAACAACACAATGAAAACAACTTTGTATTTCAGAGGTATCGTTTATGCATCGATGTTAAACTTGTTTTCATCACAGAGTCCCTAATTGTATCTAACAATCAGAGACATTATCATTATTTCGTCCATTTTGTGTAAGATTAAAGGCTTTAAACGGAACTTCGGAGTCATTGGACGTTCAGGGTGTGGGCCCTTAGGACGCCCATTGCGTACGGCGCCGACTCCGAGGAGGACGGCGGCGGGGTTGCGATCCCGTCCCCGTGAGCACCGTGACAGGGGTACTACAATGCGTTCCCCGGAGGCCCGCTCAAAGGCAGGGCATTGATGTGCTGGTGATGCAGATCCCACCGGAGAGATGGGTGCCGATGCGACAACCGTGGGGATTTTAGTGGGTAAGAATTCAACTGCTCCCGGGGACCTTTTGAAGGTTTCCCCCGAGTCAAAAAAAGGCGGTAAAGGGAAATTCATACTTTACTAATAATAATGTTTCTATCTTTGCGTTTTATCTTTGGTTGAGATCGGCCAACTACGTAGGAGGTAGAGTGTTTGTGAAAACATATGATCACTCTCTCTTTGTTTACTATCACCGATTGGACAATACCGACACGACCGTGGAGAGGTTAGACGCAGAATCAACCTTTTTCCTATCTATCCGACACATGAATCATCACATTTGAGACAGTTAGGTGATCGGCCTGCATTGTCCTAACCAGTAAGGAACAATTACAAAAAGTAGTTGCAACATTTGAACTTCTAGCTTGTAAAGCAAGCTTTTTGCCGCCTCTGAGCATAATACATAATTTTATGTACATACTTTAATGTGAGTACATATTATTATTTCCTACGTTGTTTTCAGCTGGGCCATATGAATGACGCACGCGTTCGTATCGGTTACATCGAGGGTATAAACAAAGTGAGACTCGTATCTGAAAATATCCTAAATACAAATACAAAACATCCATTACACAATTTGGTAGCAAGTGCAGTTAAATAGTTATTAATATGATACAGTTATGTGTGTAATGAAGTAAGTAGGTATTTAGAAAAAGTATGTAATGTATTGATTTTCTGGTTACAGAAACTATAACGGATAGCAAATAAAATCTTTTTTTTAAAAAATTGAACCGACTTCAATATCACTGAAAAGTATAAAATAATTTAAATATTATTGAAGTTGGTGTTAGCGTACCTGCTGTGTATATTTGGCACCAACTTCAATAATATTTAAATTATTTTATACTTTTCAGTGATATTGAAGTCGGTTCAATTTTTTTTAAAAAAGATTTTATTTTAAACTTTTTAGTGATATTTTCATATATAAAGATTGAACCATCGAAAACCGTAAAATTATCTAGGTAGGTTATGATCACATTATCGTCTACATAGTTTTACATAATTCATGTTTCTTCAGAAAAAAATATCCGGTCGTAATGAAATTTGCATGGAAACATCATAGTAGTTTACTCTCTACGAAATCGGTTCATAATTGTCAGAGCAATGTAAAGGAGAACATCAGTTTTATGGTTTTTACCAGATAAATTCCTCCTCATCGTTCATGGTCCTCCAGGAAGTTCTTATCCGGTTGTAATAAAATTCATACAGATTCAATACAGTGGTTTCTTCTTTCGAATAAAAAAATAATCATTGAAATTGGTAAATATTTGCCAGAGTTATGACCATTTTTGTCCGACCGAGCGAGTCCGAGCGACTAAAACGTCATCTATATAGGCTTTCTTGCAGGTCTCAGTGCGCAGTCACCATTCTTGTTTTTTCAGGAACTACTTATTACTAAGCAATAATTTTTTTATGGGACCCAATCAATGGATTGAAGAATGGATGGAAGAAAGATTTTTTCAAATCGGTTAATAATTGCCAGAGTTATGCGCGAACATACATAAAAAAAAAAAAAAATATATACAGACGAATTGAGAACCTCCTCCTTTTTTGAAGTCGGTTAAAAAATACCTAAAACTGTATCTTTGGATTTTTGAAAAATTAATATTCTTAGCTAGCAATCGAACCCGTTGATTTTGATTATTGGCTGTATTATTACACTATCCCACAGTGTCGCTAGTAAGGAGCAAACTCTGGTAGGCTGTAAGTATTAGCTTGGTATCAGCCGGCAGTATAGTGCGGATGGATGGTGCCTTGAATATAAAATTTAAAAAAATTGCTTCTAGGTTATCTTCTAGGCTAGTCGTAGGCTAGAGTGCATATAATAAATAATCACACCTATAGAGATGCTAATGGATGATTATAGCGCGTAGAGCCCGGCATTAAAAGATCTTTTTAACTTGCACCTGTGTACCAGGACTACATAAGTTCCGAAGAAGGAATGAAAACAATATTCATATAATTTTCTAGTTCACTGGTTTACAGGGACAGTTTTCTGTTTATACACAAAAAAAGAAAACATTATTTTCGGATGGTTGTCGAACATTTTCGCCTAGTTTATTGAGCAATACTGAACTTTTGCCAATGCTAATTATATTTCGTACTGGCCTTGTTTTTTTAATGTTTATGAGGGGTTTTCAATGTACGCGACAGTTTTATGTAATGTGACGATACTCGACGACGACTCATGTGATGGATTACTAAGAAAAAAGAAATTAGCATAGAGGAGTAGCAAAAGATAAAAAATACACTTTTCCCGATGTCAAAACTGACAACAATTTTATTTCATTATAGCCACCTAAATATATCTAGGAACTACGGTCTATCTTCGGTAACTAAATTCGGTAATATACCTGTAGAAATTTTCAAATGAGGAACTCAACGTAAAAAGTAAATTGGCGCGCACTAATTTTCGAATCTCGAATTTCACACTCCCAACTAATAAACCAACATTAGTACCAATCGAATAGAAAAACTAACAACAAAAACACCGCAAACTCCAGTAAATCAACCGCTGGACATAAATATTCTCCAATAGTGAAATGGTCCAGTAAATAACCGGCATACAGTCGAAGCGAGCGCGCCGCGACGCGCGGACATGACACACAACCGCAGCGGCCGCCATGTTTAATTTCTTCAAAAGAAAAGGCGGGAAGGCCGACGCGACACCCGACGACGGCCGACGCCCCCCGAACGATACAAAATTAACACCAGACGCGCGCGCGCAACGAACAGACACAGACAACGAGCAATTAAAAAATCGCAAAGATGTAGTGAATTTGCTACTACCTGAGACAGATTACACGCAGAAGACCGGAGTGGGCGCTATCCTTCAGATAATGGCGGGGAAAAGGAAAAAGGGCAAGAGAAAAGCGCGGACCGAATCGTGCCGAGTGAGCCCAGGGAAAGAGACGAACGTATTGCAACGGAGCAACTCGGAGCGGGTCGCGGACGTGCCCACACAGGCCAAAAATAATTCGGCCGACGCTGACTTCGTCAAAGCACTTGTACTTCAGAAATATTCGAAGAACCCCGATGACAAGCAGCACGTGTCCACCGTTTACGTACACGAGCCTGATATAGAAGAAAAACGCCATGCGGAGGCATTGCTGCGTGAGATTGCGCGCACAATAGACTGCACAGTTGATAAACTTAATGAGACCAAACAAATGGGTGGTGTTGATAGTAAAACCGATAAAAGCGAACCGCTTTATGAGAGCATAGACGAACGCACGAACATAAACAGTTATAGAAACGAGCTGAAAGGTGAACTAGATAAGTTGCTGGAAACGAAGGATGAAAGAGCCGAGACCGAATCGCCTGGTATATCGAAGAAATCTAATCTGAAGCCACCTAAATCTGACACAGAGGGGTGTTCTGATGATGACAGATCTGACTGCGGGAAGAAACGTGTGACGTTCAGAAAACATATCATCTTTGACGATGGTGAACAGCAGACTGATGAAGAAGTCTGCTCGTCCTTCGAGTCTTTATCTTCGGAAGACGAGGAGTTCTTGGAAGACGCCGAAGTCTTCCCAGATAATAAGACTGTTATAAATGTTAACGAAAATAATGACACGGTCACGATCAAAGTGGAGAGTCCTGAGAGTTTAAAAAGGATTTCTAGTGACAATAGTGACAGTGGGTTTATAGAGATAGGCGATAAGAGTGAAGTGACGGAGAAGGAGAGTGAGAGTGAGGAAAGTGAAGAGAGTGAAGGAAGTGAAGTGACTGACAGTGAGGAGGAGATAATTGAGGAGATCATCGAGGAAGAGATCAGCATACTAGAGCCAATAGGTGTCGAGCCGAACCACGATGAGGGCAACCAGTAAGTCTTACGTTTTAAGCTTTTAGCGGAAAAGAATTTGATCATTTTTGACGGTTTTATTTTCACCGCCGCCATTTTGTTTTTTTAAACTGTAAGTTGTGCGCAATTTTGCTAAAAGCTACTGAACCAATTTTGAAGTTTTCTTTTTTTTTTGTTCGACTGCCTCAGAAAGAGGGCTTTGTTGTTCGAGTGCATGTAACTATATAACGTATTTATGTCTATTTTTTGGGCCGGGCAGAAATTCTAACCGGTTTGGTGGATTTTAACTTTGTAATATATTTATATAATATATATTGTTAGATTGTTTTATTTGTGGGAGTGTCTTAGTCTATATAATTGTTCAAACAAAATTAATGTGGCGTCCGTCAGCCATTTTATATCGGTAATATATGTATCTAATATGTTATTTTCCTTCATTTATATTTAATTCTCGTATGCTCATCAAATGAAAGGCTCATAACGAAGTATAATATTAGGTTTTATCATTTATGTAGGTACCTATGTTACTTAGTTTTGTTTCATTGGGCTTTTGTATATGGAATTTATTAATAGTAAATTAACACTCGTCAAATCGCTACTGGCCTTTTAGAGAAGCAGTCACACAACGGCCAACAGCCGATCATCGATCATTGTGACCATCGATATAAGTATTTGTGGTGTTCGAAGGGTCTATGTTGAGTAGTAGTCATCTTCCGGCTAATGTTGATGATGACGTTATTTTTTGAAGACGCTTAATAAATAAATAAGTTTATTAGATCATCAAAGTAATTTTACAGGAAATTTCTACGGTCTCTAAATATTTATCTTACAATAGGTTGCAGAAATATAAGTCTGCCAATACCTTTGGGTAAAATGCGAGATACTTTATAATTATTTGTGTCAATTCAGTAGTTATTTTACTTGATGATTTCGTCACTGTCAAGTAGTTAATGCAATGTTCCAATTAAATTCAGTGACTTTTTGATTGATTCAAGATGACAGATTTACACGAAAATCGTCATCAAAACGGCCTATAAATTTTTATTTCATTCACTACACAGAATTTGTACAGTTTATTTTTTGCGTGTACATAATTTAATGTGCTATAAAGTCTGTATTATAATCATTAATTGTCCAAACTACTGTTAGATGTCACAACGCCTAATTAAATTCGCAATAAACTTGAAAAAGTACAGGATTCTATTCTATTAAATGTATTTGTCTTTCATTGTAGGTCAACATCCTAGTCCGCACTGTTATTTTGTGCCACAGACAGGCCTTACTGCCCAATAAGCCCTGTCTATTTTGTTTGTGCCGTGTAGGGACCTCTGTTATTCAGTGCCGGAATAGTAGGGCCTCTCTATTTATATCGATGGGCATATCAGAGCCTCAATCTTTGAGGCTTAATTCAAACATTGAGTTCGTGCTTGATTTCGACTTATCTGCCATTAAATGGCAGTCGAAATCAAGCACGAACTTAATGTTAAATTATATTCTAAAATCAGTTATTTATGGTAAAAGTTTCATCAGTGTTGAGGCATTAACCCTAATTGCCCATGGTCTTGGTCCTTTACTAAAATGACCTTCATTTTCACTGTACGTATCTACGCGTGTATAGAATAGAATAGAATACTCTTTATTTGCACATACAGAAAAACTTACAAAAATAACTTAAATTAGGTACAAATGGCGGTCTTATCGCTAATAGCGATTTCTTCCAGACAACCAAAACTTTAAAAAGATGAAACAACTATTTGGGTAGTTAGTGGTGTACATACCTTCGTACATATCTTAAATTGTACATCTTATACACATTATATATACTTACATGTATACGTAGTTATATGTTACAGTATCTAATAGTAATTAATATATACATTTAAAAAAAAAGTTAGAACAGTATCAGGAATTTATAGGCTCAGATAATGGTCTATCTACGGTACAAAAGGCTAGATTTTTTTTATAATGAAAATAATAAAAAATAAATAACCCACGTCATATTGGGTAGCGGCCAGGGTTAGGCAGACAACCACAAGAACATCAAATATGGTCACGGGTCGTGGCACGGTGGTCATAAGCAGACATGTACAACCAGTTTATATGTTGTTACCAGGAGAGCATAAGGAGCAAGCTAGTAAGATTTAGGAATCTACAAAAATAGAATGTTCCTGAAGGATAAATTCGCAGTTTATTCGAAAACATGTTTATTTTGGATGTGATTCAAGCGATTCAAACTCGATTTTGCTGTTTATTTATGTTTGATGATAGCAAGCCGAGGTTAAATACATACAACTAAATGAAAGTGGTTCCGTAAGGAAATAATAAACGAATGTCTCGCTCGGGTAACGAGTGGCAGTGCAATACGGCTTAGCACGACTTGCAAGTTTTGACTGATTAGTTGAGTATGACGTCACTATGACGTAGTATTTCATATTTTTCTGGATAGAAATGTCATTTTGGTGTTGAAAACTACGTCACACTCTACGTAGTCACACTCCACAGCGATCAGCGGGTCTAAAAAGCCACATTAAGCGATTCACCTAAAAGCAATGATATTATGTACAATAGATATGCCATTTGCGCTCGCCAGACGTTCAGCGAGTATCCCCCAACTGGGTTTTGTAGCAGTTAGTCGCACGCCGTCCCGCGTAGTCAAAGCGACATCGTGACGTCTAGCATTAAAAATTGAAAATTCATGTTGTAAATTACTAGCTGACGATTCTACTAGTTTTTGAAAAATGGTCACACGTTTTAGGCGAATCATACTCAATTAATTTATTAACAGATTCACATTTGGTGTTATTGAAAAACAAACCGTAACTTATTCATATTATGATTCACCGAAATTGGCCTTTTTAGATCCGTTGCAAGTTGTACAGCTGTCTATATGCTGCCAGAACGGCACATATTGAAGACTCGTAAGGCCTTTTTTTGTTATATATAAGTAACAAAAAAAGGCCAACATGAACCCAACATGAGTATGCCACGTTATCGAGAGTTTTCCCAGATATTTACAAACCCTCCTTCGGAGTGGCTGGACGTCCGGGGTGTGTGCCCAAGGACGTCCATTGAGTACGATGTCGACAGGACGGTGGCAGGGTTGCGACCCCCGTCCCCGTGAGCACCGTGACTGGTTCCCGGGGGGCTACAATGCGCCCCGACGGCGGGCTCAAAGGCAAGGCACTGAGGGCCCTGGAGCAGATCCCACCGGAGAGACCTGGGTCCCCACTCATGTGCCAATGCGACAGCCGCGGGGGTTTTAGTACCCACATACCCCGGTCGAGCCCCACAACCTACGGAGATCTTTTGAAGATTTCCCCCGCATAAAAAAAAAACATTTTACTGGGCCTGTACCGTCACCTCTTCATTATTTTCACCTTACTTTCTCGATAGAAAGTGACAGAGCTATAAACTACGTATATTGATGTCTCTACCTTATGTCAAGTAAAGTGAAAATAATATTGCTATTTTCAGGTCCGGCCCTCTAAGGCTGCGTTCCACTTGGGGCCCACAACGATCACGCTCACGACCGCAGTTTTCCCCGTTCCACTTGCTTGTGAGTGTTACCGTCGTAAACTCAAGTGGAACGCTCACTACCACCTTCTTAGATGTCGTGAGCTTCACGTGAGCGTAAGTCATAACGTCATGAGTGACGTATTCGCCGCGACCACAACGACCGCGGTCACTATGTGGATCGACAAAAGGAGCGTTTTGATCGTTGTGGGCCCCAAGTGGAACGCGCTCTAAATGTATTTTTCTTACGAACAACGGCACTACGAGTATGGTTTGGATTTATCGATAGGTTATTGTTTTTACACCATAGTCCAGGTTCTGCCGCTAAGCAGCAATTTGTAAATATTTATTGCTGTGCCGGTGTGAAGGGCACTGTAGCTGGTGAAAATACTGGTCTCAAAAGACTTACTGCCGCACTCACAGACATCAATTAACTTTAATAGTGTCTGGGTGTTTTATCTATATAAGTATGTATTTACAAAAAAAAGTATATATGTATTAGTATCAGTTGTCTGGTCTCCATAGTACAGGCTCTGCCTAGTTTGGGATCAGATGACCGTGTGTGGGATTGTCCCAGAATATTATTATTATTATTATTATTATTATTAATCGCAATTAAGTCATTTTTTGTAATCTATTTATTTCGACTCTCCGAGTCTCTTTTTATTATCTTTTAGTATTAATTACGAGATTATTGATATATCTACTCCCTATCCGCGTATTAAGTATTATTTGGCTTCGAAAGTCGAAATAGTCCATTTACAAAATATGACTTAATCATAATTAACTATAATTGACGTTTGTAGGTGCGGCAGTTAATAACTAATGTTCTCGGCAACTGGCGTTATGGCAATGAAACTGGCATGTATTGGCGGGCGTGTTGCTTACTATCAAGCAAACTTTTTATTCGTCACATCACCAAATTTTATGAAAAAGCTATTGTCTTCTTATATAAATATTCGCGGTTTTCTTTTCATCTCAAGGTCGCCAATATTGGCGTCTGACGCGCGTGCGACGCTCGGTTCATGTTTATTTATGAATACGGAACAAAGAAAGTTTTGTTTATAATGTTTTTCTTTATGTTATTGCATGTTCCAATCGCCAGGGTGTGCCAGGAACTTGCCGGCTATTCCACTTATCCCACCCAGCTATCCTGGCTTACCAGAGAGTTAGTAGGGTTCTCGAAGATTTCCCATTCCACGTTCAAATCTACGAAACCACGTTGAGGCGTTTATCGTCAACGTCATCTACAGACTAGTATATCGATGTACAGACCTACCAAATTATATGTGCCGAACGCGATGTCGCTACTGTCTTTTCAAAACTGTCAAACCCCACGTCATTGTCGTCATAACAAAATTAGTTCCTGTCTCCACGTTGGGAGATCCAAGAAGCTTATAGATAAAACAAACTTCTTGGGCAGATCTATATACGATGTATTCCTCAAAGAGAACTTAACCACTGCAAATGAATACACAAACTGCCGCACCTACAAATGTCAACAAACAAAAAATGACTTAATTGCGAAGTTAATTGATGTCTGTGAGTGCGGCAGTTAGGTTTGTAACTATAAAATTACAACCCCTGCGGGCTTCCAGTACCATTCAGATAATTCGCATGACTGATGACAGGGAGACATTTCAACAAATAGTCGCAGCAACCACACAATGTTGTTGCACTCCTCCGAATTTGAACCTGAGATCTCCGGTTTGTAAAGCAAGCGGTTACCTATGACAACAATGAAGACTATAAACAAATTATCACTAGATTAATTATTCTGTCCCCATGCATCCATGTGTTAAACATTTTTAAAGTCAACTGTAAAGCTAATTTTACCATCCACAACAAGCATCAACGCTTACCACCAGACAGGAATTCGGTCAAGCACTAGCTTATAATAATTTAACCAAAAATCTTGGCGATCATATCCATTACACGATGGAACCATCGAGTGATTTATCGATACATACTCGATTGCGAACAGAAATAGATCTTTGATTGCCTCTCGATGCGATTTAGCCAGATGTAACGACCTCGCGTACCGACTACATTTACAGATGAAATTGCAGGGTATTTTTATCATGTAATTTGAAGAGGCATGGACCCAGTATGGTCGGGATCCCCCATTTTTTGAAACAGCAGGTCCTAATATTCCACTTTCGGTTACATATTATTATGAGTAAGATGCGGTTTATTTTTTATTCGTAGCAGCATGAACAGCAAATATGAATCTGCTAATAAATGAATTCAGTATGATTAACCTAAAATTTGTTGCAATTTTACGAAAATTACAGGAATTTCGAGAGATCTTCTGAGAATACAGAAAACAAACTAATTTCAGGGGGTCTATTACGAGTTCCGATACTTTACGAGCTCGAACAAACTGACAGATTTGCCCGTACATTTCACTAGTTTTTGATAGTTACCGCTAGGAGCGCTGGTGTGAAACGTATGGAAAAAACTGACAGTTTGATCGAGCTCGTAAACAATCGGAACTCGTACTAGACCCCCTGATGAAATGTTTAATGTGGCACTTTTAGGCCCGCAAGCCGACTAGGAAAGCAGCTCAACCGCAAAATAAGCTTCTAAAGAGCTACTATTTTAATAAACTATTTAAAAAAAAAAAACCGACTTCAAAGTAAATTATCTAAAAAGCAAAAAATAACGAAAATATATTGAAGTCGGTGCTAGCACATCATGTTAATAAGACTAGCACGAGCTGACACCGACTTCAATATATTTTCGTTATTTTACTAACCGGCTTCAAAAAGAAGGTTCTCTATTCGACGCGTATGTATGTAATATTAATAAAAATGCGTAATATTAATATATGTTAGTCTATGTGGGCTTCTAAGCAAATTTACCAAATTTTATGGATGTATGTATGTATGTAGGTTTGTCCGCGGATTTCTCACAAACTACAGATCCGATTTCGAAAATTCTTTTTGCAATAGTTTGAGTATTTTTCAACTTAGGGTAGAGTATAAGTTTCATCAAAATCGGTCCAGTAAGTAGTTTAAGAGATATAAACTTTTTATGTTTTCAGTAAGTTACTGTAACGTAGACGTTCAAGTTGCGGGATAGTGCTGATACCTATTTTTTTGTTGCTAAAATAAAAGTCACTAAAAAGTGTTAAATAAACTATTTTTGAAAAAATAAGAACCGACTTCAAAGTATATTATCTAAAAAGCATAAAATAACGAAAATATATTGAAGTCGGTGCTAGCACATCATGGTAACTAAGACTAGCACGAGCTGACACCGACTTCAATATATTTTCGTTATTTTATGCTTTTTAGATAATATACTTTGAAGTCGGTTCTTATTTTTTCAAAAATAGTTTATTATATAAATTACTTTGAAGTCGGTTTTTATTTTTTAACCGGCTTCAAAAAGAAGGTTCTCTATTCGACGCGTATGTATGTAATATTGATAAAAATGCATAATATTAATATATGTTAGTCTATGTGGGCTTCTAAACAAATTTACCAAATTTTATGAGTGTATGTATGTATGTATGTATGTATGTAGGTTTGTCCACCGATTTCTCAGAAACTACAAGTCCGATTTCGAAAATTCTTTTTGCAATAGTTAGAGTATTGTTCAACTTAGGGTAGAGTACAAGTTTGATCAAAATCGGTCCTACTGGACCGATTTAAGAGATATGAACTTTTTATGTTTTCAGTAAGTTAAGTACTGTAACGTAGACGTTCGAGTTGCGTGATAGTGCTGATACCTATATTGGTGAAATAAGTCACTAAAAAGTGTTAAATAAACTATTTTATAAAAAATAAAAACCGACTTCAAAGTAAATTATCTAAAAAGCATAAAATAACGAAAATATATTGAAGTCGGTGTCAGCTGGTGATAGTGTTAGTTAACATGATTATAGGCCGACCGTTTAACTCGCGTATCGCCTGCGCGGTAAGAAGGGAGCGGGGGCGGGTAACGCTACACACGGAGTCAATAATCCAAAGATTTATCTCGAGATAGACATTGTTGGTAAAGAATAAAATAATAAGTATCTTTTTTTTAAGTATTTATTTTTAAGTTTTACAAATATTTTATAATAGCTTCATAGGTACAAAATCATAAAACAATAATTAACTCCGTTTAAGAAATATTTAACCACAGATAAAAATTTTATAGGACTATTCGTCACTAATATTCATATCGCTTGAATCATCATCACTGTCTGTGTAGCTTGAGGAGTCAGAATCTTGCAAATTAATAATAAATCGGTCCATCTCTTCATCAACGATGCGATCGTGCAGACAATATTCATCTTCATCTTGAGGTTTATCTTGGTAGTCGGTACCTTGGTTGGTACCTTGTGCGTTTATCTTCAAGCGTCCGTAACAAAAACACCAACCGCGCGCTGCGAGCACAGCCAGCGCACCATAGATAAGAATAGTGCAGCGCACTGCCGCACTTGACGTAAGCTCTCTGCTCCGCGCACCCCTTTCACCCATCCGCTAACATCTCCCCTCGCTCCCTTCTTACCGCGCAGGCGATACGCGAGTTAAACGGTCGGCCTATAGCTAGCACCGACTTCAATATATTTTCTTTATTTTATGCTTTTTAGATAATTTACTTTGAAGTCGGTTTTTATTTTTTTAACAATAGTTTATTTAACACTTTTTAGTGACTTTTATTTTAGCAAAATAGGTATCAGCACTATCACGCAACTCGAACGTCTACGTTAAAATAACTTACTGAAAACATAACAAGTTTATATCTCTTAACTACTGGACCGATTTTGATGAAACTTGTACTCTACCCTAAGTTGAAAAATACTCTATTGCAAAAAGATTTTTCAAAATCGGACTTGTAGTTTCTGAGAAATCCGTGGACAAACCTACATACATACATACATACATACACTCATAAAATTTGGTAAATTTATTTAGAAGCCCACATAGATTAACATATATTAATATTACGCATTTTTATCAATATTACATACATACGCGTCGAATAGAGAACCTTCTTTTTGAAGCCGGTTAATGAAGCGAGTTAAAAACTTGTCACATCATAATTCCTCGTTAACTCTGTCTTCCGCATAATGTTGCGCCAGACTGCGGCGAGCGCATGATAGGACCCCTTTTAAAAGTGATAGATAGCTTCTGCGGTTATTAGTCGAGTTGTAATTTGGACTAGTTCCTTCTTTCGATCGACTAGTGTTCGACTACTAGAATGGTCCAGTAAGGCTCACTTGTGCTTTCTCTAATTTTTTTTCATTTCTTCAGCATCAGAAGTCCACTAATGAAAATAGGCCTCCCCTTTATAACGTCACAATGAACGTTTTGTATGTGCAATTGGCTATTTGCATTCACCAGTTAGCTGCGAATCGCGTAATGTCGTCGGTCTAGGGAGGTCTGCCTACGCTGCGTCTTCAGTTTGTGGTCGCCACTCAAAAACCTTTCTTCCGCTCCGGTTATCAGTTCTTTGAGCTATGTGGCCTGCCCACTTCGAGCCATTTCGTCTCTGGTTCGTAAGAATTCCGTGGCTGGGTCATGTTTTAATTTACCCACTAAAACTTTAATCCTTAAGCCACCTGCCAAGCGTGGGGATTATGGCTCCCTTATAAGAGGGAAGCCTTAAGCTGATGACGGAAACCTACGCGGTAGCCTTCATCGACGACGCTATGGAGAGACCCTAGACAATCTATCCAACAGTATTAATTTGTGACACGAGTTATAGACAGTTTTCGATGTCCCTGGTTGCAACTTATACAATTTTTGCCAGGTCTGGGATCTTAGGTAGGTATACCTGTCACTTACGGTGTACCCATTCTATCATTAAATGCCGCACCTACAGACGACATTTACAGTTAATTATCAATAATCCAATTATTGAAATTGGATTATTTTGTCACACGAAGCTAATAAATAATTAATACGCTTATAGTAGATTATAACGTGTTATAACTTTATGGAATCCAATTAAGTGTCACTAAAAAGATATATCAACGTTCTCAATAATAGAAAATAATCATAACCTGCTCAATGTTCTAAAAACGATTTAATTAGGATTAACGCTAATTGACGTTTATGTGTGTGACAGCAAGAGTTTATTTTAGAACTAACTATAGGAATAGATATTCCTTAAATTTTAATGTCGAAAGTTTGCGTCCACGCATCAGCCTACTATTTCCTATAATAATAATAAAAAAAAATACCAGCCCTTGTTTATGTCCCACTGCTGGGCACGGGCCTCCCTTCAAGTTGAAGGAGCTTTTAGGCCATAGACCACCACGCTGGCCAAGTGCGGGTTGGTGGACTTCACACGTCTTTCGAATGCTAGTTAGGCTTTCTATTTCCTATATAATGTCTTAATTCTATGTTTATTAAATGTTTTGATGTTTTCAGGAAAAACTTGGTATCACAAGAGTCCAAGTTCCAGTCGCAAGTGGCTGCTCTGACGGAGCTAACAGAAACCCGATGCGGAGAGGCTGAGCGAGCTAGAGAACTCATATCGGCTTACAGAAAAGAGATAGAAGAAAAGGATCAAGAAATCGCACGTGAGTTGTGTCATACTAAATATAAACTGGTGCTTGATTATGAACACTCACCAGCTGACTTAAAACACGAAGAAAAAGAAGTATTGCTGAGAAAGCCGTTCTTTCCAGTTGAAACAAGCCCCCTTTCAACTCTAACTGCCACACTCGCCAACGCCAATTAACTTTAAATCTAATTAAGTAACTTTATGACACCTATTTTTTTTACTGTCGGTGGCATTTATGATTATTATTATTATTATTACGTATTGATGGGCTTCGAGCGTCGAAATAATCCGATTTCAAAAAATGGATTAATGACCATTAACTTTAATTAACGTTTGTAGGTTTGGTAGTAAGTCAAAGTCAAAAATATTTATTTCAAGCAGGCTTAACGCACTTTTGAACAGTCAATTTTTTTTTAAATCTTACCACCGGATCACAACGCGGCCTCAACTGAGAAGATCCGGCAAGAAACTCAGCGGGCTTGTAATTTTAAATATTGATTGACTTGTTACAATTGGATCAACATTAGCGATAGTATGTCCTGCCGTTTGAAATATAAAACTAGGGAAAAAAGAAGAAATCAATAAATTACGTTAAAATTACAACAAACTAAAAGGCCAAAGGGATAGTAGTCGGACCAGTCAGACCAAGCAGCACCCGCGCACGAGTTGACTCGAGCAGCAGCCATCACTCCCCTCAACCATATTAGAGGGAAGGTGATGACCCGCCACACGAAGCCGCCACAAGCAAAGACTTTTCGATGGCGAGCATGACCGAACCAAAATCACAGTGGCTCACATTTAACTTCTGCTGTTAAGCAGTACCTCGTCAGGCAACTATTACATTTGGTCCTCCTGGGGGAGCTACGGATACTTACTCTTAGCCCCTTGACCTCTTTTCCGGTTTCAGGATAATTATATAGAACGTTTGACGAGAATTTCGAGTGCTGTTTCACTAACAAGTTGTAATCATTTATCCTCCTTGTCGAGGATTTGATATCTATACTAATATTATAGAGGTAAAGTTTGGATGTTCTGGGCTTCGATCATATAGTAAAGGATTATAGTCCAGTGGTGTTTCAAACGTCTTCGAATAATAAATTTCTTGTCGCAATCTGTCTGGCGCTTAGCCAATCTTTACTTTCTTCGTGCGAGCTCATTATTTTTGATCGTATGTCATTATGAGTCATCTCTCATGGGGAAATGTCTTTGTTTTCGTACATTGACTGCACTTGTGTTCTCCTCATGTTCCTACTATTTGTAAAACTCTTCATTTTTATCTGCATAATAATTATATGCCGCAGTATTTTCCGCTCTTACAACTACGCACTATTACATTGGATCAAAAATATTTTCGTGAAACTGTAAAGCTATCTATTTATGTATGTATCCAACTGCCAATCATTCCTAATAGAAAATTTAAACAACTTATTCTAACTTTGGTTTTGTAATTGGTACAAGTAGGTTGATAAAATTTGATTTGGGAAATGCAAAGCTTGCAAATGTGATTTCGATGTTAATGCGGCGCATATTGGTAAATTATTTCGCAATACATCTCATATACCCAGAGACCAGAGCTCCATAACCCCGCAATAGTCTGACGTGGATTGATGATTTGGCAAACAGTAAAACTCCCAATGTTTCCCACGTGTGTGTGAGCGTTCGGGTTCGTTACTTTCGATAAATTCAAATAGATTATTTGTCATACTTCTTTAAAATTCATGATGGCTTAGTACATTTACTTACAAAGTCTTTTAAAATCAGAATTTTCTGATGTAGTGATGATACATTTTCATTCGCAATTTTCATGGTCCTTCTGAAAACCTGAAATTTCAGACTTCAATGTATATAATATCATTGTAGTATTTACCAATTTAGTAGAAGTGTTTACAAAATTCCAACTCATAGTAGGTTCTTAGCTAGTTTTCCACCACCTCGGTATACTTGGTGGCAAGCAAACATGCGGCCGGCCTGATGGTAAGCAGTCACCGCAGCCTATATACGCTAGCAACACCAGAAGAATCCTCATGCTTGCCACCTTGGCATTAGGTATAAAAGAAAAGTTTCAATGATTTTGAAATTACAAAACTACAAACAAATATACAAACTCTCTTCTAAAAGTATCACGTAATATCTTTCGTTTTATTCCTGGTTCGTCAACAAGAGCTATTTATTTTGAATTTCACAATATCATAATTACATACTTAAAAATTTGTTCAGGCTGCCAAACAACTGTCTACGAGAATAGTAGCAACACAGTAACCCACTTTATCGTAGATTTTCAAGATTTGCTCTGATAAATTCCATTAATATTCATTTATTCATGTGTTCTCACCCATTTTCAGAGAAATACATTTCGAATAACGCACTACTTCTCAAAAAACATGACCCTCCCTCTGGGCCAGTTGGCATATGCGTCAACTCGCGTCAAATAAATCGCGTCAAATAAAGAGTTTCGGAATGGGAATTCGAAATGGAATTAAATTGCCGCCATTTTTTGCATCCAAAACCACCCATAGATTTTTTCAATCTGTTTGTTACGTAGACAGAATTTCTCTAAGGTTTGTTAGCTTGTTATTTATGAACTCCTGGTACATATATAAATTGTTAACAAAATTAATTAATTTTGCGATTTTCGTGAGTTGACGCTAAAAATGAACAAAAAGAAAAGAATGCAAATCTTTTTCCAGCACAAGGACTGTGGAGTTAAATTACTAACACTAATCAGATCAAGGCACCTAATGGGTATCATCACCGGAAATTTTGATACAAATGGTACCTACCTACACAGAATGAGGCTAAGAAGGTACTGTGGACGCTTGCAGATTCTGTGAAGGTAAAAAAGAGTCAATCCTACACAGATTGTGCAGCTGCGATACACACTTGCAAGACGTCTGGGAGTAGCCCTATATCTGTGGAGTAGCCTATCCCTTGGAGGAAGGACTAAAGAAGCCTATCCATTCCACCCACATCACATTTACAGCCCCAAGCTGGCGCAATCGCGACGTACCTTAGAAACTCTTCGATTCGTCAGCAACAGAGTAAGGGCTAGGTATGCATAATGCGTTCCGGTACCGGGCCCAATTTAGAGTCAACAAGAATAGAAATAGAATTATTGTAGGAAATTTGTATATTTATTTGTATTCAAACAACCGGCAGTGTTTTCATTTCGTAAGAGGATAAGAGGCGACTAAGGGAAAACAAGAAGACGAGCAGCATCGTCTTTCTATTGGATTACCTACCATAACCATCTATACTGCGATCCCAAGACGCCTGCCAAGCGTGGGGACTATGGTAACACCTCCTAAGTGGGAGGCCTTTGTTCAGCATTGGATGACTTTCGGATGATGATGATGATGATGATGATGATGATGAAGCTTTGGTTTTCTACATTAATGCATCATCTTTCCCCAAATTATTTAACTAAAACGAATATATTATAGAAAATGCCTGGGAAAAGTGTGCAAGAGGTAGAGAAAGTATGTAAGTTTTCGTTAATTAACGAAACTGGTACTAGGAGTACAGAAGTCAACAAGCGGTCTTAATCATTGGAGATAATTCATTTTCTACGATAAACATTCCTATCACATAGTCAATGAATTTGGTCTTGGTGGTTTTCAGACCTCCAGCGTTCATTAATCACGATGATTTTAATTAATATAAAGTAGGTACTAGTGCCTTAACTGCTTATGATTTTCGATGGACAATAACCTACACTATGTGCAAAATGTCTGGTTGGAATCGCTACCGATTGAGGTTTTTTTATATACTTAATAGATTTATGTATGTATATTATTTAGTTAGAATTCGGTTACCGGTAATGTCCGTGGTCGCAGCGTTTCAAGTCAATGAGTCGTAACGTCGTACCCACTAGAACCAACATCGATTATAATGTTTAAAATATTATAGAACTATAGATGAGGAGAACCCTCAGGGAGAACTAAACAGACAGCATTGTCTGCAAAGCATCTCAAGCATTCGCGACATTTTGAATTTTCGAATGTTGTGGTTCAAAGCTTCATCTGTGCTTTCTCTAGTGTTCTCTCTTTAGACGTTAGAGTAACGTTGTCTCACTGTATACCCACAACTATTTTCTGGATTCCTGGTACACATCCATAAAAATAGTACGTCATTGAAATTAACGAGATACGGATGTTTTTATTAGTGAAAAATCTCACATTTCCTGCAATTAATATTTATCGCGTTAACTTCGTCAGAGCTAAAAATATTCAATGAAGAATGCACTCAGTAGGAATTCAACCCACGTACTGTAACTACCAAAGAGCATTGACTGCCAAATGTCGGTTCGTCTTAAGAATAAAGAGATTCTTACTCACCGTACCTATGTATCAAAACAACGCTGCTACCAGCCATTTCACTTTCTTCGCCCCCTCCCCCTCATCGGTCGTAAGATCGTGAAACTATCCCATTTAAGTTCAAGGTCACGGCCACAAGTATGAACGCTTATTCCCACCACTCTACTGCAGTAATTTCCAATAAGCAGCTTCAAAGAATCCGTCCATTCCTTGCCAGTGAGAGCGTGTTGTGGTCCAGAGCCAGTCCTCTCTAAGAGACAGCCTACTGCCTGCTAGCCTGCTCATGAGTCCGACGCACGGCTCTATCGCTATGATAGTCATCTGTATCTGTAGCCTACATCAACGTTTAGCAAAATTTTAACGTAATTAGGAATTAAAGACATACTCGTACAGCAGCTGTACCTACCTACTTACTCATCTATATAAATAATTTGTATATTACAGCCGCTCGTCACCCGGGGCAACAGTTGTTAAGTCCTTTGAGCCCGGTAATTCCACTAGCTACGGTGCCCTACACACCGGAAGCAATGTTTAATGTAAGAACATTACAATAAAATTTGTGTCCGGTTTTATGCTTTTATTATTTCAACGTGTTTCAGAGTTAAAATGCGAGCTAGCAGCAGCATACAAGGAGTCGGAGCTAGTGAAGCAGAGGAGCAGGTCACTGGAGGAGGAGTTGTCCGCAGCCAGGACGTGTTCCGCTGACCTGGCTGATCAGCTTCAGAGGCGGAACGGTGAGGGTGACAGTCTCTTTAGATGTTATTACATCCTGGTACTATTTTTAAACTACACTATCATCTCTTGATCAACACTAATTTCTATAGGTCACACGTATGATCCTATGTGCGAGACTATAGTAGGTATATTATGCTAAAAACAAAACTCTGACCTTTGATGGTTTATTAAAATAAAAGAACGTCATCGATCAAGATCTAGGGTCTTAACAATAGAGACAGTACCCACAGAACAATATTACTCTACTGCGCGGCAATGCTACGCACGTTGACATAGATTCGGCTATGTATGAAAATGGTAGCGATAACGTCCACTGCACTAACTACACGGCGTTATTACAAGCGCGGACACATCCAGCTATCATTAGCGTGGATATCGTGCACCGCGTACGCCGCAGTGGAGCAGCACCTTTTTAATATTTAAGTTTTTACCATTAATCGATCTTAATTTTGCTTCCAGATGAGTCAATACGACAGATCCGAGGAGAATTGGAAGACGCTCTCTCGCAGAGAGCAGAGCTCGAGTCGCGGGTGCTCGCACTAGAGCGAGACAAAGATAGACTCGAGCGAGAGAAGTTGATACAAGAGCAGAAAGCACAGGAGGTAACTAAATGTGTAACATTTCTATCACTGAATTCTTTGTCAAATCCTTACCACACTTGTTTTTTTCACTGCTCATGGACACCTAATAATGTTATTTTGTGCCATGGACGTCGCTTCTGTCATATATGACTTCCTAGTTACCTTAAATGAAACTTTGAAACTTAATTTACCGTAATATCCTCCTCCTAGGCCTCCTAGCATGTCGCGCGACGTCTTTGAGGTCGCTGTCAAAAAAAAAGCATATCCTTTATGATGATTTAGATGTAAACTGGAGTTCGTCCAGTTTTTGATCAAGGCATATTGTTTAACCTGGCCATCAACATTATGGCCTGAAACATCGATATACTATGGCCTGAAAGGTCAAAGCGAGTGAGCTTAAATAAATGTCTTTGCTTTACAGGCCTTAGCAGCCGCTGAGGCTAATACGGCAAAATGGCGGAGTGCCCACGAAGCAGCCAGGTCGCAAGCAGCAGTCCGCGCAGAGCGGATGCTAGATGACTGCGAGTGGAAGATGCGGGAGTTGGACAAGAGAGCAAGGGAGGCAGAGAAGCAGAAAAAAGAGGTTCGTGATATTTTAGGGAAGAGATAAGCAGAAGGTTGGCTTGACCCATAGACATATGCACTGCAATTGGACGTCTTCTGGCTGATGATGATGATGATATCTTTTCTTTCAGCTCGTAGAAACCGTAGAACAATTAAAAACAGCTCCAAAACCGACCGCAGCACACGTGGCTGAACTTCAACAGCTCCGAGGATTGGTAACAGAGCAGCAACGCTCGGTGCAAAGCCTCACGATGCAGCTCCAGCGAGTGGAGACCAGAGAAGAAGAGTTGAAACTGGAAGTGCATAGACTCAAGGAGCTGCTAGAACGAGAGTCGCAGAACGCGCGGGACAAAGAGCAGAGGCACCATCAAGTTAGTTCTTAGTTTATTATGTTATCCTAGTACATTTAGTGGTTCGTTCTTTCTAAATTCAAGGCTGCTAAAGAAGGCGGGAGAAGTTAAGATGGGTAAAAAATGTTTTTCGACGACCTCTTCTGTCTCATAGTTCCCTGGTAATGGTCATCAGCATCAGGTCTCACTAGCTCTTACTCTTACATTTTTCATTGAAATCAATGATGAAATTATTGATAGCAACCTTATATTCTTGTTTCTGGCTTCTGGCGTCACACGTGTGTGTAGATATTGCCGTTGCTGCTTTCCACAACCCATAAAATACGGCTTCCATCCATCAAAAAAAACCCTTTATGTTCTTTAAGCGTTAGCGCGAATAGAAAGTTTATAAATGTATGAAACTGACATTACGACATAGTCACGTGACAAGTTATAGGGAATTGACACAGGTAGCGAATGAAAAAATAGAATCGCTATGAAGCGGACGTATTCCGGCTAACGATGCTTACATACACTATTACCTACTTGTTACCAGGCAGTACAGCTACTAGAGCAGCAGCACTCAAAAGCGGTTGAAACATTACGCGCCGAGCACGCGTCAACCGCGGCGTCGACACGCACGGCGCTAGAGCGAGCGCACGCCGAGCGTACGCGCGCCGCGCTCGCGCAGCTCAGAGCCGAAGCTGAACACGACGCGAGAAACGCCGATAGAAAGCTTCGCGAAGTCACTACTAGGGTGAGTCACATACGCTTTGATTTAGTTGGTATATAGCCCCCCTGTGCATGGAACGACGGCAGTACGGGTAGAAATCTTAACAAAGGCACTGAGTAAAGTGCTCTACGTGATTAGAAAACACCTCTAAAATGACAACTAATTAAACCGAACTCTGAATATTGTGGATTAAGGTAAGTTTACAGGAACCGGTCATAAAATTATAAGATTAATTTCCAATCGACAGGCCAGTGGCACAAGGTGTGGTAAGTAATTAATGTTGTTCATATTAATTTGCAATAGTATCGATATAGTTGAACCTCAAAAGTCGGCACGCTATTCATACTATCGATAGTCCAAAACTTACTAGGTACACCCCCCTTCTGTAACTTTGCAAGCGATCATTCGGGTACCTAGGTCTTATAGATCTTTTACTGGTTAGTGTCAGTGTTTCGATGTGAAGGGCACTAATGACTGGAGACTTATTAATAAATAATGTCTCGGGTGTCAAGCGGCAGAGAAATGCAGCTGCCCTTTGAAAGAGGTGTAGCCCACCAGCCGAAAATCATGCGCGTCTAATCAATAAATTTATTTAAAAAAGAAATACTATTATTATTAATTAACAGGCAAGCAGTTGGAACAACTGATAATAGCCTGTATCCTGTTCTTCTCTATTAAGTTGTACTGTTAAATTGCTTTCTTGGAAGCATCAGTCGGAAGACGTACCCCGTTACGCCAACCAACAATTGTCTATTTGCATCCACCGGTTGACTGCGAATCCCACAATGTCGTCAGTCCACCAAGTGGGGTGCCTGGTTCATGGTCACCACTCGAGAAACTTTCTATCGGTTATCGGTTCATCGAGCGATGTTGCCTGCCCGTTGCCACTTCAGCTTGCATTTTTTTTTGATATTTGTGATATTTCCAGTTTGAGAACCTCAAAGACGTGCTTGCGAGCAAGGAGTCACAATTCGAGCACGCGATAGCGGAGGCTCACAGCAAGGCAGACTGGGACATCATGCAGCTACGCCATCTGCTGGACAAAGCAGACATCAACTATGCCAACAATGTAGAAGAGATGAATAAACGATTCGAGAGGGAGAGAGGTAATGGCACCACAAAGATTGTGGTTTTCATCATAGTCTTCAGCCGACGTAAGACGCCCACGGCTAAAGAAAGGCCTCCCTCTTACGCAGCAGGGGTTGCCATAACCCCACGCTTGGCAGACGTCTTGGGGATATGATCCCCAAGACGTCTGCCAAGCGATGACGTTGGGGATTGGTCTTGGGTATGGGAGTAGTAGGTAATCCAATGAAAAGACGCTGCTGCCGGGGAGGATAATGGTAGCGAGTGCATTACCCCAGCAAGAAAACCGCTCCTAAAATAAATAGACTTTACCGAATAATTGATCAGTTAGATTACTGGTTATCCGACCTCTTCATTTCAGTTCATTCATATTTATCAAATTCTTTAAAGAATAGTAGTGGTATTCTGTAACCAATAGAAAAACGTTTTCGAGTTTGTTTGTTGTTTGTTCTTACAGAATAACACTCTGTATTATGTGAAGCTGTTCTCCGTACTGTCGCGTTCTAAATGTTTATCGGCAATCTGTTATGTGATTATAGTTTAATTTCTTATTTTGTCAATATATATTGTTACCTACGTCCGCAAAACAAAACGGTTAATTGTTCTATTAATTACTAATTAATTACGGTAAGCACAGAATGCAATGCTAGCTTATAGGTTATACCTGTTTGTAGCTGGCGAAGCAGCGAGTGATGTACCTTATATGTGTGTTGTTTACACACAATTTATAATAACGTGCAACAGCGATCTTGGCTTTATTTGTTGCAACTGTTTGTTTAGCGATAGCGATCGAGCGAGCGAGACCGACCACTTATTTAGACAGGGATGTTTATTTATCTATTTCTATCTTACTAATGCTGTGCGAGTTGCATTGCGATTGCTAATCGTCTCTCTTTCCCCAAACAACACAAAACTTTAAAACGTCCCTGGGACCTGTTGGCGTCAACCGGGGTATGTGGGATTCTTACCCACTAAAACCTGCAGCTGTCGCATCGGCACATGATAGGGGATGTCAAGGCTCTCCGGTGGAATCTGCACTAGGAGTCTCTTAGTACTCAAAGGCAAGTAATCCCGCTTCCGGGGGTGCATTATTGCCCAATCACGGTGGTCACGGGGACGGGGATCGTAACCCCACCTTCCTCGCGATTATGTGTGACTGCTTGTTTAGGTATGTAGCGATAACAAGCTCAACACTCGAGCGAGCGATACCAGCCACTTATCTAGACAAGCATGTTTATTTCTCTATTTCTATCTCACTTATGCCGTACGAGTTGCGCTGCGAATACTATATATCTCACTCTTCCCAAGCAACACAATCGTCTACCTACCAAAATATATCAACAAGTTGACCAGAGTTGCGATTTTAATAAACTATAGCATTATGCATCTACAGCACTGCACTGCAGTAATAACAACATGGTATCAAATTATTTTATGAACAGTTTTATACTTCAGTGTACCCAGGCAAACCAGTTTGTAAGCACAGTTAAGAAGGTTATGAGTACGAGTATGTATGAAATCGTTACTTTTTTGTGTTCATTCTAATGTGTTCGGCTAACCAGTAATCTAATTTTGGCTTTCGTTTTTTGATATGTACTCAAATATGAAATTTTCTTTATTTAAATTTCACAAAGCGCTCTAATTTATGGTGTATAACCAAACATCTTGGGTTGGTTTGGTTTCTTGTATTTTGACGTCAAAGCTATGACATTATCAGTTTTGATTAGAAGCATATTAGAAATGATTTTATTCAAAAACGCGTGCACTTATATTATATTACTACTATAAAAAAATTATGGACGTTAATAGTAAGTATAAAAATAACCGAATACCGTTTTCAGTTAGTGTGAATGTTTATTCGTTTAAATACTAGGATTTTATATTTGGTTTTCACAAATGCATGATTACGCTAAAATGGTTCATATTTTTTAAAACTTAATTAATGCCTAAATAAGCACAAATTAAGAGCTACTGATTTCACTCGTTTAGTCTAACGGCGTACAATTCTGTTTCGGAGAAACAAGATTCTGTAAAACGTTACTCCAGTAGGAAATAAAATATTTCTGAAATCTTAAGACGTACAAATTTCATTTTCAACGTACATTTATGCATAAATATACGCAATCTGTTCATGTACTTAATTTTTCTCTCCGTTCATTAGAATCTTCCTGCTGAAACAACGATACTCAAGTTTTTTGGCGGTTTTTGCAAAACGATAGCATGCACTATTTTTTTGGCGCATTTACAGCAGATTATGCTCTAATTATTTGTTAAACTCAATTCACTCTAGGAGCGGTTTTCTTGCCCTCAATGGCATAATGTTTGCCCTGGGAATTGAACCTACGACCTACTAGAGAGCGGCGAGGGTGTCACTAGACCAGATCCGATCAAAATAAACAATAAAATAGTAATCAATCAGAGACCTGGGATCTTTTTTTTTTGTTGACTGGAAGGAAACCTTCAAAAGGTACCCAGTCTCCGTAGGGGCCGAGGCCGGGGTTTGTGGGATTTTCACCCACTAAAACCTCCCCGGTGGCGTTACTCTGGGCCCGTCAGAGTAGACCTGGAGACCTACCACCGGCTCTAATAGCATTTTTAAAGTCAGTGGCGTAGCTTGTCCGAGACGAGCCCTGTATCAAAGTTTTTTGGGGGGCCCAAATGAAGGTCTAAGGGTTTGGCTGAAATGAGGATAACATTTAACGAACTTTTCCTTACACCCGTTCGGGGCCCCTGTAGCACGGGGCCCCGTATAATTGATACGACTGATACGGCGGTAGCTACGCCTCTGGTTAAAGTCATGTTACTTTTACGTCAGAAAGACACTCAGATATACAGTGGAGTGCCAATGTTTAATAATTATTTTACAGAAAGTCTAATAGAGGAATGGAGTAGTAAAGTGAAAGAAATAGAAGAGCAGGCGACAACGGCGGTCGACGAAGCGAGGAATCTTCTAGAATCAACCAGACTGAAGCTAATCGCGGAGAGACTAGATGAAGTCAACAAATTAAAAGAGAAACACAGACAGGAGATGGGTAAGGAAATTAAAAAAGCTCATTATCGGATGGTTTGATTTTTATTTGTTTTTAGAACTCAGTGAGATTTATTGACATATTTAATTTAAAAGTAAAAGACGCCCAGTATGGCAATAACTACAAGAGAAATTACACTTTAAAAAATTCATTACATTCGCTTACAGAAGACCAGTGGGAGCAGTTCATGATGGACAAAGAGAACTGTCTCACGAGGATGAAGATGGAGTGTCTCCAAGAGGGCGAGGAAGAGAGGGTTAAAAGAGAGAAAGAACTCCTCGAAGAAATTGCAGGTATTGTGAAATCTCAAATTAGGAAGATTAAAATAACCACCGGTGTTTGTGTCCCATTTGAATAGCCAAGCTAGATAATGGCCACGTTAAAAACCTAGGTAGAAAAACCTAACTATCGGAATGACTGAAATCATAGGAGACCGTCAATCAGCTAGGATGTTTTTTTCACAAAACACAACTTGGCTTGAAGATGTCAGCGGTCTTCTGTCAAGTGGAGATACTTCCACATTGAGACTGCCCATATTTTTTAAAGGCCCATATTTTCTTCTTAGAACCTTTCGACAGAATACCACCAAATTCCTTTTACAGAATTAAAATCTCAAGTGCACTCGAAATCGAGTGAGTTCGATCACTTGGCAGTCAAAGCTGCGGCTTGTGGCAGGACATTAGCAGTCACGGAGCAGGAACTAAGGTTAGTGAGATTTTATATATTTGTTTATTCAGATATGTGAATATGTAGATGACTTCCTTCTTTGCATGTGTTTGAAGTTCAACATTATCACCTAACAATTACACCTTACCTATACTTTTTGTAGTCGTCGATAATAGTCAAGAGTTCTAAAACATAACCGGTTCTATAGAATCTTCCCACGCTCCTCTTAGTAGTTCCACCCTCTCACCAAACTGAAGCGTTGGTGGAATTTTCAATGAACTCTGCCATTCTATTTTCAAATATGTAGCTAGAATCTATCCCATAGATAATACACTATATACTTAGCTATAGATTGGACACTCTCGTTCAACTTTTAATAAACTAATTTTACCCTCGCCAAAAGATGGCGTAACTTCACAGGAATCCAAAATGTGCCAACAGATGGCGCTTTTTTAATAATCATTTTACGTATTGGGAAATGAAACTATGTTGAATGAATATTTGTAAGGAACATGTTTAAGGCAAAACAAAGAGATATTTATTGTAAAAAGTTTACTTGGTAACCAATAACTTTATCTAAACATATCTGACGCACGCACAATCGTACTCTTTTATTTACATATATTGTCCAATCCCCTTAACTTGAGTTTCTTGTTTCAGTACAGCTTTGCATTAAATATTTCCAATTCAAGCCATTGTGGTTAACGACAATGATGTAGTGGACCTGAAATAGTTCACGAGTAGTATAGATGTTATTATAAATAAATACTTATGCCATGTTCTTAATGACTTGTTTTAGCTTTTATAAATGTTTTCGTAAATAAGTAAGTACATACCTACCTAAGTAGATAAATAACACCCAGACACAGAACAAACAGAATTCTTCAAAAACATATTTGTAAATAAACTGTAAATATTTAGTTTCAATAAATGTATAAAGCTTTTTATCTTCCATGAAACAAGTCTTTTTAAAAAAATGACTTAACAACCTAAGTTGCCATAGTAACCGCCAAAGGCAATTTACAATACCACAGATATAGTACAATACTATACGGAGCGCGTTCCACTTGGGGCCCACACACAACGATAATCCGTTGAGGCCGGCTGTTGCAAAGGTTTTATTATATTATGGAAATTTAATATAAATATTCGAAATATAACAGATTTACTCAAATAAATTGAAGATATACAATAACAATAGTAAACTAAATAAATAAAAATATATAAACTGCATTTTTAACGCCATCTAGGCAAATTATAGTAGAAACTTAAAATTTAGTTCCTTCCCTCGCCTGAAGGTGTGCTAGTTTCCATACATTAAAATTTTGTCACCTGTTTTAAGGAGAGTGCCACTGGCATGATCTATCCTGAAAATCCTAATTAAACCAGGTTGGGGTACAATGGTATAGACAGGCAGAGACATTGACATAACACTCCTTTTAAAGTCAACTCAACCGAAAATTTCCTAATTTCCTAAATAACTGCTAAACAAAACACAATTGGTAGCTAAATTTGATCCCATTTAAAGTTTAATAGTAATAAATTTGTTTTTTTTTAACTAATATATAACATTGATATATTGTCTTTTGGACGAATTTGGCTACCGTGGGTGCATGTCGAAATTTTACATTAATTATGACTCGTTTATGTATATGTCATTATGACTAAACTAAAGGATGACGTGACTAATTTCACAATGCTAATGAAACATTGTTTTAAGAAGTGCCTTTTAAAGTCAAAAAATTCTAGTAAAAAAAAATTAAGATTCACGAACATGTTGCGAACATGCTTTTAATTTTTCTCTATGTTTACCTTAATAGCTAATATATTTTGGTAAGTGCCTCCAAATTCAACTAAAGTGGTAATCGTGTTAGGATAAAGTTAAATATAGCTGGCTTTAAATTATAGTATCTATTTTGTCAAAATAAATGTTAAATTGGAACAGTACTGACCACAAGTCTTATGAGTAGTACCTAATACTTATCAGATGCGACTTATAACTATGCGTTGCGACTTATGGCCATGACTGACCGTCGCGACTACATTATGGCCAGTTATGACTATAAGTCGCAGACGATAAGATCAGTAATTGGACTTGTATTCTGACGTTGTAGTATGGTATAATATTGCTGTAAAAATGATTGATGTTCCAATAATATAAAGGCACTCTTTAAAACGTTCATTAAGAACATGTAAGCGTATTAATATTATTAAATACACATATCATTTCATATCTCATATCACCATTTTAGAATAAACAACGTCCAAAAGGCAGTATTTTAATAAAAATGTACTAAGTCTTAGTAAGTTATGTTTTGTATTAAGATAACATAGTAGGATAAGGTCAACCCTATTTTCGGAGCAGAAACTATAGTCATTCAAACAATGATAAAAGAGTAAGTAGGTATAATAATACAAAGTCTGCAGTGGTTGATTGGTTGGTTTTTACGACACGACATAAAAAGATCGAGCGAAGTGCACCCCTCCTCTGCCATTCTGTGCGAAAGACACAACAAGTTCCGAAACAATGATTTTGATTATGTATTTTGGGTAAGGGTATCTTCCTTTCAAGTGATATGAACTGGGTGAGTTCAGATCAGATCATAATCCATTTGACAAGCCAGACCACTGGCTGGATCATCAAAATTAAAATTGTATTAGCGAATGTTAAATCCATGCTTTGGTACTTATTAATAACGAAAAGTTGATATCGCGATGGGAGTTCTTTGAGATATTATTACCTGCCATCAGTTTGCTAAGGTTTCAGCGGATTTTCTTTTTTCTTATCTTTTTACGTCGTCTTTTTCCCTAACAAGAATGTAATTAAGTTACTTACCTATGTTATAGAACGTCCAACCGTTTATTTTCTTTTCGACAGCACCAATAGAACGTAACTGCGTCATGTTACGCAAAAGTTCACTTTTAAAAGTTCACTTAAAGTGAAGTTACAATAGTTTGTGGGAGTTAGAGGGCCTAGACAAGATACAATCGCTTTATAGCGATTCTATTTCTTCATTCGCTAACGGTGTCAATTTCACTTTTAAAAGTTCACTTAAAGTGAAGTTCACTTTTAAAAGTGAACTTTTGCGTAACATGACGCAGTTACGTTCTATTGGTGCTGTCAAAAAGAAAATAAACGGTTGGACGCTCTATAGTTGTTTTTAAAATGTAGAACAATTTCTGAGAGGGGTGGGGGGAGGTCAAGAGTCCATATCACAGCGTATCCTAGTTTGGGTTCCTGTCCCTATAGACAATGTAACATTCTATAAGCGTTTACGCGAATAGAAAGTATAAAAATGTATGAGAAAGACATAAGACATCGAAAAATCACGTGAAAAATTATAGGAAATTGACACCGTTAGCGAATGAAGAAATAGAATCGCAATAAAGCGATTGTATCTTGTCTAGGCCCTCTAACTCCCACAAACTATTGTAACATTATTAGCAATTTATCTATAAAGGTTTAGTAAGGGTAAAGTTCACCATCGTGAAGTGATTGGTTAACAGTGCGGGTGCGCTGGTAGCGCTGGTTGCGCTGGTATCGCTGGCGGGCGTGTTCGCGCCGCGGGTCGCGATCTCCGCCGCGCTGCTCTGGCTCGTCGCCGCCTGCGTCAGACATGCACTGCGCAATACTAAATATCGACACACAAAATAATTGAGACGACGACTTGAAAATAGTCACACGAACAAAAATTGCATACGATACTCCGACATCACTAATCCCTATGGGTTTATACATTGCTCCATTATTGAAGGATAGACTAATATATCCAGCAGTAACTAATATTAACATCTAAATGTTGATATTATTTACTGCCATTATTGAAGGATAGATTCAGGGGCGTAGCCGTATCAGCGGTATCAATGATACGTGGGCCCCGGGTCACAGAGGCCCCGAACGTGTGTAAAGAAAAATTTGTACGATGTTATCCACAAAGCCTTCATTTGGCCTCCCCAACAAATCTTGATATAGGGCCCGTCTACGGCAAGCTACGCCACTGGATAGATTAGTTAGTTTAGTTACAGCAATTTCAGGTAACAATTCATTAGCTACGTTAAAATTGAATCAGTAGCAGTAAAATTCTAAACTGCAAATAATGGCTAACTTAAATTATTTAATTGTATTCTTTTCTCGTTCTTTGTGGATAGAGATACCAATATAGTAATAAGATTATTAAAATATGTAATAGGTTTAATAACAAGACCATTTGATTTTGTATGTTATAATATTGTTGAAAGATTTTTAAGCTACCACTAATTGATATTAATTATTGACATCATTTTTTTATACTTAGGTACTTATTATGTTTGTTAAAATACTGCCATTTGGAAAATAATAAAAACAAATTAATGTGATCAAACGAAATCTAGTCATGGTCATGGTTATCATACATGTATTTATGTCATTCATTTATTAGCTTTATTCAATTATTGTTCAAATGTTAAATTCTTATTATCTGCTTTATTTTTGTTTTTTTTATTATGTAATAATTTTTATGTTTTCAAAACTATTATGCCAATTCTGTATGTAATTGAAATATATTATAATGTTTTCAATAAAACATATTTTATTCACTGAAACTCAGCTGGACGTTGTTTATATTATTATTGTCAAAAATATTGCCAGAAAAAAGTGAGAAAATCTCTTCACTACAACTCAGTTTTACCCTACACACTCAAGCAGCTTATAGTAAAATTAAAAATATCCCAATAACGTCTAAATGTAACCTTTTGTACCCATAACTTTTGTACCCTACTAAAATAGAGAAGCGTTGACGAGGGAGAAAGAGCTAAGAGAGAAGAGATCAGAAGACGCCACAAAGATCAAGCAAGTGGAGAGAGCATCGAAGGAACAGATCGAGCATTTGACGAGAAAGTGCGCTTGTCTCAGGAAACTGTAAGTACCTACTGTGCAGGGTGAGTCACACTGTTAGCGGCCTACCATCGTTCATTCATTTATCAATTTCTCAGTGAAAAAGAGGGTCAGGGTCTGTTCACATAAATGTGGGCACAATTCTGGTGTGATGTCATATGTATTGGAATTGATAAAATGAATTTTAACCCTATAATAATTAAATTGATATAGTTCGCAATATTTAAAAGTTTATCGTTAGAGTTAAAGTTTAAAGCTTTATTATTTTTCTTTTCTAAATTGTTCTCATATCAAAAGGACACATAGGCAAAATGACTTTAATTCAAACTATCGAAAAGCAAAAACACGTGCGCGCAAAAACTTCTAATAGTAAAATGACCTAAACGCAAGTACCTAGTCCTATTTACAAAATGTCCTAATAACATATGGTCCGTTAAATTATATTTTCAAAATAATAGTTTCGACGACATGCGAGCACGGCTGGCGGTCCGGGAGAGGACAGCTGAGCAGGAAGCCAGAAATAAGGAGAAGGAGCTCCAACACCTGCGCGGTGAAGTCGCCAGACTGACGAAGTTACTGTTCGAACAGAGGTGAGTCAGATGAAAACGGTTATTTTGTTAAATATAAGCTAATGCTTGACTGCATTCCCAACTGATAGAATTGTGTATTACAGTTACACAGTATTGTGTTTTAAAGGTCAAAAGTATTTAATTATTTAGAACTATATCTGTTATTTTTGTATGAATGAATTTATGCGGCGGGTAAATTACAAGCGTGCCGCTTGCCGATGTTACGCGCGGTCACTTCGTGAGTGCACCTGCCAAACGCAATGTCGGTCCTATTGGATCACGACATTGCACCGGACCCACTATGCACATACCCTACCACTATCTAACGCACACCGGTCTCTCCGGCGCGGCGAGGCTCAAGGGTTCTCAACGATGTGCATCACCTCACTGAGTTTCTTGCCGGTTCTTCTCAGTGCGTTGTGAATCGGTGGTAGAATCAGCACGCTCTCTTAAGCGACAGCCCAAGCTGAGGCCCGTGCCTCCCTGAGGTACCGTTATGCTCGTCGCTCCCCCATGGCTGAAGTGCTATAAGCGCTAGCCTCCTCTTGCCTGGTGAAGCTGTAATGGCCATCTGTGGCTAACAGCGTCTAACATTCCCAAAAAAAAAGACCTCACCTGCCCCTATCACTGCTGTGGGCAGTGTAGTACAATTCTCACACCTCTTACCCAGCACTCCGAAGTTAGGCGCCCGAACACGAGCAGACGGCTGCGAAACGCAACTCCAACAGGGTGAACACCCATCCGAAACCCGACCTGTTGAGGCCACCGCCGCCGCCGCGCCGCGCCGCAAGGGTATGTGAACCACACGTGTACATAGGTGAGCACTCATTGCTTTGTGTAGCTAGTGTGTTGGTCGATAACAACCCCTGATACCACATTGTGATAATTATTTACGGCTGCTACACACGGACTTAGAGCCATAGGATACCCGTGTGTAACGGCCCATACTGTTTTAGAGTTGTGTAAAATAATACCGTACAAGTTCATGAATTTTGAACACTGTTTTGTAGGTATTTTCTCCCTTGTAATAGAACCATTTAATGCAAGTCACAAAAACTACACCGGGCCTACTAAGTATTACGCATAAATGTAAAATATTTAGGTCCTTCTCAACTCAACACTTCTGCAGGCCTAAAAAGGATTTCGTAGTCTTCATTCCCAGCAGATCCTTCGCAATTCCTCTAATTTTCGTATAATGGCCACACATTTTAGGTGAATTCAATTCATTTATTAATTAGCAAATTCATATTTGGTGTTAATGCGGTCATAGGAAAAAAAAATACCGGTCAAGTGCGAGTAGGACTCGCGCACCGAGGGTTCCATACCATCTTCGGACGTATTAAAGTAATTTTACTATTCATGTAACACCTCAGATAGCAAAAAATCCAAACCGCAAAACTAAGTTTGTTTGTCGAGGTTTTTTTAGGATTACTAAAAAACTGTACTGTTTAGAAAGATCATTTTATTTTTCCTGTCAAATATAGATAGACATGCATAACCCATAATTATTTCAGATTTTTCCCTCCACAAACTTCGGAGATAAAGGGGGGGGGGACGGTACTTTTTTGACATTTTTGATTATCAGCCAAATACTACGTCACATAAGCCAAAATAAAAATCTGTTTTGAGATGTGCAAATGAAGCCCTTTCATATGATACCCCACTCGATATAGTAGTCTCACTTTGAAATTTTGATGACCTATTTCGACCCCCATTATAAAAAAAGTAAAAGTATAAATATATTTTTTTCATTTACGATGTATGCGGGTAAAAAAGATCTAAAATTATTCCAAGTTTCAAATCGATAGCGTTAGCGGTTCCTGAAATATATATGTTTGTGACAGACAGACAGATAGACGAAGTCTCACCATAAGGGTTCCTTTTTTACCTTTTAGGTATGGAACCTTAATAAACGTAACTTAAGTCAAATTATGATTCACCGAAATCCTTTTATAGCTAGCTGGTTTTAACATACATAGGTACTCGCGTGCCTTTGCAATGCGGAATATGGAATAGTAGCATATATTTATTGTACCACTTCTTAAGCCGTATTGTACGTTCTTATGTAAATAAATTAGTCTTAGTCGATTCTTCAATCGGCGCAATATTTTGTTGTCTTTTTCATTAGAGCTAAATAAATACAAGATTGCATTGTCGATCGTCGTCAGTATTGGTTTTAACTTTTAATAATCGTTCTGTTTTCATGAGTTTTAACTAAAGAAAACATCTTACCAAAGCTTAGAGGAGATACCATTGGAGAGAGCATGATGCGCTAACCCCCTCTGCCAATTTTTGTTCATATGGTCAGGTCATTCTTTATTTGTGTGCGTGTATTTTTGAATGTGTTGCGAGTTTACTATAGTGTGGGTATGCGTGAAACCGTATCTGTGTGTGTTTACTTCGCCTCCCGCACCCCGCAAAAGAGCCACGAAAAATTTGTTCGGGGAATCGACGCGATACTAACTCCTTTGGTACTTTCTCTGAGTACCAAAGTTTATACACGAACATAACGTCCCTAGGCGTTATTTTGGCCGGGATCTTCTGTTAGGTAGAGGAACTTCCCCGGTTAGGGTGATACAATTTTGAGCGAACATTTACACTGTGTTCTATTTGTCACGCTTCATAAACATTCAATGTTGATTGATTTCATCCGAAACCCCATACTAAAGGACAAAACACAATATAGCAGCCGCTTTTATTATACTTAATTTATTTCTATTCTTGAAATCAGGAAAATAGGCCTATATAAAATACACCAAATACATAACGAACTATATAACCTATATAAATAGGGCTAAGTTTGGCCTTAAAATTAACAGTCATATCTTGACGTTAATTGTGAAACCAGATGCCGTCAGCCACTTCATGAATGTTTTCGGTCAATCCCGCATGACTGGATGTAAATATAATGTGTGTACGTATGATGATTATTAAAATAAGCCAATGGTCTGGCCGACATGAATGTCCAAAATATAAATCATGAAAGCGATAAAAGCCAATTTGACAAAATATTCATTATCCTCAGAATCATTTGATTAGTTATTCTATTAAATAGATAAAAAAGAATACCACACGACTCTAAAACAGTTTTTACTTCATTTTTATAATTTATTTCCTATTAAATTACTTAAAGGAATGTTACTGGGACCACCCTCGTTTATTACATACATTATGTATTTCAAATTTTTAATCTAATATGACGTGAAGTTTCAGTTCAATTTGGATTGAATTTGTACTATATGTATGTTGCTCTTATCTTATGTGTGATTATTGTGTGTATAGCTTGTATATATTAGATGTGTTTGTTATGTATATATTAATTTTCTTTGTTATTATTTATTTAGCTAGCTTGTTTTACTTATTTCTTGCTAAATATATGATAGAATCACCTACCAATCGCCAATTATTTATTCAATATCCAAAGTAGCATTTTAAACAAATGGTGCACGCATTTGTATCGTTATATATATATATATATATATATATATATATATTATAGTAATATAAAATACTTTGACTCTGTTAATATACTGTGTACTATGCGTTTCAACAAAGAATGTGGCCGCCATCTTGCAATTTCAAATATAATAATTACTAAGAAATGGCAAAATAAGACATTACAATAAATAATCAAAACCGGGGCGAATTTTTAATTTTGTGTTTACTCTGCTGCCGGTACAAAAATCGTAAAAATCGAGTGAAGTTCCGCAGTCGTGATCATCATGGCGGCCACATTCTTAGTTGAAACGCATAGTACTTTATTGTGCAGCTCTATTTTTCTAGCTTATTCTAATCTTTCTTTTTAAATCAGTACCTACTTGAAACACAAATATTTTATAAATTGTGTTCCAAACACTGTTTATTTTTATAGCTTATTGTTCTGTCCTATTGTTCTTCTTACACTCAGCTTCAACACTATATAGCAAACACATTTCACGCAGTATACGTAACGTATATCCTTGCTACGTGTATGCCTATGTTTATACCTAGTAATATCTAGAATAAAGCTCAATGTAAATGGTGGACAACAAGAATTAAGAGCTAACATTCGTCGCAAGTCCACGCCACTTCGCGTGCACAAGATCAGCTACGCGACTTATTGCTGATATTTTACGCATCTGACTAAAATATTACTGACTAAATATATTATTGTGACGACTTACAGTCATGACTGAAAGTAATAACTCTTACGGCAGCATTCTCAAACGCCAATTAACTTTAATTCTAATTAAGATACTTTTTGAAATCTATTTATTTCGACTATCGAAGCCATTTATGATTAATTTCGATTATTGAACACGAGATAATTGATATCTCTACTCATTATCTGAGTATTGAGTATCATTGGGCTTCGAGTATCGAAATAATCCGATTTCAAAAATGGATTAATTATCAATAACTTTAATTGACGTTTGTAGGTTCGGCAGTAAGTCGCATTCGAGCTTTTACTATCGCCAATACTCTACACAGCAATCAAATCTTTGCTATGTCCATCGTCTGCATTAGCTAAATAGTATAACCATAACATTACAAATACAATGAAAATAAAAATATTTTTAAATAAACACTTCACAGGGTCTCTCAGGACGCCCGAAGCGATCCGGAAACGGCCTACTTTACCCGATCTGTTGCCGCTCCCGCCGCAAGCTCGCCTGAACACAATTGAATTTCAAAATGGCCGACAGCGCGCCAAAAGCGTCGACTTACCCGCTGTGCAAGTGCCAGTCAGAATAAAACAGTTGGAGGAAAAGAATAAAGAGTGAATATATTAAAAATAGCCGCCATCGATCTGAGCTGTAATTTTATTGCACGCGAGTAGGTAGGTGCTAATACAGTAATCAACTGCACCGGTAAAATTAAGAAGATATGTAATGATTTTTATACCAAAATAGTTACTTATTTATTTTAAGTATATCTTTTTTTGTACACCATTTTACATTACTTAAAATAAAAATACAGAAGTTATAACCATTAACAACGGGCGGCCTTATTGCCTACTTTCTTACTCTATGCCCAAGAGTAACAACCTTAATAAATTATTAATATTTTTAATATTACTGTGCTGATCATTTTATTGTATTACAATCGCCTTGAATATCCATAAAAAAATCAAGATTTAAGAACACGAAAATAACATGTATTTAGAAGTACCTACTTATGGACTGTATGGGTTAATACCATACGGAACTACGAAGCCAATTAAAAAGAAACTGGCGTCACATTTTCACTCTATTTAAAAGTAGTTTTAACTTGCGCAACCTAAGTCTTTAAGTAGCGCTAAGCTAAAAATAAAATATTATAGTTTTATCTATTAAATTGAGGCTACTATTCTTAATGATGTAATATAGCCTCGGTCCTCAGTGGAGCATAGTTAGCCGCAATTTGCTGCCACAGCGATAAACAGGATCAATTTGGCGTGGAAGAGATGAGATCCGTACTAACTTAAGTACTTAGGTATTATGAGTAAAATACGTAATACTCCACACTATTAAGACTTAAAACCAGTTCTAGGCTTAACTTCACAGTGTAACATCGACTTAGAACGAATCTTTAAAATAGTTATGTTATTATTATGTATTTGGATAGAGAGTTAGATATCGACTCCAAATTAACTAAATCCGAGTTATTACGGATTTATTTGAAAAATATTATTTACATTATACTTTTTACTCTTTTGTAAATTCATGTTTTAGTACCAACGCGCTCGATCGATATTAATGCTGATTATTTTAATAGGTACATTGTCCCAGCAGATGGAAACCAAATCTTACCATAATTATGAGCTTCCAAGTAGGCAGAGGCACATACTTAAACTAAATAAAATGATGCCATCTGTCAATTGTATTGCGTTGTGTTTTAACCAAGAAGTGAAAGGGTAATCAAAGTATAAACTATTAAAGTATTATGAGCAATAATAATTTAATTTATAAATAAATGTCTTTATTACGATTAAAAGCAAGGCAACTATTGTTTTTTAAAGCAGTGACGTGCAGCGGTGCAACATTTTACGGCGGGTTAGGCTAAAAAGCAAATTATCAAAATGGCTATGATTGCTGCTCTATGACGTTTTTATTGTGCCTCCGAAACAATTAGATCTATAATATGAACTGATACTACATTAACTGTTTTTAAATTTAAGATTATTTTAAACTATAGTTTAAAAAATTGTGTCCGATCCGTGTGGGTCTTATTCAGTGTATCAATACAAATACCTATATTTATTTATCCATGCCTATGTAACTCATTCGTTAAATATCACATATTAGTTTTCCTAATTTGTATTAGAAATACAAGATTGGATTGGAACAATTTAGGAAAACAGAAATAGGGTATTCAACGAATGAGTTAAACCTATAGGTACATTTAATTGTCAGCCCCGGATCTAGAGGAGGCAAACCGGGGCACCCGCTCCGGGCGGCTGTTTCAAGAGGCGGCAAAATATATGATAATAGTAGTCTTATATATATTACTAAAAATAAAAGTCTTGTTCTACCAAGCGCCTTGCATATTGGCATATTATGCTGGTTGGCTCACGTCGACTTAAGAAAAACACGCGCCACTCAAGCCCACACCATAAGTGAACATGAACTCGAGATGCCGATTTGAGATTTGTGAGTTTTGAGTAGGTAATTTATCTCAAACGCTGGAGAGGGCGCTACTATCAAGTTGATACGCCAGTTCGAAAAAAATCGTAGATCCAGTGCTATTAGTTGTTTTGATACACGGATCGGACATTGTATCGTAATCAAGAGAAGTCACAGTCAGAACAAAAGGTTAGGCAAAATCGTATTGCCTGCACGCCACTGATTATAGCGTTATAAACAATCGTAACAAAACTTTAATTACATGTATTTAATATAACATAACTTTTAAAATAAACTTTTTAAAGAAATCAGTGCAATTTGAACGCATTCATAGAATTAATAGGTAATTATTATTTAATTGTTGTATTTACTCGTTCGCTCTGTAAATTAATACGACTTTTTTATATTAAATGTTTTAAAATATTCGTTATTTTTTATTCAAATTTAATTCTATGGTACCTACCTACCCATCGTTACAATCAATATGTAGGTACTTACAAGCGTTGATAGTTTACGAAAATGTTCACATTAGTCGATATGGTGATGGTTGGTCCTTCGGAATCGCAGAAAGTTTGAGTTGTTGGCCGTAAACATTAATTGAGTACGGCGGCGACTCCGAGGAGGATGGTGGCCTTTTTGCGACCCCCGTCCCTTTGACAGATTCCCGAAGGGTTATAATACGCCCGTCCGACAGCGAGCTCAGAGTCAAGGCGATGCGAGGGGTTCCTGATGCAGAACTCACCGAAAAGTCGAGATTCCCCCTCTCATGCGCCAATGCGACAACTGCGGTGGTTTTAGTGGATAAGAATTCCATATACCCCGGTTGACCTCTACAGGTCCCACTGGGACCTCCCAGGTACCTATTGAATGTTTCCCCCGCGTCATAATAATTGTGCATGTTTACTCTACCTAAAGCTTGATGGTCACTTAAATAGCAGTTAGAATCATGAGCATTAATGCTCTCTACTGCCTAATACCGCGCAATTACGCGGCATTAGGCAGTAGAGAGGTAGATTTGAGTACTTGGATTACAGGTAGATTTTCTGTGATAGATTAACTAAACGTCGTCACCACAAACAAGTTGAAATTGACAGACAGACATGTAATTACCAGTCCAGTCAGTCGTCATTTTTATCGAAATTAGAGGGGGAAATTGCTTAGAGGAGATACCACTGGAGAGAGCACGATGCGCTAACCCCTCTGCCAAATTTTGTTCATATGTTCAGGTCATTCTTTGTTTGTGTGCGTATCTTTTTGAATGTGTTGCGAGTTTATTATAGTGTGGATATGCGTGAAATTGTATCTGTGTGTGTTTACTTCGCCTCTCGCACCCCGCAAAAGTGCCACGAAAAATTTGTTCGGGGAATCGACGCGATACTGGCTCTATTCTAATTACTCTGAGGGGAAATTGTGACTTGAGTTTAGGGGGATTTTTTTAAAATGATTGCAACACCTGGCTTTACCATATGGTTCTATCCAATTACTATGATCTGTGGTTCTATCATTAAAATAGGATGGACGCAATTATGTCATAGTCAGTCATACATAGCCGTTCGTAAACTAACCTAAAAGTTTTTTATTGTGTAACTGAATAATAAATAAAAAGTGGAATAATGTCTGTTAAAAACATGTTTATGACGCCCGGCTTCGTCCGGGCACCGCTACAGAACGGCGTTGGACGATACGTATGCCAGTTGCAAAGGATTGTCCTCAAGTTCTGCAAAAGTCACGGCGGTAGCAGGGGAATGAGGTAGGACAATACTTTTTTACAAACTTTAATTGTGAATACACACATTGTGATAGAATCAACTAACCAAATATCTCGTGCATGGCAACCAGAGAACTGCCCTGATACAAATTTAATACTTAACATTCCTACATAGTCATACCTGTCCTGTGTTATTTTTAAAGATCAAAACGAAACAATTAATGTATTAAAGCAGGCTGACGTGCCGGCCCAAAATACGTTGTGAGGAGGTTTTTCATTATATTTACATTTTCATTATTATTATTTCTAGGGATTTCATAGAACAAGACCTGGTGGATTTTGCAAAGACTAATCCCAGTGTGGTGGTGTACCTGAAGCCGAGACGACACCGGAGCCCTATTGTGGTTGCTGAGTATTGTAAGTAAAATATTTTTATGCTATGCATAATACATTTATAATCACTGGGTGGTAGTAACCTTGTACAAGGGACTTTTCGGGTAGGTACCAGCTGTCTCAGATATCCTGTTACCAAGCAGCAATGTGTCAACATTCCGGTGTGCAGGACACTGTAGCTGGTGAAATTAAGAGGCTTAAAGCTGTCAGCGGTCAACGCATGATTGCGGGTGCGCTCTTCGCATGTTAACATGGTTTAAATCAGAATCATCCGTTGTTGAGCAGTTAACTGACATTCTAATTATCATCATCTGTCCAGGAGCGGGTTTACCATCAGGTGAATGTCTGCAAGTCTCTATGCAAGCACTTGTGCACTATATTGCCATGGCTGCTCTTGTGAAATATTGGCCGCTGTGGTCATACCAGCCAGGAGGACATAATTATTAATGACTTTCCCTGTGGGGTATCTTGGTAAAAGTAGCACCTTTCCATCTCCTCCCATTGGGTGTCTGTGACTAAGGGAAAACAAGAAGACGGGCAGCATCTTCTTTCTATTGAATTACCTACGACTTATACTGCAATAGAAGACAGGGGCGTCCAAAAACAAGATGGAGTGATGATATCCGTCTAACCCTAGGACCATACTGGACCAGAGTTGCAGAAGACCGAGCTCAATGGAGAGACCTGGAGGAGGCCTATGCCAAGAGGCACGCCGAATTGCGAGACATATTATAAGAAATAAAATTCATAAAATCAAAAATGTTAAATTGCATGTAATTCGGAATAAATGGGCTTAATTATTTTATACTGCAATCTCCAAGACGTCTGCCAAGGGTGGGGATTACAGCAAACCCTCCCTTCTCAGGGGCAGGCCTTTGTTCAATAGTGGACATCTTTTAGCCACTGATGATTTATGACTTTCCAGTGAATGGTGACCGAGTCTGGATGAACGTACATAACAAGACACACTCTGAAGTAACCAAGTGGATTGAAGTGCTAAGAACACAGCAAGGCGACGTGGCGTCGGTGCGTCTCCGCAAATACCAGTACACCGATCACCCCTCGGTCCAAGGCGCTTGGACCCCATTCACCTTCAAGGACCCCGCTTTGAACACTGCAGAGTTGCCAAGTGCAGAGTTTGGCGCAAACAACAGACTACCGACCTCGGCCACAGAACAGTTAAGACTATTGTTTGAGAAACAGAAATTGGGAAGCAAAGAGGAGTTGAAAACTGCTGAGTGAATGTGTTGTAATTATTTAGCTTTGTAATATAGTTTAAAGGATAGTTTAATAAATTAATATAGCCTCAACAATTTTTTTTTTTAAATTTTGTGTATAAATACAAGGTGTTAACGAATTAACGCAAAACTTTGCTAATCAACTTCAAACAGGACGTTCTGTATTCAATGCATAGGTGTAAAAATGCATAATATTCACATGTTAGTCTAAATGTGGGCGTCTAAACAAATGTACTAATTTTCATGAGTGCAGGTTTGTCCCCGTATTTATTTTGTATTTTTGTGTTAGAAACATTGAATCCGATTACGATAAGTCTTTTTGCAATAGTTTTATTACCTTTCAACTTAGGGAACATGCTAGGAACGAAGACATGAAGGAATGGAGGGCAGCGTCAGGCCTAAACCACTCCAAAGCATTCTCTAGCACAAGGGTGGACTGTTGGGTTAAATTCTTAAACCTAAGCAGGTCACAAATAAGGCACCTAATAGGTGCATTCACGGGACATTTTGGTACCAATGAGCACCTTCAGAGAATGCGGCTAAGTACTATTGATATTTGCAGATTTTGTGAGACTCAAAGCGACACATATTGTGTGGCTTTGAGCTGGGAGTAGCCCCTATCCTACACCAGATGATTATGTACAGCTCCAGGCTGGCGCAATCGTTGCGTACCTGAGGGAACTCTTGACACTCTTGACAGCAACAGAGTAAGGGCTAGGGCATGCACAATGGATCCAACTGGGTCGAAGTGCGTTCCGGTGGTTACCGGGCCCGATTCTTAGCCACCAACAATAGAATAGAACTTAGAGAAGAGTACAAGCTTTATCGAAATCGGTAAACTACTACGGTCTTATAACGAAAAGAGTTTTAACATAGAACCTAGGACTCAGGTTTAACGAACGATTTCCTCAGTCTAAACCTAGGTTCGTCGTTAAACTGCTTTTCGTAATATGACTGTTAAAGTTCATGTCTTTCCATATTCTTGAGATTTCATAATGGTTGACAAAGACGAGGTAGATAGACCTCTGGCTAGAGCGCTCTAAGGGCTCGCCCTCTTGCCCGATGAAGCTGTAATGGCCATCTGCAGCCAACAGAGACCGTTCCCCAAAAAAAGACGTATATAAGTCGACGCGGAGCGACAAATATACGCCTTTGCAGGTAGCCAATAATCGCTCTTTATGTTCATTTTGAATAGGGTTAGGTTAGAATAGTTATACACTCTTCGGAGTCGCTGGATGTTCGGGGTGTGGGCCCTTAGGATGTCCATTGAGTACGGCGCTGACTCCGAGGACGGCGGCGGGTTTGCGACCCCCGTCCCCGTGAGCACTGTGCAAGGCACTGAGGGGCAGATCCCAACGGAGAGACCTCTCATGTGTCGATGCGACAGTCGCGGGGGTTTTAGTGGGTAAGAATCCCACATACCCCGGTCGAGCCCCACAGCTCCCGGGGATCTTTTGAAGATTTCCCCCGCGTCAAAAAAAGAATGAATAGGTATACACTAAAACAACAAATACCGCCCAATTCATTTATTTCACAATAATAAATAGATACTTATTTACACAAAATATGTACAACAATTAAATATGATGTATAATTTCTGTAACAGAAATAAAAATAATATAAAAGTAAGTAAGAGGTATATTATAAAAAAAATATTACTTTGCGTGGGCCACCCACGAGCCGCAACGCTTGATGGTGTTTGCCCAGTACACCGGACCAAACCATGACCTTGTTATGAACGTATCACGCAAAAGAATATCCTTAATTAAGTACAAAACAAGGGCCACTAGACCATTCCGTCACCGGCTAACGATTTGCTAATAACAACGACGAAAATACGGCATACAAAAAATGACAACATTCTTGTCCATGGTACGCGACGTTACGTTACGCAGCGGACGCCGCGATCTTGCAACTATGTACAATCAATGCCCCATGCATAATAAAAATATTTTTAATTTGAATACATCCACAGCATAAATAATGCGATCTATGTCGTCTGTCTGTGAACTGAGCCATTAGTTCATAGATTTTGTTGTTGTATGGTTAGTGGCCAACCAGTATTCGGGCTAGTGGTATCAGAGTTTAGGCCCCTGACTTGAATTAGTGTCTACTGTTGATGACTACAACCAAGACTGACTTCTACGTGCCTCCCGAAGCACTTAAACGCTCGGTTGTCTGATACGATCAAAGCGCAGTCGTGGTATGCTGCGGTGTAATGGGCAGACGCCTTAGTGCATCTAACCGGAAACATAATAAACATCTGGCGCGTTTTTAAATATTTTTATTAAGAAAATCGCTATTTTAACACTACGGTGAATTACTAACAACTGGCGCTATTATAACACTATAGCTATATTTTTCTCTCGCATAATGATGCCCACCCACGGAAGAGAAAGCTATACGACATCAGTGCAGTCTTTTACATTTTTATCAAAAGGCCTAATGAAGCGGCAGAAAGACAGACTTCGAAATATTTACTGGTTCCTGCAAGTGTATGTTCTTATAAATGGTAGGTTTGATAATAATATTGTATTTGTGGTGTCCGGGTAAGAATAGCACCCTCCCATCATTTTCCTTTAGGTGAAGTAGGAAACGACTAAGGGAAAACCAGTAGGCGGGCGGGAAGCCACCTCTTTTATTTGATATCCAACTACACCCATTAAGGGGGATTGTGGCTTAATCCCTACCTGTCTAAAGCGTGGAGACCCACGCTTGACAGGCGTCTCGAGGGCTTCGCAGCTTCGTTGCAAAATGTCCCTTTCGCATAATGCCCTTTTCGCAAAATGTCCACCAAGAGGACCGATGTCCAAAAAACGACATTCCGATTTTGTGAATTATTTCGGATAGGTTAGAACAGTGACCATTAATGTCAAAAGTCAATATCAAAAGATGATCAAGTCTGACTTAATGATAATTCGAAACATCCAAAATACGAATTAATTTGATTTTCAAACTTTATTCTAATCGGGAATTAACGCGATTTACCTTATATTTTGACTTGACGTTTCGGTCGGGTTGCACCAGCCGTGGTCACAAGCAGAATAAATTAATTATTAATTTGATTTTGATTGATAACCAACAATAGAGGGGATCTTTAATGGTCGTCGTTTTTCGGACCGATAGGTAACTACTTTTGATTTCGGGACATTGGAATTCGGAATAAAATATTTTGGATGTTCCTCTATTTTACTGTTTCCACAAAAAACTGGTAAGTATACATAAATGAAATATGTATACTTAACAGTTTTTTGTAATTAAAAATATATTTTTGGTTATGAACACATTGAACGCCAAATGCCTGACACACAATGGATTTTTGTATTGGTATGATGCCTGACGGCAGTCTAAGGTTTAACATAACGTTTCAGTTCATACAAACTCATCATATCGTGTCTAATACAAACTCAAAAAAACAACTATTTCGGTTTGCACTAGAATGTATACAATTACATAAAATGGACATTTTGCGAAAGGGACATTATGCGAAAGGGGCATTTTGCGAAAGGGACCTTTTGCTACCAGGGAACATTTTGCGACGAAGCCGTCTCGAGGATTGCAGTATACAGTAGTCATAGCGGATCTTTGGTCTCTGAAGTTATATAGATTTGGCGAACCATTGCGCAACTATAGTCGTGAGTTGAGTGAATACAAAAACACAAAAATAGATACTGCGCAGCATGTTGCAGCCAACTTCAGACACAAAGATCCACTGTAACGACTGTATACTGCGATCCTCGAGGCACCTGCCAAGCGTGGGGATTGTGGCAAAATCCCCCTAAGGGGTAGGCGTATGTTCATCAGTGGACGTGTTCCGGCTGATTATGACAATTGTATTCTATCCGCTGGACAAAGGACTTCTCTCTTCGACATGAGAGAGAGAGTGAGAGCTTCTATTCAAACTAAAAGAACAAGAAAAGACGGGCGCGAAGAGTTCTGGTCTCAGTGGCGCGGAGGAAAACAGCTTGCTTTGTAAACCGGAGCCGGTTATAATCCTGGGAGCAACTTTGTGTAGTTCTCCCTTATTGGTTACGACAATGTAGGCCGCGCACCTGATTCTCTGGTAAGTAAAATGATCCATGCGTCGAATGGGTATGTATGTAAAAAGTCAGTCCTACGCCTGACCTCTTCCAGGTCGTGTCGGTCTTCCGACCCATAAGATTGTGAGACTAAAGGATGAGATAGTACACTTGTGTCTACGCAAGCACGTTACGTGTACTCTTTAATATCTAGCACGTAGATAGCTGATCTTGTGAAAGAATGGCCGTTGTGATTGTATGAGCCAGAAGGCTATAATAGTTGTAACTAGCTGACCCGCGCAGCTCCACTCGCGCTTTTTTATATCACCTAGCGGTATAAAATATACTTTACCACCTATACTCATACCTACCAAATATACCTAGGATAAACATAAATACTTAATAAATAAATAATATCTTGGGACACTCCACACACGGTCATCCGATCCCAAACTAGGCAGAGCCTGTACTATGGAAACCAGACAACTGATACTAATACATAAAGATTTTTTTTGTAAATATATACTTAAATAGATAAATAACACCCAGACACTTGGTGGGAATCGAACCCACGACCCGTCCGGTAGCAGCCAGGGTGTCTAACCACTAGGCCAACGGGCCCGTCAAACATCAGTCAGGATAATAAAATCAAAAATAAGCCGCGATATAATGATTCATTTCAATCTACAGTCACCTACAGCAACACTTGTAAATTTTCCAAAGTATCCATCTAGTATTCCATCACTCGAAGAACTGATAACCAATGGGGGAAAATGGTTCTCGAGTGGCGACCACAAACCGGAAGACGCAGCGTAGGCCTCCCACTAAGTAGACAGACGACATTGTGCGCGTCGCAGGTAACCGGTGGATGCAAACAGCCAATTGTCCATTGTGGCGTTCGAAGAGGGAGGCCTATGATCAGCAATGGACGTCTACCGGCAGGTACTGGGACTGTACGGTACCAATGATTGCATTAACACATAAAGCCACTAACTAGCCTTTCTCTGCTCTAAGAATCTTATCAAAATGAACAAACGAGGGCGGAGGCGGGCAGCGTTCAAGATTCAAAGATTCAAAATTTTTATTTCAAATAGGCTTAACGCTAGCACTTTTGAACGGTCAATTTTTTAAAAGCTACCACCGGATCACAACGCAGCCTCAACTGAGAAGATCCGGCAAGAAACTCAGCGGGCTTGTCATTTTTTCACATTTTTTTTTAAACAAAGTTTGTCTTTTTACAATTAAATCAGCACCAGCGACAGTGTGTCCTGCCGTTCAAAATATCAAATAAAAATAAAAAATACGACGAAAATACAACAAACTAAAAACTAAAATGCCAAAGGGATAGTAGTCGGACCAGTCCCCCCAAGCAGCACCCGCGCACGAGTTGACTCGAGCAGCAGCCATCACTCCCCTCAACCATATTGGAGGGAAGGGGGTAACCCGCCACAAGCAAAGACTTCGATGGCGAGCATGACCGATCCATGGCGTTGTTAAAGAAATCCAGCTATCGAGCAAGGTTTTGATTCCGATAGCCCCAGAAAGAAGGCTATATTTTTCGAGAGTGTGTATGTATAATTATATGTATATTTCTTTGGCACGGCCTACAGCCTAAACGGCTAGGCTCTATGGATTTTGACTTATAATATGTTGGATTCGCCTTAGTTGTGGGAGTGACTTAAAACCACTTTGTTAGTTCGCAGTCGGTTTTTTTTTGTGCTTTTTAACCGGCTTAATTAACCGGGTTCAAAAAGAAGGTTCTCTATTCGACGCGTATGTATGTAATATTAATAAAAATGCGTAATATTAATATATGTTAGTCTATGTGGGCTTCTAAACAAATTTACCAAATTTTATGAGTGTATGTATGTAGGTTTGTCCGCGGATTTCTCAGAAACTACAAGTCCGATTTCGGAAATTCTTTTTGCAATAGAGTATTTTTCAAATTAGGGTAGAGTACAAGTTTCATCAAAATCGGTTCAGTAGTTTAAGAGATATAAACTTTTTATGTTTTCAGTAAGTTACTGTAACGTAGACGTTCGAGTTGCGTCATAGTGCAGATACCTATTTTTTGATTGCTAAAATAAAAGTCACTAAAAAGTGTTAAATAAACTATTTAAAAAAAATTCAAACCGGCTTCAAAGTAAATTATCTAAAAAGCATAAAATAACGAAAATATATTGAAGTCGGTGTCAGCTGGTGCTAGTGTTAGTTAACATGATGTGCTAGCACCGACTTCAATATATTTTCGTTATTTTATGCTTTTTAGATAATTTACTTTGAAGCCGGTTTTTTTTTTTTTAAATAGTTTATATACTTGTTTAATGGATGACGTTGTTGGCCGCAGATGGCTATGCCAGCTCCTCTGTACGAGGGGGCGAGCGATTACAACACTGCAGTGTTGTAATGGGCCCTTCAGACTACAGTGCACTGTCTGATGGGCAGTGGAGAGACGAGCTCAAGGGCCGCGGCGTTGGCTTGGGCTATCGTTTAAGACAGGTTTGATTCAAAGCCAAAGGGATAATAGTCGGACCAGTCCCCCGCGCGCAGCACCCGCGCACGAGTTGACTCGAGCAGCAGCCATCACTCCCCTCAACCATAATAGAGGGAAGGGGGTGACCCACCATAATTAGAATGACTTTCTTGCCGGATCTTCTCAGTTGAGGCCGCGTTGTGATCCGGTGGTAGCATTTAAAAAAAATTGACATTTCAAAAGTGCTAGCATTAAGCCTACTTGAAATAAATGATTTTGAATTTTGCAACAACGCCCTCACCACCCCGCCCTCCTAAAGGGGAGGCCTGAGGATTATCATAACATTATTCTCTCGACGTTAAGCGACCTTAGTTGTTTATATTTAAAATGTATTTACATAATGAACTAACAGTACTAATTTTAAAACTATGTTCTTGATCTTACAGCCAAAACTAATAGACCTGGAGATTTTTATAAGTGGCACGTTACAATGGTCACTGTGTCGTTTGTTATCGTTCTTTTAGAAGAAACAAATTGTTCATTCGAACGTAGCGGCCAGTTTTTGTGAGGCAGCAAGGAACAAGTACCAGCAAGAGAACAAGTCGTGCCAGAGTGGCCATCATAGTGTGCCGCATGTATGCTGTACACAATGCCTAATAGAAAAAGTATTGGTAAATAATTAATTTTAAATAACTCCAACTAATAAGAACACAATTATTAGTTCTTTACCTTATCAACAACACTGTTTATGCTCATGAAATACGTCATACTAGTGAAGTAGCTCTAGAAATAGGATAGGAAGCTAGTACCCGTACTAGAGAACTGGTTTTAAGAGGAACAGGTACACATATTAGGTATACTATGTTTTTCTTTACATGATCAAAATTGGAACAATAAATGTATGAAACAAACAATAGGCTAATGATTAAAAAGATTTTTTTAGTCCGTCATTGAAGCAATTAATAAAAAAAATTATTGGACTTGTATTTTTTCATATGTCGATTAAACAAAAAAATTAAGATATAGTGCTTTGAAACGTCGCGGGACGCCACGCTTGTATACAATTTTTACTGACGAGCCCCCAATCCCGCACTTTGACTAGGCACTAGTATTAATAAGTACTAAGAACGTAGAAGTACGCCTACTATGAGCCTAGTACGCTTACTAGGAACGTAATACGCGTACTAGGAACGTAGTACTCGTAATAGGTACTCTGTTACTAGGAAATTAGTACTCTTAATAGCGACCTAGTACTCGTCTGCCATGATGAGAACTAGCAGCGCGGTCCAGCCGGTGAACGGCTTGCATCCGGATCCCTTGCCGTCTTCGCCGGAATACTGCTCCCATAAGTACCCCGTGCGTTTGTATTCATTCAGAATATTTCCTGGTGAAGAAAAGGTTAGGTAGGTTTGTATATTCTCGGGCGGCTACAATGCGCCCCCCGGCGGCGGGCTCAAAGTCAAGGCACTGAGGGGCCCCTGGCGCAGATCCCACGGGAGAGCCCAGGGGTCCCCTCTCACACGCTGACGCAACAGCCGCGGGGGTTTTAGTAGGGAAGAATCCCACATACCCACATGTCAAAACCCCACAGCTCCCGGGGACCGTTTGGAAGGTTTTCCACGCGAAAAACAATAAAAAGGTCTAACTTCCAATGGTAAGTACCAGGCTGTCATAAAACAAAGGCGGTACTCACTGACAACGTTGTCGCGAAGCCTCGCGTTCAGTTCTCTGGCGCGAACCGCGTGCGGCCCCTCCATGGTAGCGTAATGTTTAAGAGCGGCCAAAGCTAGATAGTTGATGTTGATCCAAACTTGACCGCGCCAGTATGGCGGGTCGTGTTCCGTGTTCCTCTTCATGTATAAAGGAGATGTTTTTGAGAGGGACCTAATAAAAAACCGGTCAAGTGAGAGTCGGAGTCGCGCACGTATAAAAGTTACTTCGGTGTTCATATAATAACCTCAAGCACAAAGACCATACCACTTAACTAAACTTTGACTAAAGCTTTTTGTGCGTATGACGTCATTTCAGTTGTCCGCTCAAGTTAGCAATACTGAATGAATTATTTGACAGTTATTTTTTTCATTTTGCTTTAGTGATTATCAATTTAGTTGTCATACGAGATACGCAATAGAGGAACTTACCTTAAGCCGTACGGAGACCACAGCAGGTCAGGTTTATCGAGGTCTTCTAGTATTTTTCCTAGCTTATCGCTGTTCGGTTTCAAGACTTTAAGTAGCATAGGGAATAGGGACACATAGCCTGTGAAGAGATGGAATAACAAGTATAAATTATGAAAACACAAAAAGCCCGACATAGGTGAACGAACTCTTAAAATGACTTTCCTGCTCCGTTATCAGACCCTGATCAGTATCTGTCTACTGACTAGAATCTTGGCTTTTCTTATTCCACTCAGTGTCGACACTAGCAAGACGTTCATCTGTTGGTAAGACACGCCTGGCTATAGACACGTGCCCTGCGCTGTCGGTCCTCACCAGAGATGTTAAATATTAAGTCTCTTAAGCCCGGAATTACCAGCTAAAGTGCCTTCTGATGAAGGCACAAGAAGAAAAATGGTGATCAGGGTCTGATGACCCTGATCACCATTTTTCTAGCAACTCGTCGAGACCTATCCAACGAACCCAAACTCGATGGGTCTACATTTACTGGCCGAGATCCTGTTACCACTTTTTTGCTGATCAGCATCAGACCCTGGTGAAGGTTACTATTTTATTTAGTATCATCGGATTTACGTGTTATGAATTTCAGATCTTTCGGACTAAAAGAATTAATGAAAAATGTCTATTGTATACGAAATATCCCTATCTCGACTTGGAAAAGAGCTGGTCTTCAAATGGCTGGGACGATTTTCATGAAACATAGCTAAGAACCATCTCGCCTAAAGTACCTTTCAAATAAAAAAACTGCCTTCACGTGTTGGAGTGCTACGATGCCACAGACAGACAGACAGACTTCCGGACATCGGCGTCAAACTTATAACTCCCCTCGTTTTTGGTCGGGGGTTAACAAAGTCGCTTATCGCGTCTGTCTGTACATCAGTCAACTCATCCGTTTTCACCATCAGTGATATAATTTTTAATTGAAGGTTTATATACATAAAAGCCCTAAGTTTTTATATAAGTGAAAAAAAAAACAATTATAAGTCTTTTAAATTACACCCTCGCGAAGCAGGGGTGGGTCGCTAGTAACATATTATAGAGTTAAGAAACTTACCGAACGCAGATGTAACTAATCTTGGCTGAGGCGGGACCGTCACACTTCTTACCACTTTAGGGCTTTCTGAAGGCTTTTTAGGTTGTTGGCGAACGAGACGTACGCCATCGGTATGAAGACCTGGTATAAAGAAATATGTATCACAAATACAATAATAATTACTCTACGTACTCTCGACCGATACGACGGCGGCCATTTATAACTAGATATTTTTTTTAATTGGGACTAATCCCACCACTCATTCCCACCACTGTTACTCCTGTAAGCCAGGATCTACAGTGGTCACCACTGAAGACACCGAGGTTTGACCCTCGGCGAGTCCCAGGGGAACGCTAAATTGTCTTGGAACCCGCAACAAATTTAATTAAAAAGGTAGATAGCAGGAGTTGGAAATACATATATTCCACTTCCCTCCTTTGCAAAGCGGGAGACAAGCAAAGAATTAACCGACGGTCGATACAACCTTAAAAAAGAAGACTCTTACAGACGGACCAACGAAGGCTAGTCCACCCGTAAGGCACCACGGATACTGGGGCCTATTTGATTTTTCAAACTTGTTTCCAATAATAGGTATGGCAAAAACGTTTGAACGCACGGAAGTTCTCCTTAGTCGCCACAAGGTCCTTGTAATATACGACTCCAGATGTCACAACCAAACTGTCTAGAATAAGGCTACGCTCATGTCGCCAGAGACTGATATATATATATATATATATATATATATAATATGTACATATAACAAGATCAGCCAACTACGCAGAGGATATCATAGTGCACAAGTGCCACCCTCTCCTACTTTACTCTCACAATCCAATGAGATGGAATATCGACACGACCGGGGCGAGGTCAGGCGCAGGACCGACTTTTTGCAATACGAGTATTAATTAGATAATTATTTTTTTGCAACAACCAAATTTATTTCCATATAATTTTATTTTAAGCTACGATGTAAATATATGGTGCGGTATACATTTGCTGCGAATTTTCATCCAACTTCTGTCTGCCCCTCTTTGGTATCGTAGCCACATGACCGTTGCCCAGCGATGGTTTTTAGGTGGTAGGTAGACATCATGCAAGGTCCTATAGAGTTCAGATAATAATATACTTAACTCGCCATTGATAATATATCTAGGTAGTTACTGAGATACTAGGAGCGCATAAACTCACCGTAGTCAGCGTACGTTTGCGTGTGTGGCGACCAGTGCAATAAGTTCAGTAACTCCTCGTCTCCAAGCTGGTCTCTCGTGGCTTCGAACCTTCAATACAAATCAAACGCTATCTGACACACCAGACATTCAATATCAGACACTAGTACACTAGACACTCGACATCTGACACTCGAATATTAGGCATCCTCACATCGATAGCACACTGTGACACTTGAAATCTGACACTTGAACACAAGTCATCTGACACTACCAAAACTTCGTTTCTCAACACCTGATGGCTATGAAAGGGCTCAATATTCAATAACCAATCTCCCAGATGATAAGCGGCAGACATCAACGCTAGCCGGAAGACGTCTACTGTTGAATAAAGACCTCCCCTTAGAAGAGAGGGGTTGCCCACGTTTCACAGGCATTTTGGGGATCGCAGTATACGTGGTAACCCAATTAAAAGACGCTGCTAGCAGTCTTCTTATTTTCCCTTGCTACCACTTAGGGGGCATCCATTAATCACGTGAGGCTCGAAAGGGGGGGGGGGGAGGTGTTCCGAAAAAATCACGAAACATCACCAGGAGGTGTATAATGAGACATCACGTGTATTTATTTTTCGTTGAATGCACGATTTCTAAACCAAACAGCGGCACGTTGTTTTGACTCACCGTTGCCGGCAACGAGTTCCCCTTCAACATTTAATCAGTTACCTGTATTTAAAGATAATATTCCGTAATATAGTTTATACAAAAAAAAATACACGTGATTTTGGGTAGAGGGGGGGGGGGGGAGGATAGTTTAAAACCTCATCAAATGTCACCAGGAGGGAGGGGTTAAAAAGTTGCTAAAAAACATCACGTGATTAATGGACAATTCCTTAGGTAATCAGTGAAGTAATAGATAGGTTACCTACTGAGCAATCGACGATTACAAGTGGCACAGAATTAATTTATACTAACGAATCAAATGTGATTTATTGCATTCTAGAAAGTTTATTTGAAATTTTGTATAATTACTAGCTGACCCGGCAAACGTTGTTTTGCCATATAAAAAATGGCTATTAAAAAATAAGGGTTGATCGTAGAAGGGTGAAAATTTAGGATTGTATGTATTTTTGTATGTTGTATCGTAAAACAAAAGAAATTAAAATTTTTGTCTAAAAAATAAAAATTTGGGGTGGACTACCCCTAACATTTAGGGGGATGAAAAATAGATGTTGGCCGATTCTCATAGATACCGGATAAGCACAAAACATTTCATTAAAATCGGTCAAGCCGTTTCGGAGGAGTATGGCAACGAAAACTGTGACACGAGAATTTTATATATTAGATTGATCATATAATAAAATTAAAACGAAGTGACACTGTCAATGCTTTCGTGTGTGGTGTGCTACTGATTCAAGTTGTGTTAATTAGTTCACTTTTCCGCCGCTTTCGGATCACCTCTATCTATCTCTTTTTACTTTATAATTTATTTATTTATTTAGTGTGTTTCTGTAGAAAAATACATACTTGCTCGTATCTCTGTGCAGGACATCAGCTATCGTGGCCATAGCGTCTGCTGCAGCGAACATCCAACACCTCAGGTCTACGTGCCTCTCTATGTCGGACGGATGAGAGGCTCTGTCGACATAATAATAATAATGACCACAGCGGCCAACCATACAAATGTATGGATCAGCCATACAAGTGTATGGGAATGACATATCTCTTCGCTAAGTCACGTGAAAAGATATCTCATGTCGATACATTTGTTTTCTTTTCTCTAGCGTTTCGTATGGTAGAATGACTTTTGCTACAGGACCTGTCCACTATGGGCTAATTATTTAACAGAGATAGTCACATCATTGTTTTGTAATAGGATTCATTAGTTATAATTTAAAAAAAAAAGAAATTAATGACGGACATTTAAAAAAAAAGGTTGTATGGATGTTTAGCGTGGTTGAATTATGGATGGAGGACAAAGAGGATTTATACTAGGTTTTTAAAGATCGGCACTCCCATACAAGCCCCTGAATCACCAAGAACTCAAATAGATAATAAAACATAACAAACTAGCTACCCGCGCAGCTCCGCTCGCGCTCTTTTAACTCAGAGACCTTCTTGGGCTCATGCACAACACTTTTGCTGAAGATCATGACATGATCAAATGCATAGTTTACGATTATATAAAGGGCATACAGGACACGCAGACAAACATTCATTTTAAAATATATAGATGTCCCCGAAACGTATCAATAGTCAATCTAATTTGGTAGCATGTTGCATAAATAGTTATTGCTAATTAAGTTCATAATTCCATATAAATATTTGTTGACTGGGGATGAGACCGTTGATGTGTATAAAAGAAAGGCTAAGTGGACAACAATAAGATGTGCTAGTGTTGGTTAGGGTGCAGTGTTTGGATATAATAATAATAGTTACTAGTTAACTAGTTAGTTAAAGGTCAAAATTCGCAGAGTATTAGACGTGTTTTAAACAACAATGTGGACTATTATTATTATATCCAAACACTGCACCCTAACCAACACTAGCACATCTTATTGTTGTCCACTTAGTAGTTACTAAGGAACCGTCCAGGTAGGTACCACCGCAGTGTAAGATATTCTTACGCCAAGCACCAGATAACCATTGTTGTGTTCCGGTGTGAAGGGCACTGTAGCTGGTGAAATTACCGGACACAAAAGACTTAATATCCTATGTCTTAAAGGTCGGCAACGCGCTAGTGATTCTTCTGGTGTTGCTAGCGTCTATAGGCTGCGGTGACTGCTTACTATCAGGCGGGCCGCAGGCTTGCTTGCTGCCTTGGTAGTTTAAAAAAAAAAGAAAAACCTTAACTAAGTGGACAAGAAACAAGTCTCTCAATGTTACCTCGGATAGTCATCCAATCCCGAAGTGAGGGTTTTAGGGTTCAATTGTAGACCGTCATCTTCTCGCAAACGCCATCTGTATGAAGTGGGTTCTTCACCTTTTTGAGTTGTTTGGAACCATTGGTACCATGTCTGTAAAAAGTTTAAATTCCGTACTTCTGCGACTCGAAGAGCTATTCAAGAAAATGTTACCAAGGGCTCATAACTGCAGACTAATTAATCAGCACTAAGGATCATGACTAAAATAGTTCTTGATAATTCTAAGCTAGCCTACGGGGCCAAATGTACATCTTTGTATTGTTATGTGGCCTTAGTATTTCACGTGAATTATTAAATTAATACACTAGTATTCTTTACCACTTTATCTGATGATAAGCGTTGACTATGCCAAAATATGAGGCGTTTACAGCCAGCTAGCTGTTGCTATCACTGTTCGGTAAACGATTAGTTGGTTAAGCAACGTAAGGCAAGGTCAGTCCAGAGATGGGTGACCGATTAGTGTGACTCCGTACTTCGAAGTGTAAGTAAAGACGATCCCGGTTGTTGTCCCTAGGCAGCAGTCGTTTAGCCAAATCGAAGGCCTAAGGATAATCTGAACAACTCTGAGATCAAGTTGGCCGATTGACAGGAAAAGAAATGAGTACCGAACCCACGACCCTGTGTGTACTACCAGTCGGTCTGCTAATTATTATGAGCACTACTTTCGTTTGGTCTGAGCTAAGGGGAAGGATCTCTAGAGAGTTGGACACTTTCTTTCTCACTCGCACAAGAAAAGAATGCACTTATAATATGTTATATGTGAAAGAAACAGAGCGTATGATTTTTTGTCCTTCATCGTGTGTGCATATATGTCACGGACTTGAAGAAAAGCGAGGTGCGGTTTACTTTTGAAGTTTTTTCCATCACGATCTAGCTTTGGTGTTTTTAAATTGAATTGCATTATGAAATATTGTTTAAACTACATATTAGCCGCATTTGAATAGATATCAATAACGTGTTTCGTGTAAGAATGCTGATTTTCTGTCCTTATCGGCGGAACGCTAGCTAGATGTCTTGTACGGGTCTGAGCGAAATAAGCACATTCCCGCCATCTTTAAATCAAATCCTAGATAACCAACCAATAATTAGTCACAAGTTACTAGGGCATCATAACCAACCTGCAGTCTATTGAACATCCGATCCAGGACCCCTCTGTACCGAGAGTTAGGAGCGAACAACTCTGGCCGTATCTTCACGAAGTGCGCCAGTTGTATGAGCAGCATCGGCGGATTAGCTGCCGAGTTGCTTTGCACTACGAATTCTTTGGGAACTCTTGCTAACGCCTCCGACCCTGGTACATGAAGAGAGGCAAGGTCGCTATTTCTTTGATGCAGACTGTTTTATTTTCAATCTACTAGGACACGTAAGTCGACAAATTATGCCAACGCCACTTGATGGTAAGTGGTGATACAGGCATGGATGGGTACTATAAAATGGGTTAGCTTATTAAAAATAGTTCAATCGCTACGCTGCTAGTAGAAATAACTAGAACTTTAGCCGCCAGCACAGCGACTCGAAATAGAGCCACTAGAAAGTAGCGGAAAATATAAGAAAAATACTTTTTTTTTTCAATTGCAGTGAGTTTATAATGCATGTAGACGTTGTAATATGTCGACAAACAATGTCGTAATATAAGAGTCCTTTTTTACATTTCTTGTACGGAACCCTAAAAACCACTCGGTGGTACGTTCTTTGTGTAACAAACTGTCCAGGTAGGTACCACCACAGTATCAGATAGTCTGCCATCAAGCAGCAATGTGTAAACGTTGCTGTGTTCTGGTGTGAAGAGCACTGAAGCTGCTGAAATTACTAACAACAACTAGAGACTTATTACCTAACGTCTCGAGTGACGAGCGACAGTTCAATGCAGCTGTCTATAGGCAGGCGGGTCGCTTACCATCAGGCGAACGCCTTGCTTGTCTTGTTACTAGGTTTAAAAAAAAACAATCTTTCATAAGACTAATAAAAATAAGAACTCAAACTCAAAAATCTTTATTTCAAATAGGCTTAACGCTAGCACTTTTGAATCGTCATTTTTTAAAAGCTACCACCGGATCACAACGCGGCCTCAACTGAGAAGATCCGGCAAGAAACTCAGCGGGCTTGTCATTTTTTCACCTTTTTTTTTAAACATTGTTTAAAAAAAAGACACACAGACACTAGAAGACACTCACCTAATATCTGTTCTCTGGGAATCCATCCCTCCACGTTGATGAGGTCCAGCCAGTGAGCAGCGATGTCCATTTGAATATCAGGAGACCAGCGGCCAATGAGGAGACCGTGGAAACCCTCGTCCCAGAGGAATCCACGGGGGAAGAACGATCTGAAACCGTAAGAATTTGGTTTTTTCTTGTTTCCATTTTACCAGGACATCATCATCAGTACGAAGACCGCCACTGTTGAACAAAGGCTTTCTCCCTGAAAGGCGGGAGGTGCCAGGATCATCACGCTTGGCAGGCTTCTTGCAGCTCGCAGTATAGTATAGGTGGTAGGCAGTGGCGTGCACAGGGGGTAGGCAAAAAAACGTATTTGACTTATTTAACCTAATATAAGTATATTAGTATACCATTTTATAAATCCATAAGTTAGCAGATTCTATAGGCATATTAATTTGCATTTAAAAACTGTAATAAGATTATTCAGAGTTTATACACACAAAAATACTTTGCCTACCCTACGATTACTCTAAATAATCTTAATTTATTAATATTTTGTACTGACACGGTATTAACGAGATGTTTTTTAAATGTAAATGGATACGTCTGTAAGGTTAGTTCATTTAATGATGTTTGTGGTGGCACACTAGCAAATAGCTTAGAGTACAGATAACTCGCAGATATTTTTGCCTACTTTCTGTGCACGCCACTGGTGGTAGGTAATCCAATAGAAAGACGCTGCTGCCCATCTTCTTGGTTTCCCTTAGTCGCCTCTTACGACATCCGTACTCCCCGTGGGCCAGGACAACATAAGTAATAAAATGGTATATGTACACTTATGATTTTGCTTTATTTAAAAAATCAACTTACTGGGTCTGTCAGAAATTACTGTTGAAACCACTGCACTTGTTAGTTACTGGGACTAAAATGACAGTGTACACCAATGCTTCACACCAGGACACAACACTACTGTTTGACGGCTGAATATTTGACGCTGGGGTGTGGCACCTGGACGGCCCTTGCATTAAGGACCCTAGTAAAACCTAAGTTCTTCCCGCAGCCCTTTCTTCCATGGATTTATCAAACTAGGTTCTATCAGTGAGTGACGGTTCTCTACTCTGTTGAAGCAAACTCCCCCCCCCCCCTCTGCACTCCGTTTTTCGAAAAATTACTATAAAACAAGAATGACGAGTACTAGGCGATCATGAGCAATAAAGAGCTCACCTGCTAGGTACAGCGGTGTATAGCGGCGCCCGCCAGTACGGCACTGGTTCTCTGGTGTACTGCGACTGCACGCGACCGGCCCCGTAGAAATAGCCCACTCCGCCCACCATGTTAGAGAGGGCTGCCCGTGCGACCGCTACGTCATCCGGGGGATATCTGGTGGGAAAACTTCAAATAATAAATAATAATAATAAATAATATCTTGGGACAATCCACACATGGTCATCCGATCCCAAACTAGGCAGAGCCTGTACTATGGAAACCAGACAACTGATACTAATATACTTTTTTTTTGTAAATACATACTTAAATACATAAACAACACCCAGACACTTGGCGGGAATCGAACCCACGACCCATCGGTTAGCAGGCAGGGTGTCTGACCACTAGACCAACGGGCCCGTCAATATAAATAATCATCATCTTCCAAGGGGGAAACATTGGAAAGCCACAATGAACGACAGTTGGCTACTTTTTTGGTTACAGTTGGTTATTTGTATCCACCGCCGGTTGCCTGCGACTCGCACAATGTCGGTCCATCTAGTGGGACGTCTTTGTTGACGCTGCGACGTTCTTGCGAGACGTACGTTGAGTCATCTGGGAGTAGGCTATCGTACGCCAGATGATTATGTATAGCTCCAAGCTGGCGCGATCTGAGGGAGCTCTTCGATAAGCCAGAAACAGAGTAAGGGCTAGGGCATGCACAATGGATCCAACTGGGTCGAAGTGCGTTCCGGCGGTTACCGAGCCCTTTATAGCCACCAACAATAAAATATAATAGAATAGTGGGATGCCTGCCTACCACCACTGGAAAACCTTTCTTCCACATTGGTTATCGATGTTGCCTGCCCATTGCCACTTCAACTTGCAGAAATTGAGAACTATGTCGGTGACCTTAGTTTATCGGCGAATTTCCTCAATCCGGTTTCTGTCGCGCAAAGTAACTCCGAGCGTAGCATCAATAATAAATTAAACTATTTGCAATATGGTACGGGTGGCAGATGCAACTTCATAATTATCAGAGCCGGAAGTCGTCCACTGCAGAACAAAGGCCCTAAATGGGGATGGGGGGGTGGTAATAACATTTCCCGCTTGGAGGAGTCTTGAACGATCTTCAGTATAGGTGGTAGGTAATCCAATTGAAAGACGCTGCTGCCCGTCGCCATGTTTTCCCTTGGATTCCACTTACGACACTCAACGTAGTCTTTGTTCAGCAGTAGAAGTATTTCTGTTGATTATTATAACGTTTACTTGTGTGCGTAGTAAAGTAATAAAATTTAAAACTTAGTACAAAGAAATACAAACTAATATGTCTTAACCAGTTTTATTGAACATCAAACGTATCTATATAGTACCAGGAAATCATAAATAGACAGCAGTTCACTTACCCCTTTTCGGTTAATTTGAATTTCTCTTCGAAATCGGCGTCAAAAAACATGCTTTTCTCTTCTAAAGCCCTGGTATACTCGCTGCCTTTCAAAGGAGGCGTGGGTAGGTCTTCTGTTGTATACACGATGTCCATTACGAATGGAGTTTCTACGAGCATCTGAATTGGAACGAAGTTCACATCCTTTTCCTATAAAAAAGAAATATCATTAGTACCTTAGTTCACAACCCAATCACAAACTTAAAAAAAATAGTGTTTTTTATCTAGTCCTTGAAATCGGATTATTTCCACACTCGAAGCCAATAATTATACTCGTTTAGTGATATTATACTGGTCACTTCGTACTAAATAATGGAACATAAGTATAAAAGGTACCAAATCGAAATAGTAGCATTAACATAAAAAGGCTAAATGATAATTGACACTAATAGGTATACGTGAGTGCGGCAGAGCCTGATGATGACACCTCTGTTACAATGATATTTTCTATGTGTTTTTCTAAACGCTTCCATCAATTCTTACCATCAGGTGCACTAGGTGCCATGTAAACTTACCTTATCATTTAGTTCATCGTCAGGCCCCAGTAATGCCAACCGACCGAATACCGAATGTCTTTCAACTTTCAAGAGCGCGTAGAATTTCTCCTTCAAGAGATGAAGTCCTGGTGCATGGCCCTCCGAAAATGATTTGTGTAGTAATTTACCTAAAAGCAAAATTACGCATTACTTACATAGAAAACAAAGTCGATTAAGCGCGTCTGTCTGTCTATCCGCTAACTCCTCCTAAACCACGCACCGGTTTTCATCATAAGTTTTTTTTTTTTTTTTATTTATTGAGCACAGCCACATCATATACAGTAAATTACATTACAACTATTATTAGAAGAAAATAAAAGTATCTGATGCATATGACAATTTTGGCGTACATAAAATTCGCAGAACAAGTTATACATTAGCAGTGATTTACAAAAAAATATATATACTAAAATTAAAACTAAACATTAAATATAAATGAGGTATCATCATTATGTCATCATAATAAGAATTAAATAATTAATTAGATTAAATGATATACATTAAATTTAATTTAATAAAAGTATGCATGAATTCTATTAAAATGTTAGGTAGTTGGACGTCAAGTAAAAGTCAAGAATGATAGGAGAATTGAATGATAGGAGAATTGATTAAAGTATAAGTTAAGTGGGTAATTGTTCTTTTTTTTGGCATACGCACCTTTCTGCGGCACCAGACTGATCTTGAAGTTGTGCAATTGAGGCGTGTGCCCCAGTATAGACCCTGACTCGTACCAGAGCCTCGAATGAGGCGCGGCCGGACCATGGGACTCGTCTAGAGCCGCATACCAGATCAAAACGAACGGCACCTGCGCGTTGCCCTGAAAAAGTTACTAGTTTACAAGGTTGTAGGTCCCTTACTGCTGCATTCAACTCCTTTTCTTGCAAAGACATGTTCTCCTAGCCGTACGGGCTAAGTCGCAGACGGTTCGAAGAGTTCCCTAAGGTAGCCACGATTGCGCACGCTTGGATCTGTGTATCATCCGGTGCATCACGTCTTGTAAGATCGTCGCAGCTGCACAATATGTGTAACATTGACTCTTTCTCACCTTCACCGAATCTGCAATGCAAGTATCTACAATATCCTCATTTGATGTTAATTCACCTGCTTTAACGCCACTGGCGGTGGCGGTATATATATTCCCGCGGTACAAGACAGGTTGATCATATCGTTAATAAGTTACTCATAAAAACCTTGACTATTCCAAATAGTTCATGTACCTTTGTAGTGACGTTGACTCTAACCGTCCAATGACCCCCGTGTTCGCCCCCGGGGGTTTTAATGAAGGAGGTGGTGATGTTGTGCGGCGGGTCCGATATTATTTGCTCCCCAAAGTTGACCCCGTCGTGGCGCAACCACCCATACGTTGCTAAGTTGTCATTTTGGTCACACCAATGTCTAAATCAGATAAAACGAAAAAATAGTTCTAATGATAACGATGATTAGTAACAAAAAAAAAATCGGCACCTTATCCAACTCCAACGCAAAATCTCTTTTTTGCTGTCTGTCGGTCCAAAATCATTACCAAGACTCCATAAAGTGATAGATCGAGTGAGAGTTGGAGTCGTGCACCGAGGGTTCCGTACCTTCTTTGGACGTATAAAAACTATTAATTAGCTATTTATCTAACACAGGCAGCCAAAAGACCCAACAGCACAACTAAATTTATCAAGGTTTATTGATGACTTCTAAATAATAGTAATACAAGCCATAGCTCGCCATCGAAAAGTCTTTGCTTGTGGCGGCTTTGTGTGGCGAGTCACCCCCTTCTCTCTGATATGGTTGAGGGGAGTGATGACTGCTGCTCAAGTCAACTCGTGCGCGTGTGTTGCTTGGGGGAGAGGTCCGGCCACTGTCCTCTTCTTTCTTTTTTTTATTTATTCTGTTTTGATTTGTTTTTTATTAATTTTTAAAATTCCTATAGCAACACAAAGGCCCTGATAAAATTATGTTTGTGTGAACCAGATGTACTATAAGGGTTGCTTTTTCTAACTTTTAAGTATGGAACCCCAAAAATGACTCCAATTCTTCAACTTCTATAAATTATGAGATCCTGGTGAAGCGATAGCCAACCTTATTCCTTTATGGGATGCAGCAGCGAGCTCATACCACATCAGACCAAAGACAGGAGACCGTGGCTCTCTACTCTTCATACCAAAGTACACTCCTGGTCTGTAAGTACCCCAGTAACGGTCTGGTATTGCGAGACCGCTATCTTTCACCACCTGGAATGAAATCAATAGAAAATCCCTCAAAATACTTTTCTAATTGTCAAACTATCTAAAGGATTTTAATATAATATATATATTCATTTATTTCGGATAACAGGATCCATAAGGGTTAGTAACAATTAAATACTTAAGACTAATGTTAGTAATACAATAGCGGACAATAATTTAAAAAATAATTGGACCAATATCACCCAGACCAGGACAGGCAAAAACCAGTTACTTGACTGCATGCAGTCGTAACCAGCGTGCCAGCATTGGCGAGTCCCACCGGGCCACCAATGCACGCAGAATGGTGTTGGGGCTGTCGCGCATCCGCCGTAGTAGTGAGGCGCAGCGCTTACGCATGATGGCAGCGAAACCATCAGCGTGCGCCGATGTGAAATAATTTAATGCAAATCCCAAGTAAATTGTATAGAGAAACGGAAGTGTGTTTTTTCCAATTAATTCGGATAAATAATAATAATATCTTGGGACAATCCACACATAGTCATGAGATCCCAAAATAGGCAGAGCCTGTACCTTATTACCACTGGTAATAAGTCATTCACCAAATACACCAATCCGACAAAAAATACTATATTTTAGGAAATATGCTCACTATTATAAAGTGACTGAAGAGAGTACAGTTTGTTATCACATGTATTTTGTTTGGAAATATTTGTTGTAAGAAGTAGTTGTAAGAAGACAGATGACGAATTTCCATGAAAATATTCCCAAAGACTGCTCTACGGAGTGCTAAAAAAAACCTGTCTGATCACTGAAGGTGTTATATAATTATACATATACGGTGGCCCATCAGGGTCTGTATCCGGGACGGCGAAGCCGCTGGGTAGGGCTGAAACCAAAGAGGCGCATATGCGCAAAACTGCACGAAAGGTTTAGGACCTACTTCGGCCGGCAGAGCTGATACCGGAGGTGGCCCATCAGGGTCTGTATCCGGGACGGCGAAACCGCTGGGTAGGGCTGGAACCAACGAGGCGCATATGCGCAAAAGAGAGTCCGGAGCTTCTAGGAAGAAGCGAAAGACGCTCGTTAGGCAGGACGCGGGACAGGTGGAAACCCCACCTACGGAACCACGTCAACAAAAAAGGACGAGGGCGGAAGTCAGCGGTGATTCCACGGGCGTGGCGTACCAAAAAGGACCAAGGTCGGGTCCTTTAGGGACGCGCTGGCGTGCGTCAAGATGGCAATCGTCGCTGACAACCACCCAGTCGACATGATCAAGTCGGAGCACGTCGAAGACATCCGGGACCTGATTTGGAGGCGAGCTATCGAATATCCCGACCCAAAACCAAACATGATTCTGGGCAACCTCGCATCTGGGGCCTTTCATGTGGCCTGCATGGGTGAGCCTTCCGCCCTATAGCTTCGGTCACTGGGCGGACTTTCAGTAGGCAGCCTAAAACTAAGGGTGGTCGAGGCAAAAGATTTGCCAAGACCGGTAAAGATGGCATGGAGAAGGAGACCGTCGAAGTCTGCAAAGATTCCGGAGGAATTCTCCATGCTACAATGTATGAATAGGGGCCTAGATACGACCGAGTGGAGGGTCGTTGGCCATGCGCTGGACGGTGGATTCGCCCGCAGCATTATCCTGATGGATAAGGCTTCGGCCGAATACATCAGACAGCATGACTACAGTCTGCGCACTGGGATAGACCAGAGCTACTTCAAGCTCCTGGACGATACGTCTGGGAAGGGTGTGGCTCCGGTGTGACCCCTGAGCAGACTGTAGATTCTGACCCGGCAGCCTCGACTTCAGCCGAGACTGCCATTGTAAGCAAAGCCCCTTCGAAGGATGATGGGGGGGGCGGCCTGGGCAGACCTGCGCCGGTGTTGGATGATCCGGCCTCATCACCTTTCTCGATGGGGACGGATTATCTAGCACAAGGCTTTGACGAGCTTGGGCTGCTCTCCTCTCCAGCCGGACTGGAGGGTGCGATCTCCCGATGGGAGAGGATGATATGGCTCGCTAGTAAGCGAGCTACAGCGCCCAATATTCAAGAACCAAAAATGGGCAACTTAAGGTGTGTACAAATTAACTTACACCATAGTAAGGCGGCAACGGCTGTTTTATGTCGTACGCTTAATATGAACAAATACGATGTCGCTCTCATACAGGAACCTTATCTGTATAAGGGTGACATCAAAGGTTTAAATGTTCGTGGAGGTCAACTTTTCTATAAATGCTCCACAAATGATATGAAGACTTGTGTGTTCGCCAGAAATGGCATAATGGCAATGCCTCTTTATGACTTCTGTTCTAGGGACCTCACCACTGTGAGGATCAAAGGGGAAACAAGGGGGGGCAGTAAAGACACTATTCTAGCCTCCGCCTACCTACCATATGAAAATGAAGACCCGGTATCTGCACTACTGCACAACTTGGTTAACAACTGCGCTCGTGACGACCTCATCATAGGATGCGACGCGAACGCCCACCATGTTGCCTGGGGCAGTACAAACAACAACAACAAGAGAGGGGAAGCACTTCTGGATTTTCTGGTAAGCTCACCCTTACAAATCTTAAATAAAGGAAATAGACCAACCTTTGTTAATAAATGCAGAGCGGAGGTCATTGATATAACGCTTGCATCTAACAGAGCGAGCAAAGCAATTAGCAACTGGCATGTGTCGGATGAGGTTAGTTTATCTGACCACAACTACATCTGCTTTAGGTATGTAACTTCCAATAACTATGGTAAGATACGAAGGAGGAACCCAAGAAGAACTGATTGGGAATCTTTTAGGAGAGACCTTAAGGAACAACTTGGGGATCCTACGGAGCGACTGAACTCAACCATAGATATAGAGTTTGAGTCAGACAGAAGTACCCAGGCAGTTAAGGACAGCTGGACCAAGAACTGCCCGGAGAAAGAGGCGGCAACGCATAAGGAACCGTGGTGGTCACCTGCCCTAGAAAATCTAAGGCAGGAGACCAGACGGGTTTTCAATTGGGCGAAGTCGAACAATGACTTCGCAGTTTATGCCAAGGCTCTTACGCACTACAGTAAGCAAGTGCGAAAGGCGAAGCGTAGATCATGGAGAGCTCACTGCAATAACATTAATAGTCTCCCGGAGGGTATGAGGCTTAGTAAAGCGCTGAGCTCTGCTAAGGTCAATCCACTTTCATCTATTCGGAATGACCAAGGTAAGCTCACTGAAACTGGGAAGGAAACTCTGACGCATATGTTAAGAATGCACTTCCCGGATTCAGTAGAGATACAAGACGTGACTAGGAATGTCATCACTGTGGAAGAACAAAATGCGAGAACTTCCAAAGACGACTGGCGTACAGCAAAGAAAGTAGTTGACGCAGACAAGGTACGATGGGCAATTGATAGTTTCAGTCCGTATAAATCACCAGGACCTGACGATATATACCCCATCTTGCTGCAGGAGGGAAAATGTATTCTTATACCTCACTTGTGCAGATTGTACAGGGCATGCCTAGCCTTTGGACATGTCCAATCAGGCTGGAGGCAGGCAAAAGTAATCTTCATTCCCAAACCAGGAAAGGAGAACTATGAAGATGCCAAATCCTATCGCCCTATCAGTCTTACTTCATTATTCTTGAAGACTTTGGAGAAGATGATAGACAGGTATATAAGAGATGGCCCACTAAGGAGACGACCGCTCCATGACATGCAATGCGCGTACCAACCGGGTAAGTCCACGGATACGGCATTGCACTACGTGGTCAACCGAGCAGAACATGCATTGGAGACAAAAGAAATCTGTACTGGAGCGTTTTTGGATATTGAGGGGGCGTTCGATCGAACAACCTTCGCTTCAATAAGAACTTCAGCACAAAATCATGGCATAGATGCGACAATTGTTAAATGGATCAGCACTATGCTACAGGAACGTGTCATTAAAACTAGTTTATTAGGTGATATGGTTACCGTAAAGGCAACTAAAGGATGTCCACAGGGAGGCGTACTATCCCCATTACTGTGGAGTCTAGTGGTGGATTCGTTGTTAGTGGAACTAAACAGTGGACCATTTCAAGCTGTAGGCTATGCAGATGATATAGTCATACAGGTAAATGGCAAATTTCCAAACGTAGTAACGGATTTGCTGCAGAGTGCTTTGGTTAGGGTGGAAAGATGGTGTAAAGACAATAACCTTTCCATAAATCCAAGCAAAACGGTTATAGTGCCGTTCACGAGGAAAAGACGATTAGAGGGCCTTAGAGACCCAGAAATGTACGGCACCAAACTAAAATGGGCTACGGAAGTAAAATATCTTGGGGTAACTCTCGATAGTAAACTAACGTGGCGTGGTCATGTTGAAAACATAACAAAAAAGGCCTTACGTGTCTTCAATATGTGCCGTTCTGCGTATGGCAAAACTTGGGGACTCAAACCAAAGGTAATGTATTGGTTATATACTACGATGGTGAGGCCTATTCTCACATATGGCAGCGCTGTATGGTGGCCTAGGACCAAACTAAGGATCTGCAAGGATTCTCTTAGGAAGGTACAAAGAGTAGTTTGCATGGCAATTACAGGTGCCTTCAAAACAACGCCTACACTGGCTCTTGAGTGGTTACTGGGACTAACCCCACTTCACACTTACATACAAATAGAGGCAAGAAAGTCGCTATACAGACTTGCAAAAGCAGGAGTTTGGAATCGTAACAAGCCCTGTACAAAACATACTTTATTGGATCCCGTGGAAGAACTGGATGATCTAATGGACATGCCCTGTGATAGGATAAATCCAGTGTACATGTTTAACAAGAGGTACCGAGTACATATACCATCCAGAGAAGAGTGGACGAGGGGACTCAAACCGGTGGGTGGGACTCACCTCATATGGTACACTGACGGTTCCAAAATGGAGACAGGTACAGGGGCAGGGATTTATTCCAAGGACTGTAGTATCAGTCACAGCATGGGGCAATATGCATCGGTATTCCAAGCGGAAACCTATGCCATAATTGCCAGCATCAAAGAAATGCAAAGGAGAAATGTCAAGGGTAAAACCATTCGCATTCACAGCGACAGTCAGGCAGCTCTGAAGGCTCTGAATTCCTTCAGAGTTGCTTCTAAACTGGTCAAAGAAGGTGTTACAGGCTTGAACAACCTGGGAAGACACAACAATGTCAGCCTTATCTGGGTACCTGGACATGAAGGCATCGAGGGCAATGAGAAGGCAGATAGATTAGCGAGGGCCGGCTCACAGAGACATTTGGTTGGCCCCAAACCATTTGTGGGGATTCCGTATGGAATATATCACCAAGCATTGTATGCACATGCTAGAAACGAACACATGAAGGAATGGAGGGCAGCGTCAGGCCTTAACCACTCCAAAGCGTTCTCTAGCGGAAGGGTGGACTGTGGGGTCAAATTATTAAACCTAAACAGATCACAAATAAGGCACCTGATGGGTGCTCTTACGGGACATTTTGGTACCAACGAGCATCTACACAGAATGAGGCTAAGTACTAGTGACATTTGCAGATTCTGCGAAGATGAAAAAGAGTCAATGCAACACATATTGTGTGGCTGCGACGCTCTTGCGAGACGTAGGTTGCATCATCTGGGAGTAGCCTATCCTACACCAAATGATTATGTACAGCTCCAAGCTGGCGCGATCGTTGCGTACCTGAGGGAGCTCTTCGATACGCCAGCAACAGAGTAAGGGCTAGGGCATGCACAATGGATCCAACTGGGTCGAAGTGCGTTCCGGGAATACCGGCCCAAATTTATAGCCACCAAGAATAGAATAGAAATACATATACGGCATATACCTATTTGGATGAATATATAATTAAAAATAAATTACGAGATGTACTAACAATCCTAATTAATATTCTTATTGGTATAACAGGCTCGTTTCCGCAACTCCACATCAAAGCATGTATTTCGCGTGTGGGTAGGAATGATTAGATCCACTCCAACTCCTCGAGAAAGGCCAGCAAGCGCTCGAGAATACTTGGTCATCATCACCAGCCAGAAGACGTCCACTGCTGAACATAGGCCTCCCCCTTGGAACGCCACAATGAACGACAATTGGCGATTTGCATCCACCGGTTACCTGCGACGCGCACAATGTCGTCTGTCCACCTAGTGGGAGGCCTACCTACGCTGCGTCTTCCGGTTCGTGGTCGCCCTACGAGAAGCTTTCTTCCCCAACGGTTATCGGTTCTTCGAGCGAGCGAAGAACAATATCATTGGTACATTTTAAAAATTATAATATTTTGATTTGTACCGCAACTTCATTTTTTTTTGTTGTATCCACTTTTCGGTAAACAATCAGTTGGGTAAGCAACGTTAGGCAAGGTCAGTCCTTAGATGGGTGACCGTTTAGTGGCATTTGACCTGAGTGTCTCCGTGCTTCGGAGGGTACTTTAAAAGTCGGTCCCGGCTATTGTCATCTAGACAGCAGTTGTTAAGCTAAGTCAGAGGCCTAAGGGCAGCTAGAAAACTCTGACACCAGGTGGTGTCTTCTGGCTGCCTCTAGGTTGGCCACTAACCATACAATGCAAAAAAATAAACTCCAAATAATATCGTCTATTTAATCCATATTACTAATCTTTATGATATTAAGTCCTACTGCAGTGATAAATTTACAGACATATTTTTTTTATGTAGCACATGCATGAGCATGTGTGCCAAAAAATAAATTTATTTCTTCTTCTTCCCATGGTTTTAGCTATTTAAAACAAAATTGAAGCAAAATGTCTCAAACTATACTCTTATTGTAATAGGTTTTTATTATTTTACACCTGTATGACTGTAACTGTTTACACAGACACAACAAACAATACCAGCTCCAATGTTAAATTTGCACTCATTGATTAATATCAAACTACAAACATTTTTTTTATTCCCCCTACCTACTAGACATGAAAGATATTTGTCTCATGGTAACTGACACAGCTGAATGTTGAATAAATACTATACACGTACCAAGGACCTGTACATAATAGTATTCATTCATATTGTGGTGGAAAATTTTGGTGATCAGTAATTTATTCATACAAAAACTGTTATCACTTTCTGTAAGTGCCAGTTTTATTATCATCATCACCAGGCGGAAGAAATCCACTGCTGAACATAGGCTTTGGCTATTTGCATCCACTGCAACGAGCACAATGTTATGTGTCCAGTGGGAGGCCTGCCTACACTGCATCTTCCAGTTCATGGTCGCACCTGAGAACATTTGTTCCTTATCGGTTGTCGGTTCTTCGTGACGTGGCCTGCCCATTGTTACCACAACTTGAAGATTCTGAGAGCTATGTCAGTAACTTTAGTTCCTCAGCGAATCTCCTCACGCACAAAGAAACTCCAAGCATAGATCTCTCCATAGGTTGTTGTGTGACTCTGGGCTTCTGTTTTTATTATATCCCTAAATATACAAAATACATAGGAAAATCAACAGTAGTGTCATTCAGTTATTTTAAAATAGTGTGGTTTTCTAAGCTTAGAGCGAATGCATGTTTCTACTGGCTTAATACACATGTAACAACTTGTGTGACTAACATTTCTTCATAGCTGATATTTCTTTTCTGCTGACCACAATGCATTAGTGTTGTGTAAACAAAGGCTTAAACCATTAATACACAAACGGGAATGCACAAACACCATCATATAAACGTAAATGCAGCTCAAACAAGACACAATTACGGCTATAAATAAACGAAAACACAGTGTAACCAGAGGAAACTCGAAAAATGTATCACTTACCTTTTCATCGTCAAATGGTGTATTTACTCTAGTTTCCAAGTATCCCAGGGTGCTAACGTACACAGCTATCATAAAGCAAACACATCCAACGCCAGTTTTCCACACCGAAAGTAATTTAAAAGTTTTGCTGCCTATTGAACTCTCACTGCTTCCCGAGCTACTGCTAGTCTCATTGTTATTAGATTTATGCTGTATATTTACAGATTTCCTATGCCTAACCATATTAGAACTATAAACAAAACTTTATTCTATAATATGCGAGTTTAATTGACACGTTTTCTTGTTTAATTTTTAATAGATTTCTATAATATTTTTTATCGGCGACCGCGTATCGCGTTCGTCAATACGCGAGCGGTTTTGACGTTTGCTGTGCTGACGTTTGCTTGCTTGACGTGTTTTTTTTTTTTTTTTTAATATTTATTTTTACGGCTCTGGGTACAAGCCCTTTTAAGCCTTTCAGATATTTTAATTACAGTTCAATTTGTATTTCATATTTTTATAAATGTTCTACTGTATTTTTTACGTATTTGTAAATAGATTTGTAAAATTTTGGATCTCGTAATAACTCAGTCAAATAATTTGGCACTTCTTGTGAGTTTTTGGACACTTTGTCTAGTTCTGTCACTAAAATTAGTCTGTTCATATTATAAGTTGGACATTTGAGCACAATATGTTCTAAGTTACACATATCTTCACTACATTTGTCACAATTTGAATTTTCGCGTAGTTTTAGTCTATATAGGTGGGTAGGAATCCGACAATGACCAAACCTCATTCTATTTATAGTGGTGATAAAATTTCTTTCTTCGACATGTTCCATCTTGTGGTACCACGGTTGGGCGGGCGGGGCTCTTTGTATCTCTGCATACCACTTTCCTTTTTCTTTACTGACTTCCGACCAATAGTCATGCCACAACTGTTTTAAATTTTCGGCTAGTATACTGTAAAAGTCAGTGTATGGTATCTTTATAAGGGCTGAATGATCTTCATCATATTGATTACGAGCTGCTTGATCTGCTAATTCATTGCCATATATTCCACGGTGTGAGGGCACCCATTTAAATACAACTTTTTTTCCTAGTCCATTTAGTTCACTAACTAATTTAATGATATCATAAATGATATAATTTAAATTATATTTAAGAGTATGACTATTTACAAGGTTAACAGCACTTTGACAATCACTTTTAATTACAAATTTCTCCCTATTTACAAATTTTACATGTATTAGTGCTTGGTAGATAGCGTAACATTCTGCAGTAAATATACTACACCGACTATCCAATTTGTAGCATTTCGAGACATTATAATGCGGATCATAAAATGCAGAAGTTACTCTATCTCCAGTTTTGGAACCATCCGTGAATAGAGTGTACCGTTCCGTATCATGCGTAACCTCTTCAATACAAGTAGAGCTATTTACAAAATCATCAAATTTTACATTATATACAGGCCAAATACTACTTTTGTACATATTTACAGTAATGTCTTGTAAATGAATAACAATACGCAACATTTCAGGTATTTGCCCAGACTGAAGTCCTTCACCAGTGACGTATGGTCCAAAATTGACAGATGTCATTGGGTGTCTTGGAAGAATTCTGTTTAAAACTGTCAAGTTATTTGAAGTCAACAGTTTCAAACAAAGTTTTTCTGCTAATTGTAATCTTCTAAAGGACAACGGCAATATACCAGATTCACATTCCATGCTGTTAATGGGAGTAGAACACATAGCACCGGTTATTATTCTTAAAGCTTTGTTCTGAATTATGTCAAGTTTACGCAGTAGCGACACATTTGCATTCATATATGCTGTCGAACTGTAATCAAAGTGACTGCGTACAATACCTTTATACAGCATGGATAAAGTTTTTGGATCAGACCCCCAATGAACACCTGCCAATGATCTGAGTACATTTATTCCTCTACTGGCATTTCTGATGATATAATTTATGTGATTTGTGAATGTTAACTTCTCGTCTAAGCAAACTCCCAAAAATTTTTTCTCATGTAGCCTTGGAAGAGCCGCACCATTGTATTCAACTGGCACAGTACAAGACATTTGTTTTCTAGAAAATATTATGACTCCACTTTTACTAGGGCTAACATTCAACTGCAACTTATGATTATATAAGTTATTTATTTTATTTAAAGCACTATTTAAACGATGTGCAGCAATATCTACATTTTTATTTACACTATATACAACAAGATCATCAGCAAACTGTAAAAAGTTTACATTTTGATCTGATAAATATTTACTAATTTCGTGTGTGTAAAGGTTGTACAACAAAGGTGAGATTGTTGCACCTTGCATCGTGCCTTTGTAGATATGTCTAGGCCCATGCAATATATTATTATATTTAACATACATAATCCGGTCATATAGAAAGTGAAATATCCATTTACAGACGTGTCCTGGAATACCAATGTTTGATAAGATGCCGACAAGCACAGCTGGTTTGACATTATCAAAAGCACCCTCTACATCTAAGAATGCAGCAACTGTGGAAGAGTGACTATGGAAGGAATTCTTAATATCTGCTATAAATGCTGTGAAACTTTCTACTGCACTTTTACCCTTACGAAAGCCAAACTGTTGTTCAGGTAAAATTCTATTACTTTCAACATACCAGTCTAGTCTAGCTTTAATCATGCATTCAAAAATCTTACCAATACAAGATGATAAAGAAATAGGTCTATAGGAATTAAAATCATCAGATGGTTTATCAGGTTTCAATATAGGAATGACACATTGTGTTTTCCATGCATCAGGAATGTTCTGTGTTTCCCAAAGAAGATTGTATAAGTTGAGTAATATTTTTTGGGTATCAGTATGCATATTGTGTATTAATATATAAGGTACATCATCTAAACCAGGAGTAGTGTTTTTTCGTGACTTAATAGCTAAAATGAATTCCTTCCATGTAAATGATTGTGAGAGAAAGTGACCTTTAGGGCTACCATTCTGATTAAAGATTATAGATAAGGCATCATTATTTATTTGTTTTTCAGGGGGTGATGGAGGAGCATATTTGTTAAGAAAACCTGGTATCCATTCATCATTTTTGGAACTTTTTTGAATGGAAATATTCTTAAATTTTCTTATGTAATTCCATATATTGCTAACAGGTGTGTATCTATTAAATGACTCACACAATGTTCTCCAACTATTTCTCTTTTTTTCACTTATTAATTTCTTTTTCTTTGCATCCATTTTTTTATATTGAATATAGTTATCAATTGTTGGATTGGATCTATAAAAATTTAAGGCATTTTTGCTGTTAGTAACAGCTTCTAAACATTCATTATCCCACCATGGAACTGGTTTCCTTTTAATGTGTTGTGTGGTTTTTATTAATTTAGGAATGCATTTATCCTTCACTTTACATAATATTTCATAAAATTGATTATAACTAGCAATAGGGTCTGTAGGATTCATGTGATAATTTTCAAATGCAACTTTAGTTTCCAAAGTATACCGAGTCCAGTCAACTTTAGAATATAGATATTTTTCAGTTGGTTCACCTACTTCATATTTTGATATACATGTATGAATGTCTATTATAGTGGGATAATGATAACTGCCCATAGGATCATTGTGGACATTCCATTCACATAACGGAGCGATTATAGGACTTACACATGATATGTCTATAGCTGATGGATTATGATTAGCAGTACCAACAGTAGTTGAACTTCCAGTATTTAAAATGCACAGATCTCGTTCATCTATCATATTATATATTTCAGCACCACGAGAATTTGTAGTGAGGCATCCAAATGCAACATGATGAGCATTTAGATCACCTGAGAGCAATATAGGATTTGGTAGACTGTTTAATATATTTTTAAGTTTCCTGCATTTTAATCGCCCGCTAGGGCTACTATTTGGTGGAGAATAGACACATAATATAGTTAAATTACCCGCATCAGTACTTACAGTGATCGCCACCGATTGTAAATAACTATAAAATGGGGTAGGAAGTACTTTAAATTTAAAATCAGGTTTTATTAAAATACCTACTCCTCCATGACCATTTAAGCCGTTCTGACTGATAAATTGATATCCAGGTATATAAAATCTACTATTGTCCTTTAACCATGTCTCATTAAGTAAACATATGTCCACATCCTGTTCATTGAGATAGTTTATAAGCAAAGGTTTTTTATTGTTAACACTTTGTACATTAAATTGACTTATTCTTAAAAATTGTTTATCCATTTTTTAGCTTTTTAAAAAGTACGTCTTTAATAACAGATACAGTAACTTTTCTATCCTCATTTCCTAAAGCAACCAGAGCCGATACTAAACTCATAACAATGTTGTCGTTTTTCAATATTTCTTCAATTAACTGATCATTTGTAATGTTAGGTTTCGTTTGAATATCTTTGTTAGGGATGGTAGGGATTATGGTAGGGGTTATAGGTTTAGTTTTGGGTGTGGGAAGAGCTGGATATTCAGTGTAATTATGTATGTTTGTTTTTCCAGATACTGCCTTAGCATAATTAGTTTTATTTTTCTTTTCAAATAACTTTTGTAATTTTATAGGACAATCCCTTGCGATCGCCAGATGAGGCCCACCGCAGTTTATACATTTAACTGCATTATCTTTATTACAATCGGTATAATGATGCTCACCTGCACAAATAGAGCACATTTGTTGAGATTTGCATATCTTAGCTCCGTGATTGAATTTGAAGCATTTATAGCATTGTAAAAGTGGAGGTATGTATTCATATACGGTATATCTAAATATATCTAAATATACAGCCTCGGGAAGTGTATTCGCTAAGAAAGTAACACTGACTGTGCCAAATGGTTTAATTTCATTGTTTACTTTTCTAGTAAACCTACGTACAGATATAATTTCATAAGCAGAAGTCAATTTTTTAAATAATTCCTCATTACTAATGCTAGTTGGAACAAAACGTAATACACCAATTTTTTCCACCGCTCTTGCAGGAATATAGGCTTTGTATGTATTTTTCTTCAGAAAGTCCTCATTGGTTAAAAAGTTATTCGCGTTATTCGCTTGCGTGAAAGTAACAGATATTTTATTTGCATTCAGCCTTTTAATGTTTTTAACACCTTTAATTTCATTTTTGAAAAGTCCTGCCGTGGCTAGAGGATTTTTGTTTCCTAGTTTGTCTCCTTCGACGAAGACACAAAACTCTCCTTGCTGACTGTTTTCAGGGAAAACACGTATGTACCCGGGTTTATTATATTGTTTATAAAAGTCCTCACTCTTTTTTAGATGTTCCTCACCATCACCTTCGTCCTCCGCCCCCCGTGGTCTCTTGGGAGGTGGTCTCCGCTGGTACCCCGAGGAATTATCCCCGGGGGGATCAGCCATTTTGACTACACTATGTACACTATATATTTAATATTTACAGTAGAACTAAGATTATTTTGTACAAAATGTCTATTTATAAGAATTTAAAATAAAATTTTTCGTAACTTCGCGCCTTTATTCTTTTTCTTGCTTGACGTGTGTAGTGTAGTGTTGCAAGCATCGATATATTTTAGCAATCGTTGCAAGCTTAGATTTAGGATTATTCACTTTATTACGTTCAAGGTTGCAAGACAAGAACAATTTCTATTGTTTAGTCCTAATAAATCTGTTTAAAAAAATGATTTTTCACCATTGATCGCGCTACATATTGTCAATATTCTACAACTCCTGCGACATAACTGTGCACCTGGTGCTGAGAAGTCACATTCCAGCGAGGTGCACAGTTAAATCGGGCGGGTTCGGCGGGTTAAACTAGAACATTGACAATATTATTGGCTTTATAGGGCTGGGCCTGGGTAAAGCATAGATTAAAATGCAAAGAAATAAATCCATAGAATCATATACATACATAATAGCTCCCTGGGGACCTGGGGAAACCTTTATTAGCTGCCCGGGGACCTGGGGAAACCTTTAATAGGTCCCCGTGACCTGAGGAAGTCAACCTGGGTATGTGGGATTTTTACCCACCAAAACCCTTCGGACCCCTCAGTTCCTTGCCTTTGAGCCCGCCGGGATTCACATTGTAGTTTCCCAGTAACCTGGGGAAGCCTTTAGTAAGACCCCGGGACCTGAGGAGGTCAGCCAGGGTATGTTGGATTCTTACCCACCTAAACCCCCCGAACCCAACAGCTCCTTGCTTTTGAGGCAACCGCTGGGGGTCACACTGTAGTCCCCGGGATCCTTGGACCCAGGTATGTGGGATTCTTACCCACTAAAATCCCCACGGCTTTCACATCAATCCTGGGATCTCCTGTGAGATATAAGCACCATGTCCCTCCTTACATATGCTGATGCGACGGGTGTCGGACGGAATGCGCGGGTTTTAGTAGGTATTAATATCGCGTACCTGGGTTGACCCCCACAGACCCCGGGAACCTGGGGAAGCCATCAATAGGTCTCCGGGACCTGTGATGGTCAAACAGGGTATGTGGGATTCTTACCCACGCGGACCCCTCAGTGTCATGCATTCGAGTCCGATGCCGGAGGTCACACTAAAATCCCTGCTGCTGTCGCATAAGACCAGAGATTTTTTGTGGGATCAGCACCAGGTCCCCCCTCACATGTGCTGCTGTGACAGCCGCAGGCGGTTTAGTGGAAGAATCCCACATACCCTGGTTGACCAATCACAGAACCTGGGCAACTATTGAAGGTTTCTTCAGTTTTCCGGGGTACTACAATGCGTCCTCCCTGTGGCGGGCTCAAGGGCAAGGTAGTGAGGGACACCTGGTGACGATCCCGCCGTAGAGCCCAGGCCCCCTTCTCATGTGCAGATAAGAGAGCCATGAGGATTTTAGTGGGTATGAATCCCACAGACTCTGGTTGAAAAGGTCCCTAGGTCCTATTGAAGGTTTCCCCCAGACGTTTGGGGTAGCCCCTAGACGTCTATTTATTACGGTGGCGACTCCGAGTAGGACGATGGTGGAGCTGCTACTTCCGTCCCCCTGAGCACCGTAATGGTGGACTATAAAGGGGCCGTGAGTTAGACTATATTTTTTTTTCATGTCATAGGTGATTAATAATATATTGTATATGTACTTAGAGGAGATGCCACTGGAGAGAGCATGATGCGCTAACCCCCTCTGCCAAATTTTTGGTCATATGGTCAAGTCTATCTTTATTTGTGTGCGTGTATTTTTGAATGTGTTGCGAGTTTATTATAGTGTGGGAATGCGTGAAAGTGTATCTGTGTGTGTTTGCTTCGCCTCCCGCACCCCGCAAAAGTGACACGAAAAATTTGTTCGGGGAATCGAAGCGATACTAACTCCTTTGGTACTTTCTCTGAGATTGTATATTCAGAATACCACCTAAAAATACCCCTCAATATATACACTTCAGGATTACCTATCACTCACTATGAATGTTTATCACAACCTGCGCAGATAGGTAAGTTGGTCGAACTCTATTGAGAGCAAATGCTCTAATTATAGTTCGACCAACTTATCTGGACTTCTAATGTAAAATGTTGTATACACCCAGGACAAACATTTGCGTGCTTGTTCTAGTCTATCTGTTATATCGTCATCATAATCATCAACCGGAACACGTCCACTGCTAAACAGGGGGTCTAGTACGAGTTTCGATAGCTTACGAGCTCGATCAAACTATAAGTTTTCTCCATGTATTTCACACCAGCGCCCCTAGCGGTACCTAACTAACAAGAACTATTAAAATGTACGGGAAAAAACTGACAGCTTGATCGAGCTCGTATACTATCGGAACTCTACTCCCCACGTCGTCGTCGACGTCTTGGGGACCGCAGTATACGAGGAGATGAATATTTAACAGAATCGCTGCTGCCAGTCTTCTGATTTTCCCTGTCGCCTGCTACGACACCCAACGATGGGAGGTAAGTATTGCTATTGTTACTCGGACACCTAACCGGAATCTATAGTTAGGTTAGTATACCCAAAAAAAAAAAAAAATGTGCGTGCGTGGAGGCCCTCCGCGCGGAAGAAGTGAAACTTCATTCTCGCTCTGTCTCTTTCTATTCCACCTCACCGCGCAACGAAGTCAACGAAGTCAACGGAGTCAACGGAGTCAACGGAGTCAGCGGAGTCAGCGGAGTCAACGGAGTCAGCGGAGTCAGCGGAGTCAGCGGAGTCAGCGGAGTCAGCGGCGTCAGCGGAGTCAGCGGAGTCAGCCACTCACTCACCCACTCACTCACCCACTCACTCACCCACTCAACCACTCACTCACCCACTCACCCACTCACCCACTCATCCACTCACCCACTCACTCAGTGACGGCGTCACATGAGCGCTTTCATTACCTTAACAAATTTAACGCCCATCGCCTATCGTTTAACACCTATCATATAACGTCTAACGCGTTAAATGATAACATTTTTGGAAGTCGCATAAGAAGTTTCACTTCAAATATGTTGTACAGACAAGACAGACAACTAAAACATAGGTACAACATATGTTTTAGTTGTCTGGTTCATGAAGTATAAACGCTAGCTTAGGATCGGATGATGGCCGTGGGTGGAATGTCCCGAGATATTATTAATAAGCAACAAAAAGGATGAACCATTTTCATTTGTTTTTAACCGACTTCAAAAAAAGGAGGAGGTTCTCAATTCGTCTGTATATATTTTTTTTTTTTTTTTTCTATGTATGTTCGCGCATAACTCTGGCAATTATGAACCGATTTGAAAAAATCTTTCTTCCATCCATTCTTTAATCCGTTAATTGGGTCCCATAAAAAAATTATTGCTTAGTAATAAGTAGTTCCTGAAAAAACAATAATGGTGACTGCGCACTGAGACCTGCAAGAAAGCCTATATAGATGACGTTTTAGTCGCTCGGACTCGCTCGGTCGGACAAAAATGGTCATAACTCTGGCAAATATTTACCAATTTCAATGATTCTTTTTTTATTCGAAAGAAGGAACCACTGTATTGAATCTGTATGAATTTTATTACAACCGGATAAGAACTTCCTGGAGGACCATGAACGATGTGGAGGAATTTATCTGGTAAAAACCATAAAACTGATGTTCTCCATTACATTGCTCTGACAATTATGAACCGATTTCGATGATTATTTTTTTATTCGAGAGAGTAAACTACTATGATGTTTCCATGCAAATTTCATTACGATCGGATATTTTTTTCTGAAGAAACATGAATTATGTAAAACTATGTAGACGATAATGTGATCATAACCTACCTAGATAATTTTACGGTTTTCGATGGTTCAATCTTTATATATGAAAATATCACTAAAAAGTTTAAAATAAAATCTTTTTTAAAAAAAATTGAACCGACTTCAATATCACTGAAAAGTATAAAATAATTTAAATATTATTGAAGTTGGTGCCAAATATACACAGCAGGTACGCTAACACCAACTTCAATAATATTTAAATTATTTTATACTTTTCAGTGATATTGAAGTCGGTTCAATTTTTTTTAAAAACTTTTTATATTCAATGTAGTTTTTTTTTTTGGGAATGATAGACGCTGTTGGCCGCAGATGGCCATTACAGCTTCACCGGACAATAGGAGGCGAGCGCTTAAAGCGCTAGCCTTAACGGCAGAAGTAGCGACGAGCTCAAGGGCACCTCAGGGAGGCACGGCCTCGGCTTGGGCTGTCGCTTAAGAGAGGGCTGAGTTTACCACCGGTTCACAACGCGCCCCTGCGCAACTGAGAAGAACCGGCAACTAGGGGCCCCACTAGGGGCGTAATCGGCGGCGGCGCGGATTAAACTGTTCGCGTGACGGGACGCGGATTCAAAGTAGCGTTTCGACGCTTCTTTGAGGAACTTACGAAGGGGATCTAACTTGAAATCGGAATGCAGATCTACATTCCGCATGTACCACGGGGCACCGACGGCACGTCGCGTCGGAGGAAACGATTTTGGATAACCTGGAGGCTATCGATACGGGTGCGGGCGGCGTGCGCGAAAACTACACTCGCGTAAGTCATGATTGGGCGAATGCAATGGGCGAATGCAAGCTTTGTATAATGTCAACTTATTTCTAAGCGACATTTTACTCCGCTTGCAGAGAAGGGGATACAGGCGACCTAATACGAAAGTCGCTCGATTGCGGACGGACCTAATGTGCGGGCCGAAAGTCATGGCGGAGTCAAAGGTGACTCCGAGGTACTTAACCTTCCTAGTCCAGGGGATAGGGCGATTGAATAGGGATATTGGGGCCAGTCGTCTGCTGGGCCGAAGGCTCCGCGCGGAGAACATATTGGCGGGTCCCCGGGATAAGACCACCGCGGCACTCTTCTCCGGGTTCACCTCTATGCGCCACGCACGGAACCATTGACCCAGGGCGTCGACTGCGGCTTGAAGAGCACGCGTCAAATAGGACAAGTTCCTATGGGAATAATAGATAGCGGTGTCATCCGCGTAAAGGGCTAGTTGGACTCTGTTCGAACGAGGAATGTCGTTCGTGAACAGGCTGAACAAGAGGGGAGAGAGCACGGAGCCCTGAGGGACTCCGGCCTGTATAGGATGGGGCGAAGAAAACGTACCTTCGACCCGGTATCGAAAGGTACGATTCGAGAGAAAGTCTCGTATGATGAGTACGAGCCTATCGGGGACTCCTAACTGGAAAAGCTTGTATATCAAGCCGTTGTGCCAGACCTTGTCGGAGGCCTTGGCAACATCGAAGAATAGGGCGCCTGTGTAGACGGGCTTGGGCTGGTTGAGCCCGGTCAGGATGTGCACCGTGACGCGGTGTACCTGGTGGATGCAAGAGTGTCTGGTTCGAAAGCCAAACTGCTCGTCGATGAGGATATTGTTGGAAGTGACAAACTCTTTGAGTCTCGCCAGCAGCAAGCGCTCATAGAGTTTGCCGAGAGACTTGAGAAGACTGATAGGCCGGTAGCTCGCATGGCTGCTGCGAGGCTTACCCGGCTTAGGGATACCTACTACATCCGCGTCTTTCCACTCGGCAGGAGAGACGCAATGGGACATGGCTGCATTGATTATAGTCACTAAAAGACATATCAGATGGACATGGAGAACCTTAAGGACGCGATTGGAGATGCCGTCGGAGCCCGGTGCTTTCTTAGGCTTAAGGCCTTTGATTAGATCTTCTACTTCGGTCTGCGTGACCGGGGAGAGGGATTCGGTGGGACGGAGTGAGGACCTGCGCTCTACTTCCCTATCCACAAGATCGAGGTGCGTTGGATCGACGGGAGTGGAGCTGGGTGTGCACTGACTCTCTAGAGAGTCAGCGAGAACCTCAGCCTTCTCGTCGTCCTCGAACGCAGGTGGGTAGCCTGAAGGGCGGGTCAAGGGGGGCATGGTTGCTACCGTATCGGTTTTGAGGGATCTCGCGAGAACGTCGACCAAGGCGTCGAGGCACCTACCGTTGCAATGTAGTGACGAGACAAGCAGGACGTTCGCCTAACAATGGTAAGCGGCCGCCAGCTTTTAGACAGTTGCATTGTACTGCCGATCGTCACCCGAGACAGTATCTTTACTTGTAGGTACACATTGCTGCTTGGCGGTTGAATATCTGGCCTACCTGAACGGGCCCTTGCACAAAGGCCACATCTACCCTATAGTGTAAGTACCCAACTTATCTCTAAGTTGTTAGAGTCACCACCACCGTCTATGAATACTATAATACGTAAATACGTCAAACTGATGAAATTTTCATGAGAGTATTTTAGTTCCTATTTCCACCACCCAAATAGTTATTATGTATATTTGGCACCAACTTCAATAATATTTAAATTATTTTATACTTTTCAGTGATATTGAAGTCGGTTCAATTTTTTTTAAAAAAGATTTTATTATTCTAAACTTTTCGAGTATATAGTGTATTATCTATGGTTATTATATAGATAAGTCAGCCGGCGGCCGATCCATGGATACTTCACAATAAGCACTGGCAACACTCAGAGTATTCTGAGTGGCAACACTAATGGTAATAAAGTTTTTTTTTTACGCGGGGGAAACCTTCAGAATGTCCTCGGGAGCTGTGGGGCTCGACCGGGGTATGTGGGATTCTTACTCACTAAAACCCCCGCGCAGGTCTCTCCGGTGGTATCTGCACCAGGGCCCTCTCAGTGCCTTGCCTTTTAGCCCGCCGCCGGGGGCCGCATTGTAGCCCCCCGGGAACCTAACACGGTGCTTACGGGGACGGGGGTCACAACCCCGCCGCCGTCCTCCTCGGAGTCGCCGCCGTACTCAATGGATGTCTTAGGGCCCACACCCCGAAGAATGTTCTAGAATAAAGCTACACCAACACGATTACACGACTACCTACTTTCAAACAGACACCGGTCCCCGACCTCAGTCAATCATCACCCCACTGAGTTTCTTGTTGGACGGATCTTTACAGCGCGTTGTGATCCAGTGGGTAGAGTGAACCTTCTCGTAAGCGACATCCCAAGCCGAGGTCGTGCTTCCTTGAGGTAGCCTTGAGCACGTCGCTCCCCTGCCTATAAGCGCATGCCACCTCTTTTCCGGTAGCTTTCATTATAACTTCATTCCCTAAAAAAGGACACAACTAAAGAGTGCTCATTACCGACTTCTATAATCTCTTTACTATTTCTTAAGCCGCACTCTGTCTGAGTACCTTCCACAGAGTACTTTGTATATAAAGTACCTTCATGAACAGTGCTTTGATGGGACGCAAAGAGTCGGTCCCGGTTTTTGTAATCTAGTCAGCGGTCAACCAAGTCAGAGGGCTTACCAATTTAATTCCACCCAACACGCTGGACGCTTGAACCGTTTGGTCGTTGGAGGCGTCACTGTTCTGCAGACTGGTTCTGCAGAAACGCGAACTGCGAAGCGGGCGTTAGGGGCGCGATGGTCATCTTCTGCGAGACAGTCATATCCCAAAAGGCTGTCGAACTGGATCGGGAACACGCTAAATCTGCACGGCGGCGAAGGCGTCTCGGTAGCGCTTTACGTCGACAGCGTTAGGCACTACCCCAAAACGTCTTGCTCCTCAGCCCTACGCCCGAGGCTCTAAGGGCAATTAGCGCTTGGGCTTGGTCTAGGGTCGTGACCAAACAACGCAGCCAAAGCCGCGGCTACAATCGTATGTTTTTACCGGCGAAACCTTCAAAAGGTCCCGGGATTTGTGGGGGTCAACATTAAAACCTCCACGACTATCGCATCGGCAAATGAGTGGGGACATCCGGGCTCTCCGGTGGGATCTGCACCAGGAGCCCCTCAGTGCCTTGCCTTTGAGCCCGCCGCCGGGGGCACATAGTAGCCCCCCGGGAACCATTCACGGTGCTCACGGAAAACGGGGATCGCAACCCTGCTACCATCCTACCCGAGGGGAGCCGCTCCCGCACTCAATGGAACAATCGTATGTTCCTAGTACAACGGGCTTCAAAATGGACATTGAGGAAATAGCAGTGCCTTTCAAGTAAGTTCTTTTCTTTCTTTCTTTTCATAGATAAGAGTATATTACTTAAAAATAGATAGGTAACTCCTGGTAACTCCCACGTCAAAACGTGCCCCCCGACACCAGCGCCTCCAGCGGTGTGATTTGAAACTCTAAATAGCCTCGGACATTTTTAATAAAAAAAAAGAAAAACTTTCTAGCATCCGATATAAAAGCACGCTGAAGTCAATAGTATATGCATAAGTATTATAGGCATAAAATAAGAAAAACAAAAAAGATTTCATACGGGCTGGGATTCGAACCCGCGCCCCCAATAATTCGTATTAATTTGATCCCAACCTATCTACCGATACTGCTATAAGTGATAAATTAACAGTTGCTGACTGATCTAATGTTTTAAGTTTCATTTCTAAACCAAGCCGAAGAGAGAAAAGTTGCAAATCACGCCGCATGAGGGTGCTACTGGTAGCTTTTTCCATTTCTTCTTTGTACCATACCATGCTAATCACAGGCCGCTGCGATCTGGCCGCCCCAGTGCGCTATTACCCTAGATAACGGGCTATTTTAGGTTTGTTCACTTCTTCCTTCTAAACTAAACTCACTTCTAAGTCAACAAAAGAAAATTCATTTGGTTGGTGATGCGGTACTTACTAGCATTTAGAGAATTTCTTCTAATACTGCCGAATATTATAAATTACACGGAATAATAGGTAAATGTAGATAAATTATGATGCTGACCAAGTGTTTAGCTGTCAAGTTTTCTATAATAGGTAAGTACATAAAAGCCAAATGTTAGCAAAAGTTATCAATAGACAGACTGAAAGCCACGATCTTATTACCCGACTACCGTAAATTAAGGTATATAAACATTACAATTTTTACAGGTTGACCTTGCTTCTGGGAGCAATGCATGACAGATTCCCGAGGGGTAAGACACCCCCGGCAACGGATTGAAACGCAGGGAGGGGGTGAACCCATCCATGTTCCCCTCTCAGGTGCCTATACGACAACCGCGGGTTTTTTTTAGTGGGTATGAATCCCACATATCCCGGTCGACCCTTACAGACCCCGGGGGCCTAAAGGTTTACACGGCGGAAACAAATCAATAAGTCTCTGCATAGTTTGGGATCACGTACCTACCTTGTGTGGATTGTCGCAGGCAATAAAAAAAAATAAAAATAAAAAATATACAAAATATCTCATTTATCCCAGGATATTATTATTTGCTGGATGGATCGCCAATTAATAAAAACTAGATTACCAACGCAGCTTCGCCCGCACTTTCAAATTTTCAGTCAAATTATTTTTTCCCTTCCGTTTCTTTTTAACTCTCTGTCGTCTCTCATTCTCGTTACTCTCTCTCTACCTCAATCTCTCTTGTCTCCATATTGTGGTTAGACACCCCGGCTGCTACCTGATAGGTCGTGGCATCGATTCCCGCCAAGTGTCTGGGTGTTATTTATCTATAAGTATAAGCAAGTATGAAAAAAAAAAGTAAGTATTATTATCAGTTACCTGGTTCCCATAATACTGACCCTGCCTAATTTGGGGTCAGATGACCGTGTGTGGAATTGTCCCAGTGTTTTTTTATTATTATTAAACCAAAAGAATTACTGCCACCGGATTTTTAGTTTTTGAGAAATAATGTGGACAAAGCTACATTCACACACTTCTGAAATTTGGTACATTTTGTTTTGTTTAGTAAATATTATGCAGTTTTAATAGCATTAGATCATCATCACCAGCAGCCGACACACTCCACTGCTCCTGCTGTCCACTGCTGAACAAAAGCCTCTCCGTTAGAAGGGAGGGGTTGCCATAATCCCCACGCTTGGCATGCGGCCATCGATATACTACCTAAACTTACTATATATCGATGCATGCGGCAGTAACGTGGTGGTACCTAATCCAATAGAAAGACGCTGCTGCCGTCTTCTTGTTTTCCCTTAGTCGCCTCTTACGAACACCCAACAGGAGGAGATGGGAGGGTGCTATTGTTACTCGGACACCCCATATAGAACATACGTGATCAAAATTATGTACCTACATTCCCTGTATTTTTTTAAGACGGTTACAAACTGGCATCCTCTTTTTACTTGCCGTCCGATGCACGCTTAGTTCAAATGGCATTAAATGGTATGTAATGACCTTGCCTAATGTTGTTTAACCTGATCGATTGTCAAACTCTGATACAGTTTTGGCTGTCAAGAATGGATAAAGAATGCCCTCTAGAAATAATTTTCAAAATACTTATTACATATTTGTTTACAGAATTGAACCTGTTACAGTTTTATTGTATGCAATATCTTAGTAACTAAGTACTTAGGTAGTTCATAACCGTAAAATTTCAAAAATAAAATTCAAAAATTATTTTAGCTGACAAATAATAATAATAACCCGCGGGGCAGTTAGTGGCGAGCTGTTGGTGCGTAACGACACCACGGACCCGAGTGCTCCAGAGAGTCGGTCAGGGCCCCTACCTCGGCGTGTCTTCGTCGGCCGAGTGGAAACCGAAGGAGGCCCGCAGGACTCTCAGCTCTGGCTTGCCTTAATTAGCCGTCCAGAGAGGAGCTGTTAGAGCTATATGCTCCAGCAGGCTTAGCACGATTTGCCAAGACTTCGTAATCTTGACAGTTCGGTGTGGAGTATGACGTAGTTATCGACGTAGAAACGTCATTTTCGGTATTAGCTAGGTCGATAACTACGTCATACTCCACGCCGAACTGTCAAGATTACGAAGTCTTGGAAAATCGTGCTAAGCCTGCAGGGGTGGTAGTGTTAAAGGGCATAACGCCGCGAGTAACTTCGGAGAAAGCGCAGCACACCTCTCGACACCCCCGAGCCACTGACACCGGTTTTGCTCCCTGTCGTTCGCTGATGATCATTTAGGGAGCCCATGTAGTGGGTGGCAAGTCACCACGTTTTGAAATAGCCCAGTCGCCAGTCCACCAAATGCTCAACCCCAGACACCTAGAATTCTTTTCACATACTTGCAATAGTCCCTACCACCTACTGAAGTCAGCTGCTGTAATTTCATCATTGTGGCAGTTGATCCCGGGAGGTGTTTTACATACCATTTACTTCTAAAACGGGTTCTTGCTCTCATACCATTTACTTCTTCTAAAATGGGCCTTTACTTGTTGGATCCGTCCCCACGCAAGCCTCTAAAGGACCGGGATAAGCCCGTGAGCAAAGAACACATCAATATAATAATAATAATGGGGCACTCATTGCCTGTTGTTATTGATGATTGGTAAACGATCAGTTGGTTAAGTAACGTCAGGCAAGGTCAGTCCATAGATGGGTGACCGCATTTAACTGAGCGTCTCCGTGCTTGCCTGTAAAAACTCGGTCCTGGTTGTTGTGATCTAGACAGAGGGACAGGTATATTAGTAAAATACAGGTAATATGGGCAGGTTGAACAAACAACACTAACTGCCGCACTCACAAACGCCAATTAACTTTAATTCCAATTAAGTCACTTTTTAGAATTTATTTATTTCGACTGTTGGAGCCAATGGTTGGAGCCGTTTAGGATTATTTTCGATTATTAAACATGTGATAATTGATATCTCTACTCACTATCTGCGTAATAAGTATTAATGTATTAGTGTCGAATTAAAACGTGTTTAATGATCATTAACTTAATCTTGATCCCACCAAGGGATCAGGACTTGATAATATTCCGTCTAGTTTTCTTAAGGCCACTGCCCACACAATTCACAATCCTTTATGTTACATATTCAATCTCTGTATAAAAGAAGGGGTTTTCCCTGCAGTTTGGAAATCAGCTCGTATTGTACCGGTTTTTAAAAACGGAGACAGGTCTAACGTAGAAAATTATCGCCCAATATCTATTTTGTCCACTCTGTCTAAGGTTTTCGAAAGGCTAGTGCACAATATTATATACCCATCCATACATAATAATATAATACCAGAACAACACGGTTTTATAAAAAAACGATCCACAGTTACTAATTTAATGATATACACTACAAGTCTCTTTGAAAGTTTAGATCAAAACAAACAAATCGATAGCGTCTACACTGACTTTCAGAAGGCCTTCGACAGAGTGGATCACAAAATACTATTAGATAAATTGGCATTTAACGGTATCCGAGGTAACCTTTGGCGTTGGTTTAAATCCTATATCACCAAGCGTACACAAAAAGTTGTTATGAATGGTTATGAATCTGACTTTGTTCCCGTTACCTCAGGAGTACCTCAAGGGTCTATTTTGTGCCCATTATTATTCATTATTTTCATAAATGACATATACAAATGTTTTCAACACTGTAAATTTTTACTTTACGCAGACGACTTAAAAATTTTTCGCTCTATTGACAATAATAACGACCACGACAAATTTCAGTGTGATCTTGACCGCTTTACTTCTTACTGCAGCCAAAATAAACTAGAATTAAGTTTAAGTAAGTGCAAAACTATTACATTCACAAAAAAGAGAAACATCAGTAAATACTCCTATCGGTAATGCGGTGTTGATTTGGAGCTTGTTGAAAGCATTAAGGATCTAGGGGTTACACTGGACAATAAGTTACATCTAGACATACATATAGATAACATAATAACCAAAGCCTTTAGGATGTATGGGTTTGTAATGCGTTCTGGTGGACAATTCCTAAACCCCTCTACTTATCATTATCTTTACAAAGCTCTTATTCGTTCGCAGTTAGAATATGCTGTGCCCATATGGAACCCTTATTATGAGAAATATATCGATGCCCTTGAATTGGTACAGAAGAAGTTAATACGCTGTGTCCATTATAAATACTTTCGTAATCGCCCAACTTACGATGAACTACTTGATAAGTATAAATTAATTAAATTAAAACTTAGGCGTTCGCAATTGGAAGCAATGATACTGTATAATTTATGCCACAATAGATTTGATTGTACTCATCTAGTTAACAAGCTGTGTTATAGAATTCCTACTAAAACACACTGTCGTAATGCCTGTCGTATTTTTCATACCGCTGGATGTCGTACTAATGCTGGTAAACGTTCTCCATTGTACCGACTAGTTAATACCTTTAACTCAATGTTTAACTCTATAGACATAGCGGCTACGCGGCCCAGTACTTTCAAAAATGCCTTACTGAAATTACTTAAATAATGATGTGTCGACACACTTGCTGCGTCCCACACCCCGGCAACTTGCAGGGCGGCTGGAGGGGCTGCGGCGACCGCTAGTGATGCAAAGCGACGCAAGTATGCAGCTCTAGGTTCGAGCTATATATTTGCGCCCTTTGCGGTGGAGACCATGGGGCCTTGGTCTCATGAGACGCACGCTTTGGTAAAAGAAATTTCATCCAAACTTATCGAAGTCTCAGGAGACCGCCGGGCTGGTAGCTTTTTCTGCCAACGTATAAGCTTGGCCATACAAAGGGGTAATGCCGCCAGTCTTTTAGGTACCCTTCCCTCCCAGTGCGGCGACAACTTCGAGGAAGTTTTTTACCTAGTTTAAGTGTACATACCTACACACATCAAAAGTGTCTAGGGATCAAGCATTTTTAAGCGGATTTCTTGAGATTGAGATGTGGCTTTGTAATAAATTTATGATTTTATAAATTTATATGGATCCTTTTTGGTGCATTTCATAATTTGAATCAGGAACTGTGAATCAAATTCGAGTAAAAGATGAAAATCAGCTGTCAATATTTTCCCTATAAAAACATACAACGCATTGAAGACATTATTAGTGCTACTGTTTCCCTACTACTGATTAAAACCAACGTTTTTTTTTTTTTTTTTTTTTTTTATTCAACATAAGCTAGTGCTTGACTGCAGACCCACCTGATGGAAAGTGGCGACGCAATCGAAGATGGTAAGGCGCACTAGCTTATTAAAAGCCTATTCACTCTAGCCTTGAAGACACCCACATTATAATCGGCCGGGAAAACCGACGCAGGCAAACTGTTCCAATCCTTAGCTGTCCTCAATATAAACGAAGAGGCAAATCGTTTAGACCGGACTGAAGGCACTTTCACCACATAAGGGTGTGTATGCGCAGTGCGTCTCGACGTCCGATGATAGAAGGGGGATGGTGGAATCAAGTCATGCAGTTCCTGTGCACACTCTCCAAAATGCATCTTGTAGAATACCGAGAGGCTGGCTACTTTGCGCCTGTGCTCTAGGCTTTGTAGATTGGCTTCTACTAACCCAGTATCACCAATCAGCCTCTTAGCACGCCTCTCCACAGAGTCCAAAGCAGCTAGATGGCATTTTGCAGCACCGGCCCATATATGACTACCGTACTCCACACACGACCGGACTTGCGCTTTATACAACATCAGAAGCTGTCCCGGTGTGAAGTACCGCCGGACCTTAGCTAGGACACCCAGCTTTCTTGCAGCTACTTTAGCTTTGGACTCAATGAACCGCCCAAAATTTAGGTTTGAGGAGACTTCAACTCCCAACAACTGAAGGCGGTCGGTGTATTCCAAGGATGCATTCTGAAAAGTAGGAGCCAAGTTAAACGGACTCCTTTTGGCGGTGAACAGACACGCTTGTGTTTTGGTGGCATTAAATCTCACAAGATTGGCATCGCCCCATTCGGAAACTGCCTTAAGTGTGAGATTCGCACGCTCTACCATGGCCTCTCTTTCGGACTGGATAATATCCTTACCGGCCCGAGTACCCGGCAGATATCTTTCCACAACAGTGCTGTCATCTGCATACCCATAGATACCGGGTATCATCAACAGATCATTAATGTGCAGCAGGAAGAGGGTTGCGGAAAGAACGGATCCCTGAGGAACTCCGGCATTAGTTATCATCGGCTCCGATGAGCAGCCGTCAATAACAACTCGGAGAGACCGTTCACTCAGGAAGTCCTTTATCCAGCCGATCAGACCTGGGGATAAGCCGTACGCTGAAAGCTTGCTTATCAGGCCAGCGTGCCAGACTCTATCGAAGGCCTTCGAGACATCCAGGGATACAGCAAGCGCTTCCCCATTTTTCTCGAGGGCCTCGCCCCATACATGCGTGGCATATACTAGAAGGTCCCCTGTCGATCGATTTTGGCGAAACCCGTACTGTCGGTCGCTGAGGAGATCATTTTGCTCTAGGTATGCCATGAGGCGCGAGTTCAATATACGCTCCATAGTCTTGCAGAGTATGGAGGTTATTGAAATCGGCCGATAGTTAGTTGGATCAGCACGACTGCCTTTTTTGGGCACGGGCTGCACGTTGGCAAGCTTCCAGGATTTGGGCACTATTCCAGTCCTAAATGAGAGGCGGTACAATCGCGTCAACACAGGAGACAACTCGGGTGCACATACCTTGAGTACTATCGCTGGTATACCATCTGGTCCACTAGCTTTGTTCACGTTATTATGGAGCGGCGACGTCATTTAAGCAGGGAAGAAATGCTCAGAGCCGTGGGAATGATAGAAGCTGGTTCCCGGCAACGTACTGTGGCTTTAGCTCTGAATACAAGTCAGAGTGTTATCAGTCGACTTTGGACACGTTACCGAAGCACTGGTACCGTGGCTGAGCGCCATGGAGGACGGTATCGCTGCACCACACGGAGACAAGACCGATATATTCAAATCTTAACTCGAAGAGCTCCAACAATAACTGCCATGATGTTAGCCGTGAGGCTTCATCACTCTTCAGGGAACTTAATTAGCGACCAAACAGTCAGAAACCGCTTGCATGAAGTGAACCTTCATTCCCGAAGACCGCTACGGGTACCACCTATAGCAATGCACAATCGTAGGATTCGATATCAATGGGCTCTTGAACACAGAAATTGGGCAGAAGAACAATGGCGTTTCGTGTGCTTTTCTGATGAGTCTCGTTTTGGTATGAGACCGGATACAAGACGTATACGACACTGGAGAACCCCTGGACGCCAACAGCGATTAAAATCCTGCCAGGAAGTCCATCCTTATAGTGGTGGAACCATCATGGTATGGGCGGGTATTTGGATCGGCGGAAGAACTGAGTTGATTTGGATCAGAGGCAACCTCAACGCTCAAATTTATGCTGAGACGATTGTATCAGACGTCATCGTTCCTCTACAAGTGCAAATCGGTCCCTTATTTCAGTTAATGCATGATAATGCACGACCGCACACCGCAAGAGTTGTAAGACAGACTCTCGCCGCAGCTAACATCAATGTCCTGCCCTGGCCTGCTCAGTCGCCAGACTTGAACCCGATTGAGCATGCATGGGATATGCTACAGAGAAGAGCTCTGCCGAATATGGAGGGTATCCAGTCGCAAGAAGACCTTTTTTTGTTGTTGCAACGAACATGGGCGGCCATTCCACAGCGTGATTTGGATGAACTCATTTTGAGTATGCCAAACCGATGTTCTTGTGTTGTTAGTGTTCGCGGTAGAAACACGGATTATTAATTGTTTAAGTTACCCAATAAAATTTTAAAGAAAACTGTTATTTCAGTCTTTTTTTCGATCTTTTGTGTTAGTGGTTCAAATGTCAAAAATCCCTTTATTAGGAAAATGGCAAATTTCTTTATTAATGCAAAGGTGACTTGGTTTATCGTTACTGTGACAAACGAAAACACTTTATTTGATGAATCCTTAAAGAAAATTTTAATTAATATCAATCAGGAGAAAAGTTATTGCAAAAATATATGTTGATCCCTAGACACTTTTGATGTGTGTATTTGTAAATAAACTGTAAATATTTTGTTTCAATATAAATATATACTATTCTTAAATAATAATTATACTAATAATGCCTATCGTGATGTACTTTCATAAAATCTCGCTAAGAACTACGTACCTAATGTATTTAATAATGTTAATTTAAAGATTTGTATCCCATTTCCCATTCTAAGCTAACATAATACTATGTAATTTAATAAGGGGTAAACGGTGTTGGTTGTACATTTAATTAATACGTTTATATTTATGTTATGTTTAATGTCATTGTATTACTGTTTGTTTATCCAAATAAATAAAATAAAATTAACATTAATTGACGTTTGTAGGTTCGGCAGTAAATACTAACCATAATTATAAAAAACAAACAATAATAAAATCGGCAATAATAAATCTGTGAGGTCTAGATAAAATGTTAGGGAAAAACTTTGTAAAAACATCTGACTATAAAACTATTTTTGTAATGTAACTTAGGTACTTATTTGCTTAAATATCAGCTTCCGCTACGTCATGGTTAAAACAAGCCGTAGGTTGGGTACTAACTTACTATGCCGAAAATGTAAAATAAAATATTTTTGAAAAATATTGAACCGACTTCAATAACACTGAAAAGTATAAAATAATTTAAATATTATAGAAGTTGGTGTTAGCGTACCTGCTGTGTATATTCTGCACCAACTTCAATAATATTTAAATTATTTTATACTTTTTAGTGATATTTTTCAATCAAAGATTGAACCATCGAAGACGGTAAAATGATCTAGGTAGATTATGTCACATTATTGTCTACATAGTTTTACATAATTCATGTTTCTTCAGAAACGATTTATCCGGTCGTAATGAAATTTGCATGGAATCATTATAATAGTTTACTCTCTCAAATAAAAAAAGAATCATCGAAATCGGTTCATATTTGTCAGAGTAATGTAATGGAGAACGTCAGTTTTATGGTTTTTACCACATAAAATCATTCACATCGTTCATGGTCCTCCAGGAAGTTTTTATCCAGTTGTGATAAAATTCATACAGATTCATTACAGTGGTTCCTTCTTTCGAATAAAAAAAAAAATCATCTAAATCGGTATATATTTGCCAGAGTTATGACCATTTTTGTCCTAAAAAACCGAAATAAAACCATCTTATAGGCCTTCCTGCAGGTTTCCTGCGCAGTCGTCATTCTTGTTTTTTTCAGGAACTATTTATTCGTAAGCGATATTTTTTTTATGGGACCCAATCAACGGATTGAAGAATGGATAAAAGAAAGATTTTTCAAATCGGTTCACAATTCCCAGAGTTATGCGCGAACATACATAAATATATATATATACAGACGAATTGAGAACCTCCTCCTTTTTGAAGTCGGTTAATAAACAAAAAAAGATAATGAAAATAATAACACAATCAAATGGCCTTTGAAAGTCTCCCGCAATGTAAAGCATCATAACCGAAAATTTTACTATTTTTTGTATGCAAACTATTTTGATTTCGTAAACCAATCACCGGGGATGAAAATGTTGAATCAATCCAACGCTACAAGCGCTGAGCGCTGTAGTACCGTTATTCAAGGAGCGCGCCACCTGTCCGTTCTAAATGTAGATAAAACAGAGCCGATGCGTCGATAAAGCAGGCGGTCCCCCCGCGGCGTACCGACCCCCTCCGAGGGCGAACGAATCCAGTGCGATCGAGCGTTTGCGTCGCGCGTACTTGCCACAAATATACATACAATGCGCCACGAGACGCGGCTATCACGAACCGAACAACATTAGAACATTTATTCAGTGAAATTATGTAATATATAACGTAAATTAACATTACAAATAGACATAGCGTTGTGTAATCGTGTGAAGCGTTGTTTACCGGCCGGCGAACGCACGCGACATCGCGCCCAAAAAAAAAACTCCGATGTCAGTGAACGTGAAGATTCTTGTGTCAGTGTAGTGTATAGAATAGCATAAATGGATAAACGACGTGCTATGATCGTATGAGGAAGAAAAACACAAGGAACATTGTAAGTGAAGAGCGTGAGGGCTCAGTGTTATTATCATTGTGTATGGGCAGAAATGCAGGGTAGCTCGCCCCAGTACCAGGAGGTTTTATACCAGTGGGGCGGCCGCCGCTGAACGAAAACGGAGGTACGGAGGTCCATCCCTCGTGTACTCGATGTTTTTTTTTCACCCGAGCAGGTCCCATGTAACCCCTTTTTTGTGCGACGCGTTTTTTTGGAGGGAATGTTTACGAATCGATATTCTTGTAGGTTATGAGCGCCTAGTAGTTGAGTGAGAGTTTCAAATAACAGTTTGGTAAATAATAAACAGAATAAAAAAGGCTATAGTTGTAGTTTTTTTTACAAGTGTATATCGAGTATTTACTGTTCTTCGTTTCATTTAAAGATATTAAAATAATACCAATGTCTTAAAATTATTTCCTAGTTGTTTATTTAAGTTGTAAACGCTAGAATGAGCTTTATACTCAATCCTTAGATCATATATAGTCTAAGACTCAATCACATATTTATTTACATAAACTAACAAACTGAAAAAATAAATTACCACATATAAAATATATTTTCACTTAGGAACACCTTCAAAATGTGATTCCAAACGCGAGCAAGTATAGCAAATACACAACAAATCAATAATTCGCTTGGCAAGTTAAAAAAAACTGGAACGCCGCCGGAGCTGTGTTTAGGTAACCTCAAAACTTGTTTTGCTAAGTACCTACCTAGTGGCTGTTGGCAGTCAGAAATGATGAAACAATTCAGTGTAACTACTTGTGCCGTATGATCTCCCAGTTCACAATTAACCAATTCCTTGGATAACTGGTGAAGACTAGTATGTTTGCCAGATTTTGAAGATTGTTCTTCTTTCTGATTCTATCAGCTCGATTGGAGTATTATATTGTTGCTTATCCTGGGGTCCATAGATCTAATATCAAGTATACTAACTTATTTATAAAATTTTAAACTAGAAAAGGCTTAATTAGTCACTGATAAGATCAGATATTTAAATATGTTTAACACGTTTGCTCATGTCCAGACATTGAAAAACGATCAATAATCCAACAAAATATTATTTTAATCCTAATAAGCATTCATCAGACTATTCATCAAGCCCCTGTTATGGTTGAGTAAGAATGTCCTCATAATTTATATTGTTTAGTACTTTAATCCAACAAATAAGGCAGAATACGTATTAATAATATGGCTCAGTCTATTAATAAGATTATCGTAATAGGTACTAAAAATATTGTTACTACTTACTCGCCTTCAAACAAATTTACGTGATTAAAAACTCATTGTATATGAGTATAATGCACTTGGTATAATAATAAAGAATTTGGGACAATCTACACGCGGCCATCTGATTCCAAACTAATCATAGTCTCCGTCGTGACCGTGGCAAATAAAACAACTGATAGGTACTCATATGCACTCTAATACTTTATAAACATGCACTGAAATCGTCGATTGCGTTCATTCGTGAGGATATTGAAATTAAATGTCCTGGTGAACTACCACCAGGACTATATTTAGAATTATATTTATCACTCCAGTGGTGCAACCACTAGGTAGCACCACCAGTGATGAATATGATTAACTCGCGAACTAAACCAAACACTGCATGATCCTAAAATACGGTAAGCTATTTCTCCTTAAATTGCACCAACAACAATATTTTTTCGTATTATTTATGAAAACATTGATATCCTAAATATATGAAATAATAAATGAAAGAGAATAACATCGAAACTGTAGCAAACGGACATCGAGCTGCAATTTAAAAAAAATAAACGTCTTAAGCTAAAGTCTAAAGCTTAAGCAATTTGATTGACTTGACTTGTTCTTATTGTTTGTGGGCTTCTCATCATTATGGGATATTATGTGCGAGGTCCTTGTGAAAGATACCTTTTAGGTGGTGCTACAGGTGTATCAGATATTTCATCCCGATTTAACCCGCTTTCAAACAATAAAAAAAGCAGTTCAAAGCCGTCCATTAATTTGGCAGCTATACGCTACCGTTGTTGGACTTACAGCCAGACATAGGCATCCCCTATTTTAACATCGAGAGTTAAAAAAACAAACTGTAATGTAGACCAAACCAAACTGCGATGTAGTGATACATTTATTCTTAAAAGTTCTAAATCCATCCGTATAATAACAGTTAGGATTTTGAGTCTACGACATCGCTTCATGAAACCGGTTTACCCGGAGGAATTCTATTATACTTTTGTCATAATGTTACTAAAAACACTGCAACTGAGCATGAGAAACGGTCAACTTAGTAATCTTCAGATAAAACATGAATCTTGCTTATACTATTTTATATGTGTAATTGTGTAACATGCATGCACGCACTAATTATACTCCTTGATACATATCAAGTAGTAAAATTTAAACAGAGACTAATTAGAACTTGAATCTGAAACCGTTCGGAGCTTTAATGCTCTACAATAGTTAAAGTGGTTCAATGGATTTTGGAGCTATAGGTGTAATGTCTCTTAAATTGGAGAGAGAGACGAAACGAGCGCAGCTCAGTGCGATTCATCCGTAAACACCACTCTTGCACGAGAGTTTCATAGGCATTGATCTGACATCTTTCTCTAGAGACACACGCCAACTTACCTAAAAACTTGACTTTAGAATAGGATTACAGCTTCATATCTAGTGTCAGGACTGAGCAAGGGTAGAGGATACAGGAGGTAGGATAGGCTAAATCTCACCGCATGCCCTCACTGAAAGAGACTAATTGGCGATAGAGTTTAATGGATAGCTGCTAGAATTTTGTGCCAAGAGCCACTCCAAATAGAGAGACATCCTTTAAAACAAACTATTATACTACATAATAATCATTTCATAATTATAGGGTATACTACTTTAAATCGTAACAATAACCTTTATTATTTTAAGTAAATGATAGCAATAATCATCATTACGTCAAAAGATACCTATCTTTAAAAATAAATTAATTTTTGGTAATATGCAACGCGACTTTGCAAAGTGAACGGAATACAAACAACTTCCATACAGCACAGAATACAGTAACAGATTTGAAATAACTATGAAGAAGTTCTGACAATTTTACACCAGCTGAATTACAGTGTCAGTAACATTGGATTCTATGCAACGAACTCAAATTGAACACATACCTTTATTATCCTTTAAAATGTTTAGAACCACAAATTCAGTGTCATTTCGTAGCCGTATTGAAGGGTGTTAACATACCTAATGATATTAACCGTATAGTCTTAATTCTAAGACTACACTAGGCTTCGGATTATAGTAATTACTTTTAAAGGTCCTTCGCCTTTTCAGGAAAACACTTTAATTACTTATCATATCGATAACGCACCTGTAGCCGAGTACCGATTGGTTCAGTCCTTACGTGTATTTTTCCTCTTTAACGTCCATATTTAATCTCGTTGGTTTAAGGGACTTCAAACTTCAATGTTAAAGCAATTTCAGTATTATGATCTGGCTAAACTAGGGCTTCACAAGATTTGTCTTCAAGCTTGACTGACATTTATGATTAGATGCAAAATTGTACGAAACCCTACCAGAATCTTATACGACACATAGAACTAGTATATTTTCTAAATATAAGTAAAATTGATCCTGCACCTGCTGGGATCAACTCGCTATTTATCTCGTCATTTTCAATAATTGATCATCCGAGAGGTGCCAGAGGCCTCTGTGTTTAACCATTGAGATATATTATACTAACTAAATGTAACGTTTAACCCGCCGACACGCAAGCCTCTTAAATGACCGTATATATATAGGTGGTGCATGGTTCGGCGATAAAAATAAAATAGTATAAATATTGCCAGATAAAAGTCGTCTGGAAAGAGAAAGGATCTATAATATGTCCGTTGGATATGTTAAGATTTAGAATTAGTCCTGTATAATGCACAGGACTAATTCTCTTTTCTCGTCGTGGTCTGGAATAGATTATACAATCGGAACGAGAGATGAAAGAAATGGTTGCACCAGTGACCGCGCTAACAATTGTGCAATATCTTCTGCGTAATAAGTAGCCGTGGCCATATCAGTCAAGAGGATATTGCTCCTAAACTAATCAACAGTTGTCCTGTAATTGCCATACAATTAACTTGAGGTGATTCCAGTAACACTAGAACCATACGAAATGTCTTTTTTGAAATTAGTGACTTCAAAGTTCGTATCTTGACTACAGTGAGCTATTCTAGTGCTCAGAGCATGACTTTTGATTAGAGTGCTGGCTAAGGCTAAGGCATCTATCACTCCATCACTACTTCCCATAAGTTAAAATCGTGGTCAAGCACTGCCTTATAAGGAAAAAAAAATGTTACTTTTGATAAATTATAGATAATTATTATCTCTTTCAATGTATTTTTATTTAACATCAGAGAAGCCTTTAACTTAAGTATAATATGCTATTTGGTATCGTTGTAAACCCACGCGTTTGACGTACTCAGTGGTCGTACTGCTTGGTGGACAAAAATTACAAGGTCAAAATAAGGCCGTCCATCGCCCATATACCTTCCACGATGACAATACAGCCCAAAGTAATGGTATACCTTGAAATTTGCACTACCCAAAAGAAAAATACCTACGTATTGAGAACCTGCTTTATTTGAAATTCGGTTACTTGAAGCCAAGATAATATTTAGAAGTCCTGTAATAATTTCTGATATTTATACGGATTTCACATAATAAGATAAAGGCTTTAAGAGCTGACCATGGAATGGATGGTTTGAAACGGTGAAAAACTGACAAACTAAATATTAAAAAAAGCGTGTTAACAACGCACAATGATTATTTTTTAGTCAACTAAAGCAAGATAGCCTGATTGTAAGTGAAATGTCTGCATATAGACAGCTGCACTGCATTGTCCGTTACCAAAGACTAGTTAAGCTCGAGAGTCCGATATTTTTACCAGCTAATGTACCCGATATAAAGACGGGATAGTAGCAATATTTACACATTGCTGCTCTACAGAGAAATATCAGACTACTGGTGGTGGTACTTATCTATACGTTCGTTTGCACAAGGTAACCCAACACCTATAAACTAGTTTTAATGTTTATGGATTGAGCGGAAAAAACGCGGAGGCTTGTGAATGACTAAATAATATAAGTTTCACTAGTTACACCCTGTAGTTCCCTGGAAAATCAGCCCTAGAAGATGTTGAGTGACAAATCTTTCGATCATAAGATTCACGTTGTCGCGATGAATAAGAAGTTTCAATTTAACTTCAAAACAAATCCCAATGAGCTGATATTCCTTTTAAAAAGTGCCTTTCACACCGGATTATGGTTAAGTTCTCAGCTTGCTGCGTGGTGTACAAAACCTGATAATGTGGTGGTACTTACAAAGACGTTGTTTTTCACAGTGACCCTACTATGTACTTAGTAGACCTTTATGTAGCCGAGAATTCTGGTAAGGAAATCTACGAGCCTCTAGTAAATAAAGGTGGCCCTGTGCAAGTCGTTGTGTTTATCCCACGCTGTAATTCACCTTGACACAGCCGCTGTGAAACTATTACCTAGTTATCGGTACTTTGATAATTGTAATTAAATTTAACTAGTGGGTCCAATTTGAAGATCTCTTGTTTTGTTATATTTTGACATAAATGTTAATTTCTCGATAGAAAGTGACAGAGCTATAAGTTACGTATATTGACATCTCTAGCTCGTGTCAAGTTAGATGTTAATAATACTCCTACTATAGGCTATACCAGGGGATCATGATCCCAACAAATGTTTAACAGTATGATGAAATATACAGGTGGATGAAAGCGTATGAGTACCGGCAACAAGACACGATTTACTAGGTAGTGTAGTCCCTTGTGTAAGGGACCGAGATATTATGCCGCGATGCAGCAGCGTGCGAACATTGCTATGTTCCGGTGTGAAGAGCACTTTAATATGTGAAATTACCGAACATAAGAGAATTAATAACTAAAGTCTAGAGGGACGAACGTCAGGGTAATTTGTTATCGGCGGGCGTGTTACTCACCATCAGGTGAACTTTTTGCATGTCTCGTCACCGAGTTAAATAAGAAAAAAAAATCAAAAGGATGATAGTCCCTCAAACAACAGCACAATGACTTCTATAGATCAGTGAGAGTAAGCCACATGGTAGGTTATTGGCTGCGATGTTCTGTAAGGTTCAGGTACGTGCTTCTCTAATCTAATTGTGAGCAGACGATTCCCCTGTATCCCATACCCCAGATATAAAGTAAAACAAGGAGATGTGTCAACACTTCACATTTTACAATCATCAGAACGCAAGTCCAATAAAAAGCATACTTACTTAAAAACCATTTGGGGCAGATTGCACAAAGTATAAAAATTGATAAAATTATGATGATTGAAAAATAAAATATTTTTAACTTAGACAGCTTTTCTTAGCGGAGACTCGCGCTTCAGACTATGCTGCGCAGAGGGAAGAAAGGAGTGCAACAAAATTAATTAATGATTTTTGAGTTTCATTGCGTTTATAATTATTTATTACAGAATATTTTTTTAAACCGATTTTATGACGAAAGTAGACATAAAATTATATTATAGATGTATGATTTTATGTCGAAAACAGACTTAATTGAACATTGAAATTTTAGCCAATTTACATTTGAATTGCAAACACACATACGCTAAAATTACTGTAATTTTTAAGTACCTAACTAAGCACTATTATTTTAAATACATTAACATTTTTAAGTCAGTTATTAATGAAATTTCGTCCCACTCTTTCCGGTGTAAGTATATGTCTAAATTTAAACTCCTTTAAAAAAAAATTATTATTGATTTTTATATTACATTATCTGTAAAATAAACTTTGATTATTTAATTTTGTTCGCAAAACACTGGCCTTGCGAATGCATTCATTGTTTGTTAAATGCTGGGTACCGGGTATATCGTTCGTTGAACAGGTAACAAATGAGTCATTGCGACCTTCGGAGATTTTTACTCGTGTTATGTTATGGTCCCCTGGTACCTGTCACCCAGGGTCCGTGAGAGTAAGCAGTAGGTAAACTAGCACTTACAGTCGTTAATCGACCGTTAACGCGTCCCTTAGATTTAAAGGCACAACTGCAGTTGTAATCGTTTTTCGGCAATCGTTTGTTCACTTGGTCGTACAATATAGTACATTTATGTTATACCTAGGTTCCTTGTGCAAGGAACCGTCGAAGTAGGTAACCTATGTCACTACCGAAGTGTCAGAGATTCTGCCGCCAAGCAGCAGTGTGTAAACATAGCTGTCTTGGTGTGAAAGGCACTGTAGCTGGTGAAATTACCGGGTACATGTCTTAAGCGTCGGCAACGCGCTAGTGATTCTTCGTGATAGTGATAGTGGTAACTGCCTACTTACCATCAGACGGGCCGTATGCTTGCTTACCACCGTGGTGGTTAAGCAACATCAGGCAAGGGTAGTCCATAGATTAGTGATCGTTTAGCGGCATTGAGTGTGAGCGTCTCAGTGGATAGATAAAATGTGTATGGTCTCAGTGCTTCAAATGGCATGTATAAAGTCGGTCCCGGTTTTTGTCATCTAGATAGTAGTCGTTAAGCCAAGCCAAATGCCAGCTTGAACAACTCTGACAACAAGTTGCCCACTAAACCACACCTAACATAAACAAACAAATCAGTGACGAAATAATGAATCATTAACTGTCCCTGAGTGCTGCATTAATACTTTATTTTAAGCCAGTGCGCAACAGTCTAGAAAACTTCAATAATCTACCCAACTAACTGAAACTCATACATACTTCTTACGATTGATTATCTTCTGTATTTGAAGAACACGACGGACCATGTTCCAATAAAAAATAAAAACTGATCTCGAGCACCAGGCGCCCATGAAATCGAAGGGTGAATTATAAATATAATACAACCTAATTCGTCGGAAATCGGGATGCATGCAACGCACCTGCGCGACCGTCTGTTAAAAGTTCACGGCCCAATAATAGCCCACCATTACTTGGCACGCGCGACATTCTCAATGCAATCTCTTGGGCGCTACTGACCGCCTGGTATTTTAATTGAGCGTGCATCTTATGTGAGCCGTTTTTGAGGAGGCGACAGCAACGTACGTCGCGAACGTGTTTCGAAGAATCGTCACGATTTGACTGTCGCCTGTTTGCGACCCCAGCTTTTATAGAAACAATCTCCCAACGTGCGATTAAAGTGCAGCGATCTAACGCGCCGAGTCGTCAAACACAACGCGATTCAGGATCTATTTTCTAATAATAACATCTATGTTTCGTTATAAAAGTTCCGTGTCAAGGGATCTTCCAGGTAGGTAAATAGAAATACCATCGTAGTACTAATAAGTAGTAGAATATCTATATATTCAGCCGTCAAGTAGCTGTGTGTACTGTGTACAGTTGTTGTCTCGTCACTTGTGACGCCCATATGACGCTCCTGACACTTGACGCCCAAATGACGCTCCACATACAACGCTCAAATGACACCTCACTGACGTCATTGCCAGCGTCTATAGGTTGCGACCAGCAAGTGGGTCGAACGCCAGGCGCTTCTGTTTCCTATCTCAATAATATAAAAAAATATTCTTATCATCATTTCTTCCACTTTCACCCTTTCTTGCACATCTAATTCTCACTTCTAATACCTGGTACTACCATTGTACCTGGCAGTAAACATCATAGATTTTGATTATTAAAATCGTCTCGTCCCGTCTCGTTTCGTTCTGGCCTGACGGCTGTCATGTCGCCACTTGTTCCATTTACGTCTTTAGTTCATGGAAATCACACTGAAGGGTAAAAAATCGACACTTGAACGAGTTTATTGAACTATTTCTATACCTTGCTCTTGCACAATATTCAACACAACGCACGCGAACATGCTTGTTACGTCGCAGTGACTGACGTATCATATTGCTAAATATAGAAAGTATCTACTACATTTTACTATACTATAAAACTACAATAGATAGATTGCGTAGTCGTATGGACTGTAAATATTAAGTCCTTACATATGAAATTGGCGTTTTGTACGGGAGGAATATAAAGTAATTTTTTTTTGTAAAATATATTTATTTAATCAAAGTATGCAAGTTCTTTAAGACCCCACGCCGTAATAAGCCTCAGAAGCTCTCCAATCAAACCATTAATTTAATGGAAACCCGAACTGAGATGAGACTGCAATCTTCAGCTGATATGTCGGAATATGCTGAACTCAATAGACGAATCTCGAAATCCATGCGGCACGACTTGCGTTCCTATAATACAGCATGTATTAAGGACGCAATTGAGCGGAACCAAGGCTCTAAAGTGTTTGCAAAGAATTCGTCTATTGGGCAAAGCCAAGTGACCAAGCTGAAGATCGACGACGGCAGTGTCATCTCATCAAAGTCGGAGATATTGAGAGAGCTCGAGAGGTTTTACGGACAGTTGTACACCTCGACACGAAAACCCATTGCCCGAACAGCTCAGGACACCAGAGCCCAACTAACCCGACACTACACTGAGGACATCCCAGACATCAGCTTGTACGAGATTAGAATGGCTCTCAAACAGCGAATAACAAGGCGCCGGGTGAAGACGGAATCACAACAGAACTTCTGAGAGCGGGTGGAAAACCGGTACTTTTAGTCCTCCAGAAGTTATTTAATTCCGTCTTACTCGAGGGTACTACGCCAGAAGCATGGCACGGGAGTGTGGTGGTTCTCTTCTTCAAAAAAGGTGATAACACTTTATTGAAGAATTATAGACCCATCTCACTGCTGAGCCATGTATACAAGCTGTTTTCGAGAGTCATTACGAACCGTCTCGAACGCAGGTTTGATGACTTCCAGCCTCCCGAACAAGCCGGGTTCCGAAAAGGCTTTAGCACCGTAGACCACATACATACGCTCCGCCAGATTATACAGAAGACCGAGGAGTATAATCGGCCATTATGTCTAGCGTTTGTGGACTACGAAAAAGCCTTCGATTCAATCGAGACCTGGGCGGTATTGCAGTCCCTCCAGCGGTGCCACATTGACTATAGGTACATCGAAGTGTTGAAGTGTTTGTACAGCAACGCCACCATGTCGATCCGACTACAGGAAGAGAGCACGAAACCAATCCCATTGCAGCGAGGTGTGAGACAGGGAGACGTTATTTCTCCGAAACTGTTCTCAAACGCATTGGAGGACGTTTTCAAGCTCTTGGACTGGTACGGATTCGGCATCAACATCAATGGCGAATACATCACTCACCTTCGTTTTGCCGACGATATAGTCATTATGGCAGAGTCGCTGGAGGACCTCAATACGATGCTCAGCGACCTCAGTAGCATTTCCCAACAGGTGGGTCTTAAAATGAACATGTACAAGACGAAGATCATGTCTAATGTCCATGTTGCACCCGTACCGGTAGTTGTTGGGAACGATACTCTCGAAGTTGTTGACCACTACGTATACCTAGGACAAACTGTCCAGTTAGGTCGGTCCAACTTTGACAAAGAGGTCGCCCGAAGAATCCAACTCGGATGGGCAGCGTTCGGGAAACTGCGCGATATCTTCTCGTCCAAAATACCGCAGTGCCTGAAGACGAAGGTTTTTAACCAGTGTGTGTTGCCAGTGATGACATATGGTACCGAGACGTGGTCTCTAACGGCTGGCCTTTTAGAAAAGTTCAGAGTCACACAACGAGCCATGGAGAGAGCTATGCTCGGAGTTTCTTTGCGCGACAGAATCCGAAATGTGGAGATTCGCCGAAGAACTAAGGTCACCGACATAGCTCTCAGAATCTGCAAGTTGAAGTGGCAATGGGCAGGCCACATCGCTCGAAGAACCGATAACCGTTGGGGAAGAAAGGTTCTCGAGTGGCGACCACGAACCGGAAGACGCAGCGTTGGCAGGCCTCCCACTAGGTGGACAGACATTGTGCGCGTCGCAGGTAACCGGTGGATGCAAATAGCCAATTGTCGTTCATTGTGGCGTTCTAAGGGGGAGGCCTATGTTCAGCAGTGGACGTCTTCCGGCTGATGATGATGATGATGCACCGTTGTTATCTATGTACTTTTGCCATCTCATAGGTAGTTCATTGATCCCTTTATTAAAACAACCGGCGAGAATCAATAAACTCTTTGATGGCGGTTTGGACTGCCGCATCGGAGTTGGATTTTTTTCCTTGTAAGAAGTTGTCCAAATTCCGGAACAAATGGTAATCTGTCGGAGCAGGATTTGGCTGGGTCTTCAGGGTTCAGCCATTGCGACGAGTGCTTCCGATTATCGTACAGTATCCACTTTTCATCACAAGTAATGATTCGATTTAAAATCCCTTCATTATTGTGTCGGTTGAGCAAAGTAACACAGCAGTCGACGCGTGTTTGCAAGTTCGATTCACTCAATTCATGAGGTCAATTCATCGGGAACGATACGAACGATACCCATCGTTCAAGTTTTTTTACTTTCCCGATTTGCTTCAAGTGGATTAATACAGTTTTATCACTTACCCCGAAGCCTGCAGCTATCTATGAAGTGCTTTGTGATGGATCCGCTTCCACAATAGCCTTTAATTCTTCATTTTCCGCTTTCGTCTCCGGCCGTCCACGGGGTTGGTTCTGAAGGTCGAAATTTCCAGAACGAAAACGTTAAAACCAAAAACGTACCGTGCTTTCTTTTGCGACACAAGCGCCGTACGTCATCATTAATCCTTCGAGCTGTTTCTGAAGCACTGGTGGGTGCCACGGTAGAACTCGTACTCGTAAATATACCGATATTTCATGTTTTCCATTGTGCGGTAATAAACGACGCCAAAGAAAAAATAATGAGTAAAAACCAATTAATGACTGTTTTCAAAACTTAAATGTAATGATAGTATATCGGTGATACCAGCTAAATTAATTTATGAATTTGAATTTGGAATTCTTAACCAAAGAGGAGATATTTCAGATCAAAGTGGTCAGTACGACAAAACGCTAATTTTATATGTAAGGAAAATCCTAAATCTATTGTAAGGACCTAATAATAATAAAAACGCGCCGCGCACTACATTAAAAACCTTAAAAAAAAATTGTGTATGATGGTTCTCGACAAAGTAATGTATATATCGATTTTATTTCGCGCATTAATTGATTCGCCAGATTATCAAAGTAACCGACATAGCTCAAACAAAGGATTAGCCAGCTGAAGTGGCAGTGGGCTGGTTATGAACGTTGGGGTAAACTGGTTCTGGAGTAGAAATCGGGAAAGGTAGTGTAGGTCGCCCTGTGGCCATGTGGGGCGACTACTTTTGCAGAGCGGTTGGCAGAAACTGGATGAGGAACAGGAGATCCCTCAACCGGAGTTCGAAGATCGGGCTCAGTGGCGTGTCTAGGGGAGGGCCTAAGGTCCAGCTGTGGACTGATGATAATGAATATAATGTACATCTATGTTGCCAATTCTCTATCAGGAGTATTGAGGAATCATTGTGCTGGCTGCTTAGTAGGGTTGCCAACCCTCCCGGATTTCCCGGGAGACTCCGGTATTAATGGTTAATCTCCCGAACTCCCGGAGTGCAATCATTTCTCCGGTTTTTCTAAATATTATGTATGCAGTCGTCGCTCGCACGTGTCGCTACCGGTGTAAACCTGTTCGTCTCGCCGTCGACGTTGTCGATTCCTTGGAGATCAATTCGGTGGTTTCTCATGCCTCCTCTACACCAGACCCTCTACACACAATACAATAAAGTAAGTAGCACCTCGCCCTCTACAGTGGAGGGCATACAAGAGTCATAGACATACTTTTACTACTTTATCATAGTGTTTCTACAATCGATTAAGTACTTAATCCAACACAATGAGGTTGGACTTTTGCGTGAGATGCAACCATAGCTCGTTGAAGAAATTCGAGTGGATTTACGCTGGGTTGACTTTACGAAATCGAGAGACGTGTGTGAGTTGAAAAGTAGAGTTACAAATACTTCGATTTTTCATGAAAAAGCTTCATGAAAAACACCGACAAGTATTAGATGCTGCTCGAATCCAAGGTACATATAAATTTAGAAATTAATAAATGATTGAGATTTTCGTAACAAACATTCTAACACCCCCCCCCCCCCCCCCCCCCCTCTATTCGATAAAATTCTCCCGAGTTGGTCCTTTTGAGAGTTGGTAACCCTACTGCTTAGTGATACGAGTAGAGAAAAAAAGTCATATTCAATCATACATATTTGTTACGATTACCACGTTACTACGTGTGAGGGCGACACATAGACATAATTTGTTGTTAGTGCCGACTTGTAATAACTAATCACCCTTTACGGAGACCCTAAGTATGTGACCCTAGTATAACTCGAAAGTTATCATATGAGCAATGCATTTTTACACACTGCGGTGGTACCTGCCTGCACGGTATCTAGCAAAAGGGACCTGCTCGTACCACCTAGTAAAATGTTCCTATAGACATAGTTGCAAGTTGTCAAAACGGCCATCAATGCGACCCGGTAAATGAGGTGTTTTTTCTCAGTTATTTTTTTTATTTAACCTGGTGACTAGAAAAGCAAGACCTTCGCCTGATGGTAAGCGACCCGCCTGCCTATGAATAGAGCTGCATTACACTGTCTCTCGTCGCCCGAGACATTAATTATTCAAGTCTCCTGTGTCCCGTAATTTCACCAGATAAAGTGCCCTACAGACTGAACCACAGTGTACAAAGTACTAGACTGTGCCTGAACGATGCATTGTTTACACATTGCTGCTTTGCCGCAGATAATTTAGGTATTTGTTTTATTTATGATCTCTTGATAACTCATATTCTCCTGGTACATAGATGTCGGTGGGCCTGCAGCGGCGCGTGCCGGCGCTCGACGAGGGCGGCGGGGGCGTCCCGGCGGCATGGAAGAGCGGCAACAGCGAGCCCCCGTTCGCGTCTTTCGCGCCCCCGGCCGGGTCCCCCGCAGGGCCTGCATTCGCCGCGTCCCCAGCGCCGTCCACACCGGGCCCCGGGCCAGGTTTTGCGGGGCCCCCGTACGCAGCGCCGGGGCCCTTCGGCTCGCCGTCTGCGCGACCGGGCTCCGGCGGCGGCTTCCCTCCGGGGCCCCAGCAACCACACTTCCCAGGGCCCGGCTTCGCGCCCCCTGGGTCCCCCTTCCACCCGCACCCGCCACACCCTCCGATGCCGCCACACCCACATATGATGGCACCGTTGCCGCCGCCTGTTGACAGGTCAGTTATAATCATTGTCATTATTTATTTTATCTTACCATTAGCCCATGTCTGTCCATGTCTTGCTAATAGATTAAATAAATTTTGCGTCAATTATTTATAAATATTTAAGTATGTAAGCTGTGTTTCACTTTAAGATGGTAAGCATTATTAAAGTCGTGGATGACACAAAACGGTGTCGGATGTGTTCCTGATCTTTTCCTTCTGTCCTAACAGAGCAAAACCTTGAATAGACCCCTGGTAACCTAAAATCCCCGCGGCTGTCGCGTCGGCACATGAGAAGACCTGGGCTCGCCTGTGGGTTTCCGCGCCTAGTCTATGAGCTCGTGGCAGAGAAGCGCATTATAGCCCCCTGGCGGCCCCTGGGAATCTGTCACGGTGTTCACGGGGACGGGGTCGCAACTATACTGCCGTTGTCCCTGGAGTCACCTCCGTACTCGATGTCTGGGGCCCACACTGAGTACCCTCTACCTACCTACTGACAAGATATCAAACAAAAATAAATACCACTTTGGCAAGTAGGCAATAAATGTGGGAGGTAAGTAGCGGCATTGCAGAACAGCTTTAGCAGGCTTGCCGCTTGTCATCGGACGAACGTCTTGTATGGCTCATCCCAAGGTCTCGTTACTTTTGGTCACAAAACTAGGGTAAATAGGTAGTTTTTTAAATTTGAAATTATAATCGAATGGAGTAAATGGCCAAGGTGGTTATACTCTCATTGGCATTACCTACTTACTTTTCAAAACAAATCAAATGTTTATTTGCCAAACCACTTACTTAATTTGATACTTGACGCTGAAACCATTTCGCTTAGATTATAGTCAAAAGACTAGGCAATGAATATAATAATGCGAGTTAAGGGTTACTTTAATACCGCTTAATTAGGTTCCTTTACCTTCGATCATTTAGTCTAGGGTTTCTACGCGTAAAAATGATCTCTTTAGTATAATGCACAAATGAAAATAAAATTACATATAAAATAAAATTATATTTCGCAAAATTATTCCTAACCAAAAGGAGGAGAATAAAGTAATGTGTTTGTGTGCGTAAACAGAAGCCCGTGATGTAAGTGTGTTCTTACGACTTGACGGGAATTGTTTGTTTGTGTGAGTGGGACCCAATGAGCATCTCTATTTATGTGTGCACGTCTCGACGTGATTTCTATGTGAATGTGTGCGTGAGCCTCGACTGGAGCTATAAAACTTAGTCTGTGTGAGTGAACGAATAAATGTAGGTTCAGTGAGAGTATGTACTTATATCTCAGTGTAGTACAGTCAGTATGTATAATTAATAAAAAAATTAATATGAGCACATTTTTGTTACCGCTTTATATTCTTATTTATTTTTTGTTTTACTCGCACAATGCCAAGACATTCTTTACGTAATATTTGTTATATATAACATAACATATTATATGAACTCTAGTTAGAAATAGACAAGGGCTTTCAATTATTACGTAAATTAAACTTAAACTATAAATAAATACGACTTCAAAGGAAATGCTATTAAATAACGAAAATATTTTGAAGTCATAGTGCTAAACATAGCCTGCTACTAACTGCAACAGTTGATCAATTCCTTTGAAGTTGTTTTTTAATTGTTTTTAAAAATAGTTTATTAATTTAACAAGTGTTACTTAGTTACTTTTGTGTTGTAAAAAATATAAGAACGTGGGCTGTACCAAATTATTTAATATGAAAGTAAAAAAAATGGCTACCCTTTCAAATAAAATGGTCATGAAGACAAAAAAAAGACAAGTAAAATACGAGTCACTATTATTCATCGTAATATTCCTTACTCTGCTGCTTCTATCGGTACTCGCCCACCCCGTACCGACATATCTATCCATATAACGTCGGTACCGCTTCGACCGGCACATCTTGAGCTCCCACGCCCCGTGCCCGCTGATGGAAAACCAGCAGAGCTAGGGCGAAGGGGCGACGTTACGGGGCTCTAAGTTATATGGCCATCGTATACTACATAGAATGAGACTCCACTCGGTTGTTCGAGTGTCGTCTGCCTCGGTCCGCGATCAAAACGATTCAAAATTCGAATGATTTTTTTAAAGAAGTTTAACGTGCTTTGGCTATTCGTTTAATATTTTTTGTAAGTACCTGTTTTTTAGGAATCCTTGTATGACATAAGTAATTAAGTAAAAAATATAGTAATATTGGACATTTTATGAGAAAACTCCTTAACACGTTAAAATACCGAGGCGAAAGGCGCCATAGCCACTTCGTACGCCGGAGTCAGCCACACAAGCGAGTACTTATGTGATCTGTGGATCATAAGAACTAAACAAATGATAACCATGCGCTAACGACATCGATTTAAGCTAAAGGTAATACTCAAACTCAAAAATAGTTTATTTCAAATAGGCTTAACGCTAGCACTTTTGAAAGGTCATGTTTTTTTTAAAAAAAAGCTACTACCGGATCACAACGCGGCCTCAACTGAGAAGATCCGGCAAGAAACTCAGCGGGCTTGTCATTTTTTCACTTTTTTTTAAATAGTGTGTCATGTTACAATTAGATCAGAGCGACAGTGTGTCTTGCCGTTCAAAAGATCAAATAAGACAGAAAAAAATATTTAAATGCGACGAAAGTACAACAAATATAAAACTTAAACAGCATGATCAAAAAGAAAGAGAACGTGAACCTATAAAAACATTTTCTACTCAAAGAGATTCAATATTATAGTAGTTTATAGTCTTTGGTTCTCCCGATTGTAGTTTCCAAATGCCATCAGTTTCGAGTGAGGTTCTACAAGTAATATTGCCTGAACCTTCTTTCGACCATTTAGCATAGGTTTCATGTGTCTTAAGCTAGAGGTGGCTACTTGGCTAGCTAGCTTGTAGCCTTTGTGGCGCAGCGGGAAACCTGCTTTGCAGAGGTCTCGAATTAGAAGGACGTGGAGAGCACATCTGTATAGTTGTTGTATACCGGTTAGGGTAGTATAGCCCGATCACCTGAATGTCTGGAAAGAAAGATGATTCATGCGTTGGATATGTAATAGTCAGTCCTGCGCCTGAACTCTCCTCGGTCCGTGTCGGTCTCCCGTCCCATCGGATTGTAAGAGTAAAAGCACAGAGAGTCTTCTTATGTCTACGCAAGCACTTGTATGTGCTGTGTATTAATATTTAAATCTGTCGCGTAGATCGGTCGGGCGGACATTTATATAGCTGAAATGCCCGCGTGTGTTATCAGATGAGATTGAGGTAAAACACTGGCTTGTATTGAGGAAAACTTAACTAGGTCATAGCCCTCTTGTGTAAGGGACCGTTCAGGTAGGCAGCAACGCAACGCAGTGCCATTTATTTTGCTGCAAAGTGGAAGTATGTAAAGACTGATATGCTCACGTGTGAAGATCACTGCAGCTATAGAAATTGTTGAGCAAAGAGTCTATGGATTGGTTCTTTGGGATTTGTATCATACAAAGACTGTCAACACTTTCTTAAACTACCACTTATATATACAAAATAAATATTAAATATTCTCTTCAATAAATATACAAAATACGTATTACATATCAGTCTCAGTCATTCGTTTTATCATAGTGAGATTTGCTATACATCAATACTAAACTAGGCATACTTTTACTGACTTATTACCAAAGTTGGTAGGTAACAAGTTTAGTGATAGTGAAAATTGCGCCGTCTCTTTCTAGGTAGTTCAATATCATTGGACTCAAGAGACTTGATAACTAAGGTTTCAAGTGAGAAACAGGTGTACACGGCAGACGTTTGGACATCAAACTAACGTCATCAGTTGCCTTTAAAAAACCTTCTAATGTCCAAACTAAGCGAGTTTTAGCCTTCGACCATGGCCAGACCTCCGTAAATTTCAGTTATCAGTGGAAAAAAGATGAAAAACATCCGCTCGGAGCAGCGTTTAAGGAAAACACAGCCTCTGCCTGCCGATTTCTTGTTAATGTTTTTCATCGACGATTGATAAACAAAAACGCTTCGATTGTTGAAGTTGTAGTATTTTTTTGGTCTGAAATCTATTATTTTGATAGCAAGAGCCTATTGAAGAATAAGCTTTTTTTTTTGCCAATTATTAAGACGGTCATTTCCATGGGTGTAGATAATACGATAAAAACTTAAATTTTGATTTTGTTTTTGTATAGGTACGAGACTTAGTTTGAAACGTCTGTTTTGTTTATATCATTCTATTCTATTAAGTTGAACCAATTGCTCGTATTGACTATCATCATCATCATTAGCAGCCGATAGACGTCCACTGTATTCATGAGGACAAATCTTTTTTATTGACATCATTGGCCTTACTCCATGTCCACTTATTATACCAGCCTTATTTTAGACATACTATGGATAAGGGATCTAGCACCGTCTGTTCGAGCAATATTACTTCTCTTCTTATTTTCGCGGGAGAAGAGCTATAAACTGTGTATATCTGCGTCTCTCTCCTTTAAGTTCTTGCCTTAATACTGCCAAATGAGCTGGTGGTAGGGTCTCCGGCTTTTAAGCTAAGTTCAAATGACCGCAAGGCATCGAAAGGTCGTTTAGAAGGTGATTATGTAAAGATATCTTATAAAACTGTAAACCTTATTATAAATCACTTTTGATTGTTATTATTATCTATTATCTTCGCAGGTATGTCCTTTGAAAGTCAAAAGCGCAATATACTCATTCGAGGTACCTTCAAATACGGGACCTCTAAAACGCTAACCTCACACAGTGACAGACAATCTAACCTATATTTAAGTATATTTGGAGTATATATCTATAGATTGGTATGTATGTATAAGGGGTGGCGAAGCACGTGGCGAGCGAGGGTGGTTTTAACTCCTAGTCGCTTCTGTGTTCTTGGTACTTGCTATTTAATTTTAATATCCGTTCTTTTTAACCCCGATACAAAAACGAGGGTTTAAGAACCATATCTGCAAAAATAGGTTATAAGTTTGACGTCCCTGTCTGTCTATCTGTGTTGTCGTAGCTCACAAACAAATAGCAAATTTAAAGCTGGTTATTTCTGAAGCAAGAGTATGAAAAGTCACTTCTTAAAGACACTAAAGGAAAATGATTCCCAACATTTCTAATTATCAATGCTATACCTACAAGACATAAGTAAAAAGGCGTTATAAGACGTTAGCTCACATTTTCAGCTAAAAAAGAATCATATATTTTTTGTTGCGCAAAAACCTGTTTCGGTTAATTTTAAACAATGATTTTGTACGCTTGAATATTTTAAATGATATATTCCTAGATGGACTTTATCAGATCTATTTTTACATAGATAGCGGGAGACGGCTATTAATATTTGAGGAGGCGGAAGAAATTAGCAAAAGTCTATGTCACTCTGCGTTCTTTCTTCCTCGCAATTAGTTAGATGTTTAATTTAAATCCTGCTATTAGTTTTTAAAGACTCGCTATTTGCATAGATCAAGCTAAGTACCTAAAGTTCTTGAGCTATAATTTACTCAGTCATCTATAACGAATGCTCATTGGTGAAATACTTTACACCACATGGATATCGTACCATAATAACGTCCTCCTGGCCGATACGACAACAGCGACCAGTCTTTTATAAGACCAGTGGTCGCTGTTGTCGCTTAGAAGCCGAAGATATTATAGTGCACAAATGCTTGCGTAGACATAAGTGCCCCTCTCTTCCTTTACTCTCACAATTTGATGGCACAGGGTAGCCAGTAAGAAATCACTACACAAAGTTGTTGCTCTCGCAAATGTTCGGGAACAGTTGCACTGGTTTGCAAAGCAAGCAGTTTCCCGTTCCGATATGGAGGCTATAAAACTAACTTAACTTGTATAATGCTAGCAACACCTGGATTTTGTAACTTACATTCATTGCAAATAAATTATTCTGATTCTGATTCTAAACTGTGGGTTGCCAAGCATGTTGTTTCTTCTACTCCACTATCATTAGATCTTAAATTCATAATACATTACGCGGCCCTATTGTGGATCACACGCCTTTCGTATAAATTACAGGGTTTTACCTTTAAGCCTTCAAGTGAACAACCGGCTCATATTTTGACTGCGATCCCACCTGCTATGCTATTCTCTAAAGTAACCTATTGCAGCAGTTCTCGACGTCGAGCTAACCTTGAATTGCACATCGAGCTTAACGCTGCTATTAAAACACATTTTAGCTCGAGTTCGATCAGACTGTCAGGCGCTGTCCTATTGCCATCGCTCGCGCGATGATGAGTTGCGTCCGACAAAAATGTTCGTGCGACCATGCGTTCAATAATACGGGTAACAAATGAATGTCCTATTGAACCGCGATGCGATGTGACCGAATGCGGTTTCATCGCACGATGAAAACGCATCGCATCATCGCGCGAGGGATGGCAATAGGACAGCGCCTTAAACTATTCAACATAATATAGTGAAAACGCAACTCACCGCTGCAGCAGTGTCGAGCTCGAGGTTGTGTTGCTTGCAGTCACTTGCTTATTAACATCACAAGGAATAGGCAATTCAAGGGAAGGGTCAGATTTTAGGTGTATGTTACTATTTCTCTGCTCGAGAGTGGTGTGTGAAAGTCCTGTTGGAAAAATGTAGTACACTAATCATACGTAAAATCTGCGACTTTTTACATATTCAATCCGACTCATGGGGCATCTTGTTTTTCAGATAATCAAGTCTTGATCAAGTATTGAACTAATCAGTAATGATTAACTATAAAATTTGTACCCACAACCTCTAGTTTAAAAAGCAAGCTGTTTCACGCTGATCTATGTAAACCGGTATAATATGCCTAAGTGCATGTTTTTTACCCCTTTTTATAGCTTATGGGGAGCTCTCACCTGTAAAAAAGGTTTCTTCAGTGCCTTGTCTTTACTTATGGTCAATAAGTGGTAATGTAAAATTGTTTACTTATGTTTGCAGTACTTCGTATAGCAAAATAATAAAACAAAGTGTAGGTATTGAGGAAAAAATATGATTTATTTACAAGTTGTTATATCATATTAGTACACCAATCGAAGACGGTCATGGCACACGGGATCAAATAACTAATAACCACCTATTTACTTAGGTACCTACAAATATATTATATACTTGCTGACCCACGCAGCTCCGCCCGCGCTGTGTTTACGTTAACTAAACTTTCAATAATATGTATACATTCGCATAAAATACAAAACCTCCTTTTATAAAGTCGGTTAAAAACTTGGACCCACTCTCTCACTTGTCCTCCGAAGCACGGAGACGTTTAGTTCAAATGGCGTTAAACGGTCACCCATCTATTTAATGACCTTACCTAACGTTACTTAACCTGATCGATTTCCAAACATTGTTAACAACTGTCTATGAGTGTTCCCTTACAAATATTTATTATAATTATAATGAAAAATTGTTAAAATCGGAGCAAGCGTATAACCAAGTACACATTTTGACTTAAGTCCCTTCTCCCAAAAGAACCGTGCCGAATGTCGGGATAAAAAGTATCCTATGTCCTACCTCGGAGTATTAACTCAAATCATGCCAAGTTTCGTTTCAATCCATCCAGTAGTTTCGGCGTGATGCTCAGCCGAGATACAGACAGACAGACAGACAAAAATAAAAAAAAATACATTTTTGGCTTTAGTATCAGTTATAGAATGCCCTTCAAACATAATTTTCAAAATATCTTCATTGTACAGAATTGGACCTGTTACAGTTTTATTATAAGTATAGACAAATCATTGGGTACCTACTAAGAATTATAACGTCATATTTTAATTATATTTTAATTACTCAAATACCAAGATATTATAAGCGCAGTATACTCGGCGGGCGCCCTTCGTCACCCCTCGCGGGTGTACGGTGCGCAAAAATGCCAGATCCACGAAAAAGAATATTATCATCACCGACCATCACCTGGGTAAATTTACTTTCGTTAAACTCTGCGCTCCTGGTGCTTACGAAAATTTCATAAAGCATACAGTCAACTACAAGAGCTAAATAAGCAAGTCAATCCGTCCAGAGATGATAGAGTTGTAGAATTTTCGGGCATATTCACTCCCCTCGCTCCTTCAGAAAAAATATTAAGTGGGTATAACCAGTTTAATTAACGTAGGTCTAGTATCAGAATTAGGTACTACTTGATAGATACCAATTTGAATCTTCACATTATTTGCGTTTTATTCACCGAAACACTGAGTAGGTAGGTAGGTTTGCCATTTATTGTGAGTATAAAATGTGTTATATATATAGTATACTCTTTTGGTTGTATCATCTCTCTAGTAGGGTCATCTAGCAACATTGCTCATACATTAACAACGCTATTCCAGTAATACCTACTCATGATAACACACTATACCCCGTCTGAAAATGATTCTCTATTATCGGAGCAAGGTACGCTTCTAATTGTAGAGCAACATCTCTCTCTAACAACTTTATTATTTGTGACTAGTATACTCAAGACGGATTGCGTTAACTAAGCGTTACGGTTTTCAAATCTTGCATGGTGTCCATTTGGTAACTATCATGCGCAAATTAATGATTTTATTCGACCTTATAATAGCCATCGCGATCGGGCCGGGCATTACTTGGTTATCTGTACTTTCGCCGAGTTATGCGCTCCTGGGTATCTGTGCTAGATGCGTATCTCGGTTCTGATACAATCTCAAAGTCATGGCGCCCTGGTAGTTATCGAACGGACTTTATATTTTATTGAAACCCAGTACTAATTGGGCATAGGCCTCCTTATTAGAACAAGGGTTTAGCTGACACCAATAATAATACTTTTGGTAGTTCTTGTTCTCTACCTCGCGTGTGTGTGGACATTCTTTGCAAAACATGTTTAAGAAAATACTGGCGGACACTAAGATGTATAAAAAATACAGTCCAAAGTTTACTCCCGGGCAGCTACTGAGACATTTTCAATTAAAACATGGGATTTCACATTGGAAAATTGGAACATACGAGTATAACTCATTAGAGTTAAACGTCACAATCACAATAAATAATCACTTGAATCTTTAGTAATAAACGATATTAAAAACTACCTAAAAAAACTATACTTGATTTTTCATTAAAACTATAATTGAGAAAGAAAGATGTCTAACGCTCTAGGGCGATAGAGATGGAATATTAGGTACAAAAAGGGGCGAATTCTAAACACCCTCAGTGATCGCTTGTCAATATTTTGCAACAATCAATAAAGTCATAACTTGCTCTCAAACTTTTATTGAAAGGGTAGAGCTTACATTATATTATACTTACTAAAGTTTAGATCGAAATGGTCCTATTTGAAACAGTGGTAGGTATGACCATGGCCAAAGTCAAAATAGAAGAAAAAAGAAGCGGTCAAATGCGAGTCGGATTCGCAACTTGTGTTCCAGCGGCACTCAGGATATCCTTCTCATGAAGTTCTTATGCGACAGCCGAGGGGTAAGAATCCCACATACCCCGATTGACTCCCTACAGCATCCCGACGACCTATTTTTAAGGTATACCCCACGAGACCAAAAAAACGCTGCCGTGCGCAGCAGCTCTGGTTCACTACCTTTAGCATGATGTCCAAATCTTGACAGACAAGTGTGAGTATGACGTCACTATGACGTAGTATTTCACATTTTTGTATGGAGAAATGACGTTTCAGTGTTAAAAACTACGTCATACTCCACACCAATCTGTCAAGATTGCAAGTCGTGCTAGGCCTGCAGCAAGGGTATGTATTAGTGATGTAACGAATGTTCGATTTTCCCAATTCGTGAATGCAAATGCGAATGCGAAATTCATCTTTAACATTCGCGAATGCGAATGAATGCGAATGCGATTGTTATAGCAAATGCGAATGTGGACTTTTAAATAAATCGCGCGTAAAATGTTGCCAGTGACCGAGTTTTTAGTGGAGTTTGACTTCTTTATACACCTCACCCCAACACAGCCTCCATAGAGAAAGAGCCTTAAAACCAGTGAGGTGTTATTACTACGTACCTAGTAATAACACCTCACTGCTTGAGTTTTATTTTTATGCTTTAATTTAATTACTAAGAATGTAATGCAGCAAGTTTAATTATTGTGTGTAGTGTGTATTTCATGATCTTTAATAGGCATGATGACTAATTTTGAAAAAATACTCTATAATGTACTTACGGGTCTACTATTGCCGAAAATAATCATATTTTTGTATTAAATTTACAATTAATAGCAATATTTTCAATTTTTAAGATAGATTTTGAATTTCGTTCCAAAACGATGGCCGGTGCATGGCGCCATGTTGTGACGTCACTACGGCGGTGTAAATAAACATCTTGTATGAAAGAAAAAGTTGAGATTACAGTTGACAGTTGTTTATTTACACAGGATTGACGTCATTCACTCTGAGCAGCGTTTATTACAAAATGGCGATTAGCTGTATTTAAGTAATTTATTTGCTTAAATATCACGAAAATCTCTCTATTATTATGAAAATGGGATGCATTTTTGGAATCAGTGCAATCTGTTCTAATATTTAAAACCACAGATTTATTGGTATTGTGTTACAGTCATCATGCCTATTCTTAGAATAAGATTTAATAATAGGTAATGTAAATGTATTTTTATACTACCAAGGTGGCAAGCAAGCATGCGGTCATTACACTGCAGTCTATAGACGCTAGTAACACCAGAAGAACTACTCGCGCGATCACTAGCGCGTTGCCGACCCTTAAGACATAGGATATTAAGTCTTTTGTGTTCGGTAATTTCACCAGCTACAGTGCCCTTCACACCGGAACACAGCAATGTGTATCTGGTGCTTGGCGTAAGGATATCTGACACTGCAGTGGTACCACCTACCTGGTGGATAATTAAACAGATAACAATGAAAAATATTTTAATATAATGTAGGTATGACATTAATGTAATCCATTAAGTTAAAATGTTTGATGTGACTTGACATTGCGATAACATATATTGGTATTGTTAAAATCTGCAATTACTTTCTATAATACTTTGCATGCTATTTAATGCCTAATGCGTATCAGCTCGCTATGTTTTTAATGTACCAACATTATAATTAACACATTTAAGTATGCAAATTTAATTCAATTGAGAAATAGCAAAAAATACTCAAAGGACTCAAGTGCCCGTTTTTGGTGAAAAATTAAAAATGCAAATGAATTTTTTAAAATCAATATTTCCAGCCCGGAAGAGAATGTAATTTGTATGAAAACTATAATTAAACCATCCGACTGTGTGGTGTGTCGATAATAAGGATTAAATTCTGGGAAATAAAGACATACAAATAAAAGAAACTAATTCATATTTTCAAGTACCTAATGTCTTTGATTAATGCCCGTACCATATTCGAAATGATGTTTAACGCCAAGGTTTTACAAGTATGTATAACATATTGGATATTTTTAATTTTAGTTCCTATGTGTTATTTTGTTTTCTGTAAATACAATTATTGTAAACTTACTTAACTCTGTTCTTTTTTCATAAAAAAAAATGCAGTAATACATTTATTTTTTTAAATTTAAGGTAGGACGTTATTTTTTTCTCTGTTTAGTTGTGATTTTGTTAGTATTTTAATTAGACTAATAACATCGAAAGACAAAGTATATCTAATTTAGGTGCTTACCTCAAGCCAACACATACCTAAATATTTTTAATATATGACTAAGTAGGTGCATAAAAAGAAATATAAATATCATCAGTCTATAAACATGCATATTATAATTTTCTTTTCTTTAAGTAAGTAGGTACAGTAGAATGGGGTGAATAGGTACAACTTTCAACTTCTACACTGATTTTCTTATATATTTTGTATGCAAGCTAATAATAAAACATTGTGAAATGGTGAGTCGCGTTGTAATTTACCAATTATTTATACTAAAACTTAGGAAAAACATGTCAGTTATTTGTAAATTAAGAAAAAGTAGGCGGTTTCTATTTACCTAGATACTGGGGTCAAAAGCTACGAGAGAGGGGTGAATGAAGAAACAACGCCAGGGCGTCAAAATATTTTTTATTATTTAATAAGAAATTAATAAAAATCAAAATTAAGTATAATAACTGTATTATCAATAACTAAGTATATTTGTTGTGTTATTATTAAATCAGTTTTTAATATATACCTCTTTATAACATAATATTATCTAAGTACTGCATTTATTTATAGTATTTTATGTGTCTTATTGTAAGTCATTTCAGGATCACATATTTAAATAATTCTAGTAAACTAACATGCAAATAAGTTTAAAATAGTAAAAAATATGCTTCAAATTTTAACATAATATATTAAAAGTCCTGAGTGAAAGAGAAAAATATCCTCGTAATATTTTTATATTAGCATTAAAGTTATTATTAAGTTTACCAAAGCCGTTTAAGATATAAAAAATTTCCATTTACTACAGAAAAATACTTAAAATGGTTTTCTAATAGTTATTTTGTAGTTTTTTTAATATAAATAGTTACCTACATACTTATGATGAACTATTCCTCGATAGACAGCCCTAAAAAACGTATTTCTATTAACCCCTTTCTCGTTTCTATTAACCTCTCTCTCGTATCTATACCTCTTTTCTCGTGTCTATTTACCCCTCATCGGTATCTATTCACCTCGAATTCGAGAAAAAGGACCAGCATCCTGATTTTAGTGGAAAAAAGAATGAAATGATTGAATAATGACACTCAACTTTGTATTCCTAAAAGATTATAAACTTAACTCTCAAAATATACATATTCACTAAGATAAAACAGCAAAAAACTTTATGTTTAGCAAAAAGTTTTACACACCTCAAAGTCACTTGGACAGACACGTTCACTTTACCCGCCTTTTTCTTTAATTCAGTTAACTTGACGTAAAATTGTGGCTTGCCAGCACAAATGCAAAATGTTGCTGTGCAATAAATAGTAGACATAAACGCTCTTTATTAGGCTACAGACGAACTAAAGACAACATTATCAAACTCCCAGATTTTTTTCTATTCGCCCCGCGATTTCTATTCACCCCATTTTACGGTATATAATTTCCTTTTTGCTTGTAAAATACATTCTTCAAACATAAGCATAATTTCTTGCGAATACGAAAGTCAAAATATATGCGAATATTTGCGAATGCGAATATCCGTACATCACTAATATGTATTATACAGATTTTATAATTGTCGTGTCGACATGAATAATACGAGATTATTCAGGTTGTGATAAAGATTAGTCAATCAGCAAGATCTTCAAGAGCTTATCGCCCAGGGTGTGCCCAGTGAAACTTATAGTATTTAGGCTATTGTCAATAGTTACATCAATCAGTAAAGATGAAAATGTATGGACAGAGATTTGAACGATTACTCCACTGAGATATACGCACACGCACACTATCAAAAGAATAATTTTCAGTTACGTATATGTGCGTATTGTTTATGCATATAAATGTCATATCATTGTGAATGTAGTTATACAATTTATACTGCGCTTTAATAGTTTTGATTTGACTGTAGCGCGATGCATGCAGTCATCAATGAATGCGCACTAACATCTAAGAACACAAGAAAAACAACCCTGTCAGAGGCAAAAATAATTATATCCTACTTTCCGACACTACCGACGTCCATTTAATAGATCTACATGCAGGAGATATTACATCTACGCAGGAGATATTACAGCCAGTTCTTTCGTAGACGCAATAGCACTGTCTCTTCCTTTACTCTCACAATGCAATAGGTGAGATGCATGTGCAATTTATACAAGCCTGACTTTCCAGGCAATCATGTGATCGATCGACCTGAATTTTTGTAACCAGTACACAAAGTGGTTGCTTCCCGCAGGACAGAAACCCGCGACCTCTGGTTTGCTAAGCAAGCGGTTTTCCGCCGCATCACAGACGCTGCAAAGGGGTCGTATGTGTCGCTATATGGGCAGCATAAGTGACAACAATGGTCCCTGAACCACAGCACAACGACTCCTCTTAAAGCACTAGCAACTTATATTTTTTTGTTAATAACGTTTAAATAACAAACAATATTTTTTTTTCAATATATATATCGGAATATTACAAGACACAATAAAACTATGCTTACGGGCTTTATTATAGACTAAACGCATTAATATAAAGCAACTTAGAATATGAATTTGTACAAGTACTATAGAGTGCTTATTTCAAATAAGTACACGTAGGCATGAATAAGAACATCAAAATACATAAATGGCAGGTACACGACAATAGGAACTGTACCGTCAGCTGTATTTATCGATATTTGCGCCTGTCACGGGTCAAATCCATCAGTACTTGTCACTTTCATATCAATATAACTCTTATAATATAACTTAAAATCGTTCACCTGCCTCTTGGAGGAAAACCTGCCTAAGCTTTGTTTAAGGGGACCATAGACAAACGTGTTCTCTATTCATATAAATGTTAAAAACATTGGAAGTAGTAAAATAATTTTGTGTCCGATTCGCATCATATAGAATACCAAAACAGTTAAAAAATTATAATTTTCTGTCTTGTAGTTTCATTAGATTAGGTGGTTGGCATTTGGTTTTTGGTCGGTTATTTCCTTAAGGAAAACGTAGTATCCCTAGGGCGGGTACATGTCCGGCAAACTACATTAAATTTATTCTTTATCACATAGAACTTACTAACATAACATCCTTATACTGCTAGTTAATGTCCACCTGGTGCAAATAAAAGTTAAAAGTAATCATTCACATTCCTTGCAGAGTCAGAATTGCATTCACTATGATATTAGTCAGAATCTATTATTTTAAATTTACTCATGATCTATATCATTTTCAAATGATTCTGTCGTTGAAAAATAGCCAAACCAACATCTGTTTGATCAGTATTATTTTTTTATTTTATTATCTTATTTCGCGAGAAAAAAACGGAGTTATAAACTGGTTACCGTTGCGTCTCTTTCCCATGGAAAGTTATAAATTATTTATTTGTCTTTTTTGGATACATGTACAATAATATCCAAAGGTATTAAGTTGGATTTAAACTAAAGTCAAGTAAGTACATGTACACTATTAGACCGTTTGCAAGTCAGTGCGTTTAGATATTACATTATTAAGATTACTTTGACTTGCCTTGCGGAAAGGACTATAAATACTATCGACTAAATAAGAATAATGAATATGAAAAACATATTTTGATTCGATTCCCACCAAGAGTCTGGGCGTTTTATCTATATAAAGTATGTATATAAGTATTAGTATCAGTTGTCGGGTTTCCATAGTACAGGCTCTACCTAGTTGGGGTCCAGATGACCGTGTGTAGATTGTCCCAGAATATTATTATTAAAGAGCGCGGGTGGAGCTACGTGGGTCAGCTAGTATACATATACATAGTCTTAAAATTATTGATTACATATGCGTGTTATTACTGATCCCGCAAGTGTTGTTTAAAAAAACCTTCGTTTCGGCCATCCTAATAGAGCCCATTCCAATGGAGTATGGCCTGAATATGAAAGGATGAGTAAAGACAATCAGATCGGTGAGAGGGGCATTCCACAAGACTGTTGTTAGAAGAGCGAAGGTATTTATCATGAAGAGAAGATACAATTTTAAAATGTGAGGACAACGCCCTACCTCGTAGTATTAACTTGAATTCAGTTGAATCCATTCAATAGTTTCGGCGTGATGCGCGGCCATGATACAAACAGACAGACGCAGACGGACAGACAGGCAAAAATGAAAAAAATACAGTTTCGGTTATAGAAAGTCTTCCAAAAATATCTTCAATTAGCTGACCCACACAGCTCTGCCCGCGCATACTACATTTACATACCTTCCTCTTGAATCACTCTATCTATTGCTGAAAACTGTACTAAAATCCGCGTGTTTAAAAAATCTAACCGTCAAACAGCGGGAGCGACTTTGTTTTATACTATATAAAGAAAAGATGTACAGAATTGGACCTAGGACAAGATTATTATAAGTATCAAGTGTAGATGTGTGCACAATCTAGTTCTAAGTTTAAACTATACATCAATAAATAAGAAAATATAAATGTATTTTAATAAATAATAATTAATTACACATTTAAGAGGGATAAGCCGCAATAGGAAGTCTTGCTCATATTTAAAGAAGTACCTACAAATTATACCAATTATAATAATAATTATATCCAGCGACAATCCACCCACGGTTATCTAATCCTAGTCTAGACTGAGCCTGTATTATGGTAACCAGACAACTGCTACAAATACTTACTATACTTTTTTGTAAATACATACTTAAATAGATAATGAGACACGCGATGGCCAACGAATCCACCTATTGGGTAGCCAGGGTGTCTAAAGACTAGACCAACGGGCCCATCGTTTGGAGCCAAATCACACCAACTTCGATAGGCGTTGTGTGTGTTGCTCTATGAGCAGACCGTGCGTTTTTTTGTCCAAATGCCCCAAGAGGAGGGTTATGTTTTTCTAGAATATGTATGTCTATTTCTTTGTCACGGCCTACAGACTAAACGGCTCGACAGTGACTTATAATATGTCGTTAGATTCATCTTAGTTGTGGGAGTGAGATAGGCTATATATTAAAAAAAGAACGCGGGTGCCATTTTTTTGTGTATTTTTTTTACTTCCAAAAACATCAATATGGGTATCAAATGAAAGGTGTTAACGAGACGAGTTAAAATATAAATAGATGTGTTTATGTTTAATGTGTGTATGTATAGTGTAATTTATCCCCATTTTGTTTGTTCGCAGTCGGGATTTTTGTGCTTTAATCATTTATACTTGTTTATTTAACTAAGTGACGAAATAAGCGAAACATTCGTCTGTTGCTAAGCGACACGCCTACCTTCGACACAGGGCAGGTACTTTACACCGGAGCAATGATTACACACTACTGCTTGGCGGCAGAATAACTGTAATACTACGGTGGTGGACACCTGTATTATCCCTTGCATAAAGGACTAACCTACGACCTATAGTATATTGTGCTGATTGGATCACTGTACCACCACTACTCTTCAGATTTCTCTCTGCCTTGGCTTTTTAACGCAAGGGGCACGCGATCTGACCACTGGACTCACGCATGACTGAGATTCCTTTTATAGTTTCTTAAATATAACTCTTAAATGTCTTTTATTTATTTTTATACTTATCTTTTTCTTGTTGCTCATAACGATACACAGTGAGTTCTCCTTTATGCTGCCACACAGCAATAGCTCTGACACAACGTCCTTTCTTCGTGTTGTTTATGAGCTACATTGTAACCAACAGTTGGAACATCACTTACCATCAGGTTGGATCATGGTCAATTAAGTAAAAAAAACATGACAGTAAAAAAAATCTTCATTACCTACATACCACCTGCAAGTATCTTAACTATACCGCCGCGCTATACATCTAGATAGCGCACTCACACGAACATACTTTTATTGTCTTCACTTGTGCACGGACAGCTGCGGCTGTGTACGTGAGTTCACCGCGCGACAGCGCATCGCGGTAAGGTGATAACTGATTTTTTTCTATAACAAAGTTGAGTTGCCTATGTATTGTTATATCAGTTATAATTGTATTAAAAATATATTTACTTAAAATATTATAAATGCATTACATAAATATTTAACATGAACAGATGTAAACAAATATTTATATTAAAAAAAACATTTAAACTGTTAGGTTAGGTTATTTTTTTAGGTAATTATAAACATGGTGTTATCGACGTATCACAGTATGTTATTTACATAGTATAAACCAAAGTCGTTCGACCATATAATATCGCCGCTTACTGGTGGGATCGTGGTCAAGCAATAAAAAAACATAGCTTTCTATCAGGCGGGCTTGTTTTTATATAATTTGTTGAGAACAGTGGCACCCATCACATGCCTACTTTAAAATTACATTACTTACATAAGATAGTTAAAAAAAATCTGATGTACGTTTATAAAATTCACAGTGCAATAATATTGACGAACCCTTTGGTGTAGGTTCTGTAGTAGTTGCGGCGTCGCGTCGATTCCCACTCTGGACAAACATTTGTGTGCATTATCATGTCTGTTTGTTCTATGTTTGCGTGTTATTTATGTGTAAGCAATTTGTTTCATCATTTATAATGCGTACATCTAAGCTAAGGACTGGAATGCTTTACCTGCGTCGGTTTAAACATCCTTTTATAATGTGCGTTTCTATAATGCTAGAATGAATGAGCATTTTATAGGTTAGTGTGCTTTACCATCATCAATTGCATCGCCGCTTTCCATCCGGTGGGATTGTAGTCAAGCACTGATTTGAAATTATTAAAAAAGTATGAGTATATATTTACAAAAAAGTATACATATTTGTTTTTATCAGTCATCTACTTTCCATAATGAAGTCCGTGGTGCAGGCTGCCCTGTGTCTGGGTGTTATTAATTTAAATAAGTATTTATTTAAAAAAAGTACTTAAATAATTATAATATAAGTAAGTATGTGTAAGTAAGTGATGACATATGGTACTGAGACGTGGTCTCTAACGGCTGGCCTTTTAGAGAAGTTCAGAGTCACACAACGAGCCATGGAGAGAGCTATGCTCGGAGTTTCTTTGCGCGACAGAATCCGAAATGTGGAGATTCGCCGAAGAACCAAGGTCACCGACATAGCTCTCAGAATCTGCAAGTTGAAGTGGCAATGGGCAGGCCACATCGCTCGAAGAACCGATAACCGTTGGGGAAGAAAGGTTCTCGAGTGGCGACCACGAACCGGAAGACGCAGCGTAGGCAGGCCTCCCACTAGGTGGACAGACGACATTGTGCGCGTCGCAGGTAACCGGTGGATGCAAATAGCCAATTGTCGTTCATTGTGGCGTTCTAAGGGGGAGGCCTATGTTCAGCAGTGGACGTCTTCCGGCTGATGATGATGATGATGATGAAGTAAGTATGTGTATCGGTTTTCTCGTTTTTATATTACAGGCTCTACCTATTTTGGGATCACATGACCCCGTGTGTATTGCAAGATATAGATATTATTATTACGCATTCAAAATGAATTACAGAAAAATAGAAATAAGATTCAAAGTAGATGCAAAAAAAATAGTAGCTATAAAATAAGGTCACGTCATCTTCATAAAATTATGCTTCATTAATTATCTTCATTAATTTATTTGCTACCTCGATATAACAAAACAAATGTTAAAAATGTCATATAAAATCGTAAATATGCATTTTTCATATACACCATTGTCTATCTTCACCGTTCGGGTAATAATAATAAACTGTGCTAGTGTGCGTACGACGATAGGTGCGCGTGTGTGCGCGCGGCTCGTGCCGCGTTCGCATCATGTCATTGTTGACCGCAACTTGAAAGGCGAGTGGAATGTGTGAAGTGACGCTTCAGTAACTGACGGCAATCTTATTGTTCTGTTGTTTAAATAGTTTATTTATTAAAGTATTACAGTACCTACTTTTACCTATTTTAATATTATATTTATTTACAACTTAGCGAAATTTTTATTATCAGCTGTCTACGCACTGAGGGGATAAGGTACTTAAACTGACGTAAGATAGGTGGCGTTTTGTCTTTGAATGGCCAAGCCAAGCTTATAGAGACACTGGTAGAAACAAATTGTCACAATAGGTGTGTTCCGGTGCAAACGGCACTATTTATAGCTGGTATAATTATCGGACACAAGAGACTTAATAAATAATCTAGTGGTCTAGTGTAGTGAAAAGCTGCAGTGCAATGCAGCTGTCTATAGGCGTGTCACGTATCAGCAGGAAAACGTCTTGCTTGCCAAAATATTAAAGATTAAAAAAGGATACAAGCTATTTAAAATGAAGAGATCTTACTAAAATATAGTCCTAATATTTATAAAATCCGTTCAAGTGCGAGTCGGCCTCGCGGATCCTGGCTTCCATACCTTCTGTTGACGTATTAATGTTATTTTACTATTCATCTAACACCTTCGATAGAAAAAAAAAACAAACCGCAAAACTAAGTTTGTGTGTCGAGGTTATTTAGGATTATCAAAAAAGAACTGTACAACTTAGAAAAATCATTTTATTCTTCTGTAAAATATAGATAGACGTTTATTACAGATAATTATTTCACATTTTTCCCACACAAACTTATAAGAGATAAGGGGGTGGGATTTAAAACTATTTTATGTTTCAAATCAATAGCGCATCGATAGTTCCTGAAATATACAGCCCCCTTAGACAATGTAACATTCTACAAGCACCATCGCTAATAGAAAGTTTAAAAATTTATGAGAATGACATAAGTCATCGAAAAAGTGTGACAGAAATACAGATATACGAAGTCTTACTTCCTTTTTTACCTTTTAGGAATCCTAAAAACAATACATTCAAATTCATTCATTCAATTGATTGCTACAATGTTTGATGCTGTGGTTTACTAAATACTAGCGACCCGCTCCGGCTTCGTACGGGTGTAATATAGTTTTTTATACTATATATAGATGTGTGTGAAGTTTGTTCATAGTGCTTTAATTATAATTATTTAATATTGTAGTTTTCTCTTGCAATTCGTAGTACTATAAGTTCGTATGTATTATACGCTCCGTCGATTCTTTACCCTTTAGTCTGTTTCCACTTGTCACAAAACAGTACTATCAAGAAAACACCTTCGAGTATAAAAAACAGTTCAAACGCGCACCAAACTGCTGATAGCCCCTTATCTCATCTACTACTACGTCAACAGACTGTCTTGGTCTCTTTCTAACGCACCTCGTGTTTATGTTTGCATCTCGCTCGCAAGTTACACTCATTCTGTTAAAGTGCCGTGTATACTAGATGTTTTCGACGTCGCGTTTTTAGACTTTCTATTCATTGAAGTAAAGTTTATAATGTACGTACAGTAGTCAAAAGACGTTGCATACACATACATTACACCTACATTAAATAACATTATTATTATTACAATTCGATACAACGACTTTGATAATTATTAACCTATTTATTATTATTATAAACTAGCTATACAAAACCTCCTTTTTTAAAGTCGGTTAAAAACTTGGACCCACTTTGTACTTGCCCTCCAAAGCACGGTAACGTTTAGTTCAAATGGCGTTAAACGGTCACTCATCTATTTAATGACCTTAGCTAACGTTGCTTAACCTGATAGATTTCCAAAAATTGTTAACAACTGTCTATGAGTGTTCCCTTACAAATATTTATTATAATTATAAAGAAAAAATTATAAAATCGGACCAAGCGTATAACCAAGTACCCATTTTGACTTTAATCCTCTCTCCCAAAAGAACCGTGCTAGATTACGGGATAAAAAGTATCCTATGTTAGGACATACCTCATACCTACCTCGTAGTAAGATCTCAAATCATGCCAAGTTTCGTTTCAATCTATCCAGTAGTTTCGGCGTGATGCTCAGCCGAGATACAGACAGACAGACAAACAGACAGACAAAAATTAAAAAAAAAAAACATTTTCGGCCTCAGTATCGGTTATAGAATGCCCTCCAAATATAATTTTCAAAATATCTTCAATGTACAGAATTGAACCTGTTACAGTTTTATTATAAGTATAGATAGATATTGACTAAGCAGAGCCGGTACAATACCTGCACATTATTTGTAGTAAATTAAACACATAGTTATATAGATTAAATGAGCCCCAGAAACTAAGACGGAATCGAATCCGCGACCTACTGGTTAGCGGCCAGAGTGTCTAATCCTATCCTATAATGATATTATAACCACTAAACCAACGAGCCTGGCAAAATAAAAGTAAAACAGTTATTAGGAATTATTAACATTTAAAATTAATTTATAAATACAAATTACCACAAAATACTAATCTGTATATATTTGAAACGATAACGTTGTACAGTGTAAAACCGTCTCAATGTTTGTACATATCTCGATCTCTTTCAGACACGAACATACAAGCGCCACCGTCTCTGTCGCGCTAATGAATTAAATCAACAACCTCGCTCGCTCCCTCTCGATAGACGATAGTCGTTCCATATTTGAATTTCTTTCAAAATTGGAATTAAATTTTAAAAATTTATATCAGACATTCCAAAATCGGATTTTATAAAATTATAGTTTATTCTTTAGTGTAATGTTACAATGGAACAACTCGAACAACTTTCAGAAAAGTAACAAAGCATAAAAATCGTTTTAAACCTATCTATAGAAACTGACGAATTTGAAGATTGAACTCATTAAAAAACTGCAGAATTATTATCTAACTGCGTTGTGATTTATTTTTAAAATAATAATATTTAAATGCAAAATCTGTTGTTGTAAATAAATCAGAGATGAATTAACCAGTTCAGTCTAATGCTTGTATGTATTATTTTATCTGCATCGCTATTTTGTACACAACTTACAAAACAGGGTTAGTACAGGGGTTCCCAAACTCTTTATCAGCACGTCCTAAAAATGTAAAGTAGCATTCAGAAAACTTCAGGCAATCTGTTTATTGTTTGTTAAGTTTTTTTTATAATAAATATAAAAGACTAACAACTATTTAAGTACTAAAAAAAATTACTTTTAAATTTTGTTAAAGTTCCTATACAATTACATAATGAAATATAACCTAATAAAATAAGTGGTATGCTGCTTGCAAAAGTGACAAAACGGAGGGCTCTATCCTGCCGTCTCGCCCGCCTCCACGTCGCACACTCAGCAACAATAGTAACCTAAACACACGAACGTAACGCCATATGAAAGTAGTTATAGATGCGCCTTTAGCCAGTTGTAATCACTGATTGGTATACGATCAGTTGATTAAGCAACCGTATAGTGACATTTGTATTGAGCGTCTACGTGCTTCAGCTTACCAACCTACAAGTGGTTGTTCATTTTGAAAGCAATAATAAATTGTCAACTTCCAACCGTTTTTACATTCAGGGGTTCCCAACCTTTTTTACATCACGCCCCCCTTGGACTATAACCCCCTTTACGTTTCTGACATTGACATAGATTCTTCTTTTGAAACCGTCAATCGTCTCACGTCGCTTTCTAGTGATCTCTCTACGCCAGGGTTTTGAAGTCCTGCCCTAATATAATATGAGTTTCAATGTAGTGATAATGACGTATGCAATTTTTTAATATTTTATGCAAGTTAGTGAAAATACATGCAAGACGTTCACCTGATGGTAAGCGACACACCTGCCTATAGACAGCTGAACTACACTACCGCTCGTCACACGGTAATTTCAACAGCTACGTGCCTTTGCCACTGGAATGTGCCGCCAAGCAGCAATGTTTATACATTGCTGCTTTGTGGCCGATTATCAGACAATGCGGTGATAATACGATAACTACCAGGACGATTCCGTGCAAAGAAGCTACCACCTTATAAGTGGTTTCTTAATATTTTCAAAGGTTTGAGTATTGTATACTTCAGATGGATTAGGGAGACCAATGTTATACAAGTATGTACAAGCTTTTGATTTAGTAGGGTATATGAGACCGAAGAAACAAAGACCCTGATTAGAGTACTTGCGAATTGGCAATGAGCTTGCATCGCTGTAGATGTATCTAACTAAAAAATGCAATACCCAAACGTAGCACAACCCACAACAGTCAAGTGAAAGCCGGTGAAAGTCCGCTTCTACGAGACGCTTCAGTGGATGCAAAGTGTTTCAGGCTACCAGGCGATCAGAAATGCTGAATTGGTCAAGTGGACGTACTCTTAACCCGGATGAAATAGTCTTCTAATTATTATTGACTTTTATAATGTTTGAAATGATTAAATCTATGACAGTTTAGGCTAAACCTTTGTAAGAAATCTGCTAGATTTTTCCGGGAACACAAAGAGTAGGATATACCTTTATGTTATTTAGTTTGGTTGCGGTCTAATTGTTAAACATAGTATCCAGAGATCAGCCCCTGTACCATCAGCTCTAATAACAATATTATTTTCACCTTCCTAGATATAAAGTGATAAAGCTCTCTCTCTCTCTCCAACTTAAGAGCTGGGCTCTTGTCGGTGAAGCAATTTCCAATCCGATCTATTATATGCCTTCATTTAGACCTCCTGATACGACATTCCACCCACTTTTTCTGCTACCTGCTTCATAAAACTTCGTCTGGGTCTTCCCCTTTTCCCTTCTATTTTACCTTCCACTATCGTTTTAAAGAAGGTGTCGTGTCGTATAAAGTGCCCAATCATCTTTCGTCTCCTATTCTCAATAGATCTTAAAATTTATCTATCTTGATTGACCAATTCTAAAACTTCTTCATTCGGCTTCCTTTCTGTCCAACTTATTCCCTCCAACACCACATCTCGAATGCTTCCAACCTTTCTCTATCCTTCTGTGTAAGGGTCCATGCCTCACTGCCATACAAAGCGATGCTCCAAATATATGTTTTAATGAGCCGTTTTCTTATAGCAGTTGCTATCCTGGCTTTGAACAAATGTTTCTTACAAAAGCTACGTATATTAATGTCTCTACCTCATGTCAGTCAAGTAAGATGGTAATAATAGTGCCAATAGAGGTGGTGGTAGGATCCCAGCACGTTTCACCGTTTCAACTTTTTAAAGTAATGCTGACTTGCAGAGTGCACGAAAAGCCGTTTGCTAGACAATCGACCTTGCTGAGTGACCAATACTTCTTTAAAACTCCAAAAATAGACCCATAGTTGTTACTGATGTCTCCAAGACTAAAGAATGATCCCCAAGAAGCCACCCAGGCGTGGAGGTGATGGGAAGCCATTCCTTCTAAGGGGAAGGCCTTTATCCAGCAGTGGACGTGTTTCACTTAATGATGTTGATGTTAATTTCTACCCCAATTGAAGAAGAACATTCCATCCGTTATTTGCTCCTGCAATGCAATTACTGAATAAACACCGCAAATCGATAAGCGTAGTGTATTGCTTTTGTTTAAACTTTCAGAGCTGCAGTCCTGGCAGGTATTGGATATGAAGGGCTAATTATATACTTCTTATACAGTACTGCCAACCTTACTCACTGCAGTGACTCCTTAACCTCCTTCGAATGAGCGTCACTCGAAGGAGGTTAAACTCTGCTTCATGCTTCTTTGAAATTGACATACTTTTGCGGCCAGCTTGCTTTAGTTTTGTTAGGAGAATGCTCCACTGTGTCCTACCTCTGTAGAATATATGTATGTAATTAAGCAAAATTTCTGAGACACGAGTTTGCACAAAGCTTATGCAAAGTTCTTGTTTAAGTTAAGATAAGCACCATGATAGCTACTTAACTTTTGATTTTGGCTTCTCCAATTGCATGCCACTGAGTTCTCTCATCCAGTTTTTTGCCAACAACCTTGCTAATCTGCCGTTCCTGGAGGTAAAATATACAAGTTTCTGAGTTGATTTGTTGTTACCTCTCGATTCCTACAATATTATATTAACAATAATAATATGTATTTATTTCAAGTCTTTGGACCCATATTGTGTTAGTACTTTTTTTTCTTGATGTAGTGTTAGTTCTTAAAACTAAATAACATATTTATGTATCACAGACAGGCGTGTAAAGACGCACTCAGTGACGCCAGACAGGACCGTCCATCAGTCACACAATGCACTCAGGGTGCTGTAAGAGCTAGCGTGGATTCTGTAGGGGAGTGAGGCACTGCGTTTGCGGATAATGGCGTGGAAGCCATCAACCTTCGTCTCCGCAAACATCGAAGGCGGTGTATGTTCTGTGTGTATAATCGACACACACACTGCATGTGTGAAACGACTGACAATATTCTCTAAAGAGAGTCGTTTTACCTGCTTGGAACACCGTGCAAATCTGCGAATGTAACATGTTACATTGAAAAGTCAGCGCCCAACGCTCCCTCTTAATGTCCACATCATCCTTGAAATTATCAGTAACCCAGGCACTTGAACTGAGTAACTCTTATAGAGGAATATTGCCAAGAGTGACGGGTGGCATATTGGTGTAACATTTGGTGCCCGCCTTAAACACAAGTAGTTCACTACTTCTCGCCACCACTACATACACTGGTTAAACTTGCCTCACGCCACCACCTTGCCTGTGAAAAGATCTGTAGAGAAATGGTTTTCGAATGTATTGCATTGACTACGCAATTAAATGAATGAGCATATCTCATCTTCCCTCCGATACGTGCATTTTCTCATCGGTTCTCGTTATCTCGAATGCAGATATCGTTATCAATCGACCTTACGATGCGGAATTGCTATTTGACCGACGCCAAACAAGTCTCGACCAATGTGATTGACCTAACAACACAACTGGTTTCAACTATTAATCATTCTGACATAATCTAAATCGTGTGCTATCCGAACTTGCCGCGCGCCGCGATCCGACACCGCCCGAACTTGGACGAAGCCGCCCGAACAGTGACAGTCCGTCACTCGTCACGACGCGGCACACTTCTGTTATGTACTTTACATAGGTGCAGTACGCGCCGTCGCGCCGGTAACTAGCGTTCTCTTGTGCATTCAAATTTGGAATCGGTCGATTTTTTTATATCAGACTATCGATTTGCCGGTACATTTACGCGCAATTACTAGCGTTGCGGTCGCGCGGTGCAGCGCACGTAACGATGCGTGTCGAGTGGAAACATCTCAATTGTTTTTCTCGATTTCCACGACGGTTTTCCTTCAAGCACACGTGTGCTACTGTTTACGTGTTCAGCCTAGTCAGCTTAGTACATTGTGCCGAAGTGCGGAGTCATTGACACTCCGTGTCGTGACACACATTCGGTCTTGAGTGACGGGACGATTGCACGTCCGCGGTTTCTTTGGCTTCGTTTTTTTTCTATCGCAATATCAAATTTATTGTTTTACAACATTGTTATCAATGCTTAGTCCATTTCCTCGCGTATTTGTAGTGCGCGCGTTATTTAGCTGTTATCAGTGTATCTAGATAACGTAACAAGGTGATATCCTTGGATTCACGTCTGCGATTCTACAATTGTGTGAAGCATTGTGTTCTTTTAAAAATTAAGCTGCATTTAACTCTATTGTTTAAGGTTTTAAATATCCTTGCTAATTTTGGACGATCAACGGATATTTTTTAAACGCAGAATTTCTTTTAACCTAGTAATTAAACATTTAAATCAAACGTTACAATTGGCTACGCATAATTTTTTACAAGAAATGGTATAATCAATTCAAATTCAAAACATTCTATTAAGTACTAACTATTAACTGTACTAACCCATTTTAAATTTAGAATTCCTGAAAAAATACACATTCCACGTAGCAATGTCACGACGAGTGACGTTTCACGCGCCATTTTCGAATTTCATAATTTTTCCAAACAATCGCAATCGAAAGATGCGCGCATCCACGGACACGTCTACACGTTTTATTTATAGACGCGAATGTTTGATTTGTACAGCGACGTAGTTTACCTACATATCTACCGTCGAGGAATGTATATTATATACCATCTTGCACTATGTACAGCGGATACAACAATATAAGCACCAGTGTCTGTGTGCGTGCCGCGTAATGAGCGTTTCTATGTACTAAGAAACAGTAAAAAGTATGGCGCGAACGATAGAGCGGCAACGTTGCGTATGTTTCGAGGCCTTGCGCGGTGAAAACAATAGTTTCATTATTTTAATTTTTTTCTTTTTTTTTAATTATTCATCAGGTATTGAATATAAAAGAAGTAGTGTCAAATAAGGTATTTGAATAGCGCAGATAAATTTAAATTAATTATTTATCAATCTTTAAATTAGGCATGTCATGATTTCGTTTATAGTTTTAATTCGATTTTAAATGTAATAACGCTAGCCGGAACTCGTAACACGAATTGGGTATTACATACGAAATTACCAATCTACATTCCAAATGGGAAAAAAATCAATATATCAATGATAAAAAAACAAACAAAGCCAACGAAAATAGCCGGTGGGATGAAAAAAAAATACTAACCGATGTTGACCTTTTCGAACGCGTCTCGCTCGGCTCGCTAGTAGCGCGGCCAGCTGACGCGACGTTGCCACACTTCCTGCTATCGCTCGGATCGTCTGCGCTTATCGCCTCTATGTTTACGAAATAGGATCTAAATTTGTATAGCAACACTAAGTATATAAAGGATTTAGGACGTTTCACCGTACTATGACACTTCCCGCGCGAAAAATTCGAAATGCTTTATCAGTCGCATTCGTGATCGTGACGCCGCGTAGTAAATTCTTAGTGTTTGTGGATTTTTATTTAGAAATTTATTAAAAAAAAAGGTGCTTTTAACGTTGTCGATTCCAGATGATGCAATTTATTTTAAGTTAAAATAATTTAACAATCAAAATAATTTAACAAACCAAAGTACCCAAAGCTGATGTGTTTTTAAATGTATCTATTTATCTAAATAAAATAAATATATTAGTAAAAAAAAATATAAAGAAATAAATCTACATAAATAACTGAAAAGTTGAAAACTACCGCAAAGTACCAGGACAGCACAGTCGTCAAGTACCTAGTCAATTTGATTTCGGAATATACAAGTGCGATGATGACGCGGTGACAAAGTGGCCTACATGCCGGTGGCGCTGGGCTCGCTCGGCGGCGAGGGCGAGTACCGCGAGTACGGCCACCATCTCTCGCCGCACCATCCCCCACACATACAGTACCATGAGTACGCGCCGCCGCCGCCGCCGCCGATATACCATCATCAAATACCGGAGCCGTATTTTAGGTAAACCTCTTCCTTTATATTTATACATTCCTAGAAATTTTATGTCGTAGCCCCACTCTCTTCTGCGTGAAAGTCCATAAGAGATGTGTGATGATGTCACAAACATTTGTTCCAGTTATGAAAACAGTTTTTATCTTTTTTCTTCGACTGCGTTGCCAGTGGCTTATTTTTTTCATCCCAGTATCACAAACAAAATTTAAAACAAACGAAAATGGTTGCTCCATGCACAAAAAGTAGCCGTAAGCTGCTTAAAATAATTGGTATAAGTAGCTCTTTTAGAATACATACATAATATTAAATTCAAAAAAATTGGCAGTCTGTAGAATTTTTCTTCTGAATTTTAAAGTGGGCTATGGTCAAAAAGGTTGAGAGGCTTTGCTCATACGCATGGACATAATGCCACTAGCAGTGTGACCAGATTAAATTTTACGAAAATACCGAGGCCTCCCCGAAATAATACTCAAATATACCGAGGCCACCTCGACAAAATACTGAAAAAATACTGATTAAACCTCTGTGCACACTGAGAATTCCGTTCCGGTGTGTGATCCGGTGGTAGCTTTTAAAAAATTGACCATTCAAAAGTGCCAGAAGCCGTTAAGGCGATTTTGAAATAAATATTTTTGACTTTGACTTTGATAACATAGGCTACAAAACCGTAACGTTCTTTGTCCTGCCTGTAACGATTATTATTTGTAGTTATTCCTACATTTGCCCACTTAAAAAAAATTATGGCTACGTTCATGTAGGCCATAGCAACTTAATAGTAGTTTTTTAACCTGTTGAAACACTGCAGTGGTACCAACAGGCGACGGCGCCTTGCTCAAGGGACCAACTATTTTTTTTTTAAATAAGGGTGGAGGAAGACGGGTTATGTGTGATTTTAACCCATTAAAACCTTTCCAGTGGCCTTTAGCTACACTATGGAGAGACTCTGGGCCCTCCGTTAAGACCTTGCCAAAATACGTACCATCTAGTAAAGCCATCGATATATAATAAGTAAAGCCGTAAGGTTGCGTCGTCGGAACACGTCGATGTCACCAGCGTAGGCGGCTCTGGGGGTCTAGTACGAGTTCTTATACTACACGAGCTCGATCAAACTGTCAGTTTTTCCCCGTGCATGTTACTAGTTTTTTATAGTTACCGCTAGGGGCGCTGGTGTGGAATGTATGGAGAAAACTATCAGAACTTCAACCCCTTAGTACGCTAAAACCCCTGATAAAGGGAAGTTCCTCTGAGACGGAAGGAAGTGTTATGCATATAGCTTAGTACCTAACTTAGGAATTTTTGCGTTTAGTGATTGGCAACCGCATTTATGACTACTGAAACCACCAATCGTCTCACGTTCCCCTACGATTTCTCTACATCCCCTCCCCCCGTTAGGAAGTCCTTACCTAGTTGGATCCATCGTGCATGCCCTAGCTATCTAGCTTGGGAATGTATAGTTCATTTACTGCCGGTCCCAATATCCTATCGTTCCCTTACTATAAGTTAAAATAGTTACCATCGATAGCTCTAAAGACATATTTCCGTTTCAATAATAACATATTAGCAGCTTACTGTTGGTTGTTCGAATGACAGTTTGTCAGGGTTTTAGTTATCGTTCCATTTCGGAGGTTTATCGCGGGATATCGAGGACTCGATCGATGATTTTAACTTATAGTTAGGGTCCGATAGGATATTGGGACCGGCAGTTAATGTATAAGGTACTCCCTGTCGATTAAACCCAACCTACATCATGCAAAAGATCGTCGCAGCTGCACAATATGTGTAGCATTGACTATTTCACCTTCACAGAATCTGCAAGTGTCCACAGTACTTAGCTATATTAATTAAGGTTAACTTAAGCACACCAGGCAAGGTCGGTTCATGGTTGGGTGATTGTTTTTTTGCCCGAATGCTCCAGGAAGAGGGCTATTTTTTTCGAGAGTATGTATGTGAGTATGTGTGTGTATGTATGAGTATTTCTTTGGTACGGCCTACATGGCTTGACGGACTGTGACTTATAATACAATATTTACAAATATGTATACTTAAACTAGGTAAAAAACTTCCTCCAAGTTGTCGCCGCACTGGGAGGGACGGGTACCTAAAAGACTGGCGGCATTACCTCTTTGTATAGCCAAGCTTAGACGTTGGCAGAAAAAGCTACCCACTAGCCCGACGGTCTCCTGAGACTTCGATAAGTTTGGATGAAATTTCTTTCACCAAACCGTGAGTCTCATGAGACCAAGGCCCCATGGTCTCGACCGCTGTTGTTAGATTCATTTTAGTTGTGGGAGTGACGTAGGCTATAAAAAATATATACCAGCCCTTGTTAATGTCCCACTGCTGGGCACGGGCCTCCCTTCAAGATGAAGGGGCTTAGGACATAGTCCACCACGCTGGCCAAGTGGGGGTTGGCGGACTTCACACGTCATTCGAAAGCTGGTTAGGCTTTCTCGGACATGCAGGTTTCCTCACAATGTTTTCCTTCACCGAAAGCTAGTAACAATCGCACAAAGACGATTCGCACATGATTAATTAAAGAAATCAGAGATGCGAGCTGAGGTTCGAACCTGCGCACCTTGTTTCCAAGGCAAGCGCTCACCCACTGAGCTGTTACGGCTTAGGCTGACGTAAAACGAAGGCTTAAATTTATCCAAAAAAATTAAAGCCTACGTCACCGCCGCCATTTTAATTTTTCCAAAAAAAATAATATGGCGGCGGACAGCCGTTATTTTGTTTTTTTTTTTTACTTCCAAAAACATCAATATGGGTATCAAATGAAAGGTCTTAACGAGATCAGTTGAAATATTTATATGCATGTCTATACGTTGTAATTTAAGCCCATTTTATTAGTTTACAGTCGGGCTTTTTGTGGCATGGCATATGAACTTACTGAGCACCTCGGTTCTTCATAGAGCATACAAGAAGTCGGTACCGTTTGTTGTCATCTAGACATCAGTGGTTAAGCAAAGTTGGATACCTAAAGGTAGTTTGAACAACTTTGACAAACGACAAATAAATATAATTACATCGGTAAAGGCACCCATATAAGTTACGGTAGATTGATTTCTTAATAAAACCGAGAGCTTTGACGTACGGCTTCAGCAGATGACGTCATTGGTCGCCGTGACGTCACCCGTCACTACCTACACGGATACAATAGGGGTTGAATGTGGGGGTGCCAGTCGTGATGGACAAGACGAGCACTTTCTAAAAAGTGTCTCTAACGACAACTGTTATTACGACATGATTGACATACATCACTGTCTGTGTGGGCTTCGCAGACACTTGCCAATGAACGCGTGCGTCAACGTATTTAAATCGTAAGCAAACGATCGTCTCAACTTATTCTTTAGATATCTGATTCTGTAGTTCTATAGTATTTACACATTTTACATTAGGAATAGACCGGACGTTGCTAGTATTTTTGAAGAAATTTGTCAAACTTCTTGATGCGAAATTACAAATCTCACCATGCTAAATTGACTGAATGGGACTAACTTTATTGACTTGTTTTTTTTCTGAATGAACTAGAACGAGGACTATGTTTTTTGAGAGTATGTTGTAAGTGTGTATGTCTGTTTCTTTGACACGGCCTAAACGGCTGGATTGATTTTGACTATATGACGTTCGATTCGAGTAAGTCGATGTCTAAGTACTTATTTATTTTTTATATTTAATATCTATTTAAATTTTAGATTACCTATGCACCTACCACTGCATCATCCAAAGGTAGACTGGCAGAGAATGCCTAAGGCATTAAGTCGCCTTGTATATATTTAAGTGTGCTAAAGAATAAATAAATAAATAAATTGTGGGAGTGACGTAGGCTATACCTATATTTTTTTCAAATATATACCGCGTCCGTCAGCCGCCATTATGTATTTTTTTACTTCCAGAAACATCAATAATGGTTTCAAATGACTTAACGGGACAAGTTTCAATATATTATGAATGTCTATACTTTATCTTCTATATCTTCTATACTATAATAAAACTCAAAGAGCACTTTTTCTGTACATTGAATATTTTTCCAAAATTTGTATGTGGGGATACTGTACTATCGACATAGAGGCCAAAACAATTTTTTTTGGAATTATTGTCTGTCTGTCTGTCGTTCTGTTTGTCCAGGTATCATTTGAAAACCCGTGGATGGATTTTGATAGGACTTTCACTGATGTGTTGTGTAGAAGTCAGGGTATAAATTGGTATATAAAACATCACGCTATGTTTCATAGGGGCTAAGCAGTGAAACATTACTTGCACATATTACCACGTAATTTCCTTTGTATGTGAATAGGGTAATTATAGACTGATCAGTTAAACATTAAGATATGTATTATTACGATATATACAATAGGGACTGAGCAGATATTTAGTTTGCATAAGATATGACAGTGGTGAAGGGTAAATTTTTGTAAGGGGTAAGCCGGTCCGGTACACCCAGGACATTTTCATTAGATTTCTGTATTGTTCTAAGTACTTTGCTGATAGCAATATGACATTATATCTTTGAAAAGTTAAAATCTGTAAATCCCGAGCGAGTCCAAAATAGATTAGGAAAGAAATAGGCAAGGGAAAAATACCATTTCATTTCATCTAAAAGCCAGCGGTTAGGTCCGCTGCACCACCAAGGCTAAATTTGTATAGGTAGGTAGAAATTGAGAATACGAAATTGCTAAATTTTTACTTAGGTAAAAGACCTAAAATGACTAGAAATGATCAAACGCAATAGGGGGCTTCATGAAATTTTAATGAAACTCCCCAAGTCCAGGTAGTGTATAGGTATTGCATTACAGTCGCAACAATAAAAGATGCGAAAAACTTAGAACTTTCATTATCGAATTACATTAGACAGTAATTTACGATATTAGCGTGATTTACATTATGAACAGCGCCATCTATCTGTGAAATTGAACATACAATCACTATAGAACGTTAATTTATAAATATAAAAGAAAGTCGTGTTAGTTACACTATTTATAACTCAAGAACGGCTGAACCGATTTGGCTGAAAATTGGTGGGGAGGTAGCTTAGAACCAGGAAACGGACATATGATACTTTTTATCCCGGTAGGTTAAAGTTAAGCAACGTTAGGTAAAGTCAATAAATAGATGGGTGAACCGATTTGTATGATTTTTGTGCATATCGGGTAGGTCTGAGAATAGGTCATAACATAATAGTAGTTTATGCACCAAGGGGATAAAGTAGTGTCTTATGTCGCGGGCGTTTAATTGAATCGCGAGCATAACGAAGGATTCTAGCAACTCCCGAGCGTAGCGAGGGAGTACAGAGTTAACTCCCGAGCGTAGCGAGGGAGTTAATACTAGAATCCTGAGTACAGCGAGAGATTTAAGCTCGCCCAAGACAAAGGCACCTTTATCCCCGCGGTGAATACACTACTTTTCACACCTACTGCGAGGTAATAAAATACAAATATTGCTAGAATTAAAATAATAACAATATTTTGGGACAATCCACACATGGTAATCTGATCCCAAACTAGGCAGAGCCTGTACTATGGAAACCAGATAACTAATATTAATTAACAGTGAAATAACACCCAGACACTTGGTGGGAATCGAACCCACGACCTATTGGGTAGCGGCCAGGGTGTCTAACCACTAGACCAACGAGACCGTCAATAATATCAACATAGTGATTTGCCGCGTTAACGCGTTACCATCCATTTCATTTTCTTTTCTAGAAAAGACCAAAAGTACTCTGTGTGTAGAACACGGGGTTCTGCTCGTCGCGCTCGGTTCGATTTTCAAATGTTTTGTTTTTCGTGCAGTTCTCTGCTTAGAGTAGTAATATATTATATCTGTGGTAAAAGTGTTGAGGAATTTTCGTTTGACGTTCGAAATTCATACACATTATTACCCATGGGAGTTTAGTACAACATTATTACCCGGCTAGACTATAGGGATATAATGAGGCACTTTATGTCATCTTTAAATGACATATAATGTGACATTATCGAGCAGGTGGTGTGAAAAGTATATTTCATACCGCTAGGTTAAGGTTAAGCAACATAAGGCCAGGTCATTAAATTGATGGGTGAACTGATTTGTATTAAATTTTGTGTGCATTTCGGGTAGGTCTGAGAATAGGTCGTAAAGTATTTTTCATGCCGCTAGGTTAAGGTTAAGCAACATAAGGCAAGGTCTTTAAATAGATGGGTGAACCGATATGTATGGGTAGGTCTGAGAATAGGTAATAAAGTATATTTTATGCCGCTGATACCATGATTGACGAGGATATATAGAACGAGAGGAGGGTGCAAGAGAGGGAGAGGGGAGGGTGATGGAGTGAGTGATCGGAGGAGTTAGGTGGAGCAAGGGGGGGGGGGGAGTGAGAGGCAGCCAGTTGGGAGAAGAGAGAGGAGGGAGAGGGTTCAGAGAGGACAACGGGGAGAGGAAGAGGGGAAGTGTGACGGGGACCGAAGCGGGAGGGGAGAGAAAGAGCATAGAATTAGATTTTTCTTATAAGAGAGAGAGATGGAGAGAGATATATCAAGGGAGTAGGGAGAAAAGGGGGAGCAAAATGTAATTAAAGCGCGGGTGGAGCTGCGCGGGTCAGCTAGTATAAATAATATAAGATCATTTTGCTCGATCCCAGTCGGGCTATTTTGACTGAATACCCCAGAGGTAGAGCTTTGTATTAATTTTATATAGATAGCAGTTTTAAAAATTTATGACAGTTTTTGTATGGAAAAATTCCACTCCAAAGGCCACTCTCTGGCCTCACATGGCCTATATATATTTCTTTCCATTTCATTATAGTGCATTGGGTGCAATCAATTCAACCCACATCCAACTTAATATTATTTCACTCTACTTTCTAGCAGTTTTTAAGTTTAAAATAGTATATTTCATTACGAGTGCGGAAAGCCTGTCATTGCAAAGAGTTCCGACAAATGTCTACCCGAGCCGAGGCGCAGCCGAAGGCGAGGGTTGACAGTCGGAACAAGTTGCAATGACGGTTCCGCACCTGTACTGAACAACTATTTTTAATACAGTTGCGAAAAAACGAAGCAACTTAATAAAATAATAAAAATACACAACAAACTCAACTATAAGTTAGTTGAGTTTATATATATAAGGTAGTTGAGTCATTTATTACTTATAAAAGTTATAATTCACATGTACATTGAAATTGGTACAGTTTTTAATAGTAACTGGGGAAGTTTTAGGTTGCATATTTACTGTTTGAGACAAACTATTATTAATTTCGTATGATTGTTCATGTATATTTGTCAAAGGTGTTAAACATTGGCGTTTGCTAGTTGATGGAATAGGATCTGATGAATTATCGTTATCAACGACGGTAGATGGACTAATGTTCTCTTCAGTATTGGCATGTGAAGGAGACGGACTGGACTTTAAATTAATGGATCGTGTGATTTTTTTCCCAGTTTCTAGTTTGTTGTTTAATGAATCAGCAATATAGCCTTCTGCAACTTTCCTCCTTCCAACTCCTAGTCGCTTTAAGGACGTCAAATTGGCTCCCGAATCTGCCAATAATGTAGCAGAGGTCCTCCTGAAGCTGTGCCCAGTATAACACTCAGCATCCGGCAGACCAAGAAACGTAGCTATTTCTTTTGGCATATTACCAAATTTGTTTATCCCGATTGCTTGAGTTGTACACTTTCCTTTTTGATAATTTTGGAAAAAACGGTCGGTTTTTGCTTTTTGGGACCGCTGAATCATATATTTTTGCACTATTCTATGAAAATCTCCTTCAACAACAAAGCTTCTCGGTATCTTATTTTTTGTATTCGGAATTTTGATTAGTAGCATTTTCCCATGGGTTGCAATATCTTTTAAAGTAATATTGGCTAACTCCTCTCTGCGGCAAGCTCCAACAACACCAAAAATCAGCGCAACCTACAAAAGGGATTTGATTAATATTTTTTTAAATAATATATAAAGTGTATTTTGCGATTTCGTAAACTGAATACTAAAGAAAAATATAAGTACTTATTAATAAATTAGGTAAGTACCTTTGTGGCTAAATAACGATCATCGGGAGCTTCGTTCAAAAACCTTTCCACTTCATTAGATGTTAATATTTTCGACTTTTTAGTTGTAAAACCGTCTGATTGTCGCTTAGAGGAGATACCACTGGAGAGATCATAATGCGCTAACCCCTCTGCCAAATTTTGGTCATATGGTCAGGTCATTCTTTATTTGTGTGCGTAACTTTTTGAATGTGTTGCGAGTTTATTATAGTGTGGTTATGCGTAAAATTGTATCTGTGTGTGTTTACTTCGCCTCCCGCACCCCGCAAAAGTGCCACGAAAAATTTGTTCGGGGAATCGACGCGATACTAGCTCCATTCTAATTACTCTGAGGATTGTCGTTATAAGAAAGCATTTAGTTTTGGGTATTCACTTATATCCACGTTGTTCCTTATTTTCAGCATACTTTTTATCATCGAAAACCTCGACCATAACGTAGAAGGTTTTAATTTTGCTGAGAGTTCGGAGAAGTATGCCAACATAACATTTTCTGAAAAACTATTTGCTATTTTCTCTTCTCTCCACGCAATAAATTCGTCGTATGTAGATATGTAGCGACTTTTTGACTTTTCCGGTAAAATGTTCTCCGAAGCATTTTGTGCAATATGAGTTCGGGTGGTGTTAATTCAAAAAACATATCGTCGAAATTACTCATTTTGTGCAACAAGCAACTAAACTCACAACAAACAAAGTACAAGGAATTTTTTTGGAAAATGGCGCCAACCGTAAAATTATATAAGCAGTTTTTTGTTTACTTTATCCATTCTGGGTAGGCAAAGGGAAATATGCCCATACAGCCAAATCTGATATTGAAACAAATTAGTAGCTGAATCGTAAAAACTTCTATGAATTCTTTTTAGTAAAAACTTCGTGGTTGTTTTTTTTTTCTCTTTTTAATAGACATTATTTTGACAGTTGGGAAAGAAAACGCACGAGTGCGGGAAAGGTAAAGAAAAAGCACTAGTGCGTAATAGCCTACATCCCGAACGCTATACATCCCTGCAATACGCCACTTTTTGAGCAACTGTATTAAAAAATAAATGCAACTACTGACATCAAGTGTTAAAAGCACTAAAATAAAATGTTATACATTCTAAAATAATCATTCGGGGAAATATAAAAATAATAAATATAAAAACAATATATATTTTAACCGGCCATTAGTATTGTTTAAAACAAAATAAATACTATGCCGTTTAAAATAAGAGCATTCACCTTATCTGGACGCGAGACCAATTGGTACAGTGTAAATGACCAATTATAAACCAAAGGTGCCAACATGAAATGTGCCAAGATAATCTGAAAATACCTCTATATTTGTAATTCAAATTTTGAAAAGATTTTCAAAACAGCGCTCAGGATCGTGGCTTATATTTTAAGGGAAGTAGAGGGGCAGGGGGCATACAGCAAGGATACTGCACTAAATCTACTATATATAGTATCTTGTAATTATGTTTTGTGCATAGTATAAACAAAGACGCTTGCCTCGTATGTCTGTATAATCGCTAACTCCTCCTAAACCACGCAACGGATTTTTAATTGGTTTTCATCAGCGTCAGTTAGATAATTTTTATTCAGTGACGGTTTATCTTTATATAATTCTACTGTACGTGTGTATGTCACTGAACTCCTACTAAACGGTTAGACCGATGTTGAAGAAATTTTTTGTGTGTGTTCAAGGGGATTCGAGAATGGTTTAGATTCAATAAAAACGCGGGCGGAGCTGCGCGGGTCAGCTAGTATAATAATATAGTACAAACCCTAATTAAGTGCTATGTAAGTAGAAAAAGCTTTCTCTAGCACAAGGGTGGACTGTGGGGTTAAATTATTAAACCTAAACAGATCACAAATAAAGCACCTAATAGCTGCACTCACATTTTGGTACCAATGAGCGCCTTCACAGAATGAGGCTAAGTACCTACTATTGATACTTGCAGATTTTGTAAAGGTGAAAAAGAGTCAATGCGATACATATTGTGTGGCTGCGCCGCTCTTGCGAGACGTAGGTTGAGTCATCTGCGAGTAGCCTATCCTACACCAAATGATTATGTACAGCTTCAAGCTGGCGCAATCGTTGCGTACCTAAGGGATGTCTCGACACGCCAGCAACAGAGTAAGGGCTAAGGCATGCACAATGGATCCAACTGGGTCGAAGTGCGTTCCGGTGGTTACCGAGCCCTTTATAGCCACCAACAATAGAATAGATTTCTATTCTATGTAGAAGTGGAGAAAAACAACATTTCCAAGCGAGTCTTCTAAATTACACCCGTGCGAAGCCGGTGCAGGTCGCTAGTTGAGTTAAGTATACATATAGTATGTATAAGAATAATCCAGCAATCTATATGCTTGTGGTTGTCGTCGTCGTCGTAATTTCTCCGTTTTCGTTCGTCATTTTTGCAGCCGGCACAGAGCTACCTTAGCACATTTTCGTTGTATTGTTAACTAGTTGACCAGCGCAACTTCAGCCGCGCTTTTTCCGAAACTCACAAAAATTATTGTTATATTTCAACCAATTTACACAAAACCTTGATAAATTATATACTTATCTAAACTACTCTATAAATTGGTGAAAATCACATAAAAATCCGTTCAGTAGTTTTTGATTTTATCGCGAACAGCCAGACAGAAAGACGCGCTGACGACTTTGTTTTATATTTGTAGTGATACTGCCATCCACAGCACTTCCCTTGACATAGTGCTCTTTTCTTGTGTTGTTAGTAAGTTATCGAGCTCCCATCCAAAGCTACACTACCACTTACCATCCAGATTTTGGTGAAGGTGGCTTCTGTAAGGTCTTCCCCAGTCTGGCTACTCCAATATTGAGCAACAGATCCCTCTGTGCCGTTACCTCTTCTAAAATGTATTAGGAAAACAGAACTTGATAAATATATTCAAATGTTTTTATTTTATTTCAGGCGGCACGCACCGTATTTTGGCCAGCCAGACTACAGAGTATATGAACTAAACAAACGCTTACAACAGAGGACAGAGGTGAGCATCCACTTTTTTATGTGGTCTTTCGTAAATTAATTGACTGTTTAGGTATCGAATATTATGCCTCCAAGCAGCAATGAGTAAACATTGCTATGATCCGGCCGTGTAGCTGGTGAAATTACGGATTCAAAAGCTAATCTTTTAGGTGACGAACGGCAGTGCAGCTGCCCATGGGATAGCGTGCCGCTTACCATCTGACTCACTGTATACATGTAACATACATATCTAGGTAGTTCCATATATCATCTTAACGTATACATAATAATACCCATGCCTTTTTCTGTATTTATACAGCAGCCTTGTTCACTTCAAAACATAAGGTTTTCAATTTGACGCTTTTTTTAACAATTCAGTCGGCTTGGATGACAACTAACGCCATCTAGTATTCATATTCACATAAAAATAAAATAATATTCGTTCTCCGAAGATTTTTATACGTTTTCTTGCTTTTATATCCCAAATACCGGATAAAATCTAAGTGAGATCTAGGAAGCATATCTTTAAGCAACTACTTGGGCGTCGTCCTTGAAAAATTTGAACATCCCACGCGTCTTAGAGCTGTCGAGCGCGTCGAAAAAATGCGCTGTCGTTTGCTGAAGCGTCCCTTTTGCTGCTTGATATAAAGTTCTCTTCCTGTAGTCAATAAACGAGTTCGCCCCTTCCTTCTTCTTACTATCACATGGTATTCTAATCAAGCACTATTGATTATTGATTAAAAATATGCGAGGAATTGAGAACCTCCCTGAAATTTTTATTCAGATTTCGAAAGTCTGTTTGCAGTCTATCGGGTGGATTTTAATCTTCTTTTATTTCCCAGGACTCAGATAACCTATGGTGGGATGCGTTCGCGACAGAGTTCTTCGAGGACGACGCGACGCTCACACTCACATTTTGTTTAGAAGATGGACCTAAGAGATACAGTGAGTTGAATTTTTATGTTATGGGAACCTGGTAGCGTAGCATACCTCCTGGGTAATCGTGGGATCTCCTGAATAATTATGGAATCCTGGTAACTTACGGAAAAGAGGATCTCCTGGATAATAATGAAATCCCCTGGTAGCTCGCAAGAAGAAAAATGTCTTGGATAATGAGGCAACCTGAAATTCCAGTAACGGCAAGTAGGTAGTGTCACTGTGTCCTTGCAAGTTAGATCATTATGGAGGATCCTGAGAGCTTGCAAGAAGTTAAATCGTAACCCTGGTAGATTGCAAAGAGGTAGTCTTCCTAGGTAATATAGGTGGAATACGTAACTTGCGTAGGACCATCAAGGTACCAGGACCAAGGCCACATAGGAAAACTACATAAGTTCTGTGTGAAGTTGTAGCTATAGTAGTAACTGTATAAATAAGTGATGTCTCAAATGCTCAGAGAAAGTACCAAAGGAGTTAGTATCGCGTCGATTCCCCGAACAAATTTTTCGTGGCACTTTTGCGGGGTGCGGGGGGCGAAGTAAACACACACAGATACACTTTCACGCTTACCCACACTATAGTAAACTCGCAACACATTTAAAAATACACGCACACAAATAAAGAATGACCTGACCATATGACCAAAAATTTGGCAGAGGGGGTTAGCGCATCATGCTCTCTCCAGTGGTATCTCCTCTAAGCTCAAATGTCGAGCGGCAGGAACAATGAGACACTAATCTCGTCGCGAAGTTGCTTTAAAAAATCCCTCTACTTTTTGCCAAAAAGCTCATAATCCTAACATAATATTGTCTTCTCTTTCCAGCAATAGGAAGGACGCTCATACCACGCTACTTCCGCAGCATATACGAAGGCGGTGTCTCGGAGCTGTATTACACAATGCGACAGCCCAAGGAGTCCTTCCATAATACGAGTATCACGCTAGACTGTGACCACTGCACTATGGTCACGCACCACGGGAAGCCGATGTTCACAAAGGTGAGCCTCTTTGTTTGTTATGATTACCTGGTACTCCCGGTTCCTGTGGAAAAACGCGTAGGAGGTTTGGTCATCAAGATCTGCTCTGAATCAATTCCTTTGTTCGGTACGCTGTTCAAGAGAATTTTTAGCACATTTCAACAATGTGGATCCGAAATGTCATTCTGGTCATTAAATAATAGGGGAACATCAAGAAATTAGTAGAAATTGTTTTCCTCCGACGCGCCGTCGGTGCCCCGTGGTACATGCGGAACGTAGATCTGCATTCCGATTTCAAATTAGATCCCCTTCGTAAGTTCCTCAAAGAAGCGTCGAAACGCTACTTTGAATCCGCGTCCCGTCACGCAAACAGTTTAATCCGCGCCGCCGCCGATTACGCCCCTAGTCCTTCTGACTCGCGCCGCAGACCACGGCACGTACTGCTCGACCCTCCTGACCCCATGACGGTCCTATTGGACCGGGATGCGCCGACCCCTCCCCGACAACCGTATGCTACACTAGCTATCAGACACCGGTCTCGCCGGCGAGGCCGAAAGGCCGTACGTATGCGACCGCAACGACGTGCATCACCCCACTGAGTTTCTTGCCGGTTCTTCTCAGTGGGGGCGCGTTGTGAACCGGTGGTAAACTCAGCCCTCTCTTAAGCGACAGCCCAAGCCGAGGCCGTGTCTCCCTGAGGTGCCCTTGAGCTCGTCGCTACTTCTGCCGTAAAGGCTAGAGCGCTTCAAGCGCTCGCCTCCTATTGTCCGGTGAAGCTGTAATGGCCATCTGCGGCCAACAGCGTCTATCATTCCCAAAAAAAAAAAAAAATTGTAGAAAGCCCAGGATTCGGATAAATATGGAAAAGACAAAGAATGTTCAAAAACTGTGTACTTAATACTTATACTTTTCTGATTTGGTCCAGAAGGAAGTACAGATAGGGATGAATTTTGACAGCATGAACTTAAGTCTACCAGATGCTTGCATCGGGGGTCTTCGGGGGGAGTGGTTTTGATAGAATCAAGGGAGAGGGATTGCACCCATTTCCTCCCTGTATCCGCGCAGCTACGATTAGTATACTGTATCTTGGTATTCACGGCCTCCATAATCGGGATTTACCGTGTCGTTAGTAACGACTCGTTACACGTAACCCCTGGATGGCATCGATATAATTTTTTGGTCCATGATTCGCCCAGGGTTATTCTGTAGCGTGGTTACGGCCGCAAGTGGTCCGTAGTGACAAAATACACACGTTCTCTGCAGGTGTGCACGGAGGGCCGGCTGATCCTGGAGTTCACGTTCGACGACCTGATGCGCATCAAGTCGTGGCACTTGGCCGTGCGCGCGCACCGAGAATTGATCCCTCGAGCCGCGGTGCACCCGCCCGACCACGCCTCGCTCGACCAGCTGGCCAAGAACATCACGCGCCAAGGCATCACCAACTCCACGCTCAACTACCTGCGGGTGAGTGCCACTCGCTACTGTGTTCTCCAAAATATCACAATCAAATGGGGTGGGCAAAATAATGGAGATTAACCAAAGAGATATTCGCTACTAAGCTTTGGATGTCTTTCAAACCAATTTTCATAGCTATTTTTTAAACAGTTTGTTGTGTAAAAGGGCTCTGGTGGAAAAATATTCAACAAAGCTATGTATAATTTTGATGTGAGCAATAGGCTACAACGCGCTCTCCGAGGGCGTGCTCAAAGGCAAAGCACTGAGGGGAACCTGATGCATATCGCACCAGTGAGCCCATTTGCCGATGCGACAGCCGCGGGGGTTTAATATATGAATAATAATCTCAAATTCTTATATGGTTATGGGCGATAAAGTAAATTACAGCTCCGATTCTTCTTCTTTTACAAAAATGAATTGAAATTACGCAGCGCGTACACGCACACCATTAACAGCAAAATTGGCAGAGAGTGTGACAGGCAAAACGTCAAAAAACACGTACAATATAACTTTCAACAACAGACAACATTGCATTGATTATGAATCATTGATACGGTTCGCGGCCGCATCTTGGTGGCTTGGCGACAGCGAACGCAAATTTTCCAATTTTCTTTTTCTCATTATTACTCGATATTCTAATTTATTTTGAAATTACTATTTAACTGCTTGACACCGACGAAAAGCCATATTTTTGTAAAAGAAGAATTGATCATGAACTCACGGTCATGAATGGTGTATTATATCACCTTTACTGCACAGGCCGGCCCAAAATAAGTGCAGACCGGGTAAGCGCGCACGTAACGTTGTTCAAGCGATTTTGATTGAAAACCGGAACAGCGTTCGTGTCCAAGATTGTACATAATTAAGGAATTACCCATTCCGTCCTGACTTTTTAAAACTAAGACAAATTCGAACCTTTAAGATCACAAGACACGCTTCGCTGCGGGCCACTGTATTTCAGTGTATGACTCGTTTTACTGGGCGAGGATACTTACAGCATGTGCCATATTGGGTCTGCTGCAGACCGCTATGTACATAAGACAACCTAGGTACTAATGTTGTAGGAAAACTTTTCTTCCTTTCTTCACATTTTGGCAGTTTTATTCCTTTTTCTAAAGGCTTTTTCACTGTCTTTTAATCTGACATGCTTATCAAAAACTTATCTAAGTTTTAATGTAGTCTACTCTCATACCTAGGATATGGTGAGCCGGTCCTAAGTTCTTCATCTCAAACTCTTTCATGAGCTCATTTTTACTTTACTCTTAACCAGTAGGTATAACAACCCCTTCAGAATAATGTTGGGGCTGCCACGCTTTTGCAGTGCGTCGGTTATGTTTGCGGAATACGGCGTACAAGAGTTTTTCGCAATAATACGCAACAGAACTGCATCCCTGATACGGCGAGTGCGTGACAGCTCCAACATTTATATAAACATGCTTGCGGACAAGCTGGACAATCCCATACCGTCCCAGTTTTATTTAATTTTTATATATTTTTTTGTATATATATTTGTGCATGTTTCCGTTTTATTGTAAAATAATTGTGTGTGTACTATGGACTTATGTCTAATTATATAAATTATAAAATAAATAAATACATTTTTTAACTAAAGGTTCAAATTTTTATTGGAAAACAGCCACATACAATGCAATGATTATAAATACACGTCCTGTATGTTTCAAATACACACTTGGGCCTGAAGATGTTTTTCTGAAATGCATTTTTTAAAATAAAACTTCATTTATCTTGTCGTACCACATTTTTGAAGGCCATATGTGGCCTCAAACAAGCTCTTCCAGTCTCCCAGTCTTTGCATCCAGATGATCGATGTCCATATCAAACTTAACAGCGATAGCGAGAAGAACTCTGATAGTCTTACTACTGGTGAGAATGTCTCCTGATAATCCACTCCATATTTGTGTGTGTGTACCCTTCGCCTTGTTTTTGTTGTTTTGGTCGCTCGCTAAGTGTCCAACATTTGTTGTTCACAAAAGACTCTTCAGACATTGCATTTCTCCTTTCTGCTGCTTCTGCACACAACATGGATTCCCGTACAGTTTCAGTAGACAGACTGGCATCGTCGTAGTCCGAAGACTCCGTAGTCTCTGCCTCCAAGGTAGAGTTTCCTGAAATGTAACGATCCATAGAACTATTTGTATTGTCCTCGTTCAATCTTCTTAGGTCATCAGACGTCTCTGGACTTACAGCAAATGGCTCGGACTGTCCATCAATTGTGCTCGCCATTCAGTCTCTGGTTAACTGTTGGTTAGAGTACTCCAGAGCCATTATGAACGGGTCCTAGTCGTTGGGCAGTCCGCTTAACATATAACTGCTAGAAATTCATCATCTAGTCCAGCATTAATGTCCTGCAACTGCAGTGACAACCCCAGTGACATCTTCCCCATAGCTTGGTACTAAACAAGGATTTTGACTTAGTGAGAGCCGAGTCTCCGACTGAAAATTTTGTCTTCATAGGCCTTTTTGTGATTATTCAATGCTTCCTTCGCGTTCTTAGCATTCCTTTCGTGGGAAACGCGCTTGCATGAACACAGATTTTCGCTAGCGCTTTGTTCGACTGCTTCATGTCTTCGCTGCCGATCCCAAAGTTCCACGTGAATTAGAAGCATTTTGATTTGACACTTCCATGTCGAGTAGCCTCTGAGCTTTTCGATAGTGTCTCACTAGTTCCATGGAACAAGGAACAATGGAACTACTAAGTTCGTCGACACTTTAACCAATTTTGAGGTTACCAGTTTATAATTTGTCTAAATACGAAAAAATATTTGTAATTCACTATCGAGAGTTGGGCCCATAATTTATCTCATAAACGGAAACGATCTCATAGTTTCGTAGCTTACCTTCGATCATTGATTTTTTGCTAAGCACAATTCTAGTTGAATAGCAGCCTATGTTTGAGGACAAACTATAAGCTCTACATTTTAGCGAATAAGGTACATTTTCCATGTCTGTAACCTCCTAAACCCTTGCCAACGCCGGTCACGGGTGCAAATCCCGCAGGAAGTAACAACTTGGTGTTGTTTGTGTTCTTCTCTGGCTAGGACAATGCAGGCCGTTCAAATGACTGTCTGAAAAATAACATAATCCTGTGTCGTATAGTCTTCCGTCCCATCGGATTCTGGGAGTAAAGGAAGAGGGGGGATTTTTTTTTTTTTTTTTGTATGAGTAGTGCTGTTGGCCGCAGATGGCCATTACAGCTTCACCGGACAAGAGGTGCGAGCGCTTTGAGCGCTCCAGCCCGGAAAGATAGGTAGCGACTAGCTCAAGGGCACCTCAGGGAGGCACGGCCTCGGCTTGGGCTGCCGCTTAGAGAGTGTGTGAGTTTACCACCGGTTCACAACGCGCCCCCGCTGAGAAGAACCGGCAAGAAACTCAGCGAGGGGATGCATGTCGAGGTCGCATGTGTACGATCCTTCGGCCTCGCCGGCGAGACCGGTGTCTGTGTGTAGGTGTGTGTACGACTCGTGACGTCGTTGTCGGTGTAGGTGTTGGTGTTGTGTCAAGGTCCAGGAGGACGGACATCGGGTCGGGTGGGTCGAGCAGTACATGCCGCGGACGGCGGCGATGTACGGTAGGTCGACGATCTGAGGGAGAAGAGGGGGGAACACTTGTGCCTACCCAAGCACGTGTACACTATAAAATTTCCCGCGTAAAAGGCTGATCTAGTGCAAGATTGGCCACTGGTTGTATAGGCTATTAGATACACGCTACAAGGTCTAAACTAATGTTTTTCACCTTTTTCAGTTATGTGTGATTCTGGAGCCGATGCAAGAGCTGATGTCGCGACACAAAGCGTACGCGCTTTCGCCCCGCGACTGTCTGAAGACCACACTGTTCCAGAAGTGGCAGCGGATGGTGGCGCCTCCAGGTATGCTATGGTCTCCTGGTACATATGAGCGCAGTGATATCTAACTTTAGGGGGTTTGTTTGCTGGTGGTAAGCGACACCCAAATATATATGTACCATTGTACTGCCCCGCTGGCTACCATATTAAGTCTCTTGAGTCGGATAATAAGAGTTTACTTAAATTATAAAAGTTACTGCATACTTAAATTTGATAAAATAAGATTAAAAATATTTGCAGACATTTTGAAATAATGTTCAAGTAAACTGTTCTGACTTTCGGACCTTATTTTGAGTCGTCAATCGTATTTTTTTTACCTTTTTGATTATAATCCAAAAACTACGCGACATAAACCAAAATAAAAATTTATTTGAAATCCAAATTTCAAATCGATAGCATCAGTGGTTCCTTTATTCGGTGCGACCGTGTATTTAGATATTTTTTCTCGCTTAAAGTCGCACCGTATTCCTTTTTTACCCTTTTAGATATGGAACCCTAATATTTTTTGTTTTGCAGATTGTGTAATTGATCCTTTTGTTTGACAGAGTCTCAACGTCCAGCAAGCAAACGGCGTAAGCGCAAAGGCAGCGCGGGAGCCAACGCGGCGCCTCCCGCGCCCGCCAAAAAACGCTCGCCCGGACCCAACTTCAGCCTCGCTTCGCAGGTATGCTAGCCTGGTACTCACAACTGTTACTACTTTAGTTAAATAACAATGTCCTCCTGGGAACCCCACCACAACCTCATAAGCAGTATAAACCATTTCAAATGGCTAATTAAAATGGGTCATTTTAATTCTATCCTAGGAGTAAGTATTTCATTGCCTCGCAGTAGGCGTGGGCGCGAACGCTGCCGATGTGTTGATTTTATTTTAATTCTAGCAGTATTTGTATTTTATTGCATCGCATACCTGTGGGCGCTTACGCTGCAAATCGCTGTGTTGATATTGTTTTAATTAACACCCGATCACAAACAAGGGGTCTTATAAGTTTGACGTCTATCTGTCTGAATGTCTGTCTGTGGCATCGTAGCGCTCCAACGAGTGAACGGATTTAAATTCGTATTTTTTTTATTTGAAAGCTAGTTTAAGCGAGATTAACAGGTCTGCGAACAGGAGCTCTGAACCAATAAACCGAATTTGGACTCGTTGGATAGTTCTCGACGAGTAGTTGCTAGAAAAATTGTGATCAGAGTCTTAATGATGGAGCAAGAAGGTGGTCACAGGATCTCTGCCCCAATAAAAGTGGATCCACCGAATTCGGATTTGTTGGGTGGGTCTCGACGAGTAGTTGCTAGAATAATGGTGATCAGGGTCTGATGATGGAGCAGTAAGGTGGTTACGGGATCTCTGCACCAATAAACGCAGACCTACTGAATTTGGACTCGTTGAATAGGTTGCAACGAGTAGTAGGTAGAAAAAAGATGATCAAAGTCTGCTGATGGAAGCAGGAAGGTGGTAACAGAAACTCTGGTCCATTAAATGTAGGAATCAACGAATTTTATTTCGATGAAATCATTACGAGTAGTTAGTAAACAGTTACTGATCAGGGTCCGATAATGGCGCAGGAAAGTCATTTCAAGAGTTCTTTCACACATGTCGGGTTTTTTTTTAAATTACAAAATTTATTCTTGTTTTAGCTGTATTTGTATTTTATTGCCTCGCAATTGCGAACACTGCAAATTGTTGTGTTGATGTCATTTTAATTCTAGCAGCATTTATATTTTCTTGCCTTGCAGTAGCTGTGCGCGCGAACTCTGCATATTGTTGTGTTGATGTTATTTTAATTCTAGCAGTATTTATATTTTATTGCCTTACAGTAGCTGTGCGCGCGAACGCTGCAAATTGCTATTTGTTTATGTTATTTCGATTCTACTAGTATTTATATTTTATTGCCTCGCACTAGCTGTGCGCGCGAATGTTGCAAATTGCTATGTCGATGTTGTTTTAATTCTAGCAGTATTTGTATTTTATTGCCTCGCAGTAGGCGTGAAATGTACAGTATTCTCCTCGGGAATAAAGGTGTCTTTGTCTTGGGCGAGCTTAAATCCCTATAACTCCTAACCATAGCGAGGGAGTAGGTATAGAGTTAACTCCCGAGCGAAGCGAGTGTCGTTTTGCTCGCGATTCTATTTCACGCTTGTGACATAAGACACCGCTTCATCCTCTTGGTGAATAAACTACTATTACGACCTATACTCATACCTACCAAATATACATAAAAACTTTCAATAAGATACAATACTCTCAGAATTCGATGGGACGGAAGGCTGACACGACCGAGGAGAGAAGCGGCGCAAGAACGCATTTCTACCTACCAATCCGACACATGTATCATCTAACTTTCCAGACAGTCAGGTTATCGGATCAGACTGCATTGTCCTAACCAGTAAGGCACAACTACACAAAGGTGTTAATCCCCGCGGGATTGAACCAACGACCTCCGTTTTGCTAAGCAAGCGGGTTCATGCTGCGCCACAAAACTACAACTACTACTATAGATATTATGTGAGAAATTCAAAATCTGGAATTAATGACACGATTGCACCAACATGAACCCAATCCCCCTTTCTATCATCGGACGACGAGACGCATGGTGACTGAACTATGTTTAATCTTGTAGCATAAGCTTAATTTCAACCGAAAGCGAATTACCATGCGCGAAAATTACAATATATTATCAATAATAGAAATAAGTCTAATATTGAACCCTGTTCTACGCTCAAACTGAATTCGGATCCTGCCGATTTCTTTAACCCAATATGAAGTGGGAGGATCAAATATCACCATGTTTGTCCTCTCAAGTGCCATTTAAAATCCTAATTAGTTCATTATAAACAATATCATAAGTGGTCCAACTTATGGTCCAATTTTTCAGCAAATTATCAGCAAATAGGAATACAAACAAAAAATATGTGCCAATGGCCTGAAATTCGTAGGCTTAATTCATTCCGTGTCAAAACTTCAAAAGGCCATGAGAGACACTGATAATAGAGGTGCATTAGTGTTAATGGCGAGACTGACGATAGGATGATTCTACAAGTTGTCAACTAATTCACATAGTTTAACATTGACTACCGTAGCAGGTACCGTAGGGGGAGCTTCGTTCGCAGAGACCCGTAGGTTTTGTTCGACTCAAGGGGAGAGGTTGTTTGCTATTGCGATTTCCGCCCACCCCATTGAACGTTGCCTGCAGATATACCAGACAATCATGACCGCGAGTTGTTCGCAGGACGTGATGGTGGTCGGCGAGCCGTCGCTCATGGGCGGCGAGTTCGGGGACGAGGACGAGCGGCTGATCACGCGGCTGGAGAACACGCAGTACGAGGGCGACGGGGTCGAGTGGAGCGCCCCGCCGCCCGCGTCCCCTGCCAAGACGCCGCCCGGCAACCACTGACCGCACCTCCGCCGCGCGCTGCCGCCCTAGTACTCGACCGAACTGTGCCGCTGCACGCCTGCGGGGATCAAGGAGGAGCCACCGTGGTGATTGGCTGATACTGAGCGATTTTCACTCGGCGTCTTGTCGTACTGAACGGATGTAACGTCATTTGATACATTACAAAAAAAAAAAAATTATGCGGTCTTAGTAAAAAATTGACGCTAGTTTTTACCATCACAAATACGCTGCGCTCCGGCAACAAAAGAATAGAAACGGGTCTCAACTAACAAGCAACATAGAGGATTCTATACAGACAGTGCTAAAAAACCCCTATCCGATCCGTGTGCGTATTATTCGGTGTATCAATACATATTGAAACCTAATTTGTACCACAAATATACACGATCGGATTAGTATTTCTGGTACAAATTTAAAAAATAAGAGTATTTCAACAAATGAGTTACTTAAATTGTATTGATGCACCGAATACTACCACGCACGGACAAGGAATTTTTATTAACTTTCTAAATGGCCCGGGTGGAAAATTAGGAGTGGGTTAAAACCTATTATCTCCCATTTTGTTGTACCCACTGTATGGTTTGACAGTGAAAACTAAATGCCGTACTCACAGACATCAGTTATCTATCGTTAATTCTAATCCAGCCATTTTTTTCTCCCACAGAGCCGTTTATGCATATTTTCCATTATTGTCCAACGACATCTCAAGAAATTACCAAGTAACAGAGAAGTGAGAGAGTTTGGCTGCAAATGTCGAAATATTTCGACTTCAAGAACTGAATTAATTATCATTAACTCAATGGCGACAGTAAGCGTGCGATTTAATTAAAACCAACCAGTGGGTGGAAAAAAATCGGTGATTTGACTTACGCATGAGTTTCCACCCGGGTGATTAACCATCTATACCAGGGGTTCACAACCTTTTTACATCACCCCCCTGGACCGTACCTGAATTTTTCACGACCCCCTTTAACTGTACCTCTGTACCCAATTTATGAATTTTTACTTTGAATGACTGGCATCTATCACCTGGGTGATTAAACATCTATACCAGGGGTTCACAACCTTTTTTACATCACACTCCCTGGACCATACCTGAATTTTTCACGACCCCCTTTGACTGTATCTCTGTATCCAATTTATGATTTTTTACTTTGAATGACTGGCATCTATCACCCGGGTGATTAAACATCTATACCAGGTGTTCACAACCTTTTTTACATCACACCCCTTGGACCATACATAAATTTCTCACGCCCCCCTTGACTGTACATATTTTATGTACCCAATATATGCATTTTTCACGCCTTCCTGGACCATACCTGAATTTTTAACGCCGCCCTTTGACTGTACCCAATTTATGAATTTTTACATTGAATGATTGGCATCTATGACTGTAGTTTTTTTTTACCGTCAACCGTCCTGCTGTCTCTACCGCAAGGTTGGCAGTAATAGTTGAAGATGGCGTAATGTGGTCGTCGTCTTTTGTTAAGGTACTCAAGAGTCTGATGATGAACCATTATCCCGTCAACATTGTCTTATTATGTTAAGTACGCTTAGTCACATATGTTGGATGAACATTACAAATACAACCCCTGCCCTGCCGTTACCTTGATTGCCGCTGAAATAAATCATATATGGTCAGGATATAGTTAGGAATCTCAAGGCTGCCGGGGTAGTAGGTGCCGTGGTATTTTCTGGCGTTCATATAGAGGGTTTTTGTCCGTAATCGCCACACTGGACATGGATTGGTAATCGCAGGACGTAGCTCCTTGCGCCCCAACGAGTTTTTTTTTTATTTTAAAGCTGTTTCATCGAGTTGGTTCTTGTTTCATAAAAATCGGTCCTATCGTTTAAAGATTATCAGCTTTTTACCAGGCTCTGATGATGAAGCATCAAGGTGGTCCCAAATTCTCTGCATCAATAACCGCTGATCGCTCACACTCATCACCCGAGACATTAGTAATCAAGTTTTTTGTGACCGGTAATTTCACCAGCTACTGTGCCCTACACACCGGAACACAGCAATGTTTACACACTGCTGTTTGGCGGCAGAAGGGAGGGGTTGCCATAATCCCCACGTTTGGTAGGTGTCTCAGAGCCGTATATGCATATTTTCCATTATTGAGTACGAGTTCAACGACATCTCAACAAAGTACCAGGTAACAGAGAATGAAGCATTAATTGGCTGCGAATGTCGAAATATTTCGACTTGAAGAACTGAATTAATGATCATTAACTCTAATTGATATTTGTAAGTGCGACAGTAAGTATGTGATTTAATTAAAACCAACCAGTGGGTGGAGAGAAATTGGTGATAATGGGTTTTGACCTACGCATGAGTTTCCACCCGGTTGATTAACCATCTATACCAGGGGTTCACAACCTTTTTTACATCACACCCCCTGGATCATACCTGAATTTTTCACGACCCCCTTTTGACTGTACCTTTGTACCCAATTTATTATTTTTTACATTGACTGACTGGCATCTATCACCTGGGTGATTAACCATCTATACCAGGGGTTCACAACCTTTTTTACATCACACCCCCTGGATCATACCAGAATTTTTCACGACCCCCTTTGACTGTACCTCTGTACCTAATTTATGAATGTTTACATTGAATGACTGGCATCTATCACCCGGTCGATTAACCATCTATACCAGGGATTCACAACCTTTTTACATCACGCTCCCCTGGAGAATACCTGAATTTTTCACGACCCCCTTTGTACCTCTGTACCCAATTTATGAATGTTTACATTGAATGACTGGCATCTATCACCTGGTCGATTAACCATCTATACCAGGGATTCACAACCTTTTTTACATCACACCCACCCAATTTATGATTTTATGTTAAGTGACTGGCATGTCATCATTTCATCATTAGCAGCCGATAGACGTCCACTGCTGAACAAAGGCCTCCTCTTAGAAGGGAGGGGTTGCCATAATCCCCACGCTTGGCAGGCGGCTTGGGGATCGCAGTATAGGTGGAAGATAAATCCAAAAGAGAGACGCTGCTGCCCGTCTTCCTGTTCTCGCTTAGTCGCCTCTTACGACACCCAACGAGAGGAGATGGGGGATGCAATTCTAACCTGGCACCCCTCGGGCAGCGGTGAAACTGGCCCTACGCCTCCCTTGCGATCTCTAAAAGTTATACAGACTTCCTGACTTACCGCAGGGCGCGACGCTACTTGAAATATAATATGGCTGTCGTCTTTTGTTACGGTACATCCAGTACTTCCCGCACCAGACTGTAATCTGAAAAAAGTTTTCCAAAAATGTTTTAACTTAAGCTCTTCCTGCCTCACTCTAGAGTCTGATGATGAACCATTATCCCGTCATCATTGTCTTATTATATTAGGTACGTCACTTATGTGAAGATTACAAATACAAAATGTATAAGTACTAGTGCGTACGAGTGATTACTCTTTCCCGATCTGTGAATGTATGCGCGCTATCACAAGATGATGACTCATTAACGGACCGTGAGCGCGTCATCGACCGTGTTATAATAAGCTGTTAGTAAAATATAGACTTAAAAAGCTATCTGAATGATATGTACTTATTTATATTTTTTTTTATAACTTCTTAGATTAAAGTAAAATGATGTGAAATTCAGTACGACAAGATCCTTATTCGTTGAAAATTGTTATGATTGCGTTATGCGACTATATCAGTCGCATAGTCTATGCCCGGTGTGTCAATATCTTATTAATTATAGACTACTATCCAGCGACAGTCTAGAACTTTAAAAAAATGATTCTTTTGATGTTCCGATTGTGTGTTGCCGCTGTCTTCACTTCCAATGATTTTTCCAGTTTATTCCAGATCTTTGTTTCTTACTGCCGCACTCACAAACCTCAATTAGTGTTAATTATCACTAAACCAATTCCTGAAATCGGATTATTTCGATAGTCGAAGCCAATTTACAAGTTACACTCTGATAGTGAGAAGAGATATGGATTATTCGAAGCGGATCTGAGCGGACCGTGAATTGGCCAATCACAGTACTTACTCGTAATCTCTGCTCGGCATCAGTGGAAACTGGGTTAGCGGCGCTGAGCGGAGCGGAGCGGGGTGGAGTGGAGCGGAGCGGGGCGGAGTGGACTTTCAAATAAAATATATGAACCCGCGAACCCGAACTGGACATAGCGGAACTCAGCTCCAATCCGACCCGCTTCGCTCCGCTTCAATGGAAACACTCGCCACTTGTCACTACTCTTCTCCGCTCCGCTTCAGTGGAAACGCACCCGACGGCTCCGCGAGTCGAAATAATCAGACTAAAAAATTGCTTAATTAGAATTAACGCTTCATGAGTACGGCTAGTTAATTTTATTTTATACTCCTCGTTTTGCAATAATTTCTGTTTGATTTAAAAAATAACGTAACTACTAAACTAGTAACGTAACTAGTACTTGATGTTTATTTAAAAATGGTACTATGTACGTACATATTTATTTTTTGACAGCTGTGAGATGGCGAGAATTATATTAAGTATTTAATTCTGTGTGTGTATTACGCTGTCAAAGTTTATAAGAATTTACTATAGTAATGCAATTATTTCTAACTTTACAAGACAAACATTTGAAATTTAATTAATTATGTGCAATTGAAAATAATTGCATTATTTCTCATATGAATAAATAATTAATTGATAGATAATCCCTTCCCTTTGTATATACATTAAACAAACTTGTTGCAAAGTCGTCATTGCCATTTCTGACAGCAAGATGTGGTGTTCTGATCTTGTTTTAGTAATATTTTAATACTATGCAGTATTATTAACGGGCGGTTACGTAACTACCCCATGATAATATCGGGTATTTAAAAATAACTGCTGCTGTTATACACGGTGCAATTTTTGTCGTATTCCAACGGTAGGCTCTTCTGATGTGTGCGATTTATAGTATATCTAGGCAATATTTTAAACTTTATAAGCTAAACACTTGATCAAATAAAGTATCTAACCAATTCGAATATTTGTTTCGCTAGTGTGAATGACCTGATACCAGATGGTAAATGGCCGCGAAGTAACATCGTTTTTACCGCACTGAATTCATAATTATTTTCTTTTATAGGTTATTACAATGTTGTTTATTTTATAATTGATTTTATCTACACTCATATAGTAATAATTAAGTATGAACTCAAAACTAGTACTGTATTGGCAACCCACATTAAAAAAAAACAATCAATCTAAGTACTGGTCTCCAGAACAAAACGATGCTTTAAAATAACTTTTTCTTCTATTAAGTAGGTATATAAACACCTTAACCTTCTTGAGTTTAGATAAAGTAGTGAATGAAACTGCACATAATTAGGTATTAAAACACTCGTGTGATACTATTTAGAAACCGAACCTAAGGCGAAGTTTATAATACACACTCGTGTTTTAATAACCCCTATAATATGCAACAGTTTTATAAACTACTAGTATTTCTTATATATTGGATACAATGAGCGGGTCGTTGTAGGATGATAAAAATATCACTGTGTATACACGCAATTATTGCTGTAAATAGTGTCTCTTTCGCGCTTGGGCATTCGGGGCTAGTTTTTATATGCAAAACAGAGTAAGCTATTGGATTGGATTGTGTCATTTAATATTTACTATTCTATCGACTTAGTAAAAGACTTGTTTTCTACATAGATCTCATTTTGGACTTGAGATTAGGAAAATTAAAATTCTGTTTAGGCTTCCCGTAGAAAGTACCTACTAGGATGGAAGAGATTATAAGAAGTTATTTTTTACGACTAACTGTAAAGTACTGTCGTAAGAAATAGAATATATTTATTGATGTTTAGCTCTAGCTACAGTGCTCTCAGTGTACCGGACCTCATTGTTCTCCCCAAGGCAGTATCTTGTTGTTTCTGTTACTCTAGTATTTGCTGGTGTTAAGAATATAGACACACAATAAAAGTTGTTTCGATCTTGAATTATATTTACTACACGGATTGTAGCTACCTTCACACATATACCCATTGAATGACAGTGTATTCATAATTTTATTTTAACTCCCCGAGCGTCAGGAAACTGCAGGGTACCATGTGCTCGTCATCCTATACAAAGTGTTTGCGAAATTATGCAAAACCTTAAGCTAGTTTGTTCAGATTCGGGTATACAATCACACTACTTTTAATTAATTTATTTCTTATTAATTTTTGTATATTTGTCATTCCAAGGCTAAAAGTTCGTTGCACTGCGTGCATATTTATTTATCAAATATTCCTACGGATACTTGTTTAAAAAATGTCATGATATTATGCAATGCTCGAGGAATGCTTGAGGTTATTAACCTCCAGAAAAAAACGGTAGAGCTGCAAAGAAACAAATAAAAAGATAAACAACTATCATCCACAATTGTAAATCATTTATGAAAATATATAATTGCTATATCAATATTAAAATAAAACCGTAAAGGGGTGTTTTAAGTTGTGCGTATAGTATTGACACGTTGTATAGGTGTTTATTTTTTGTACTAAATAATATTGTATAACGAAATGCTAGCGCAATAAGTCTGCACATGACCGGTAGTCTATTGAAGTGCGTCGAAAGCGTAGTATTTATTGACTATTAATAAAATACCCCGGGGAAGACCAACCGATCGACACGCGCCCGTTTATAAACACTATCGCGGTTTATTCTCAATGTTAAATTTTTCACAAACGATTTCTTAGTTCTTACATGAACTGGAGAATCTCAGAATAAGAATAGACTGGGTACACAGTACTAGTCAGTGAAGCCACTCAAAGTAATACCAAATCGCAAAGCAATGACCATAGTACCTATCAATAAAACACTCAGTATAATTGAGTACAATACGAACAATGATAACCTTATCATCACACTCATAAACACTAAAGTTGTTTTGAATGCTTCAACTATACCTATTATTTACACTGTTATTAGTACTTTGGAATTTAGTATTACTTTAGGTCATCATCAGCCGGAAGACGTCCATTGCCGACTTCCCCCTTAGATCCCCTGAACGACAGCTAGCCACTTACATTCATTGGTTGCCTGGGACTTTCACAATGCCGTCGGTGCACCTTGTGGGAGGCTTACCTACTCTGCGTCTTCCGGCTCGTGGTGACCACTCGAAAACCTTTCTTCCCCATCGGTTAGAACCGCTTCGAGCGATGTGGCCTGCTCATTGCCACTTCAACTTGCAAATCCTGAGAGTTATGCCGGTAACTCCGCCGGTAAGAATCGGAGGGTTCTTCTACGAATTTTCTTGTGGCTTCACTAAATAGTCCTGTGCGCCGCGTCTATAATTATTCTTTTGGTCTGATGAGTAAATTAAGCCGGAAAAGACAAGTCAACTAAGACTAAAACTGCGAAAAATTTCCAGTGTCAATATTTGCGTGCAGACTTATCGTAATACTACTGTAATTATTTTTTTTGTCGTTTTTTTTTTATTATTTAAAGATTATGACACCACAGAATACTGTAGAGTGATTTTAGTCTATGATAAGTAAGATAATGGTTCCCAAGATTTGGTCACCATTTAGGTCAAGATTATTTATATAGGTACTATAATTTTTAATATAAAAATATGTTGGCGTTGTCCCGGTCATGCGAGACGGGGCGGGTAGCCCGTGTGCCGTCTGACTGCACCGGCATAGTTCTAGGGCTGCTTTGTCGTTTGGAGTTGGAGTATTTTTTTTTTATTTGAATCGCGGGCACACATGGATTATGTCAACAGAATATAAATAAATGAATAAATATAGGCCTTTACGGATAACTTATTTATTGTTTGTTTTATTTATGCTACCCTTGCCCTCTGTATATATAACTATCTTTTTACCCGACTGCTTCGGAAGGAGGTTTACGTTTTCACCAGCCGGTAAACGTCCACAGCTGAACCTAAGCCTTTAGAACGCCACAATGCACGGCAATTGCCTATTTGCATCCACCGGTTGCCTGCGATTCGCGCAATGTGTCGGTCCACCTATTGAGAGGGCAACCTGCCTACATCTGCCGGTTCGTGGTTGCCCCTCATCATCAGCTGCATGACGACCACTGCTGCTAAACAATGGCCTCCCCTTAAAAGGAACGGGTTGCCCTAATCCCCGCGCTTGGCGTCTTATGAGCTGAGTCAATTGGCTACGGCATGGTATTCAAAGTCGCTGGAACTTTGGGGTGTGGGCAATAGACGTTCACCGACTACGGTGGCGGGCGACTACCCGTCCCCGTGACCACTGCAGCACTGTGACTGGTTTCTCGGTGACTATAATGCGGGCGAGAATCCTACATACCCCGGGTGACACTACCGACATGAACCGGTGACCTTTTGAAAGTTACATACCTCTGCGAGGACAAAAATTAATAAATAAAACACATATATCGGTAGGTCCTGATAATTAAGATAATCTAAATTTTTGAGTAGGTAAGTACATACTGGATCCAGATTGGAGTTCCAGCCTGAACAGCGCTGATAACGCAGCTCCTCTGTATTGAACGAGATGGTGAAAACGAACAGACTTCAAAAAAGGAGTAGGTTCTCAATTCATCTGCATATTTTTTTTATATAAATAAATAAATAAAGAATATTTATTCGCCGGAATAACTTAGAAAAAACATAAAATAATAATAAAACGTGTAAGTACGTCCATTTCCGGCAAATGAGGCTAACCACTCAGTATATTGCTGCACCGGAATTCATATCCCGGTCCAGCGCTGTTTTTCAGGATTAGCCCCTGTGACATTTTTATGCCATATCGACCTTAAATTCTACTTAATTAATATTATACTGTGAAAATAAATTCTCTTCAGTACATCTCCACTACAAAAATAAAATATAAAATAGTAACAAAAATTAAAAATAAACATAAATGACAACCGAGAAAAATACCAAAAATACATGGTGAGGCTGAGGAAGGCTGCCAACCAGTCATCTAGCATGCCGGACTCGTCCTACTGCACTGCCAATAAGTGCATACTTTTAATTTTTTGACCATACTGCTAATAATAATAATAGGGTACACATAAGTCTATATCCATTTAATTTTAATTAGGGTTAAATTAAATACAATGAAAAAAAAATGCGTAAAAAATATTATTGTGGTGAAAAAGAAAATAAGAAACTAATGTTTTAAATTGATAATTATAAAATTAATTTGTAAATAAATTATAAGAACTATTAAAATTGATTAAATTTAAGGATTTAGTATAACTTAAATTTCTTTTAGTATTTAGTAGTTAGAGTATGTTAGGTCACTTTTTTGTTCTTCCATTAGATGTTTTCTTAAATTACATTTACATGACTTTATTGTTTTCAGGTTCCTTATAGGTATATTGGGTCCCATAAAAAAATATTGCTTACGAATAAGTAGTTCCTGAAAAAACAAGAATGGTGACTGCGCAGGAAACCTGCAGCAATGCCTATAACATCGATATACTACCTCAAAACCTATAAGATGACTTTATGTCGCTTTTTAAGGACAAAAATGGCCATAACTCTGATAAATATTGACCAATTTCAATGATTCTTTTTTTATTCGAAAGAAGAAACCATTGTAATGAGTCTGTATGAATTTTATCACAACCGGATAAAAACTTCCTGGAGGACCATGAACGATGTGGAGGAATTTATCTGGTAAAAACCATAAAACTGATGTTCTCCATTACATTACTCTGACAAATATGAACCGATGCCTCGCCTTTGAGCCCGCCGCCGGGGGGCGCATTGTAGCCCCCCGGGAACCGCCGCCGTCCTCCTCGGAGTCGCCGCCGTACTCAATGGACGTTCAAAGGGCCCACACCCCGAACGTCCAGCGACTCCGAAGAGCGCTCAGCGCCCCGTTCGACTTGAACACATGACACAACTTCATCTGTCATATTACGAAAAACCTAGTTTAGACTCATGTTTAAGGGAAATCGTTACTACAAAACACGTTTCACCGCTTAGTCGAGGTCGAGGACTAAAAAGATAAACCAGGCGGCCACGTGTCCGTTTCGACTGCTCGGCCACAGTGTCGTAGAAAAAAAAACGATTAAGTACGTCAATATTACGAAGGAATTTGCTAAACACTAACGATGAATGTCGCAAATTCGAAGACCCAATATCCAGAGAATTATAAAGACATAACCGTGGCCGCGCAGTCGACCGTTGGAGAACTGCGCGGCCACGCAGCTCTCATAAACGGGGCTCAGTAGAGGTCTCATTCTTTTTGCTAATCGCTGATACGATTTCGAAGAAAATGCAGACAGTATAAAAACCCCCCAAATGTTTATTCTTTACGACCTACGGTACTTATATCTCTTAGTGTTAAAACGCCTATAATTTTAGAAATGCATGATCCTGCAGTGGTTGCTTACCTCATTTAATTCAGCACTAAGTTACTTTTGCTAATACAATAGTTACCTACATACGTAACTGGTACCTAAGATCTTTAGTTCTCTAATATTCAACTTGATATTATGGTGTGTAATAAAATAATTTAGACGAGACGTTTCGTGTTAGATATTATTTATAATGCAAGTTAGAAGAAGGGTGACCAAGGTTCGTGGTGGTTAAAGTGTTTGTTAGAAATAACTTCCATACCTATTATTGCAAACAAGTACAATAGTAAAAATCCTCATATATCTGGTAGCTTCCATGGTGCCTTACAGGTGGACTAACTTTAGTTGATGCACCTATAAGAATCTCTCTTTCTAAGATAATATCGACGCGACCTGTGTAATTTTTACTTGTCTCCCGCTTTGCAAAGGAGGGAAGTGGAATTGATATTTTTCTAACTCCTCCATAAATACTTTTCTAATTAAAGTTCCGGGTTCCGAGACCATTTAGCGTTTCCCCGGAACTCGCTAAAGGTTCAAACCTCGGTTTCTTCGCTGGTGACCACTGTAGATCCTAGCTGACAGGAGTTACAGTGGTGGGATTAGTCTCATTTAAAAGTCCTCAAGCTAGAAGCTGGAAGTTAGATCACAGTATGCAGTAGTTGCAAGGTCCACGATTTACAAAACACCCTGTATAAATAAAATATTTAAAAAAAAAACGAACCGACTTCAATAACAAGTTGGTTGGCGTACCTGCTGTGTATATTTGGCACCAACTTCAATAAAATTTAAATTATTTTATACCTTTCAGTGTTATTGAAGTTGGTTCGAATTTTTTTTAAATATTTTATTTTACGCTTTTTAGTGATATTTTCATACTAAAAGATTGAACCATCGAAGACGGTAAAATGATCTAGGTAGGTTATGATCACATTATCGTCAACATAGTTTTACATAATTCATGTTTATTCAGAAACAATTTATCCGGTCGTAATGAAATTTGCATGGAATCATCATAGTAGTTTACTCTTTCGAATAAAAAAAGAATCATCGAAATTGGTTCATATTTGTCAGAGTAATGTAATGGAGAACATCAGTTTTATGGTTTTTACCAGATAAATTCCCCCACATCGTTCATAATCCTCCAGTAAGTTCTAATCCGGTTTTGATAAATTCATACAGATTCATTACAGTGGTTATCTTGGGAATAAAAAAAGAATTATTGAAATTGGTAAATATTTTCCAGACTTATGACCATTTTTGTCCTTAAAAAGCGACTAAAACGCCATCATATAGGCATTCCTGCAGTTTTCCTGCGCGGTCTCAATTCTTGTTTTTTCAGGAACTACTTATTCTTAAGCAATAATTTTTTTACGGGACCCAATCAACGGATTACAGAATGGACAGAAGAAATATTTTTTCAAATCAGTTCTTAATTGCCAGAGTTATGCGCGATCTTACATAAATCTATATATCTACACTAATAATAATAATATAATAATAATAATAATATTATAAAGAGGAAAACTTTGTTTGTTTGGTTGTAATGAATAGGCTCAAAAACTACTGGACCGTTTTTAAAAATTCTTTCACCATTCGAAAGCTAAATTATCCACGAGTAACATAGGCTAAATTTTATTTTGGAAAAAAATAGGGTTCCGTAAGATATTTGGGTTTTTTCGGACACAAGGTGTAAAAAATCAACCAGAAAAGTTACTTATTTTGCGTACGCTGCCTAAACTATAAAAGATAGAACCATAAAATGTTCTAATTAATTGTAGATCTTATAAATATCTACAAAAAAGTCCGCGGCACACTATCTATGTCGAGGCCCAACAACCATTTTTTTATTTAAAAATCTTGAATTTTGTTTGGACTACATTTAAACGCATTTATTTTAATCATGGTATTAATCCTTATCAAAATAAATTAATTCATCATTAAGTACAGTTTATGCAGATAATATTTGGTCTTCGAATGATTAAAATTGGACATTTGGTTTTGAAGTTAAAGCGAAATTAAAATATTACGATTTCTGCTGCACGGCCCGTTGCGAAGTGAGCGTCACCAAGGCGGGGGTGCGCATGCGGGAGGGGAGTTTAGATCTATGAGTAAGGTACCCGCGCGGCTCAGACGCGAGGTCGGCTCCCTCTCGATTTTTTTAGATTTCTTTCTTAAAACTACACCTACGCAAAAGTTCTTCTCAGAGCTGGCCGACCGTTTAACTCGCGAATCGCCTGAGGGGGTAGAAGGGAGCGAGGAAGGATGTTAGCGGATGGGTGAAAGGGGTGCGCGGAGCAGAGAGCTTACGTCAAATGCGGCAGTGCGCTGGCTGTGCTCGCAGCGCGCGGTTGGTGTTTTTGTTACGGACGCTTGAAGATAAACGCACAAGGTATACGACTGCCAAGATAAATCTCAAGATGAATCGCTCTTCCAGTTTTGCGAACAAAATTAACAAGCAAGCTAAACAAATAGCATACAATGTATATTCCTTTTATAAAGCCAGCTTCATATAGCCAGAAAACAAGATCATGAATCGATATGAATATTAGTGACGAATAGTCCTAAACAATTTTACCTGTGGTTAAATATTTCTTAAACGGAGTTAATTATTGTTTTATGATTTTGTACCTATGAAGCTATTATAAAATATTTGTAAAACTTAAAAATAAATACTTAAAAAAAAGATACTTATTATTTTATTCTTTACCAACAATGTCTATCTCGAGATAAATCTTTGGATTATTGACTCCGTGTGTAGCGTTACCCGCCCCCGCTCCCTTCTTACCGCGCAGGCGAATCGCGAGTTAAACGGTCGGCCTATAAGCAACAGTTCTTTTCAGGGCTAACCAACAGATTTTTTCAGGGGTAACCAACAGTTCTTTTCAGGGCTAAACAACAGTTCTTTTCAGGGCTAAACAACAGTTCTTTTCAGGGCTAAACAACAGTTCTTTTCAGCGCTAGAATATTACACGCTGTTAGCATTTTCTTAAACATTTGAAAATGCCAAAGAGAGCCAGGTCTCAACTTTCTAAACATAGTTCTCAAGCACGGGCAGCAAGAATACGTCGTATGGGAGAATCTTCACCTGAATGTTCACAAACGCCTTGCTGAACAAAATCAGAGAAACTCTCAGGTACGCGCACGAGAGTCGAGTGTCGAACGTTCGCAACGCCTTGCACAACAAAATCTGAGAACCTCTGAGTTACGTGCACGAGAGTCGGGTGAACCGATAATAATGTATGAAATTTTTCGGGTAGGTCTGAGAATAGGTTATAAAGTATATTTTATGCCGCTGATACCATGATTGACGAGGATATATAGAACGAGAGGAGGGTGCAAGAGAGGGAGAGAGGAGGGTGATGGAGTGAGTGATCGGAGGAGTTAGGTGGAGCAAGAGGGGGGAGTGAGAGGGAGCAAGTTGGGAGAAGAGACAGGAGGGAGAGGGTTCAGAGAGGACAACGGGCAGAGGAAGAGGGGAAGTGTGACGGGGACCGAAGCGGGAGGGGAGAGAAATAGCATAGAATTTGATTTTTATTATAAGAGAGAGAGAGATGGAGAGAGATAAATCAAGGGAGTAGGGAGAAAAGGGGAGCAAAATGTAATTAAAGCGCGGGCGGAGCTGCGCGGGTCAGCTAGTATATATATATATACAGACGAATTGAGAACTTCCTCCTTTTTTGAAGTCGGTTAAAAATCAACTATGGCACGGCGAACAATAATAATAGAACGCAACATTACATGTTAGCTAGCTACGAAAATATTACGAACGCAGCGATTAATACGATGGCATTTTGTACACACGTCACCGCTGACGTTTGGCGAGTGCGTTCAATACTTATAAAAATAAAAAATAAAATTATTGTTATAAATTATTTTTAAGATTTCAGTATTTCGTTTATATTAAATGTACATAGGCAATAGAATTAATAAAGAAAAGTTTTTTCGATTTTATCTGCAATCATTCGACAAGCGTTATAATACTAACATTTTTGAATTACGTAATTAGCTTTCACAATATAAAAGTTTTGAACGCACAAGTTTTCGAACGTTTCATTTTATACGTGGATCTCGTGTGGATTACAGCAATTGGTGACACGAATTCTATTAAAATTATAAAATAAAATTACGTTAGAGTCACAAATAAGTAGAAAGACTGCAAGATGTTCACAAAATACGCGTTCTGTATACTGGCCATCGCGTCCGCTGCCTTCGCCCAGAGCTGCCAGAATCCCCAAGTTGAGGCTTCCTCGTTTACAAGCTTAGACGCGACTGTTGTAACACAAATAGCTTATATTACAGAGTTTACACTGAAATGCGATAATCCTGTGCCAGAAAACTACGCATTGTACGCAGAGGTTGATGGGAAACCGCTGACGGCCGCTCGAGTTGGCGACAACAAGTACCAGGTATGCATAAAGAGAATATAGGTCATACAGCGTTTGGGAATTTGAAAACTGTCATCACTTTTTATATGATATTTTTGTATCACATTCAGTCATATTCCATACTATAGTTAGTCTTTCAATATCGCAGCATGAAATTTTAATGAGGCATATTTCTTTAAAAAATATTCTATTCATAAATAAATTTAAGGGTGCATGTGCACATACTATGATGTTGCAATGTACCGAAGGTCTCACAAAGTGCCATACAATACAATGTAATGGCACAAGCATGTCTATACATGTATGTGTGGTCTTAACACGTTAACTGCCAAAGCAAAATTTTGATGACGGCAAATTATTATTTTTTGTATATGGTGTTATATTGACATAGATTACAATAAATGACTATTTTTATTTAATTCCGGTGGTTATGACGTAAAATAAAACTAAATAAATAAATGACAGGCATATGTGACTGACGAAGCCCAATCGGAAGAAAATATAGCTATTGCGCCATGTCAGGCATTTTGTCAGGCACCGTATGTCGACCGTCCGCCGGCCGCCACTATATTTGCGCGGGAAATGCGCTTGGTGCGGGGCGCCCCGGCACTCGGCCGTTGGAACGAAAGTACCTACGCGTGTCGTAGTTTGTTCCTTGCAAGTTGACACCTATCCGGTGCCCCATAGATGCGTAGGTACTGCATTTATTTAGTCGCTGATTATTAGTTGCGGAAGTGCGAAAAACTGTAAAATGGTATAGAAAACTTGCTATTGAATTATTGTTGAACACTGCTTTACTCAATTCTTACAAGAAACTTATAAAGAAACTACGAAGTCTAAGGATAGGGATAGTAGATTATAGGAAAAAGTTGTGCAAATATCTAACAGACTCGGGCAAAGAAAATTGCCACACCGAAACATCACTAATAAGAAATAAGAGGCAAAAGCATGAGCTGAACAAGAAAGAAGGCCCTGTCAATAAATCTAGAAAGTAGTGTTCAAATAAAAGTTAATGTTCAAACAATAGATAGAAATTATGCCAGAAAGAAGACTAAGCAAGTGAATACTTATTGCCCACAGAACCACATTTTTGCCTACCTTGTTTTAATGAGGAACATAAAAAAATGATTTTTTTTTTTTGTCTTTCTGATACTTTACTCTAAACTTACTATTTTTATAATTTTCTAAGCCATACAAAATATTACTATTTTAGCAATAAAACGTTTTTTTAGACTTTCATTGTGTCGTATATTATTGTTCCTAAAAAACATACAATAAACCTAGTTCTATATAAAAAAATGTTAGGCCAAGCTGAACATAGTTTGTCTGGGGCCTTGTCAGTCACTTTTAATAGAGAAGAACGCGCTATACGTGCCGGACGGCTCCCTGAGATCATTTGAATTACATACTTTAGTGTCAGTCACCCGGGTCTGACATGGCCCTTACAGATACCATGTCTGTCAGGCACCGGTGCCTGACATGGCAGTTAACGTGTTAAACATATGAACACAGGAGTGATGACTGACTGATGGCCAGCTATCACTCCTGTGTTTCATACATTTACTGTTCTGGTTTTATAAAAACAATAGGGTATAGGTACCCACATTTCTACTGATTATGTAAGAGGCACGACGATTATTTAAATCTTTAGCATAATATTATATCATATCGTCAAATACACAAAGTAAAATATCACCATAACTAGACAGTAAAGAGAATAATAATAAATCACTTACAAGTTTAATTCTTCAAACCGTACTGTTATCCTGACGAGCGTAGACCGCTGACTGTCCCGTGACCGCTGTATGAATGTCCTTGTCTCAGCTTGCACCGCGTTTATATAGGCACACCGGCTGGGGTGCTAAAACGGCCCTCCTGCACAGGTGCCTGCCCTCAGGCACCATGAGCTTGAGTGAGCCAGATACAGTGCATATCAACTTTCTGTAAAACATAATTTTGCATTACAACATTATCCAGACATTACTAGGACACTGTAGTTTCCTCTAGCCATTGTGTTCACATTGTCACAATGTAGCTACAAGACTACATGCCCTAATCAAATGACACAGTATATGTCACCAAGACACTATAGCATTCTCCGCCATTACGCTCCCACTTGTAATGCAGATACACAACTACATTGTCTTAAATGACAGCACACGTCACCAAGACACTATAGCATTCTCCGCCATTGCGCTTGCAATGCAGATACGCGACTACATTGTCTTAATGAAATGTTGCAGTACCTATATATCACCAAGACACTGTAGCTATCCCTGCTATTGCGCTTACACATTGTCGCAATACAGACATACACTACATTGTCTCGATGGGATGTTACAGTATATATCACCAAGACACTATAGCATTCTCCGCCATTGCGCTCCCCCTTGCAATGCAGATACTCGGCTACATTGTCTTAATGAAATGTAACAATATATATATATCCGCAAAATATTACAAACTCTTAATTAATAAAATTAACAAGGATTTAACTCTACTGAGATTCTTATTTATTATCATTAATAACTTTTAGTTATAATTGAAAACTATTACCGCTTATCAACCGTTCGGCCGTCCCCTAAACATAACCAGTAAAGTATTTTATAATGGTAAAGGTAGGTGCCGTCATTATACAAGTTATTATACCATTTCGTAAAACTAGTAGGTAGATATTTGACGAAAATGCACATAATATAAATATTACCACGAAGAACCATTATTTTCTAGTTCAAACGTAAATATTTTCAACACAATTTGCTTTCTACCTGCAAACTTTATAATTTTCTTTTTATCATGACAAATTACCAGGTTAATTTTAAAGCACTTCAATTATTTAAACAATAATTAATTATAGAAATTACGTGGATACATCACTACAACATGCGGTACGTATATTTGCAGTTATGAATATTCACAGTTTCCGTATCACAAACAACTACGATTATTAGATATCTACCAGATGTGGGTAGTAGATTCCTTCATTAAGCACTTAATTATTCACTTTCTGTATTAACTTTAAAATGCTTTTAACACGGTCAAAAATATCAAAATTATATCAAAGGATAGACAAACACAAATATAGTAGTGCCTTAACGTGTTACAGTTTACACTTCACAAAACAACAATCGCCGGTATTCGATATCTATTATATGTGGGAAGTAGATTCTATCATTAGGCACTTCTGCAACTATTCACTTTCTTTCTGTACTAAACTTTAAAATACTTTTAGCACGGTCATAAATATCAAAGTTAAATCAAAAGATAGATAAACACATCTATAGTAGTGGGTTAACGTGATACAGTTTACATTTCATAAAAACAACAATCGCCGATATTCGATATCTACTAGATGTGGGTAGTAGATTTTGCAATTAATCAGTTTCTATGTACTAACCATAAAAATACTTTTAACCATTTAACATAAAAACAAAAGTATATTATATATAAGAAAAATAAAAACAGCTATAGTTTGTGGGCTAGCGAGTTACTTATCACACTTCTGATGTAAGAGGCACGACGATTATTTAAATCTTTAGCATAATATTATATCATATCGTCAAATACACAAAGTAAAATATCACCATAACTAGACAGTAAAGAGAATAATAATAAATCACTTACAAGTTTAATTCTTCAAACCGTACTGTTATCCTGACGAGCGTAGACCGCTGACTGTCCCGTGACCGCTGTATGAATGTCCTTGTCTCAGCTTGCACCGCGTTTATATAGGCACACCGGCTGGGGTGCTAACACATAATACATGTGTAACTAGTGTATGTTTTAAATTTTGCTAGCCAAAGCTGGTATATTTCTTAGTAGTTAAATGACATGTCAGATGGCCTATGTTGGCCTAACACCATTCAAGAAGTCAACTGAAGATAAGCAGAAAAACTGCTTTTTAAAATAGCTACTTGAATAGATATCAGAAGTCAAAGTTTGCTTCTTGCTAATCTTATCATAGTACATTTACTTACCATAACTAAATTGTCTGTGTATTTGTGGACAATAAAGAATAATAAAAAAGAATCTTAAGGTGGCAACAATGTGCCCCAGTTAGGGTGACTTCAAATACGAAATCCGGAGATGGCAGCTCTGCAGACACTGTTTTGTAAATCCATATAAATCGAAGGTGCTGCTCCGCTCGTTTTTCTTTTATATGGATTTATAAAGCAGAGCCTCTGTAGTGCTGCAGCTGCACTGCTGTCGCCATGTAAATTTTGAGTCACCCTTATAGTATACTGCATTCCACATTTTTTATATTGTCTTAATGGCACAGGTGTCCTGGACAGAGGAGCCTGCAAAAGCTCGCTCCGGCACTCATGAGGTCCGTGTGCTGGATGAGGAAGGTTGGGCGTCACTCCGCCGCGCCCGTCGCTCTGACCCCGCTGCAACTGTTGCCCCGCTTCTTGCCATCCAGTTGCACCACCCTGGCAGTAAGTATTACTTTATCATCATCATCATCAGTCCACTGCTGGACATAGGCTGGACATAAGTATTACATACCACTGGTAATTTTCTCATATGATTTAGTGTCAAGACAAACAAGACACCCGCCTGATGGTGTCTGTACCTGCCTATAATACACAGCTACAGTGCACTACTGCTTGTTACTCATAAGATTATGCACAGTGGAACCAATTGGGTCGAAATGTGTTCAGGTGGTTACTGAACCCAGACCATCAATAGAAGAGAATACCCAAAACATTAGTAATTAACTGGCACACTCACTTTATAGTGATTAGTATTAATACTAAGTGATTTTCTTAAATCTATTTTGCCTCTTATGATTATTAATTCCAGATAATGTACTTACTCACTATCAGCATAAGAAATCCATTGATGCAATTTCAGTTTTCATCAAAAAGGAGTCATCCTTTTAGTATTTCTCAATATCCATTTCCGAAACTATTTTAATAAATAGTTTCGGAAATGGTCATCCACCGTCACTTGATAAATTTACCCTGTATACCTTCACACCAAAACAACATTTAGGTACACTTAGCGGCTTAGCGGCATAATATCTAATATTTATCGGTGTACTAACGATTTAATACCTGCTCTGTAGCCTACTCTGGAAAACCTATTCCAATACTATTTTCTTCTTCTTTTACAAAATAATGGCTTCCATCAATTAGGTATTGATGACTGTGTCAAGTAGTTAAATAGCAGTTGCAAAATAAATTATATTATCTAGTATAGGTATAATGAGAAAACAAATATTGGAAAATTTATGTTCGTGGTCGCTATCACCAAGATGGCGGCCGCGAACCAAATCCAATACAATTTTAATTTGAGTTCAAGTGCTTTTAGCACTTCTGACAGCATTGGGTAATAATTGGATGCAATTGGCTGGTAATCGACCTCAGGTTGGCTTAATATTGCCATTATTAATTTCCAAAGTGACACTATTGATATTTAAACAAGCATATAATTTTCAGCTGTGTCAATAATTATTCGTGCTTGACATCGTTTTGCCATTGCCCTTGAACAATATGGAATAAATTATTGCAATTTAACTTGTCAAGCTGCGAAATAGCCGTCTTCTTTCTCTACATTGTTAAAACTCAAATAATTTTTAAATCCTAGGATCTTCCACACTTGGAATAAGCGACCCAAACTAGGCAGAGCCTGTGATATGATAAACCCAGACATCATATAAAAATGAATACGTTTCTGTAAAAATATACATAACACTACTCTTATGGAATATATCGCGATTTACTTCAAGTTTTACTACACACAGTTACATATTTATAATTATGATTCTCTGAATAATACCCCACAAAGTAATTGAACAGAGTTTTTGTTACATACTGTATAGATAAAGAACTCCCGTTACGAGAGCAAGACAAACAGACATTGTAATCAATCTATTCTTACGGATTATATCGCGATTTATTTTAATTTTCCCGACGTTTCGAATGCTTTGCAGCACCCATGGTCACGGGCGGACTGAGATGTTGAACGTCCCTGCGCTCTGTTTATATAATCCGTAAGAATAGATTGATTACAATGTCTAGTATTCGCGTAAATAAAAGACAACATTATACAAACAGACATGTTGATGCATGCAATTGTTTGTTCTGGATGGGACCTATACCATATTAGGTAGCAGCCAGGGTGTTTATCCTCTTGCGTCAAGTGACTAGACCAACGGACTGGTATTCTATGTTTCCGTCTAAGACCACGAAATCAAGATGGCGGGATACGGCCGCCATCTTGATTTGGTAGTCTTCCTACATGTACTATCGCGGACATGAATGGTGTACCAGTTTTCATTCAAAATCGTTTGAAGGACTTCGTCCGTCGGCACGTATTTTGATGATTATCGTCCTAGAGGTGATACACCGCTTGAAACCGCGAGAGTACCTGTAGTAGAGGTACGTTCGATACAATACTTTCCGGTCTGAGGCTGATGATGACCCTGGAAACCAACTTCAGATTATACAAATTCCAATCATTATTTAATCTAAAATTCAAATTTAATTAAAATTATACTGGATATCCAATCATCATCACCAGCCGGAAGACGTCCACTGCTGAACATAGGCCTCCCCCGAACGCCACAATGAACGACAATTGGCTAATTGCATCCACCGAATATCCAATACTCTGTTGGAATTGGTTGGAATTGGATGGGAATCAATTTGCGCAGGTACTTATTTATTTATTTATTTACAGGTTACTCCGGTCCGTGGGTGAACTCCGAGGTTTTGGCGACTGCTCTATCCATCCTGGTTGCGTACACCGCCCTTCGCAATAAGAGCAAGATCTTAGCCTAAACAAATTAAAGTTAAAGGTTATAATTGTATTTTTTTTTATAATACAGATATAATAAAATTTTAATTTATTTTTGGACTGTTTTGTTTTATGTCTCAAGTTAGACACGGTACTTATTGGTCCTGGGAATATGCGTGGCCCGCGAATTCTGCAATATATCTCAATAGCGGAAGCAAATAAAATGAACTCATAAGCGATAGTTTATATCGAATTATAGTAAAATAAGAATTTGCCGCTCGCGCTAGACTCCGTCATAATAACATCGAGCCCAACCGCTTTCTCTAAGAGCCCAACCAATGATAATAATATTCAGAAACACTTCTGGATATCTGAAATTCTGGTTTATTTCTCGCATCAGCCAAGACTGGCCTTGCTTGACTACGTTTGAGGCTTCGATCATATAGTTTAAGGTTTGAGGAAGTAGATCACCGTGTGATTCAGTCAGATGTACTATCGCGGACTCGAACGGTGTACCAGTTTTCAATCAAAACCGTTTGACCGACGTAACATGCGTTAACCCCGTCCGTACGTATTTTGGGCCGGCTCGTGTAAGCTAAGCGATTGTCATCCTAAAGGTAACGGCGACAGTACAATCAATCAAGTAAGTAAATATTGATAAAGTAGGTATCGAATTGATTGATTTTTTATTTTAGCATCTCTAACCCGTAGCCAGATAGGAATACTTCCTCTAAGCTCTAACCTGAAAAAAATACAGAAGACATATATAAAAGACATTTGCGTGCGCCATCTAGGAAAAATAAAATCCTGAGGGGATTTGGTTCGCGGCCGCCATCTTGGTGATTGAAGGAAGCCATAATTTTTTAAAAGATAATCGGGCGGGAACAACTGCAGTGTTGCCACTTTAGCCACTTTTTAGCTCGATCCGAGACTTCCGTGAGGCAACTTTTTGGGACTTGATAGCTTCCAAAAAGATAAATCAGTAGCCATAAAATTTGGCTACTTTTTCTAGCTACTTTAAATCAAGCTATCCTCGCTGAACCTATAACTCGACCTATAATAAATATGTGTGCTCGAGTGAGAATGGTCATTAATACTCGTTCATTTTGAGATTGCCATTGTCGACTGTTATGACGTCACAGCTAACGGTACTGTTACCAAAAATAAAAACTAATCATTTTTTGCTCGAATGCCCCAGGAGGATAAGTTTTTCGTTCTACGTAATAATTTTTCATATTTTAATCTGGCAATATACTTTTCATAGCTGTGTGTGATATCTTGAACATCATAGTAAGGCATTATCAACCGTTTTTAATTTCTTTCTTGTTAAAAGTCATTAGTATATATAAAAAATTACGTTCGCCACTCTGTAAGACCTTTCCTCTTTTACTCATTGTAGCAACACAAATTAACGAACTTAAATCATCAAAAATAAAAACAAAATCAACAAACTCGAGAACGCACGGGACCACAAAACAGCAGCGTTGCTATGCTACGACGCTTGAGGCGCGGTTTTCAAATTCTTAGTTCTATAAAAGTAGGATGAATACGGCGGCATCGGTAAAAGCCAACGAGAACTTATGGGAACTGCACAAACATCAACAGGATGTCCAGTACGTCTTTTGATAGTTTACGAAAACATTTTTTTTTCATTCCTTTCACATCAGCGCGTCTAGCGGTAACAATAAAAAGACTAGAAGGAAGTTATATGTACGGGAAAGAATGGATAGTTTGGTCAATTTCGTTAAATATTAAAACCAGGTCTTTATTTTAGCTTATTTTGTACGAAAAATAGATACAAGCAATTAAATATACCGTTTAATTTTTTCCAGTAAGTTCATCAAGTACTGTACTACTATTTAGCTACGTTTAGCCACTTTGCAGGTATAAACATCCTAAATGTAGCATCTTTTTCGATACGATTCATAGATTTAAGATTTTTTTCACTACGTATACGATTTACGACGAGGCGGCAACACTGATCAGCTGATGTTGACTGTCGACTGAAGGACTTTGTATCCATGGTCATGAATAAATATTATTAAAAAAACAAAAAAAAAAAATAACAAGGAATGTCAAATCCAGTGTTGCCAATTCAGTGTTTTTATAGCTAGATTTAGCTATAAATCAACTACATCAGCTACAAAAAAATCGATATAGCTATTAAGCTATTTTTAACTACTTTTTTAGCGTTTTTGGTTAACATGTCCTCTAAAAGGGAAAAGCCGACACCCCCTCCAAATTGTCTTCGACACTACAGTGACCCTGACCACACAACAAGAAGTTTACCACACGACCTCCAAGCACACGACTATCTAATGTTAAATCTCGTTCAATTTTCTCAAGCTCCTTTTTTTCTCTAACTCAAAACTTATAAATATCGACCTTACATACATTAAGATACATACATTGAGACACATACACATACACACATACATACATACATACATTACACATACACATACATTACACATTGAGATACATTGAGATTTGTTAATTAAATTTAAATATTTTTGTGCTGTCATATACAGTCTGTATCCTGTAAAATATAGATAGACATATACAACGTGTTATAACAAAATACCCCGTAAAAAATAAATAAAAAAAAATATTTTCACTGATGTGCTGCTGAAATAGGGTTTATTTCAGTAAAATTAAAGAGTAAACTACGCAGAATGTAGGTACCTATAAATGTAGAAATCTAACTAATTCAAAAAATGAAGAAATCTACCTAATTCGCGGAACGAAAAAAAATTTAAAAGACCTAACCTTATTAGGGTTGACAACATTTTTGGCTTTGATAATTAATTAATTTTTTACGGGGTATTTTGTAACACGTTGTATTAGTAACATAAAAAATAAAATAATCTTTCTAAATAGTAAAGTTTTTAGTAATCCTATAAAACCTCCACAAACAAACTTCGTTTTGTGTTTTTTTTGTATCTGAGGTGTTAGACGAATAGCAAAATAACTTTACTATGTCCAAAGATGGTATGGAACCCTCGGTGCGCGAGTTCGACTCACACTTGACCGGTTTTTTTTTATGTTTAACTGATAAAAAGCCATTAAAACCTTTTGGCTATATTTTTTTTAAATACACAGCTATTTTTTAGCTTTTTTTTATTGCTGATCTGGCTATCTTTTAAAAACAGAGTTGGCAACACTGGTCAAATCAGACAGAAATAAAATGTCACATTGGCGGGAGGTGCGGACCACTTATTTACTTATATAATTATAATACATCACAACAATGACCGTAAAACCTCGGGAAAAGCCATCAGATAGCGATGAGGACCCAGTCGAGAATATGCTGAAGAAAACTGGATGTATAGAACTACATTACAAAGTTCAGGTACTTACTTTTCTGTTTGTAATAAAGGACTTGCTTGTTTAGTCAGGTATTAAGCACTGACTAACTAAGTCAGTGGTACTGGTGGTATTAGATTATATTTCTACGGTTATACAGTACGTTTAAGATTTACTTGAGTCACAGTAGCGAGCTATCTGCTGTAGCGGGACTTCTCTTTGCTAGTATGGCGTTTAGAGCCGTTTGTTCATAGTGCATCTGCTATAATTGAGTATTATTGTGGTGGCAGATCCCTTGTGCAAGGAATGGTCTAGGTAGGTACCGCCAAATTGTCAGATATTCTGCCACCAAGCAGCAGTATGTAAACATTGCTGTGTACAAACACGAGAGAGTTTATTTCATAAAATAAAGCAAAAAATAAAAATGTGAATTGGTAAACACTTCGTAATTTTTTTATTAAAACAACTATTTACATTCTTTGTAATGTTCACAAACTCAAAAAACATGATTTTTTTACATATAAGTGAGCACCTTCAAATCATTATTATGTAAATATGTACCATCATGGTTCGATTAGTATTTTCTAAGCCCCATTGATCATCCTTTCAATAGTCAAATATTTTTATTATGTAAGGATATGCCTTGTGAAGGCTCCATAACTAAGTTATTTGTTATTATCATGGATCACATAACATGTGTGTCGTGATCTGTCAAAATACTCAGGGCCCATCTTTTTTGCTACATTTCTGGCTTATCTTCTTTATATATATAATTCTACTGTATGTGTGTATGTCACTGAACTCCTCCAAAACGGCTGGACCGATGTTAATGAAATTGTTTGTGTGTGTTCAAGGGGATTCGAGAATGGTTTAGATTCACAAGTGAAAGAGTGCGAGAGGAGGTGCGCGGGTCAGCTAGTTGACATGTATATTAAAATAAAAATACCTTACAATACTAAGCTTGCATGAGTATCGCAGTTCAAACCCTTGCAGTGTGTAGGTAATCCAAAATTTCATAATAATTTTGAAGAAAAATAAATATACATACAACTAGGATAGATTCTGAGAAGTGATTAATTATATACTATTCATCTACCAGGAGTGCATAGCTACTACGAAGGATTGGAGAAAATGCCAGACTGAGGTGAACCAATTCCGTGATTGTATAACTAGGCACAAGCAAGAAGAGAAAATAAAAAGTTGATTTGTGTGTTCATAATGTTTTATTTATTGCCTCTTTTCTAAGGAACCACCTACCATCACCTGGGTACCATCGCAGTGTCAGATATTCTGCGGCCATATGTAAAGTGGGCAGCAATATGTAAACACGACTTAATAAATGATGTCTCGGGTTACCAGAGACAGTGCAGTGCAGCTGTCTTTAGGCGGGCGTGTCGCCTTCTATCATGCAACTGTCTTGTCACCAAGTTGAACAAAAAAAAGAATGCCACTGTAACAATTTTTATGTACATTAAAAATGTACATAATCGTCAAGTATTTGAAGTACTTTGTTTGTAGTTATTTAATATAATTATTCTAAGTTGAAAAACGGGTCCGCAGGTAATTTGAAATTGATAAGTCTCTTTTTGTCGGCTCGGCTTTAAGCTTCGTCGTACTGCAAACACGAATTATTATTAATCAAACTGTGGACGTGACTCGGGGTTTGAGCCGTGTCAGCTGTCTGTAACCGAATGCTCTTTAAGGTGCCTCGGTGTCAGTGGCGTAACTACGACCGGGGCCCCGGGCTACGGGGGCCTTATTAACCCCTTCATTTGGGCACCCCAACAAATAAATTATACAGGGCCCGTTTAACACTTTCGCTGCTGAAAACTATAGCGGTGAGTCGAAGAAAATATCACGCGTGTGCGCAATTACTCACCTGTCTAGTCCAACGAAATGTCGGAACACGAGTGCGCATCGACTATCGCCGTGAGTCCGTGAAATTGTAACGGCTGTGCGCGCCGACTTGCCTGTATAGTTCGGCGCTAAAGCAATACGCCAGTGCGGTCAACTAACGCGGTGCGTCCGCCAAGTTTAACGGCTGTGCGCAATAACTAGACAAGTGAGTTTCGCCGTGGCAAGACGGATATGCGGCTGATAGTGACCAGATGAGTCGAACGCGTGGCAAAACGGGTGTGCGAATTAACTATAGAGGTGCGTCCGTCGAACTAAAACAGCAGTGCGCATTGACTCACATGGCTAGTTTATAGGTACAATAGTGTTTTCAGAAGGTTCTAGTTTCAGAATAAAGTAAATATTTACTCATTATAGTTTTATTTATTCAATAAATGGACGAGACAAGCAAGTCGTTCACCTGGTAGTAAGCGACACACCTGCCTAAGTCTGGTAATTTCGAAAGTAAATTACTGTGCCTTTCATACCGGAACGCAGCAATGTTTACACACTGCTACTTGGTGTCAGAATGTGTCACACAAGCTACCTAGATGGTTTCTTGCAAAAGATATCTCATTCATTAGTCATTAACAGCCCAAAGGCATCGACTGCTACCCACAGGCCTCCCCCTTAAAAGTGAAGGGTTGCCATAATTAATCCCCACGCTTGGCAGGCAACTAGCTGACCAGCGCAGCTGCGCCTGCGCTTATGTTATAAGTACCGCGATAAAAAATTTGATACATGATACATTATTATGAAATACTTTAAGCGAGACCATAATCTGCATTCTCAGTATATTAAATCTACTAAGTAATCTATTGAGCCGAATCTATATTAAACGAAACCATATCGCGATTTAGAAATGGTATAGTGCCATCTAGTGGGATAAATGGTTTAGAGTGGCTAAGAATAGTTAGAAAGCCTTTTACTATATAAATTTACGGATCCAGAAGGATGTAAGTAGGTACCGTGATAAGATTTTTGTAATTTATACGAAATACATTAAGCGGAACCATATCGTACATGCCACCTACTCAGTGAAATGGTAGGCACTGACTAAAGTCGTTGTTAGCTCCAGCTTGATTGCAAAACTGAAGACGACATAAATAACCTTACATAAAGTTTGTACGTATTGTGTAGAGAATGGAGTATGTTAAATTTTATATTTATAAGTGGTCAATTAGTTCTTATACATTTTTGTATACTTAGTTTACCTACCTATCTTTTGAATTTTAAGATTTACTTCAATAATTTTGATATATTAAATAATGATAATATATCACATCAACATAGTAGGTACAGAAGTTTCAGATTTAATGGAAACATTATATTTTTTTACACTATGACGCCATCAATAAATTGAAACCACCACAAAAAACAACTATTTAAAAATATAAAAGAGTTGGATTCGAACCTGGGACCTACTGCGCTGGTAAGATGCTTCAGAAACCACTTGGCCACAATTCGCATGCGATATATTGCGAAATACCTTATGTTATGAAAACTAAATGTCTGCTTATTCCCTATTGTATATAGCGTAATAATACATATCTTAATAATTAAATGATCAGTTTTATAAATTATAAAGTGACCTATTCACATACAAAAGAACTTACGTGGTAATATGGGCAAGTAATGTTTCACTGCTTAGCCCCTATGATACATAGCGTGATATACTAGTTTATGCCCAGACTTCTACTCAACACATCAGTGAAAGTCCTATTAAAATCGGGGTTTTCAAATGATACCTGGATACCCAAACAGAGAGACCGACAGACAGACAATAAATGCAAAAAAACTCTATGTCGATAGTATAGTGTCAAGTATAGTGTAATATAGTATAGTGTGTACAGACAAAGTGCTTTTTGAGTTTTGTTATAGTAGGTATATAGATAGAAGATAGATTACACTCTTATATAGGTAAATCTTATCTAGGTGTTACTAGACATACTTAATAAGACAAACAGACACAAATGTTTGTCCTGGGTGGGACGAACATTAGTGTATGTGTTTTTTGAACCCACGACCTATAGGATAGGATAACCACGAGGGTGTCTACTTGACTAACAGGCCAGCCAAATGTTGCCTGGTCACCATGGTTTAGGCTCTGTCTTGTTCGGGATCAAATAACCGTGTGTGTAAGTTTCATGTTGGTTGCACATACAATAAAGAATTTACTATCTACTTACTATGTTGTTTGCTACCGATGGTACTTAAATAAACTAGGTCAGTAACATATTGATATGATGATCCGGTACTCTTAAATAACAAATTTAGATTTTTTTATTACCATAAAACCAACAATAAGACTATAATTAGGTAGGTAGCTATTTGAGTGTTGTTCAAACATTATTAAATATTTCACAAGTTTTGTTTCAAATAATAATTGAAATCCTTCTAATGTATGCAGGTATTGTTAACTGTTTTTTCTATGACCAACAACTATACTATTGCATGAATATATAAACACAAAAGACCAAGTTATTTAAGTACTTATAAGTAGGTACCTTTTTTTGTAAATTTGCAAGTAAACCAATGTTGTAGTTTTGGAAGTTACGACGTATAAATAGCTATGCTCTATTGTTCGATGTGTACACAATTATTGCCGGCACTTTCACCCTAATTCGTTAGTAAAAAATACCGCCATTTGTTTATGGTGCTCATTAGTGCTTCTGTTTTGTTATTTAAACAGTGGCGTTTTATTACTACTACTGGAGGCTATACATACTGGTACTAAAATGAACATACTTACGCGAGAAAACGTTTTCTTTTAACAATCAAATAGAATAGAATGAATGAATATAGAATGGTGTTTTAGTTCTAAGTTTATATTGTAAATATCTTCTTGGTGTACAATAAAGAGTATTCTATTCTATTCTAATAGAAGTAAACTATTGATCACAAAAGTCGTAACGGGGTTTGCAAATATTTTATTAGTTATCAACAGGTTTATGGCTCAAGAGAAGTGGTATTATTTTCCTATTCGAGTTTGGAAACGCTCGGGAAATCGCAGCCATAAACAAAAATGTTCCTAACGAATCATATTGCTCAATTCGAAAACCCATGATTCATTTACTAGCACCAACAAGAAACTCAGTGGGGCAACGAGAACATGTCGAGGTTGCATGCCTTAGCCCTACATCATGCGGATGAACCTTCTACCAAACCCGCGGGACTAGTGTATAGTATTGGTCGTTATATTCAATAACATTTAATTTTATGCATTATTCTTAATATTAATATTCTTTATTTTATTATTAAATAATTATCATTATTAAAAATAACAGACATATCGATCTGCCAATAGTAGTCACCGACATTAGAATAACCCAATAAAAAAATCAAGTTTATTGTCAAATTGACCTTAATGTCTTAAGGCTACAATAACGTATACACGTACGATTATATAATATATATAATGTTTACTAAAATAGAAGGGAAAAGGGGAAGAGGAAGACCCAGACGAAGTTTTATGAAGCAGGTAGCAGAAAAAGTGGGTGGAATATCGTATCAGGTGGTCAAAATGAAGGTATATAATAGAGCAGAGTGGAAATTGCTTCACCGTCAAGAACCCAGCTCTTAAGTTGGAGAGAGATAATGTTTACGTGTACATACGTACGATTATGGTCAATCAAAATACAGCAATACAGTTTTTTTTCAAATTCAATTTTACATCTTAGTTTAAGCGTTATCGTTAAATTATAGCTCCTTTACTTCACAGTGTACTCATATAATTATGATATTTTACTACATGAACATAAAATTCCGTTTCGTTTAGAAACTCAAACACAAAAATAGTTTATTTCAAATAGGCTTAACGCTAGCACTTTTGAAAATCATGTTTTTTTTTAAAAAAAAAAAGAGCTTCCACCGGTTCACAACGCGGCCTCAACTGAGAAGATCCGGGAAGAAAACGAACATAACATCCAGGGCATTTGTTATAATTTAGCTCTGATGAGACTAGCTACTTGCTCTGCGTTGCATACGACTGTAATAAAGTTTTCAACACACTTGCTCGTAAAGTGAGCCTTATTACATCGTTTTTAGGGTCATAAACATAGCTATAATACACGCGTGCGTAATGACATTACCGCACTAATGTATAATAGAATTATTCCTACAAAGTTAAATTAGTACATTACCGCACTCTAATGTATAATAGAATTATCTTGTCCAAACACCAAAAAATTGGCATTTGCCTAGCATTGGCAATTAATATAGTCGTATATTTTTAATTTTTGAACAATGAAATAGATCCATTTGCGTCGAATACATAACCTCCTTTTTTATAGTCGGTTAAATACTTAAACCCACTTTTGCATGTCCTCCTAAGCAGGGATGTTGCGGATGCCGATTTTTTCACATCCGCGGATGTGAATGCGGATGCGGATTTTTTAAGGCTCACATCCGCGGATGCGGATGCGGATGCGGAAGTTTAAGATCTTATATAAATATAGTAAATGAATGAAGAATTAAAACAATGTTAAAGTCATTATTAACATTTTTATTAATGAGTATTAAGTAAAATACTCCAATTTTTATTTAAGTACTAACTTATTTGCATTTACCTGAAGATTTCCCAATAAATAATTATTTAAGTACACAAACAATGATCACTGTATCACAATAACATTCAAAATCTTATAATATAAACGTTATGATTTATTTACAATAAACAAATTATGCACCAAAACAAATGCGTCGGATCTTGTCCACCAATTTCTTCGCTTCCATTGGTCATTCATTGTCAAGTGCGAACGGCACGTGCCACTCGGCGGCCCTGCCAATTTCTTTCTCGTCGCAACTTGTATTACATTCGCATTCGCATGAAAATCCGCATTGATTATTGCGGATGCGGATGCGGATGCAGAAGTCCAATTCTATGCGGAAGATCCGCATTTGCGGATGCAGATGCGAATATTCGCAACATCCCTACTCCTAAGTACGGAGACGCTTAATTCAAATAGAATTAAACGGTCACCCATCTTTGTAATGACCTTGCCTACCGTTGCTTAACCTGCGATTGCCAAAATTTGATAACAACGTCCTCACGCGCGGAGAGCCACGCAGCGACTGAGTTGAAATTCAGTGACTAAATGCGATTACACCTTCCTAAATGCGTCTCTAATTAGGATTCTAATGCCTGATTTACACGTATTAAGTTGCAAGTTGGTAACTAAATCTTTACTAAAGTTTAAGTAAATTATTGCGTGTAAACAAACACTTTAGTAGTAAGTTCCAAGTTAAAATTTAGTACTTAAGTGAATAAGTAAAATTTTTCGTTTACACGTATTAAGTTGGTAACTAAATCTTTACTAAATTTTAGTAAATTATTACGTGTAAACAATCACTTTAGTAGAAAGTCCCAAGTTAAAATTTAGTACGCAAGTTGTGAAGTAGAATAGAAACTTTTCTATTTTTCGGGTAAGTAGGTGGGCGTGGTTTATTCTTGATACGTTTGGACACACACATGTATAATGCAGGTTTGCAGGTGTGCGTGCAAAGGTATAGCCATAGATCATACCATAGATAATATACAAATATATTATGAGCGAAGTCGTTTTCGTCACGTTTTCGTTGTACCAACGTATATTTCGGGTTGCCAGAAATACGGGATTGTTCCAGAATTTGTATTGTCCTGGAATTTTTAAATACCTACTACGCTGTAGGTATTCATATTTGCAATCAAATATTTTTTTTTTACTTTTCCTAGTATACTGCCGTATAATTAAGTGATTCGAGAACTATTTGGCTAATAGTCTCGGGATTTTTTAGATCAACGGAGAAATTTAGGGGTAATTTAAGCCTGTATCTCGCATCCTTTTTTTTCTAGCGGCGAATTGTTCAATGGGTCCCAGGACCTGTGTAGGTCAACCGGGGTAAATGGGATTCTTTCCCACTAAATCCTCGTGGTTGTCACAGCGACACATGAGGGGAAACCTGGGCTCCTGTGGAATCTGCACCTATACAGAGCGTTTCCTTCGGAGCCTGCCACTGGGGGTGCATTGTAGTCCCCCGGAAACCAGACTCGGTGCTTACGGGGATGGAAGGCAATAAACAAGTAAAATGGTTAAATATTTACATCAAACACAAATTCAGTAATCAAGAAAGACACGAAGTCATTTACTTTTCTATATCTAATATTATAATTATAGTACCTATATATAATATAAAAAAGAAATTTTAATATAATAATCTGTATTAGTTGTCTATATAATTTAATCCTAAAAATAAATTAGTTGTCCGTCGCTACAAAGTACTATGAAATCGTCACGGATCGTGCGACCGTCCATTGGGGCGAACTAAAGAACTAAAGATTTTAACAAAAATTTAGTAAAAACGACGTGTAAACACATATTTAAAATTAAGTCACTTAAAATTTAGTTACCTACTTGACAACTTAATACGTGTAAATCAGGCATAAGTGATTTAGTCAGTTAGAAACCATCCTTGCATCTGAATTTAGAATCCTAACTTCCTAAATGCGATTACACTTAATTGAATTCAGTGACTAACTCATTTAGCTACCTAAATAACGGACGGTGTAATAAGCCTTTAATATATTCGTTAGTAACATCGCCGCGTCGTGGCAGGCGGCCATAGATGATACTTAATATACTGAGATAGATGCGCAACTCTAGTTATCAATTTTATAATTGAAGGTCTGTTTGCTAGATGGCGTTGCTTAGCACGTTATACCTTTAGGTCGCTAGATGGCGCTACCTTGCCAATAATTATTTATATTTCTTGAACGTTACATACTGTAATTAAGTATAATTTTCAAAATTCCTTAGGAAATTCTAATATTCCAGTGACAAAAAAATATATATTATTGAAAAGACATAAATACTGCTTGCAAATGTGCTCTGGATATAAACGCATCCACTGTTAAACTTTACTTGCGAGATATAATTACACACTAGCTCCTTCTAACGGCGTTTAGATAAAACTATATTTTTGGACACCGTAACACAGATGGCAGTAGCTTCTATTTACATTTTAATAACCACCAATGTATGGGAGTTGCACCCCCCTGCAGGCGGCTGTGGTGGTCGTACAATATCTATGTAATTTAAATAACGGATAAAAAATAACGCTTGCCTAAGATAATAAATAATAAGCGATTTGATTATTTATAAATAATAGATTATTTTTTCAGTTATAACGAACACTCCTAATCGTAATATTCAAATTATGAACTCAAAACTAGTAGTCTAATGACACACTTTATTCACATGCCACTATATTTTTTTTAAGTGCAGGTCTCCCGAATTTAAAATTTTCGACAAAATGCTTTAAGTCTGAGCTTTCAGTAATTAGGAAACGCTCCTGAGAGAGAGAGGTCGTGGTGGCTGTCATGTCGCCATATCTCGCTGTTTGCTGAATCGGTACACTCATTCAAGGGACCACCCACCGCTGTTGATTTGGTCGGTCCATTGCATTAAGTGTGAATATATGTAGAGGTTACATAGATTTTATATATAAATTACAACTATAAGTAATTCAAGTGAATCAGACAAGTTCAGATGCAGGCCGATGAAAAGACCATTCCCTTGAACCACTTGACCAGACTTCTATACAACAGTCACCTTCTGATTGATATAAATAAATATGATAAGTATAATTCTTTAACGTAGTTTACAATAACAATTCGAAAACTGAATATAAAGTACATTGATGCTTAAATATTTACTTTATTTTGAAAACTAGCACCTACCGAAAGCACTATTGTTTACGACTAGCCAGGTGAGGCAATGCGCACTGCTGTTTTAGTTCGACGGACGCACCTCTATAGTTAATTCGCACATCCGTTATGCTACGCGTTCGACTTCCCTGGTCACTACCAGTCGCATAGCCGTCGTGTCTCGGCGGAACTCGATTGTCTAGTCGAAGCCGCATACACGTAATGCCACCGGCCGACTAGCCTAGTGAGTCGATGCGCATAGCCGTCGCGGCACGCCCGTCTCGACCGTGTTAGTCGGTTAGCACACGCGTTGATTGAACAAACGGCTGTGCGCAAGACTCACCTTGCCTATATTGAGCCGTATACGTCGTGCGCATACGATATTTGCTTAGCAGCGAAAGTGTTACATTCGACTAAAACAAGACAGTATAGATCCATTCTATACTTTGTGATCTAATTGGGCATAAACTAGTTTAGTCTTTTCGTTTACGATAACCGATCGGTGGATCAACGAATTTTATTTACAAATTGAATTAAGTATATACTTAGTGTCTTTTTTCAAGTCTACATATGTAAATCATCATCACCATTCATCATCTTCATCATCATCATCATTCACATCTTCGTCACCATTCATCATCTTTAACACTATTCATCATCGTCACCATACACATCTTTAACACCATCATCAAAATTCATCATCATCATCCACATCTTCATCACCATCATCATCACACATCACCTTTCATCGTGATCATCATCATTCAAACCTTCAGCACCATCATCACACATCATCACCATTCATCATCATCATCATTCACATCTTCATCACCATTCATCATCTTCATCATCATTTACATCTTCGTCACCATTAATCATCTTTAACACTATTCATCATCATCACCATACACATCTTTAACACCATCATCAAAATTCATCATCATCATCCACATCTTCATCACCATCATCATCACACATCACCTTTCATCATGATCATCATAATTCACACCTTCATCACCATCATCACACATCATCACTATCCATCATCATCATCTTTCACATCTTCATCATAACACATCATCACCATTCATCATCATCATCTTTCACATCTTCATCACCATCATCATTTGAAATTCGAAATAACCCCCCACACATTTCCTTTATACGGGGTGTAAGGGACATCGTACCGAAAACCGATACCAGGGATCCAGTACATGATTCTGAACATTCTAGTGTTGAAATTTTTCATCGGCTTTTTCATAAATTTCCAAAAAATAATCCACTTTTTTTTAATAAAATTAGTCTATTATCATTATTGGTAATAATAATAGAATATAATTTTAATTTAAAAATTTTCAGTAGAGGCCGCGTTGTCATCCTGTGGTATTTCAAAAAAACTTGACAATAATGTATAAGTGCCATGGATATATAGTATATCGATTAGTGCTCTCGTAAGGGCTATGCGAAATGATAAAGTAATTTAGAAATTGGATTAAAACTGAATAGGTACACAAATACATTGATTCGTAAATATTCGAACTGAAAGCACTAGACTATAAACTAGCCACGTGAGGCAATGCGCACTGCTGTTTTAGTTGGACAGACTCCCCTTGATAGTTAATTCGCACACCCGTTGTGCTACGCGTTCGACTTCCCTGGCCACTACCAGTCGCATAGCCGTTGTGTCTCGGCGGAACTCGCTTGTCTAGTCGAAGCCGCATACACGTAATGCCACCGGCCGACTAGACTAGTGAGTCGATGCGCATAGCCATCGCGACACGCCCGACTCGAACGTGTTAGACGGTTAGCACACGCGTTGATTGAGCAAACGGCAGTGCGCAAAACTCACTTTGCCTATATTGAACCGCATACGCCGAGCGCCCGATTTTTGCTTAGCAGCGGAAGTGTTGAGGCAAGCTACGCCTGTGCTCGGTGTGGACAGTGTTTTTTTTTGGCTCGCGAGCCAGCCTGCAGATATTAGCAATTGTCGCATTTCATCGTCCGATGGTATGGTTCGGTCCACAGACTACTGAGTAAGATAAGAACTACGCTAGGCGTGCCTCGCGAGCCAAAACCCCGAGGTTGCCGCGCGAGCTAGTGTGGCTGGTCGAGACTCAGGCCGGCCTTTTTAGAACGTACCTAAATCGTATGTTACAGAATATGCTCTATTTTGCTTTTCTCCTTGTAAGTGTATTCTATCTATAAGGGGAAAAAAAATTCAAATAGTTGCAACCCCTCGTTTTACTCTATGATTAAATCATTAAAATTAACTCGGTCCTGCTTCATAATGGAAGGATATAGACTTAGAGGAAGAAAACAATAGAGGGCTGGACACTTTCTTTCTCATTCACTCAAGAAAAGAATGCGTTTATGTAGGTTACGTGTGATAGAAAGAAACAGTGTATATGATTTTTTGTCCCTCAGCATGTGTTCGATTTTTCCGCGCCGTGGGTGCGAAACAAATTTGACGTTTGCTCCCACTTTGCTCCGTGACAATTTTATCGTGGTTTTAATATTAAATAAATAACTTAAAATTCAATAAAAAACTAACTGTGACATTACTGTGTGTTGTGGAAATCCTATAAGAATCGTGCAGTGCAGTATTATAGGCTGTAAAAGTGACAGTGAACGTAAAATTAGTGGAGTATCGTTTCACAGGTAAACGTGAATTATTATGGCCAATTTAGAGATTACATTTAGAAACTAATACATGTAAACGACTTATTTAGATCTTATTGCTCTAAATTAGTTACTATTTTACTTGAAAGTTACGTGTAAGATCGATAAATTCTTGTTTTTCATCCATAACCTAAAATTTTCTGTTTATTGATCGCCATTATCAGTGTTGCCAGTGTATAAAAGAGAGACTACCATAAATAAGTGGTAAATTATTATTAAGTGCATCATACACGATCCCACATGCTGGGTGCATCGAAGAATTTCTCAGATTTCCCGAATTTATTTTTATGATTTCCTGAAAATATGGATATTTGTATACTGTGGATAGCAGCAACAAAAAGAATTAATTAGGTTGCTAAAAGTTATTCCCGAATGCTTAAATATTCAGAAATAACGTAAGCGCTCAAGTAATTCGTCCAAGGCTGCGCAGGACGTATTCATTCGTTATTTATAGGCACAATGGTCATTGTACATTTAATCGTGCTTTTACTATATGCATGTTGTTTAAATATATGTATGTATGTTGTTGGTTACAATTTATTGGTAAATTTGTCTGAATTATAAATAAATAGTACCGACGTTGAATAGTTTGTTTCATTTGCCCCCCTATTATGTACCTATCTCGTTTGACAACTAAAGTGATGATCAATAAAACAAAGTGACTATTAAATAACTATCAAATGATTCATTTGGCATTGCCTAACTTGAATCACCAATAAATACCAAACACACTTTCAGTAGACATCAAAGTTTGGTGGACAACTGAAGCTTGATAGTCACTTTGCTTTATTGATCATCACTTTTTTTTTGTAGGAATAGTACTGTTTCACCGGACAAGAGGGCGAGCGCTTAAAGCGCTCCAGACAGAAAGGTTTGGGTAGCGATTAGCACAAGGGCACCTCAGGGAGGCACGGCCTCGGCTTGGGCTGCCGCTTAGAGAAAATGAGTTTACCACCGGTTCACAACGCGCCCCCGCTGAGAAGAACCGGCAAGAAACTCAGCGAGGGGATGCATGTCGAGGTCGCATGCGTACGGATCCCTTCGGCCTCACCGGTGTCTGTGTGTTGATGTGTTTACGACTCTTGACATCGTTGTCGGTGTTGGTGTTGGTGTTGTGTCATGGTCCAGGAGGACGGACATCGGGTCGGGTGGGTCAAGCAGTACATGCCGCGGACGGCGGCGATGTACGGCTGTTCGACGATCTGAGGGACCTGGCCACTGCCCAATAATAATAATAATAATATCTTGGGACAATTCACACACGGTCATCCGATCCCAAACTAGGCAGAGCCTGTACTATGGAAACCAGACAACTGATACTAATACTTATATACTTTTTTTTTTTTGTAAATACATACGTATATAGATAAACAACACCCAGACACTTGGCGGGAATCGAACCCACGACCCATCGGTTAGCAGGCAGGGTGTCTGACCACTAGACCAACGGGCCCGTCAAACCTATAGGACATGGGTTCGATTCCGAACTATTGTCTGGGTGTTATTTATCTATTTAAATATGTATTTATACAGTTTACAAGTATTTGTAATCATTTATCTGGTTACCTTACTAAAGGATCTGCGTAGATTGAGATCAGGTGGTCATTGGTCAAGCGTAGATTGTCCCAAGATACTAGTACTATAGATTTGTATATTGGAGAAATTTACTAAAACTTACCCGGTAAATGGCCATAGTATGTATTATATTAAGTTATAAGAAAGCCAATTTTTGCCTACCTCTCTGGGAAATAGCATATTATTGTTTTTATCTCATAACTTTTTTGTATGAAGATAATAATTATCTACAGCTCTTAGCCACTTTAATCACCACGTGATATCACCCAGGTGAACAATGTGGAATAGACCTTAGCTACAGCATATATGATATTAAGTGTACATTCACTTTGTAGCCTCCGTCGTGGGTTCGAATCCTGCGAAGGGCAACAAATTTGAGTAGTTGTTCCTTACTGGCTAGGACAATGCAGGCCGATGACCTGATTGTCTGTAAAGTAAGATGATCCATGTGTCGGGATTTGCGATAGGACGTATGCCCGACTCCTGTCCGTCAAATTAAAATACCGAGCTTTGGTAATAAACACTTATAATCAAATTGAGAGAGAACAACTTATAATACAGTGGAGTAATCGTAATAATTAAAACATGTCTCTGCCATAGATACTAGCGCGCTGTCATCTTTTTGACAGCCCCTTTGGCGTTCCGAAACCGTGATCCGAGATACGCCACACATGCGTCGGATGGGCATGTAAAAAGTCGGTCCTGCGCTTAACTTCTCCCCAGTCGTGTCGGTCTTCCGTCCGATCGGATTATGAGAGGTACCTATTATATAAAGGAAGAGAGAGTGCACTTGTGTCTACGCAAGCACTTGTGCACTATAATATCTCCTGCGTACATGGCTGATCTTGTGAAAGATTGGTCGCTGTGGTCGTTTCGGCTAGGAGGACATTATTATAACAATCACTTTCGTACTTTTTGCAGACTGTCATAGATTAAGACGATATAATGTAAGAAAAGTAAATGTTGTGTCAGAAAAGTGGATTTTGGTTAGGAAAGAAAATATAATTTACAACAACCTCCGTATTTGCTTTACACAAAGGGTAAAATTTCCCTTACGTGGCAACTCTAAATTTAGTATGTACTTATTTTTCTGTCCTTATCGGCGGCACGCTTGGTATATTTCTGTATTATATTCTGTCTACGGATATAGACGACAATTAAGGAGACGCGATGATGGATAAGGCAAATCCCGTGGAATGGCTTATTTCCAGTATTGGTCTTGAACATCGAATATGTTCTAGGGGGCTTTTAGGTTAGGGGTGAGTATTCTGGGGGATTTTTTTCAATTGATTGCAACACCTTGCTTTACTCTATGGTTCCATCATTGAAATAGGATCGGCCCACCCTTGGAGGAGCAGTATTTATTTTTTAAGGTTATAAAAATGTTTAGGAAACTAAAACTAAGTTATTTCTCATCGATATACGTGAATTATACCACCAGAGTAGCTGTCGATCCAAGCTTGAAAGATAATTTCGAAGCAAATGTCTATAAACCGAGAAAACATCCAGGTACGAACCGCATCAAAATAGCTTCCATACCTCCAGACATTCAGAACGCTATAAAAATAATTCTAGTCGATGCGGGAGCCAAAGCGATGCACGAGGAGAGCATCAAATTAAGCAACTACCTGCGCTCCAGATTACTTCCCCCGGAAGAAGGTGAAATTGACGAGAAAGCGGCACAGTTCCACGATCGCATTTCGAAGAAAGTTTATTCGAATATTGACAAGGACCTAACCGCAGACGAGGCAGCATTTTACGATAACAAAATACGTAATAAAGTGTTTACTGCGTTAAAGAATAACGTGTACCGGTGGGGTAATATATCCTACGATAAAGCAACTTGTTTACAGTATTTGATGAGCCGAGCCGCTCCAGAGTATGCCATCCTAGTACGCGTCTTAGACGAAATAAAGAAATTCCACCCAGAATTTAAACCTCGGAGCTTCTTTGATTTCGGTTCCGGTGTGGGGACCGGAACATGGGCTGTGAACCATTTCTGGAAAGGTGACATTTTTGAATATTTCTGCGTTGATACTTCATCAAATATGCATGATTTAGCCAGACTCATACTGTGCAGAGGCAAAGATAACATTGAAATGCCTTTTAAAGGTTATTTCCAACGTCAGTTCTTGCCTGCATCTACAGATCTCAAATATAGCATAGTATTATCGGCATACTCACTATTTGAATTACCCAGCATGAAATCAAGATTAGAAACAATACAAAAATTATGGGAGAAAACAGAAGACTACTTGATAATAATTGAGCAAGGAACAAATGCTGGGTTTAGAATAGTCAATGAAGCAAGGGAGTTTGTATTGAATTTACCAGAAAAAAGAAAAGGGTTTGCATTTTCTCCATGCCCAAATGATAATGTATGCCCTAGATATTTGGAACAAGCAACTCCTTGCAATTTCCTAATGAAATATGAGTCACTTTCATTCCCTTCAAAGTCAGAAGTATATGCAGATCTATTCTCATATGTTATTCTCAAGAAAGGTGCCAGGCCCTCTGATTATCCGCAATGGCCGAGAATAGTACGAGCTCCAATAGTACGGTCAAGACATACAGTATGTCGGTTATGTACCGCTCAAGGAGAGTTGAAGGAAATTATATTTTCTAAAGGAAAATATGATCAAACTACATACAGATGTGCACGCTCCAGTAATTGGGGGGACTTATTACCTGTAAAATAAAATCATGTGACACTTTACCTTTGTTTTCATTTCCTATCAACCATAATCTGTGTTGTAAATATTAACATAATAAATATAATATCCTGAGACAATCTTCATATGGTAGCCAGGCAAACTGTTTGTAGTAGATGTTTTAGGGTGTTCCTGAATGGGAAGTTGGAAAAATCCTCATAAAGAGTGAAATTCGCGGACTCCTACAGACTTCAAGCCTTTTATCACTCCCCCCGCTTTGCTATTAGGACTTTTTGCGCGCAGATCGTTCTGCTTTGCGGTCGTTCTGATTTTGAGTAATTTTGTTTGTGTCCTTTTGCTATGGAGCCCTATAATGTCGGGTGCCGGTTACGTACCTTTGTACTCGTCCGATTCCCGCCAGCGGCTGTCCACCGTGAGGCAGACCCTTCAACACAGCCAAAGTGGTCAAGCCAGAGCGTTGCTTATCCCCCTCCCCCGTGACAATTGTGGTGCCCTCAAGTCCACTGTGCGCCGTATAAAATACCTGTTTGGGACGACCACAGAGATAAAACTCCCTATTAGATAGCCTCTCGGCACTACGCACCCCGTATCGTAAAAGCCGTTTATTCCAAGTAGTTCAATCATCGGACAGATAGGAAAAGATAATTCCTATCTGCTCCACCGCAGTTCGTTATTAGGTAGGTACTTTCTTACCTATAAAAGATTTATTAAGTACAATAAACAGAGTAAAAAAGCCGTTATGTACCTAGATACAGTCCAACCAGTATACGTTGGCGGTTGCGTTTTTGAGGAACTAAAGAGGCCAACTAGTAAAGTAACTTTCATACTTGAAATTTCATGGTAGACATCGGTGCGTATTTTTTGAAAAATACTATAAACTTAAAATTGATGTTAAAGGAGCGTTAGAAAAGGACATTTGTTTTGAACACAGTGACACACAGACTGTACATAAAATTATAATCAAGAAGGTCTTTTTCGCGTGACTGACTCATCAACCAACGTAGAGCCCATGGATAAATATGTATGTGTGTTTACTAGATGGTAGGTGAAAAAAACCGCCCAGGTAGGTACCACCACAGAGTAAGATATTCTGCCGCCAAGCAGCAGTGTGTAAGCATTGCTGTGTTCCGGCTTGAAAGGCACTGTAGCTGGCCAAAATACCGGACACAAAGACTCTAGTGATTCTTCATGTGTTGCTAGCGCGTAGCGGCGTCTATAGACTGCGGTGGCTGCTTACCATCAGGCAGGCCGCTTGCTTGCCACCTTACTCGTATAAAGAGAAAATGTACCTACTAGGAAAGCAGAGCTAGAACTGCAGGTAGGGTACTTACTTAAAAAAAAATCCTAAGCACTTACTTAAGCGTTTCAAATAAGAATGTGGCCGCCATGATGATCGCGACTGCGGAACTTCACTCGTTTTTTTTACGATTTTTGTACCGCCAGCAGAATAAACACAAAATGGAAAATTCGCCCCGGTTTTGATTATTTATTGTAATGTTTTATTTTGCTATCTATTTTTGTTAAAACATTATTTTTAGTAATTATATATTTGAAATGGCAATATGGCGGCCACATTCTTAGTTGAAACGCATACAAGTCTGGAGATAAACACACACAACATTAACAACTATAGACCTATTTCTGTTCTAGCAACACCATGCTGAAGGTTATTAGTAGTAAGCCAGATTGTCCAATTATGAGGCACTGGGTACATTCACATGTGCATGTACCCGGTGTGTCAAATAGCGCGGGCAGGTACTTAAACTGAAATTATGTATGTATTTAGTAATTAAATTCTGTATATATCCCATTATGGACCTTGTCTGTGTCTGAAATAAAAGTATTTTTTTTTTTTTTTTTTTTTTTGTTCTCACCATACTGTCAAAAATTCTAGAAAAAATACTCAACAATAGACTAATAAAATACCTAAACTTAAATAATATAATTTCCAATAATCAATTTGGTTTCAGACAGGGTAGATCAACGGAACACACTGTATTAAACTTAACCGAAGCAATAGTAAAAAAATTTAATGATAAATTAAGAACTGTAGGAATTTTCCTTGATTTAACTAAGGCTTTTGACACGGTTTCTATTCCTACCCTTATTAGGAAACTAGAAATAGTAGGTGTCAGAGGCATTGCCCTCGATATCTTCAAAAGCTACCTTAGTGGCCGTACACAGTGTGTCAAGATTGGAGATTTAATTAGTCAAGATGAGTCAATAGTTTTTGGAGTCCCTCAGGGCTGTGTACTTGGTACGACCTTATTTAATATCTATATAAACGATCTCTACCAACTATCTTTACCCCATTGTAAAATCATAACATATGCTGATGATACAGTTTTACTAGTTCATGGAAAGAACTGGCAAGAAACTCAAACAAATGCTGAATTAGCTCTTTCAATAGTCCTACTTAATATGGTTATCAAACAACTTACTGACCTTAAACTTATCCAAAACTAAATACATGTCTTTTGCACCTAAATCTTCAACACTGCCTATTACGTTTACGCTAATTGCTCATGAAAATTGTAACTCAAGCTCAATCTGTAAATGTTCACAAATTCTACCTAAGTACTATGAAAATGAAATATCTGGGAGTATGGATTGATAATCATTTAATGTGGCATGAATAACTAAAAGTAACTACAAATAGGACCAGAAAAATAATGTATGTTTTTAAAAAGCTTAGACCTATTCTTGACCAAAAAACTCTCAAAACAGTTTATTTTACATTAAGTAGTACAATCAGTCATATCATATTGTATCACTGTTTGGGGTAGCACAGGTAAAACCAAAATATTCAGTTTAGAAAGAGCCCAAAGAGCAGTATTAAAAATTATTTATTTTAAACCGATATTATTCCCTACTACAGAACTCTTCAATATAGCAAATGTATTAACTGTAAGACCACTTTTTATAATGCATCTAATTCTTCGAAAACATTCACAATTGTCTTTCCTTCACATTACTAACAAACGACGAGCTGATTTAGTTTGTAAGACAGAAACTAGTAGAACAATTCTCTCTAATCAACACATTTACTGCCTTGCTCCCAGAATTTACAATAAAGCAAACAAAATACTGAATATTTATTCCCATACCCTACGTGAATGCAAAATAATAATTACCAAATGGTTATTAAGTCTCACATTTATGATGACACCGAAACTTTTCTTAAAATTATTAGATAGGTACTTAACTAATTAATGGACTTGCGAATAAATTCATCTACCACATACAAGCAATAATGCATACACACCCTTTGAGTATCAAAGATACACACCACACCATGCACACACCCACACACACACACGCAAACACACATTCACCAGGAACATACCTTTCTACTTTGGTAGTAGAATATTAATAACATTAATTTTTTCAATAGTTTTTTTTTTTTGTTTAATTAAAGATGAAAACAACATTCTGTTTCAGTATAATTTATTGTTACTAAATGAAAATATTGCTACTATTCATTTGATGTTAGCGTCTACGACACAGTTTATACTAATGTAGACGTTATCGAGCATGCTGTTCAGTGTACCATTTTTCTTTTTCAATAAATAAAATATTTTTTTTTTTAAATAATGTGGTTAAGAGCAATTATTCTTCCTACCTTTCTGGAAAGCCGGGGTTGGCCGGCTATCATTAAGTTATTAAACTAAAGGCAATCAAACAATTAGGTAATCAATAGGTAATGTAATACGGATTCTGTTTATTGGGTCTGATTAGTAGGTAAGTACGTATGGGGTCGTGCATTAATCACGTGATGTTTTTTAGCAACTTTTTAACCCCTCCCCCCCTCCTGGTGATATGTGGTGAGGTTTTTAAACTACCCCCCCCCCTATCCAAAATCACGTGTATTTTTTTGGAAAAAATTTCAATATAGTTTATATTGAAATTTTCGGAATATTAACTTTAAATACAGGTACTTAACTGATTAAATGTTGAAGGGGAAGTCGTTGCCGGCAACGGTGAGTCAAGGCCACGTGCCGCTGTTTGGTTTAGAAAACGTACTTTCAACGAAAATTAAATACACGTGATGTCTCATTATACCCCTCCCCCCTCCTGGTGATATTTCGTGATTTTTTCGGAACCCCTCCCCCCCCCTTTCGAGCCTCACGTGATTAATGGACGACCCCTAATAAAAAAATGTGTTCTGGCATCAATCATAGGTACTTATAAATATTTATATTATTATGATTATTTCGGTAGGTAGGTACATAGTATGCACCTTTTTCATACAGAGTATCAGAAGTTAAATGGATATAGATTACATTATACATACCTACATAATACACATGTAAGTATATTTCAACTCGTCTCGTTAAGACCTTTCATTTGATATCCATACTGACGTAACAAAAAAACACAAAATGGCGAAGTCTGCGTTACTCATATAACCCTCTAAACATTCAATTTAATCATTTCTACTAGAGATAGATTATAATTAAGCTTTATTAAAAATAATCATGTCACTCCCACAACCGAGGCGAATCTAAAAGCCGTTTAGGTTGTAGGCCATGTGTCACGTAACGAATGGTTTAGTGGTCAGGCAGAGAGAACCCGGAGACCGCTACTAAGACAGGTAGTTACCTAAGGGGGAAGTAGCAATAAAAGAGTGAGAACTCAGGACTTACAATAACAGATAATACGTTTACAGTTCTCTAAAGATAGGTACGCAGTTCGTTTCACCGGGTCGGGAACGCGGACACTTATTAGCGTAAGATCACGTAACTTGCTTGCAAAGATTCCTGGGCGCAGGGAAGCCTGGCGGCGTGCCTAGATGGCACAGCCGCAGCCAGGCCGTTGGACGCCGGCAGGTTCAGCACCGGCCACGACAGTCAGCCAGCAGGCTGGCCGATGAAAATGGGGTGCGGGCGTCAGCACGCCACAGCAGCAGCACCCGTAGATACGTGGCCTCTGGCGTAGATAATGGCCGATTCCGGCTCAAGACCTGGTTCAGCTCAGCCTCTGGTCTTGCGACTTCAGAAACTCGACCCTCGACTCTAGGCTGTCGACCTCAGACCCAAGACTCTCCACTCTCCACACTCGTCCAGACCCAAGACTCCAGACTGACGTTTAATTTCTCCTCTCCGCCACTTGACCACTAAACCATTCGTTACGTGACACATGCCAAAGAAATATAGTTACATACTTACACACATACAGTAGTCTCCGGTCACAGCGTAGGTATCTTTGTGCAGGGTTAGGTTTAGCAAACCGTTGCGCAAGATCAGCTGTTGTGGGATACAAACGCTCAAAAATAGCTACTACGCAGCGTCTTGCAACTTCAGACACACAAAGACCCCCTGTACGTACTCTCGAAAACCATAACCGAAAATAATCTCTCGAGGCTAAGTACCTACTAGTGAGATTTGCAGATTCTGCAAAGAAGAAAAAGAGTCAATGCGACACATATTGTGTAACTGCGACGCTCTTGCGAGATGTAGGTTGCACCATCTGGGAGTAGCCTATCCTACGCCAAATGATTATGTCTGCTCCAAGCCGGCGCGATCGTTGCGTACCTAAGGCGCGAACCACACACAAACGGCATAAGGCATAAGGCACGATGCCGCTTCAAAACTTCTGCATACAAAATGTACTAAGAAGACGTATTGTGAATTACACTCATGCGGCGTCCGTGCCGTATCCATTCCACGCCTGCGCCGCGCCTTATGCCTTATGCCGTTTGTGTGTATTTCGCGCCTAAGGGAGCTCTTTGATACGCCAGCAACAGAGTAAGGGCTAGGGCATACACCATCGATATATAATAAGTATATCGATGGCATACACAATGGATCCAACTGGTTCGAAGTGCGTTCCGGGAATACCGGGCCCAAATTTATAGCCACCAAGAATAGAATAGAATCTCTCGATAATGTCGATGTATGACAGGGTTTACCCTCTGTATATTTGCTTGTTGTAAAATCATAATTAAACCATTACTTTATTATTGGTATTTTTTTTAAATGTTGGGTTTTTTATTTAATTGTGGCGATGACGACAGTTTATGTTTATTATGCATTTTGTACCTTTATTATTTACTAACGAATACGTACCTATCTATAATATAGGTAGCACTTGTAAATAATAAGTGATGTCAGTTATTGTACGAATTCTCGGCATATACCTAGCTCAGAGGTCTGTGGTAGGTCACACGTTTTAGGTAAATCATACTCAATATCAATTCATTTATGAGCACTAAATTATCTGATTCATATTTGGTGTTAATGCTGCCATACTAAATAAAATTTAACCGTAACTTAGTAATCATATTATGATTCACCGAACGTGGCCTGGTTAGACCCGCAGTATACCTACCTTCTAAAAGCGTGTATCTTTAGTTTTTTTAAACTAATTATTTATTTAGGACATATTTCGAATGAGCAATCAGCGATTTGATAACACAAAAGAATTCCACTAATTTTTAGAAATGGGCTAAATGTTTTAGGTAATGTATCCGTCCGTTAGGAAAAACACAAATTACGGCATCACTGATAAAGTGATTCAAGGTTAACCATGAAAAAGTAGGCGATGAGGACAGTCCGACGCAATAAAGAGATGACAGGTGAGAGAGCGAAGTTGCTGTGGTTAGTCACTCTGGCGCCCAACAGGACGTGGGTTCGATTCCCTCAGGGACTGGGTCAGGCCCGGATCTAGGGGGGTGCAATCCGGGGCAACGGCCCCGGGTGGCAGTTTCATGAAGCGCCAAAATCATATTTTCATCGTTTTTTTTTTTTTTGCTCCACAAAGCGCCTAACATACGGAAAAATGGTTGGATCACCCTCAACTTGTAAAAAAGAGGCGCCACACAGCAAGTAAACAGGTGATGCCGATATAAGATTTCAGTTTTTTAAAGTAGGTTTTTCTCAAACGCTGAAGCGAGGGGCGCCACTATCAAGTTTCTGCCCCGGTTCGAAAAATTCGTAGAACCGGGGCTGGACTGCGTGTAAGGGCTCCCACACATAACTGCGAATTCGCATCGCATCGCAAATATCTGCGAGAAACAAATGAATTTTCGATACAAATTCCTGCGATGCGGCGCCGCATCATGTGGTTATCCATCTATATAAGTATGTACTTACAAAAAATCTGTATTTCTTGCAGTTGTCTGGTTAGCATAGTACAGGCTCTGCCTAGTTTGGGATCAGAAGATCGTGTGTGGAAAAGGAGGTTATGTATTCAACGCAAAAGTTTGCTAATAAAAAAAATGTTAATGTAAATAGCGAGCGGAGCTGCGTGGGTCAGCTAATAATAAATATTAAATTGAAGTTGGTATACTTACTATGTTACAACCTAGATGGCACATATTACCTAACTTTTCTTGTCGACTATACTCAGTCAGCGTCGGATTAGCCATATAGCAGGAGTCAGCAAATGCTACGGGCCCCGCGCCTTGAGGGGCCCCGCATGTAAACTTTAATACCTAAATAATAATTTACTACGGCCTAATACCTAATATATAATTTGCTACGGGCCCCGCGCTGGCTTAATCTGGCACTGACTATACTACTCATTATAGAATCAAACGCGCAAACAAATATGTGCACACCCACAGCGTGTCGGTGCTACGTAATTCTCTTGCAGGCAATTTGACCGTTACTATTGGCCTTCGATAAAAACGCGCTTCCTCGAAACACCCGTAAAAGCTAATTAAAAAGTTTATCGGACGGTAATCTTTTTTAGTCAAACTACTTAGTGACGAGACAAGCATTATTATTATTATTTCACCAGCTAAAGGGCGCTTCACACCAGAACACAGCAATGTTTACCCACTGCTGCTTGGCGGCAGAATATCTATCTGTCTGTCTGTCTCTAACACTGCGGTGGTACCTACCCATACTGTCCCTTGCACAAGAGACCTGCCACTTGCCTACCACCTAGTAAAATAATACAAATAGGTTGTACGTAAACAAATGTAGTTTTCTGTATCAACTTACATGTAAGTAGGGAGATATATTATTTGTCTTGCTTACCTAACAAAAAGACATCTCAATCCGGGCACTCTTGAAGCGTGAACGTAACCACCCCAATACCACAGTTAAAATATGGATATACATATTTATACTGTGCCAATGCACGACGGACATACCATCTACTTTCGTCGTCAACTGCTAAACAAAGGCCTCCCTTTAGAAGCGAGGGGTTGCCATAATCCCCACGCTTGCCATGCTTCTTGGGGATCGCAGTAGGTAGTCCAATAGAACATCGATATACTGTTAATATAATAGATAGGCGCGGCTGCTGCCAGTCTTCTTTTTCCCCTTAGTCACCTCTTAAGGAGGAGGTGGAAGGGTGCTATTCTTTTGAATATCTTATAAATATTTTTCCTGATTTGTACCACCAACCAGCGATGCGAATATTTCCCATACAAATCGGACAGAGATTTTTTAACACTCTGTGCACACGGACATACCCGCCGTGGGGTGCCGGGTTAGAATTGCACCCCCCATCTCCCCTCGTTGGGTGTCGTAAGAGGCGACTAAGGGAGACGAAAGACGGGCAGCAGCGTCTTTCTTATGGATTTATCTTCCACCTTTACCGCGATCTCCAAGCCGCTACCCCGATTATGGCAACCCCTCCCTTCTTAGGGGGAGACTTTTGTACAGCAGTGGACGTCTATCGGCTGCTAATGATGAATGAATGATGTGAAATACCGACAGGCCCAATCTCAATCGAGATGATATCTCGCACCTTTATCACGTGAATGAACCAACGTGATACGCGATCATGTGGTAATATTCTTTCAGCTGTGATACCGTTAACGCGTCACGCACGCTCTGTGTTTTAAGGTAACTCTCAGTCGAAATTAATTTCAAATAATTCAATGCCGTCCGTTATAATGGACATGTTTCGAAGTTTTGTCGTTATTTTGTTTTTAATTCAGACGATCTCTGACGTCACTAGTGGTAAGTCCGCCATATTGTTTGTTTAGTTTTAGCGCGTGGTGCGGGGTATTGATTGATTTACATACGTCTGCCTTTGTTTCTAATTTGCAAATCCATTAACTTGGTACTTACCTAAGTATTATTTTTTACACTTACTTATGTATTATACAGGTCTATTATAAAACTCAAAGAGCACTTTGTCTGTAGGATTGAATATTTAGTTTAATAATTTATAGACTTCGTTCTGCTAGCTCAACTCTCATAATTAATTTACCAAGTTAAAAATAATAATAATAAATAATAATAATAATACCAGCCCTTGTATGTCCCACTGCTGGGCACGGGCCTCCCCTCACGATGAGGGGGCTTAGGCCATAGTCCACCACGCTAGCCAAGTGCGGGTTGGCATTTACCAACTTATCATTAATTTATTTTTCAACATTCGAATGGTAAAACTTGTATACTACCATTAGCATCCATTAGCAAGGTCATTCCATAGAAGTCACTGCTACTCTCTACCCTAAACCCAAGACAGGAGAGATCATAGATTTTGGATTTTTTTTCACTAGGTACGGGAGAGATAGATATACAGAAACAATGACATAAAAAAATACATTGAGTATTTTTCAAACATTTCTACGTTCAAGTGCTATAGGTACGTACTGTCCGTAGTAAAGAAATCTAAATATATTATCGACATAGTAGCCAAAACCATTTTTGTTTTGGACTTATTTTCTTGTCTGTCTGTCTATCGGGATGTCCAGGTATAATTTAAAAACCCATGGATGTATTTTAATAGGACTTTCATCAATGTGTTGTTTAGAAGTCTGGGCACAAACTGGTATAAAAAACATTACGCTATGTTTCATAGGGGCTAAGCAGTGGAACATTACTTGTACATATTACCACATAATTTGCTTTATATGTGAATAGAGTAATTATAAACTGTCAAATTAACTACATATGATATGTATTATTACAATTACGCTAATACAATAGATTGAGCAGACAGTTAGTTTGCATGAAATAAGGTTTACCGCAGTGTGTAAGCATTCTGTGGTCAAGTGGTTGCGGAAGCTTCCAACAATTGCATTAGGGCCTGAGTTCAAATCCGATGCACGGGGTTTTTTAATTACTTACCTACTTTTTTAATCAATATATAATAGTAAAAGGCCCGACTGATTGATTTATTGACAGAAAACGCACAGCCTTAACATTGAATTATACCATTAATGGTACAAATTTATCCAAGAGTGCTTCAAACACAAAAAGATCCGTTGTAACTACTGTACTTCTTTAGCCTCGCCTTTTCCCGTGACGCGGGGTCGTCTTTCCAATCATGTGACGTCATTTACTTCGATCTTGTGCGACATCTTCCTTGACTCCCACCTCCCTTATGTCATTTTGGACCTTCGTCAACCATGTCGTTTGCGGTCTACCTCTTCCCCTCTTTTTCGTAGCCATTGGAAAGACACTTTTTCACTACATGGTCATACGTTCGTCGGAGTATGACCATACCATCTCAGTCTCCACTCCTTCACTTTGTCTACTATATTATCTGCAACCTTGAAGCTCCCTCTGACATGTTGATTGCGCACCTTGTCTTTGTGTGTGTTGTAACCTTGTTTTAACTGCTGTACGTCCTATGGTCCTATCCTTAAACATAGAGCCCAGCATAGCCGAAGAAAATGTGGGTATCAACCAATAATCAACAGCGGTTGCTAGCTGTCTCTGCGAAGGAGTCCGGTCACTGGCTGCAGGCTATGCCATCGTCTCATATTGGTACCTTATTGACCAACACCACACTTAGTCTTGCAGTTTGTTTGCGGGTGGGTGCCAGGACCAACCTTCCTCATCGTTGTCGCTGTGGGGAGTACGTAGATAAATATGGTCACCACGGGCTGTCTTGCTCGCGTAGCGCTGGCCGTATGTCACGCCATGCCGCCCTTAATGATATTATTCGCAGGGGGCTTGTCACTGCCGGTGTCCCTGCCGTACTGGAACCAGTCGGCATTACACGAGATGACGGCAAGAGGCCTGATGGTGTCACTTTAATACCATGGCAACATGGTAAGCCACTGGTGTGGGATGCGACATGTGTCGACACACTTGCTGCGTCCCACACCCCGGCAACTTGCAGGGTGGCTGGAGGGGCTGCGGCGACCGCTAGTGATGCAAAGCGACGCAAGTATACAGCTCTAGGTTCGAGCTATATATTTGCGCCCTTTGCGGTGGAGACCATGGGGCCTTGGTCTCATGAGACGCACGCTTTGGTAAAATAAATTTCATCCAAACTTATTGAAGTCTCAGGAGACCGCCGGGCTGGTAGCTTTTACTGCCAACGTATAAGCTTGGCCATACAAAGGGGTAATGCCGCCAGTCTTTTAGGTACCCTTCCCTCCCAGTGCGGCGACAACTTCGAGGAAGTTTTTTACCTAGTTTAAGTGTACATATTTCTAAATATACTGTAAATATTTTGTTTCAATAATCAACATAAATATAATATCAATGATGATTTTTGTTAAAAATATCTAGTACTATAAGTAGGTATATATTACAAACCACATTATTTTATATGAAAAGTAAAGTTAATTAATATAATATTTTACAGATTGCAATCTATCAATCAATAAGGATTTTGGAAACCCGTCGCCTGTTTTTCTACAATATGGCAACTATTTGACGCCGAGCGTGGGTGGCGCCATTTCATTTAAGCGGTCGGAAACTGTGTCAATTAGTTGTCCTGGCAACAAAAAGCACATTGTTCTCGGAAATTCTTCTACGAGTTATGCCTTCCTGGTACTTTTATAAATTTTATTATTAATAATAACCGGATTTATATACATATTTTTAAGTTCAATGGTTTATGCTCAGTATGTTGTTTTCTTCACGAATTGGAATAAGATAAAATCTTTTTAAAAAAAATTGATCCGACTACAATATCACTGAAAAGTATAAAATAATTTAAATATTATTGAAGTTGGTGTTAGCTTACCGGCTGTGTATATTTGGCACCAACTTCAATAATATTTAAATTATTTTATACTTTTCAGTGATATTGAAGTCGGTTCAATTTTTTTTAAAAAGATTTTATTTTAAACTTTTTAGTGATATTTTCATATAATTATAAAGATTGAACCATCGAAAACCGTAAAATTATCTAGGTTATGATCATTATCGTCTACATAGTTTTACATAATTCATGTTTCTTCGGAAAAAAATATCCGATCGTAATGAAATTTACATGAAATCATCATAGTAGTTTACTCTCTCGAATAAAAAAAGAATCATCGAAATCGGTTCATAATCGTCAGAGCAATGTAATGGAGAACATTAGTTTTATGGTTTTTACCAGATAAATTCCTCCAGATCGTTCATGGTCCTCCAGGAAGTTCTTATCCGGTTGTAATAAAATTCATACAGATTCAATACAGTGGTTTCTTCTTTCGAATAAAAAAAGAATCATTGAAATTGGTAAACATTTGCCAGAGTTATGACCATTTTTGTCCTTAAAAAGCGATAAAAAAGTCATCTATATAGGCTTTCTTGCAACTCTCAGTGCGCAGTCACCATTCTTGTTTTTTCAGGAACTACTTATTACTAAGCAATAATTTTTTTATGGGACCCAATCAATGGATTGAAGAATGGATGGAAGAAACATTTTTTCAAATCGGTTCATAATTGCCAGAGTTATGCGCGAACATACATAAAAAAATATATATATACAGACGAATTGAGAACCTCCTCCTTTTTTGAAGTCGGTTAAAAATGCAATTTTTATTTTCCATATTTTGGCATATTTCAAAGATAAGTCCATATTTTAACAAAAATGAATATATTTCTGTAAAAAGGGTAGAAAATACGCAACAAAGTACTTACGATAAGCGTAGGTAAATCACAAAAAAAAATATACGGGGTAGGAACAATTTGCGTATGAACAAAATATTTATTATTCTGTAAACATGTCACATTGCAGTCACAGGTCGTTACATTAAGCTATCGGCGCTAAATTCAGCGCCTATTCACCTACTACTTTCCCTATATTCACCTCATAAATATACCTTTAAAAAATCACTGTCGCGAATAGCGGTCCGTCAGATTCGAATCCACGACCTCCGGTTTGCACAGCAAGCGGTTTCCCACTGCGCCACTGAGGCTACAACATGAGGCCAGTCACTGCGATGTTCAAAGATTATTCAGCCAGTACCAAGCCTTATTTTGACCAAACAGAACGACCTTGAATTTTCATCCATCCATTCGTTAGGAAGCTACGATACCAAAGACAGACAGAGAGACATAAGCGTACAACCTTATACATGCCTTTTTGCATTGGGGGTTACAAAACATGAGATCCGTGCACTGCAACAATACAAATATGCTTACTGAAAAAAGCTGCCATATACCTGAAACTTCTGGTTATTTTTAACTCCATATTTTTCCATATTTTGGAATTTTGAATACATATAAATCCGATCCCTAATAATAAGTTACAATGTACGGTGTCTTTCATACGGCTTTAATTTGATGGTATTTAACTCAACGATCAAAGATCAAAGGGCAATGAATGCAAGAATGAATGCCAATGATTTGGGGGGGGGGGGGGTCATAGTTGACGGGCCCGTTGGTCTAGTGCCCTGGCCGCTAGCCATTAGGTCGTGGGTTCGATTCCCACCTTGCGACTGAGGGTTTCAAGTGCATAACCTATTTTGGATACATTTTTTAGTCGTTTTAAAGCAAGAATGTCAATTTGACGTGAATGAGTTTGAGATTTGGGGGGGGTCAGGACCTACCACCAAATGGTATATATTAATTATTTTGATGTCAGGAGGCGCATTGTATTATAAACAGTACGTTCCGTGTGGACCGACGGATTGGAGAGTTCAAGGACATTCGCTGCAACTCACAACCCTGGTTCACTTCAGAGGACACCAAAGTACGCTGTCATAAGAACAGCAGGATCCATAGGTAAGAGCGAAGAGTTTTAATTTATAGGCTGTGGAGTGGCCTTATAGTCTACCCCACGAAGGACAAGACGGGTTCTACTTGTTCATACCGCTTTACCATTTTTATTACTCAACTCTTTACTTCTTTTTAGGGTTCCATACCTAAAAGGTAAAAAAGGAACCCTTATGGTCTGACTTCGTCTGTCTGTCTGTCACACACCTATATATTTCAGGAACCACTGATGCTATCAATTTGAAACTTGGAATAGTTTTAGATCTTAATTACCCAATCCCATCGCAAATGAAAAAAAAATTTTTTTCTTTTATACTTTTTTTATAATGGTGTCGAAATGGGTCATCAAAATTTCAAAGTGAGACTTCTATATCGAGTGAGGTATCATATGAAAGGGCTTCATTTAAACATCTCAACACAGATTTTTGTTTTGGTTTATGTCACGCAATTTTTGGCTGATAATAAAAAATGTCAAAAAAAATAACCCCCCCCCCTCCTTATCTCCGAAGTTTGTGGACGGAAAAATCTGAAATAATTATGGGTAATACATGTCTATCTATATTTTATAGGAAAAATAAAATGATCTTTCTAAGTAGTACAGTTTTTTAGTAATCCGAAAAAAACCTCGACAAATAAACTTAGTTTAGCGGTTTTTTTTTTGCTATCTGGGGTGTAAGACGACTAGTAAAATAACTTTAATACGTCCAATGATGGTATGGAACCCTCGGTGGCCGAGTCCGACTCGCACTTGACCGGTATTTTTTAATGTGAACATAGAAAGTAAAAAAAATAGAATAAATAATCTAGTACGGTCATAATATTATATTCGTGTATACCATGGCGACATGGAAAGCCGTTGATGTGGGATGCGACATGTGTCGACACACTTGGTGCGTCCCACACCCCGGCAACTTGCAGGGCGGCTGGAGGGGCTGCGGCGACCGATGCAGCTCTAGATTCGAGCTATATATTTGCGCCCTTAGCGCTGGAGACCATGGGGCCTTGGTCTCATGAGAAGCACGGTTTGGTGAAAGAAATTTCATCCAATCTTAGCGAAGTCTCAGGAGACCGTCAGGCTAGCTTTTTCTGCCAACGTATAAGCTTGGCTATACAAAGGGGTAATGCCGCCAGTCTTTTAGGTACCCTTCCCTCCCAGTACGGCGACAACTTGGAGGAAGTTTTTTACCTAGTTTAACTAACATATTTGTAAATATTTAGTTTACAACATATTTATTTAATAATATAATTATTATATGTAGCTAAATATCTATGATAAATATTTGGCAGACCACTAGTTCCTCGTGGTTAGCCAGCCTGGCTGTTCGATTCCCACCTTGTTAATCACCTTGTTAATTAATTTATCTATATGGGTTAAAAAATATATAATTATCCAAGCCGATCGACTGGCTCAAAAGAGAGACGATCCATGCGGCAGATTGGGCATGAGGTAGTTGGTCCTGCGCCTGACCCCTTCCCGGTCATGTCATTCTTCTGTCCAATCGGATTAATCTGAGTGAAGATTATTATTATTATATTTTCAGGGTTGGATATAAAATAAAAGGGGTTTTCCATTCTCTATACGAAGCATGTTTCGACAAATCAATAATTCACACGCATTACGTGAAGCACTCGTTGACTCCGACTAGCCGGTACATGCAGACCGGACTCGCTAGACCACAGTTTATTGGTAACTATTATTTAATTATTTATGCTATTATCGCCTAACCCAAATTTTTAAACAACTGGTATGGATAAGAACTAGATTCTACCGAACCCTGCAACCAATTTTATTTTACAATAATTAGTAAGTTCCTTGACTCCTTCTTTGAGACAGTCATGTCACAGAAGGAGGCCGCTGAGCGTCCCATCCACCTCAGCGGAGGCGACAGCGACGGGGCAGCGGCTGCGCTCAACGCTCCCGGCCATCATTAATACAAATGTGAAGTATTCCTTGCTCGGCTCGTGGGTCACGGACGCAGGGTGGGGGGTCTGTACGCTCCTATTGCAGGCCCTGCGTCGACGCGAGCACCGTGATGGTGCTTGGGAGAGCGCGCATTCCTGCTCCCCGCGAGCGTTTGGCACTGGAGACGCAGGCGAGATTCGAACGGGGTGACCTCGTCCCACCACAACGGCGATGACGCCCACCGGGGCGGTGTTAGTGGATAAAATCCCATATAACCCGGCCTCAGCCGTTTCGGATACCTTTTGAAACTTTCCACCCTGATAGCAAAAAGGTCTCTTCTGTAACTTATTAGGTAAACCCCTCTTTTTTGCTTTGGGGGTAAGCAGTTATAAACGTAAAATATAATTGGGGTGTTTTTTATATTATTTTATGGTTAGTGGCCCACCTGGTGTCAGAGTTTTCAAGCTGCCCTTAGGCCTCTGACTTAGCTTAACGACTGCCGTCTAGACGACAACAGCCTGGACCGATTTTTAACGTGCCCTCCGAAGCACAGACACTCAGTTCAAACGGTTACCCATCTAAGGACAAGAAGAAAAAATTGCGGGTTAGGAATATAGATATTTTGTTATCGGAAGAAAGTAATGTATACTTATGTACATTTGTTTTCAGAGGGCAGTTTGTTCGGCAAATTGCGTATGTCCGCGTTATACAAAATAGAACACCAAAAAGCTCAGCTTGATGCCATTCTAGGCGACAATATGGGGGACAAATATATAAACAACAAACAAGTGAGTACCCTTGTTGAAGGGATCCGATAGTCAGGTATTTCATAACGTTACCCTGCACTTGATAGCAACTGCACCGTCAAAATGAAGTATTTGGTAGTATCATTTCTATACATCAGCAGCCGAAACGCCCACTGCTGAACAAAGGCCTCCCCCTTAGAAGGGAAGGGTTGCCATAATCCCCACGCTTGGCAGGCGGCTTGGGGATCGCAGTATAGGTGGTAAGTAATCCAATAAAAAGACGCTGCTGCCCGTCTTCTTGTTTTCCCTTAGTCGTCTTTTACGGACACCCAACGGGAGGAGATGGGTGGGTACTATTCTTACCCGGACACCCCCCGAGGAATTCCATCGCTATTAGCTGTATTATATTATACGGCCCAGGATAACTGGTTGAACATGGGGTATACTACACAATAAGGATATAGCAATTCAAGTTCTTAAGAAAACTGAGTACGTCATAAAAAAGATAATACGAAATATTTCTTCACTACCCAAAGGTAGATTGTTATAAAATGCCTAAGGCATTAAGTCCGCCTTGTACTTTATGTGCATTAAGTTAAATATAATAAATAAAAAAGTTAAATGAAATAAATACGTTGAGTCGACGAAGTCGTCGCGAAAATCTTATCATATGAGCCGATCATTCCAATACACACTATAAGACAGCTCCCAAACTAAGCAGAGCCTGTATTATGGTAACTGATACAAATACCTAGATACTTAATATAATTACTTTACTATACTTTTTGTTTGTAACTAAAAGAACGGTTTTACCAGATGGTAGGTGGTGGTCCAGGGAAGTACCACCGCAGTGTCAGATATTCTGCCGCCAAGCAGCAGTGTGTTAACATTGCTGTGTTCTAGTGTGAAGGGCACTGTAGCTGGTGAAATTACCGGACACAAAGTAGGTACTTAATAAGTTAATAACTTAGGTCATAAGTGACGAGCGGTAGTGCAATGCAGCTGTCTGTTACTGTAGGCAGGCGCAGTGTAGTAAAAAAATGAAACCGAACCCACGACAGGGACCAACCACTAGACCAATGGGCCGGTTGCTAATTATTTCTCCGGTACAGTCTTTAACACGCGGTCACCTCGCGGCTCGGGCGGACTTCACGTTGGGCGCGGAGACCAGAGCCACATTCCACTATGTAAACACATCGCCGCAATGGAAGAGAGGAAATGCTGGAGACTGGGCGGCTTTAGAAGAGGTAGGTAACAAACTGGGCTGCTTTAGAGAAGTTGTAAGTATCTGAAGTGGTACTTTTTTTTCGGGATGTGGGATTCATACCACTAAAACTCCGTGGCATCGGCACATGAGAGGGGACACCTCAGTACCATGTCTTTGAGCCCGCCGCCGGCTAGGGGGCGAATTGAAACCCCTGGGAACCAGACACGGTACTCACGAAGACCGCCGTCTTCCTTGGGCCACACCCTAAACGTTCAGTGACTCTGAAAGTAGAAGTGGTACCTACCACTTCTAAATGCCTAATGCATCAGATTTTTACCTCCACTAACGTCGGAGGTTTCTTTGCGCGACAGAATCCGGAATGAGGAGATTCGCCGAAGAACCAAGGTCACCGACATAGCTCGTAGAATATGCAAGTTGAAGTGGCAGTGGGAAGGCCACATCGCTCGAAGAACCGATAACCGTTGGGGAAGAAAGGTTCTCGAGTGGCGACCACGAAACCGGAAGACGCAGCGTAGGCAGGCCTCCACTAGGTGGACCGACGACATTGTTCGCGTCGCAGGCAACCGGTGGATGCAAATAGCAAATTGTCGTTCATTGTGGCGGTCTAAGGGGGAGGCCTTTGTTCAGCAGTGGACGTCTTCCGGCTGGTGATGATGAACGTCGGAGACAATGGGAGGGGGGAAGGCTACATTTTTAATTAGATAATTAAAAAAAATACGAGAAGAGACAGTATCGCGCAAGAAAGTTGCATATAATGACTTAGCACATCGCTCGTTCTTAAAGGTACCACCGTAGACGAGATTTTTCCTTCAGGGGTTAATACAGCTAACTACATAGTTTTAGTTCAAAACGCTCCGGCCATTGACCTTTTTTTGGGGAGGTCTAAAGGTCCTCCCAGGTTCCGTTATAGCGGAGGCCAAGTTAGATATTTTATCCATGAAAATCAGCAGGGATGCTGGGTTTCATTGACGGGAGAGACTCCAATGGCACTTCGTTCGGATCCGACCAGTGACTACTACTAGAGCTACTATACAGATTATTTTTTTACTCGGTATATTTTTATCACGTAATCAGTATCGTTAATAAATCACAGTTAAACAAAAAAAGGATTTATTTTTTTTGCATTTAATAAATTATCCATCACAAAATTACGGAAATAGGAGGCAGGTGAGGTGACCGCGCGTGACCATGATCATTGCGCTTGTTGTGGGTGGATACTTTTTTTGATATTTTTGTATTAAGGTGGGCAATAAAACCAAGAAAAGACGCATCTTAAATTTTCAACAATCTATAAGTCAGTCATCAGCTCTCGATGCACGTCCACTGCTGAACAAAGGCCTCCCCTTTAGAAGTCTTGGGGATCGCGCTATAGGTGGTAGGAAATCCTAGGAGGGTGCTATTCTCACCCTGCCACCCCACGAGTAGTCTATAAGTACTTACTATGCGTTTCAACTAAGAATGTGGCCGCCATGATGATCGCGACTGCGGAACTTCACACGTTTTTTAACGATTTTTGTACCGGCAGCAAAGTAAACACAAAATGAAATATTCGCTCCGGTTTTGATTATTTATTGTATAATGTCTTATTTTGCTATCTATTTTTGTTAAAACATCATTTTTAGTAATTTTATATTTGAAATGGCAAGATGGCGGCCACATTCTTAGTTGAAACGCCTAGTATGTAAAATGTATGCTTTCCAAAAAACGTTATAACGGAATAGACTACTTATTGCTTTAGTAAGGTAAGTGGTATAGCGTCTATAATTGCAGGCGTTAAGAAGACGGGTGCAACAGTTAGGTGTTACGGTGACCGTGTTCACGGGCACCCACGGCGTGATGACGCTGCCGGACTCGGGGGGTCAGCAGCGGGAGGTCCATCTGACCGTGGACGAGAACAACAACCCTATTGTACCAGTTCCTATGTACTTTTATAAGGTTAGTTTGTATTTTGGTTAGTGTCCAACCTGGTATTGGACTTGGATTAATGGTTGCTGTCTAGATGACAACGACTGGAACCGACTTTTTACGTGCCTTCGAAGCACGGAGATGCTCAGTTCAAATATAAACAGTCATCTATCTAAGGGGTCTTCCATTAATCACGTGAGGCTCGAAAGGGGGGGGGGGGTCCGAAAAAATCACGAAATATCGCCAGGAGGGGGGAGGGGTATAATGAGACAACACGTGTAATTTATTTTTCGTTGAATGCACGATTTCTAAACCAAACAGCGGCACGTGGCCTTGACTCACCGTTGCCGGCAACGACTTCCCCTTCAACATTTAATCAGTTAAGTAAGTACCTGTATTTAAAGATAATATTCCGAAAATTTCAATATAAACTATATTGAAATTTTGTACAAAAAATACACGTGATTTTGGATAGGGGGGGGGGGGGGTAGTTTAAAAACCTCACCACATATCACCAGGAGGGGGGGAGGGGTTAAAAATTTGCTAAAAAACATCACGTGATTAATGCACGACCCCTAAGGACGTTGCATATTGGTATATTTCGTTACAATAAAACTTTAGAATTGGATCTTTAAAAGACAATATTCCCAGCCATAAATCGAAGCCGTGGATTAACACATAGATTTATGATTTTTTTCACTACAACAGCACTGTATTTTTGTATATCGCTAGTAGAGATCAAATTCCGGGGAGTTAACATGTTTATATACGTTTTATTCATGTATTTTCTAGGTGGTAAGGAAGGGTACGGTAAGGGCAGCAGTTCTAGTTATATACAAAGTACTCTGTGCACTGCAGTGCCAGATATTCTGCCGGCAAGCAGCGATGTGTAAACTTGATGAAATTACCGTACACAAGAGAGTTAATGACTAATGTCTCGAGTGACAAGCGGCAGGTTTAATGGAACTGTCTACAGGCCGGCGTGTCGCTTACCATCGTAAGCGACACGCCGGCGGTTCTTGATGAAGAACCAACTTTCTGGTTTCGCCACTGTTTTATTAAAAAAAAACGTACCTATGCACTAATGTAATATAAGACAATTTGCTCGTAATCGCGCGTTTGGTGCGTGTTTAATTTTTTGCCCGATCGTCTTAGGCAAAGGGTTATGCTTTTCGAGAGGATGTATGTATGTATTATATGTATGTCTATTTGTTTAGCACAGCCTAAGCGGCGTGACGTATAATATTATGTCGTTAGTTGTGTGAGTGACATACCTACTTAGGCTATTACATTAGAAAAAAATTGTGTGCAACAACATTGCGTCTGTGGCCGCCAGACGCAATGTTGTTTTTTTAGTTCCAAAAACCCAAATAGTCAATATGGGTATCAAATGAAAGTTCTTAACGAGACGAGTTTAAATACATATATGTATTTAGTATAATGTGTAATTTAGGACTATTTTGTTTGTCGCAGTCTGGCTTTTTATGCTTTTATAATTAATACTTGTTTTGTCTTTCTCTTTCAGCTGGTCTACGATGCAAAAAATCAGAAAGCGGTCGCGTTCCTTACAATAAACTCGTCATTTTATAATAAAACCATGGTCAACGACTTGGTATTTTGCGAAGATGTCTGCGAAGGAAATACAAAGTTCTCGTGGTTAAAATGGCGGTCAAATGATGGGACGCACAGCTTCTGTTGCGATTACAACGAGTTCTCGAGTGTAATCGATTATTTGCCGACAATCGAAACTCAAGGAATGTTTTATTGAAAAATAAAATGGATGATTTCTCCGTGAAATATTAGTTCAATTATATAGTTTTATAAACCTACTAGCTGACCCACGCAGCTCCGCTCGCGCTGTGTTTACGTTTACTAAACTTTCAATAATATACATTCGGATAGAATACAAAACCTCCTTTATTAAAGTCGGTTAAAAACTTGGAACCACTTTGTACTTGCCCTCCGAAGCACGGAGACGTTTAGTTCAAATGGCGTTAAACGGTCACCCATCTATTTAATGACCTTACCTAACGTTGCTTAACCTGATCGATTTCCAAACATTGTTAACAACTGTCTATGAGTGTTCCCTTACAAATATTTATTCTAATTATAAAGAAAAAATTATAAAATCGGACCAAGCGTATAACCAAGTACCCATTTTGACTTTAATCCCCTCTCCCAAAAGAACCGTGCTAGATTACGGGATAAAAAGTATCCTATGTCCTACCTCGTAGTAAGATCTCAAATCATGCCAAGTTTCGTTTCAATCCATCCAGTAGTTTCGGCGTGATGCTCAGCCGAGATACAGACAGACAGACAGACAGACAGACAGACAAAAATTAAAAAAATTACATTTTCGGCCTCAGTATCGGTTATAGAATGCCCTCCAAATATAATTTTCAAAATATCTTCAATGTACAGATTTGGACCTGTTACAGTTTTATTATAAGTATAGATGTGTAATATAATAAATATCAATTAATAGATTAATCATTGTAGTTGGAAAATTATTCTCCACTCTGTAAAATATTAGTTTAATAACTATGTACCTACTACATAATATATAATTTCATTATTACCTGTAATTATTTCTGATATTTTCCACCCAACTTCGAAGGGGCAACTGTCTTTTTAAATTTTTATTACGTGTTATAAATAAAAATCTTTTCAAAGACGTGCAAATAAAGCCCTTTCATAATTTTATGATACCCCAGTTGATACAGTAGTCTCACCGATATTTTGATACTACAATCCAGCTCCAACTGAAACTATATTTTTTCATTTGCGATGAGGTTGGGTAAGCTATAATTAATCCAAATTTCAAATGGATACCATTAGTAGTTGCTGAAATTTAATATGTTTGGTATGAGACAAAGTGTATACTCACAAACGAAAATTAGAGTTCATTTATTAAAGCTGCTTGTTTCGTTATTTAGAGCATTAAAGGGTTGCTTATTTTCTATTATTGGCTACGAGATAACTGATATCTCTAATCACTCATGGTATAAAATATTAATTTGTCTGCGAGTATCGAAATCATTAATCCAATTCTTGAAATCATTACCAATTTCAAGAACTGGATTATTGATAATTAACTTTAATAGTCGTTTGAAGTGTGGCAGTAAGTCGCAGCATAAAGACCAGAGCAGACCGGATGTGTAGGTACACGTATAATTGTAGGTACATGTGAAAGTACCATTACGTGGTAATGTATGGAACTTTATGAGACACGGCACACCAGTTACGTACCTATACGTCATGTCTCATAGAGTTTCAGACATATCGTCATAGGCGTGCACGTTCACGCTTATGTCTACGCATTTGGTGTGATGTGGCTGTGGCAGGGTTCCTTTTTTACCTTTTAGGTATAGGACCCTAAACACTAATAGTAACTATCAAAACGTTAGTGGTAACGTGACTACGACCTATCTAATCTTTGGTCACGACACTTAATTGAAATAAAACAAATTATTAATCGTAATTAAGTATGTATATTTAATTAAATCGTACTGGAACATTTATATAAACTTAAATACTAAAAATGCATAATATATTTACAAGACATATTTAAGAAAAGCGTCCGTGTGGTCACGACACAGGGGCGTAGCTACCGCCGTATCACTTATACGGGAATATAGAGGCCTCGAATGTAAGCAAAAATTCATAGGATGTTATCCACAATTTCAAACTCTTAAGCAGTATCTTCATTTAGGGCCCCCAACAAATATTGATACAGGGCCGGATCTAACGCATGCTACGCCACTGTCCCGACATATAAATGCTTAGAAATATACAGACTTTAGCAAGCAAAGCAAGTGTTATAAGTCAGTAGAAACGTGCGTCCGCTCTAAACCCTTGGTTCCCAAAGTGATTCAGGTGGACCCCTGGATAGGGGTCCACGGGAGACTCGACGGGGGTCTACGTTGGCGCAACGTTAGATCTAATCTTTTCATATTTTGTCGAGTTTTGGGAATATGGTAGAAACGTAGCAGCAGCGGGTCCACCGGAACCAGCTAAATTTTGAAGGTGGTCTAAACCGAGGACCATTATTTTGAAGAAAATATGCCTAATTTCGTGCTGCGATACAGCAAATCTCAATATAGATAAAATTACTGTATAAGATTACAGTTTATATTCATATTTTGTATATTTATTGAAGAATTGAATATATGAGGAAAATTGAGACTTTATACTGTTGAAATACAACTCAAGTCCGTTTGAATCTGTATAAAGTTAGACAGCTTTTTAGAAGGAGAAAAAATGTATTCAGCGACATTAATCTAACTAATCTAGTACACTTAATTTTATTTATAACAATGCCGCTAAAAGGTTATCCACTCAGCAGATGTCGTTGCTCCTATCTGGCGCAGCGACCCTTTAGTAAATGTTTATCTACTAATATGGTAGGTCTCTGGTGCATAAAAACGTTTATTTTGGTACCACCGTAGTGTCAGATATTCTACCTCCAAGCAGCAGTGTACCACATTGCTGTGTTCCGGTGTGAAGGACACTGTAGCTGGTGAATATACCGGACACAAGTGAATTAATAACTAATGTCTCTGATGACGAAAGCTGGTGCAGCTGTTTATTCCTTATCAAGACTTATCATCATTGATCTAAAATTTATACTAGTTTAATAATCAGGAACAAAATGACACCCAAAATATGATAGCATGTACTATCGCGTACACAAACAATGTAACGGTTTTCAATCAAAATCGTTTGAACAACATTACGTTCGCTTACCCCGCCTGCACGTATTTTGGCAAGTATGTGCAAGCGATTTTCGTCCTAGAGGTGATTAAGACCGCGAGAGTACCTAAGCATTTAAATATAAAACCTATATTCATTTAAAAATATAAAATTACTTGTCCTGACTGACTGATTCATCAACGCACAGGCCAAACCGCTGGACCTACAAAACTGAAATTTGGACAGTAGGTTCTTCTTATGACGTAAGCATCCACTAAGAAAGGATTTTTGAAAATTCGACTCCTAATGGTGCGCGTCCATTGGCACGCGCCGGACGCACCGCACGCACGGCACGCAACGGATTTTAGTTTGCTTTCTATGATTTTGACGGCTCGCATCGGAAAATGCCGGCACGGATAATGGACACAGCGCTATGTAAAATCATACAAAGCAAACTAAAATCCGTTGCATGCCGTGCGTGCGGTGCGTCCGGCGCCAGCCAATGGACGCGCACCTTTAAGGGGTTAAATGGGGTGTTTTCTTTTGTATGAAACTTTTTATTGTATGGTTCGATTGACTTGAAATTTACTGAAAAGATTCTCTAAATAAAATAAATCACGCGAAACACGTATCGCGAAAACAACCTTTGGGGGTGTTAGGGGTTAGTAAACTCTGTAAAAAAATTTGCGCGCGACGCCGCAGGAAATTGCTAGTTTAAAAATATAACTTACACACTACAAAATAAGGTTCAAAGTATTTGCAGGTTATTCGAAATTATGACACGCGCGTACTTTTGATTCATATTTTGGTGACCATTATTCGAGTCGTCACACTTAATCTAGTACAAATAATAAATCGACGCATAACATGCTAACTAATACATTAAGTGGTTAGTTATTCAGTCAAGCGGCTCGGAGAGTGTCATCAATCTCAGCGAGAGCCATTGAAGCCGCTCGCAACTGTTCCGCTTGCTTGCGAGCGCTCTCAGTGAGTGTCGCTAAGGAATGTCGCAGTGTCGCGACACGAGCTCTAACCCGACGTCGCTCGCCTAGCAGCAACTCTTGCGCCTTGGCACCTGTGGGTGAAAATAATATGTGGGATTCTTACCCACTAAAACCCCCGCGATTATCGCACGAGAGGATAAACTGGGTTCTCCGATGGGATCTGGACTATGCCCCCTGCAGTGCCTTGCCCTTGAGACAACCGTCTGCCGGCTTAGCACGTTGTAGATGTGTGACAGATGTGATGACGTGACAGATGTGATGACTTGACAGATGTGATGACGTGACAGATGTGATGACTTGACAGATGTGATGACTTGACAGATGTGATGACTTGACAGATGTGTGAGTATGACGTCACGATGACGTAGTATTTCGCACTTTTGTATAGAGAAATGACATTTCGATGTTGAAAACTACGTCATACTCCACACCGACCTGTCAAGACTGCAAGTCGTGCTAGGCCTGCTGGTAACGCAATTATAGTCCCCCGGGAACCTGTCACGGTGCTCCAGGGGGCGGGGGGTCGCAACCCCGCCGCCGTCCTCGTCAGGGTCGTCGCCGTGCTGGATGACACCAAACGTCTAGCTACTCGGAAACCCTAACGAGTCCTATTTTGCGTAGACAGAATATGACAAGACGTCTAGCTATAGGCCGACCATTTAATACGCGTATCGCCTTGAGGGGGTAGAAGGGAGCGAGGGGAGATGTTAGCGGATGGGTGAAAGGGGTGCGCGGAGCAGAGAGCTTACGTCAAGTGCGGCAGTGCGTTGGCTGTGCTCGCAGCGCGCGGTTGGTGTTTTTGTTACGGACGCTTGAAGATAAACGCACAAGGTATACGACTGCCAAGATAAATCTCAAGATGAATCGCTCTTCCAGTTTTGAGAACAAAATTAACAAGCAAGCTAAACAAATAGCATACAATGTATATTCCTTTTTTAAAGCCAGAAAACAAGATCATAATTCGATATGAATATTAGTAACGAATAGTCCTATAAATTTTTTATCTGTGGTTAAATATTTCTTAAACGGAGTTAATTATTGTTTTATGATTTTGTACCTATGAAGCTATTATAAAATATTTGTAAAACTTAAAAATAAATACTTAAAAAAAAGATACTTATTATTTTATTCTTTACCAACAATGTCTATCTCGAGATAAATCTTTGGATTATTGACTCCGTGTGTAGCGTTACCCGCCCCCGCTCCCTTCTTACCGCGCAGGCGATACGCGAGTTAAACGGTCGGCCTATAGTAGTGATGGCAATTATTGCGATTTCGTATTAATTTCATAAGCATGCAAATTCATGAGTCTTAGCATGCTAATTGCTATTGCTATGCTATTTGCTAGTATCACGATAGTGATTTTTCTTCATATGCGAATCATACGTCTCCTATTGTGCATCTATTATAAGTACATTATTAAGCATAATGACGAAAGGATGTGGATATATCGAATAGGGGTCGTCCATTAATCACGTGAGGCTCGAAAGGGGGGGAGGGGTTCCGAAAAAATCACGAAACATTACCAGGAGGGGGGAGGGGTATAATGAGACATCACGTGTATTTATTTTATTTTTCGTTGAATTCACGATTTCTAAACCAAACAGCGGCACGTGGCTTTGATTCACCGTTGCCGGCAACGACTTCCCCTTCAACATTTAATCAGTTAAGTACTTAAGTACCTGTATTTAAAGATAATATCTCAAAAAATTCAATATAAACTATATTGAAATTTTGTACAAAAAAATACACGTGATTTTGGATAGGGGGGGGGGGGGGTAGTTTAAAACCTCACCACATATCACCAGGAGGGGGGGAGGGGTTAAAAGTTGCTAAAAAACATCACGTGATTAATGGACGACCCCATAGGTATGTGAACTAAATTCTCACTATCACTTGCCAAAACGTACTGAAGTTTGACCCAATACGGCGCGCGCCGCACACGTGTCACACAAATTATAATTAAAATCACAACTCACACGCATTAATTAATTCTTCGCACCACTCTGCTAATAATTTAAACGAATTTAACAATCACAAACATTCAATCGATATACGACCCTAAATACGGGCAGATCAAAGACAATAATTGCTTACCATTATTCTTCGCAACACTTGCTAAAATTAATTTCACTCGTGAACGAGGTAGATGAAACAGATAGATTTAGTATACCCGTGGGTGTGAATGCGACGGAAAGCGCGCGTAGCCGCCGCTGCGTGATTGATAGTATGAAGCGATGAATTCGCATTTCACAGAATTTCGCAACTACATATAATTTGTGAAATGCTAATTAAGCGTTAGCATGCTAACAATGAATGCGAATGCTAATTATTCCATCACTACTAGCTAGCGTGCCGCCGATAAGGACAGAAAATTAGCATTCGTACACGAAACACACGTTAAGGATATTTATTCAAATGCGGCTATTATGTACTTTAGACAATATTTCTTAGTGCAATTCAATTTAAAAACACCAAAGCTAGATCGTGACCGAAAAAACTTCAAAGTATACTGCACCATCGGTGCGGTTTTTCTTCGAGTTCGCGACAGATGCTGAACACACGCTGAAGGACAAAAAACAATTGGCTATGTTTCTTTCTATCACATGTAACCTCCATAAACGCATTATTTTCTTGTGTGAATGAGAAAGACAGTATCCAGCTCTCTAGGGATTCTTCCTCTAAGCTATTTTGTCTTTTTCATGCGGAACCCTAAAAATGTATCCTTACCTAAAAGTGGTAGATAGTCTCCAGCGCGTTCCGTCCTGATGTCTAACGCAAACCAGTCTTCCATGTCCTCTGAATCTGATGAGGGTAGTTCCTAGAATAATAATCAACATCAATGGCCTGAAGACGTCCGCTGCTGAACATAGACCAACTCCTTAAAAACTCGGAGGCCGTTGGCTCGAATCGTATCAACAAAAAACCGCGCAAAAAAAATAGGCGTGGAGCGTCGAGCGTCGCGTGTGGCGTAGCGTCTCGCATCTCTCTCTCACTCCTATAACGCCATATGTTTTATCTCAGTGCGGGCCGCGCCGCCCAACGCGACGCGTGACGCCCCGCGCCTCCGTAAACGAGGCCTAAGAGGGGGTGGGGGGGGGTCTATAATCTCCACTCTTGGCAGGCGACTTGGGGATCTAAGTAAAGATGAGTTAATCCAATAGAAAGACGCTGCTACTTCTCTTACAGACACGGGGAGGAGATGGGAGGGTGTTATTATCCCGGACACCCCAATGGGCAATCCACCAATTCAATAATAATAATATACTGGGAAAATCCACAGTCAGTCACCTAATCCCAAACTAGGCATAGCCTGTACTATCGCTACAAGACAACTGATACAAATACTTACATCTTTTTTTTTTAATAAATGCCTACTTATATAGATAAATAACATTCCGGCACTTGGTAGGTAGGAATCGAACCCACGTCCTATTCTGTCTAGCCACTAGACCAACAGGTCCGTCATAAGTCATAAATATTTCGATCTATAACAGCTTCACTATAATTAGACACGTGATTGGCAATTTGGCTGTCAGCCCTATTTGTGTAGTGTTTGGGTTGCTACACAAGTACTATCCTTGTAAACCGGGTCGGCTGCACCAGTTTTTGAACAGAATATTGTTCAGTGAACATTGAACATATACCGTCCGCTGCGACTTGTTCAGTGAACAATGTTTTTTAAACAAATACATCCGAGTTGATCCGATATTTTAATATATTTTTATTTTCATTTGAGATAGCATCCCAAATTACGAGCCGTTCACATATCAACGCAATTAATAACAATATAGTCTTCGAATTCTACTCCATAGTCAAACCATAACAATGTCCAATTGCGAAAAAATATGCCGGGCGAAACGTCTTTCTCCATCGAAACAAGAACATAAAATGAGCGATGGAACGCGGTGGATGTTTTCCATAAGCTCCGGCAAAATTAATTATTTATTTAAATGTTCGAGAGATTTTGATCGACAAAACACTCAAGCCACGCCCCTTATGTAATGTTCACGAACAATGTTCTGTTCAAAACATGGTGCAGCGGACGCGGCTTTAGGGAGTTGCAACTAGAGGACACAATATTATAATAACTTTTTTTTCTTCAAAATATTCATGGAGATTATAAAAACCTTTTGTTTATAGGAAAAGTCTTAGTTCTTTGGTGATGTTTCTTCGGTGCATCATTTATCTCTCTAAGGAGTTGACGGATTTGAATGCGGTATATTTTATTTGAAAATTGGTTTACATAACATTACTCAAATATACTCACGTCATAGAGGCTGCCGTCTTCCGTGTGACTCTCGTCATCACTTGGCGCTTCCTCGTCCATTACTTCCGGTTTCCGGATACGTAGCTTCGAGACCTCGTAATCTGACTCGTCCTCGTTCAAATCCTGTCGATATGATAATATTACTACTGCATTAAACCGTTCCGTCCCCGTCCCGACACCGTAGAGTACTATGACCGGACCGACAGAAAATTCACGAATGCGTTTACAGCGGTTGTGGGGCAAGAGATTGACAACGTTACGAAGACCCATTATAATAAAGTTAAGATATTTATTGTTACTGAGAATATAATAACAATAATAACTAAATAATAATTATTATGCGGATAATAACGTTAAGTGGTTGTCAGCAACCGTTCAACCGAAAGACGTCCACTTCTGAATAAAGGCCTGTCCCTTAGCAGAGTGGGGTTGCCATAATCCTCACGCTTAGCACGCGTCTTGGGGATAGCAGTATAGTGGATAGGTAATCCAATCAGAAGACGCTGCTGCCTAACTATACATATACGCGCGTAATTACAGGATGTGGTTCTGCATTCTTGCCATATTTACCGAGGTTGATATATACCTTTTAAGGTGCGCGTCCATTGGCACGCGCCGGACGCACCGCACGCACGGCACGCAACGGATTTTAGTTTGCTTTCTATGATTTTGACGGCCCGCATCGGAAAATGCCGGCGCGGATAATGGACGCGGCGCTATGTAAAATCATAGAAAGCAAACTAAAATCCGTTGCGTGCCGTGCGTCCGGCGCCGGCCAATGGACGCGTACCTTTAAAGAACATAAATCAATCATTAAATGATAGATGTAAAATTATGAATTATTTTTTATGTTTGGTACGAAAAGAAATCCCGTGTGCAACCGTCACTATAAAATAACCCCGTCTGGCACCGCTCTTCGCGCAAAGTAGATGTAGGTATGTGAAATCCGGTGATACGAAGTGGACCCGGTAAAACAAAGTGATACTGTCAGTGTGTTTTGTCGTGATTTCCTATAAAGTTCGAGTTCCAGTAGTAGCCCTAGCAAAATACTGAGAAAGGGGGTAGACAGATTTGTCTGTCCCTAATTAATTCTTCACCCACCCGCATCTTACAGTTATCCCATGATCATGGCGCTTATAACAACGCCGAAATATCGGCAGTAAGCCCGTGAGTCAAAATAATGTACATCGCCATGAAAGTTTAAAACATATGTATATTTAATTTGTCTTAATTAAACTGACCTCATCATAATCTTCGTCTTCTTCTTCTTCGTCCAAAAACTCTTCATCGTCTATACTTTCTTCTGGTTCCTTAAACCTGACCGTCGAGCCATCCGACTTTGGAACTTTGTCCGCCTTTAAACCTTTACCCGACTTTGGAAGTTGGTCCAACATCGGAACTTTCTCAGTCATTGGAAATTTATCTGACAACGGAACTTTGTCCGACTTTGGTAATTGATCCAATATCGGAACTTTCTCAAACTTTGGAAATTTACCTGACAACGGTACTTTGTCCGACTTCGGTAATTTGTCCGACACCGGGACTTTGTCCGAAATCGGAACATTATCCGAAAGTTTGACTGACTTTGTTAATCTGTCTGATTTTCGAATCTTGCCTGACATCGGAATAGTTTCCGACTTCGGAGTATTATCCGACTTTGGAAGATTATTTGACTTTGAAGTCGATTTATCTAGCGGCTTTAATGGTGTCGGCGTCTTTATCTCCACAGACTTAACAGTATCAGGGGATTTCGTGTCACTTTTGGACGTGACTAACTTCATAATCGACTTAGGTTGGGTCGTCTTTTTGGTAGTGCTTACTGAAAATAATAAAACCAAGTCTGAACGGTGTTTTTTTTGACATTATAAACCACAAACTACGTGGCATAAACCAAATTAAAATATGTTTTAAAATGCGCAAATGAAGCGCTATCATATGATACCCCGACTCGAAATAGTAGTCTCACTTTGAAATTTCGAAGCCTCATTTTGACATCGAAAAGAAAATAAAATATTTATTATATTTTTGTCATTTGCAATGATTTTGGGTATGATTTAAATTATTCCAAGTTTCAAATAATTAGTGGTTCCTGAAATATACAGGTGTCCCGGAAATCGACGTCAACATTGAAATTAAACTACTTTTACGGATTTTATCGCGGTTTATTTATTGATTTTACTATCCCGACGTTTCGAATGCTTTGCAGCACCCATGGTCACGGGAGGACTGAGATGCTGAACGTCCTTATGTCACAATTATGCCGGTGTACCCTCAGGTCTTCTTAGTTATTATTGTTGGTCCGATCTACGCAGTAAGAGCTTACAGTATCTTGAGGCCGTGCAGTGTTTTGATTGATATTGGATTTAATTATATTTATCACAGGATCCCAAGCCGGTGTTACCACCCAACCATGTTCTCTATTGAAATTAGGATGTTTTTTGATTTCGATAGCCTCACGAATCATCCTAGGCAGGAATCGGTGTTCTTTTGCGAGGATTTGTGGTTTATCAAATCTAATATAATGGTGGGTGCGATCCTGAACGTGTTCACATACTGCAGACTTCGTACAGCGTCGGTGTTTCACATCAGCTATGTGTTCTTTAACGCGAGTTTTTATTGCACGCTTTGTTTGCCCAATGTAGGAGAGCCTAGTCACAATCGAGTTTATAAACTCCTGCATCTTGTAGAGGTCTGTGTACACAGTATGGCCCAAGGTGTTATCAGGATTACGTATTACTAATACATCTAAGAAAGCTAGTGAGTTATTTGATTCCAACTCCATTGTGAACATACAGTGTACAGAAAACCAACCCATACAGATAGGTACTTGAATGGTGAGTCTCACCATCACCCAACACAGTTGGCTACTGTCGGTAAATCTTTGTTTCAGAGAGCACGCGGAATCTGTGATGATGACCATCTGAGCGCTGAGCTGCAACATGTCAAGCAAGTACTGCATGACAACAAGCTACGAGTCCCGCGCCGCCATCATAGTGAACGTGTCAAACCAGCCACTGTCGAGCGTCAGCCTGCTGTTCTACCATACGTTAGAGGGGTTACAGACAAGATTGGCTATATCTTAAAGCGAGGTTCGATCAAAACTTATTTTAAGCCACCAAGGAAGATTAGTCAGTTTTTACCACCTGTCAAGTGCCATATACCTCTACAAGATGCAGGAGTTTATAAACTCGATTGTGACTGTGGGCTCTCCTACATTGGGCAAACAAAGCGTGCAATAAAAACTCGCGTTAAAGAACACATAGCTGATGTGAAACACCGACGCTGTACGAAGTCTGCAGTATGTGAACACGTTCAGGATCGCACCCACCATTATATTAGATTTGATAAACCACAAATCCTCGCAAAAGAACACCGATTCCTGCCTAGGATGATTCGTGAGGCTATTGAAATCAAAAAACATCCTAATTTCAATAGAGAAGATGGTTGGGTGTTACCACCGGCTTGGGATCCTGTGATAAATATAATTAAATCCAATATCAATCAAAACACTGCACGGCCTCAAGATACTGTAAGCTCTTACTGCGTAGATCGGACCAACAATAATAACTAAGAAGACCTGAGGGTACACCGGCATAATTGTGACATAAGGACGTTCAACATCTCAGTCCTCCCGTGACCATGGGTGCTGCAAAGCATTCGAAACGTCGGGATAGTAAAATCAATAAATAAACCGCGATAAAATCCGTAAAAGTAGTTTAATTTCAATGTGTAATATTCGCGTAAGTAAAAGACAACATTAATCGACGTCAAGCCAGAACATAAGTCATAACTGTTAACAGAAAAATATAAAGCCGGTACTCCCTGTATATATAGTAGGTGTGACAGACAGACGAAGTTGCAACATAAAGGTTCCTTTTTTACCTTTTAAGTATGGAACCCTAAAAATAATGAAACTAATCTAAATACATAACTGGCCAGAAAAACAAAGAAAGATTTTCCTGTAAAACGCGACTTAAAGTACACGTTTTTTTGAATTCGGTCCATTGATTGCAAACGCTCTATAAATCATCGATATAAAATATAAACTAGATTTGGTGTCACGGTTCAAAAAGTGGTAGCGAGAAATAGCGCCCTTGTGTCGCTATTTCTTTACAAGCCACATCCTGACAAATTTATTTTTGCCGATAGGAGTGTCGCTACTGTCTATATGAAACTGTCAAACTACAAGTCATTATCATTATAAAATCGTTAGTTCACGTTTCCGCCACCAGCACAGATAAGTTTGCAACCTCCGCGACCACATTTTAGATGTCATTTTGTTCGTGAATGTTTATCTAGTTTATATATTATATCGATGCTATAAATGGATAATTGTCTAATGACGTCACTTGCCGATATACAGATCATAATCAGCCGATATCATAAAACGATGTTGTGCTAAGCAGCCCCGACATTGTTTACTTGTATGTGACGTCATCGGAGTCACGTGATCCGTGTACCATAGTCTACGCGGTATTTTTAAAAATAGTGAAAATTACGATGAAAGAAACTAAGTGTTAGTTTATTATAACATGTTTAAGAATTTCAGATAGTTTCTGAAACACAGTCAAATACAGTATTGTAATAGTTATGTCTGTGTATATGTGTGTTAAGGCGTGTGTGTCTCACCGTTCTTCTGGGCGGTGGCGTTGTTCTTGTCGTTGTTAGAAGCGGGTACGACACAACGCACAACGCGCCGCGGCGTGCTCGTGGCTCGTGGCGTTGTCGCTTGTTTCTTTCTCGCGACACCGAACATCTTCTTCACTGTACTCACCTCGTCGGACGACTGTGACATTATTAGTTTTTATTTTACCTAATGGCAAGACTAGTCGCCCGTGGTGGTAAACAACACACCTTTCTATCAACTGTACGTTAATTAGCGTTAGCGTAGCTGGAAGGAGATGGGGCATTATAGCCCCCCGGGAAACTGTCACGGTGCTCAAGGTGACGGGGGTCCCAACCCCGCCGCCGTCCTCCTCATGGTCTAGGGCCCACACCACAAACGTGCAGCGACTCTGAAGTGCACAAGGGACCTACTATCTAATAATCACGTCCCCTAGGAGCGTAGCGAGATCGTATCGTGGCATGATTGACAGTATCAAGAAAGAAAACTACACAGTCATAAATACCAGTCACACAAATTTGTAAATTGGGTACAAAGCTGTATGGGTACACAATGAAAGGGGGTCGTGAAAATTATTGCTACGGTCCAGGGAAGGCATGACGTATAAAAGGTTGGGAACCCCTGTTGACTTCCCTGGTATATCAACTGCATACATATTTAAAAATTCATGCTATCCAAAATGCTTACATCGTCAGAGCTGTCGCTCATATCTTCAGGCACCGCCTTCGCGGCTGGCTTCCGGGTGATGAGCGCGTTCTTTGCTAACTTCAAGGCTTTCATATTGCTACGCTGTGAATAAAAATACAATCAACGACAGAAGACCACGATCAGAAGTGGGATGAATAGAATACTCCCACCAAATATCGTGTTAGGAGTCGCTGTAGTGTAGGCTCTGGGACACTTGATTTTACGGAGAATAGTCAAGTATTAGCAGGTGAAATAGTAGTCAAGTGTCAAAAGATAGGATTGTGAACAGCAGTTGGTATTTTTATTTATTTATTAAGGTATCTAAACAGCAAAGGTTACATTATTCGGATAAATCTAAATCTTATCTAATCTAGCCATCAGAGGATACCATAAGTGTATCCAAATAAGTTATTTTTCTTTTCTTTACTTTTTCAAATACGGAACAAATATAACAGCTACTAGTTCTAAAACTAAGTAGAAGGACCTACACAATATTGATAGGTAATAAATAAATAACAGTCAAGTGTCCAAAAGTGGGATTATGATCAAGCGGGATAGCTTTGAAACAATACAAAGGTCGGATAGATTTCAAGTATCAGTAGGTAGGGGGTAGTTAAGCATCAAAGGTAGAATAGCTGACAAGCATCAGAAGAAGGGATAGCGACCGAGCATTAGTTGTAGTGTAAGTCACTCTATCTATACAATAAGTTTGCCATTTTTTTCTGTGTACACCGTACACGTATTAACAATTGGCTTATGGCTGATGGAGTAACGTCACGCGCTGATTGGTATTTGAAACAACGTTTTAATTTATGTAAATTGAATTGGTTTAGTTAGTAACAAAAAGAATCGTTTAGGACATTTTACAACTACTATTATTAAATTATTGTCATTATTTCTTATTCAATCCTAGCTTGCAAGTTCCCTAATGCCAGGTACACACGACAACGATATAACGTAGCGAACTGACTGCGCAGACAGTTTGTGCAGTTTTATCTAACGTGTGTACGAAAATTGTCTCAGATTTTTCTGGTTGGCGCAAACGATCGTGGCAGTTGCAAAATCTATTCGATAAATGTGATAAAAATCGTTGCGATCGCATTTGCACTGTTTTTTCGTAGTGTGTGGATGGAAGTCGGAGCAATCGTTCAGTTCGTTTACAACCCTTTCTGTAGGTGCGGATGACATGTTTCTCGTTGAGTTTCAGCTGGGAACTGATGATCGACGCAGATATCGTAGACGTGTAGACACTCCAAGGGCGTTCGATTGACTGCGCAAACGGTCTGCGCAGTCAGATCGCTACGTTATATCCTTGCCGTGTGTCTGGGCATAACTTGCATGACGTTGACAAGCGATCAATGAACATAAAACATCAAAGGTACGTACCTCGTACATGAACTCGTCATCAGTCGACATTTCTTCTACTTTTTTCTCATACTTGACGACTTTTAATGATTTCTTTTTCAGCTTACCCGTTTCTTCGCCAAGCATGCGCTATCAAAATATTGTTTTATTGAACCTAGTAAGTAACGTGACTAACAAGATGTCGTTCTGATGCAGTCAGCTGCGTTACACTGCGGCTTCTCACCCGAGAAATTAGATAAAGTCACTTGTGTCATTACATCAGCTACAGTGCCCTTCATACCGGAACACAGCAATTTTTATACACTTCTGCTTGTCGGCAGAATATTAGTGCGCGTAGTGATTAGATTGTGGTGGTAGGACACCCTAGCCTCTACCCAATAGGTTAGGGGTTCGACCCCCATTGTGTCTAGATATTATTTATCTATGAGTGTATGAGTATGTATGTATAAAAAAATGTATATAAGTATTTGTATTAGTCGTCTGGTTACCATGGTACAGACACTGCCTAGTTTGAGATCCTAAGCTTCAAATCACTATCGGGTCCCTGGGTATGGGAATCAACTAGGATATGTGGTATTCTTAACCACTAAAACCCCCGCGGCTGTCGCATCGGCACATGAGGGGACACCAGGGCTCTCCGGCGGGATCTGCACCAGAGGCCCCTCAGTGCTTTGCCTTTGAGCCCGCCGCCAGGGGGCGCATTTTAGCCCATAGGACCAGACACGGTGCTCACGGGGACGGAGTTCGCCGCCGTACTCAATGGACGTCCTAGGGCCCACAACCCGAACGTCCAGCGACTCCAAAGGTCTCCAAGCATCTGACCTAACTCTCATCAACCCTCCCTTCACATAACAGGGAAGAAAGCTCACCAGTAAGTCATCTGTATCATTTCCGTCATCTTCTTCTTCCTTTTTGGTGTCCGCTAGCATATCGTCTTTGACTTTACTATCCAGCACTGTGCCGTCTACCTTCCTACAAATAAATATTACTACAGTAATAAATATCAGTACTCTGACCCCACATTTACTCTCCCACACAAGCCACTACATATCTACACGTGACTTAGCGAGAAGATATGTCATTCCCATGAATTTGTTTGCTATTCTATGCAAATATAGTGATGCTTGGGGGGACTGGTCCGACTACTATCCCTTTTGCCTTTTAGTTTGTTGTATTTTCGTCGTATGTTTTTTTTATTTTGTTTTATCTTTCGTAAGGCAGGCACTGTCGCTGACACTGACCACTGACTGAATACAAAAACTGTTTAAAAAAAGTGAAAAAATGACATGCCCACTGAGGTTCTTGTCGGATCTTCTCAGTTGAGGCCGCGTTGTGATCCGGTGGTAGCTTTTAAAAAAAATTATCATTCAAATTATCATTCATTTACCTATTATAAGTATTTTTGAATTTGATTTAATTTTTTTCCTCTAGTAGTAGTAGTCCGGTTGTTAGTCCGGTTGACCGGACTAGTGCAACTTTTCAATAGCAGTAGTTCGGTTGAAATATAGCACCGGACTACTGATACTCTTTAGTAGCAGTAGTCCGGTTGTTACTCCGGTTGATTGGACTAGTGCAACTTATCAGTAGCAGTAGTTCGGTTGAAATATAGCACCGGACTACTGATACTCTTTAGTAGCAACAATTTGGTTTGTAATATTAAGAATAAAATTGTACAATACACTTCGTTACTTTATTGTTATTTTAAAATGAATACACAGGAGTTGCATAATCTTGTGCCTTATCTTGTGTGCGCATATGAATGTAGTTTAGAGCTAACATGTTTATAGAAGAAGTACCAGGGAAGCATAGGACATAAGGAAGAGTCCTCAAGTCTTGATATCCAGAGTAAGTCTGGCTTACTGGTTTTGATTGGTGTCGCGTGTTAAGAGGTGAGGGCCGGGAGGGTAAAGGATGTATCAAGAGGCGAGATATCCTTGTATCTTGTGCTTCCCTGGTACTTCTGCTATAAATAATTATGTTAGCTACTACTCCACTAATAGGTACCACATCCTCAGTAGGTATATCCTGGGCGAAGTTTAATCTCTTCTCCCAAAGGAACCGTGCTGAATTACGGGATAAAATCTTATGTCCTTCCTCGTGGTATCAGCTCCAATCATGGCAAGTTTCGTTCAAATCCATCCAGCAGTTTCGGCGTGATGCGCAGCCGTGATACAGATAGACAGACAAAAATGAAAAAAAATACAGTTTTGCCTTTAGTATCGGTTAAAGAATGCCCTCCAATTATAATTTTCAAAATATCTTCAATGTACAGAAATGGACCTGTTACAGTTTTATTATAAGTATATAGATATTACAAACCGAACTGTTGCTACTAAAGAGTATCAGTAGTCCGGTGCTATATTTCAACCGAACTACTGCTACTGATAAGTTGCACTATTCCAATCAACCGGAGTAACAACCGGACTACTGCTACTAAAGAGTATCAGTAGTCCGGTGCTATATTTCAACCGAACTACTGCTACTAAAAAGTTGCACTAGTCCGGTCAACCGGACTAACAACCGGACTACTGCTACTAAAGGAATTTTTTAGCGTTCCGTATTGTAGAAAGACAACTTAACAACAACCAAATACAAAATAGGCTATTTTATGACTGGGTGCTCAAGAATGATATACTATGTGGTAGATGACCATTAGGCGAATGTAATGCCAGTCTCGTGCCTAAGGTGCATAACCCCTCCCTGAAACCTACCTGATTGTAAACGTGTCCAGCTCTTCCATCAGTTCACTTTTCTCCTTCCCATCTAAACTGTTCAATGTTTCTTCTATATTCGCTTCCTTCTGATCATTATCTTTCACCAAGTCTTTCTGGACGTTGGATGTCTCATTCTTTTGGATTTGTGGCGCGTCTTCTTCTTTGGTCGCTGCAGCGTGTGATTCCATCTTAGCGATTTCCGTCTATGTGAATTAATTTTCAATCGTATCACATTTTATTACAATTTCATAGAAAGAATATAAAGGGTTAAAAATATTCCATTCATGTAGATTTCTTAAAGAGTGCCATTAAATTTGGTATTCTGCTGCTTTTCTGCAGTCTGACACTTCAGTGGTACCTACCTGGACGTCTCCATGCATTGGGGACCTACCTAGTATTTAAAATAGGATTGAAATTTTCATCACTTTCAAGAGTAACCTTACAGGTTGCAGTGCAAGTGACTATCTAAGTAGATACCACTATGCCGTGGTAAAGGCAAAAGTGATCTTAATAAAATCATGTTTCAACAAAATTGTATTTTTGTAAATAAGTATAGTTTTATTTATTTCTTATTATATGGAATTTATACATTATTTTATCATGGAAAATATATTTACAATGCATGAATGTCCTTTTTTATGAGATCCTGCTTAGTGTTTATAGAATTAAGAATTGAGATTGACAAAACTTTAGGCTTATATATTATATACTTTAAATAGAATACTGCTATTTGAGTTAGTTAATTTATCGTAAGATAGTTGATGAATTGCGTAGAATATCTTGGTCTGTTTCTTTCTCACAATGTGACGATGTTGATGCCATGGTAGATGTATTTTATAATATCATTCGCCCAGTAATCGAAAAGCATGTGCCTAAATCCCAGCCTAGAATTTCTAAATACCCAGTATGGTTTACTAAAGATCTCATCCGAATTTTGAAAGAAAAAAATAAATATCGTATACTATACTCTAAATATAAAAACCCTCTGGATAATATATCTTACCGAATACTTAAAGACAGAGCCAAAAAGGTAACATTATTGAATTACCATGATTACATTACGTCCATGAATCATCAATCACTTCGAATCCAAAACTGTTTTGGTCTTTTCTAAAAATGAAACGCCGTGGCCAGGGTACATATCCATCTAAAGTACAATACAATGATCAAATTGCACATGAGGGTGCAGGAGTTTGTAATCTTTTCGCAAGCTGTTTCTCGTCCGTATATGATGCCAAATCAGCTAGCATGTCAAACGATGTGACAAAAGTGGATACAAGCAAAAACTTAAGTACGCAAACCTTAAACAGCATACACATTTCAAAAGAAATCGTTGTAAAATATTTAAAGAGACTTGACTCAAGAAAAGGGGCGGGCCCTGAGGGATTACCTTCTATTTTTGCCGTAAAATGTAGCGAGGTTATTGCAGAACCTCTATCCTTAATTTTTAACACATCTTTATCCACAGGTCACTTCCCAAAAGTTTGGAAGCAGGCGTTAGTTGTACCTATTTACAAAAGTGGTGATAAAGCACATGTTAATAACTACAGACCGAAATCCATCTTGTCTATCTTTGGTAAAGTTTTTGAGGCAATTGTTTATCCCTACATATCGTGGCATATGCAACATAGCATTTTGGACGCACAACATGGCTTTATAAAGGCGAGGTCTACATCGACAAATCTCGCCTGCTTCGCAACTAGGGTAGTGGACTCTGTTGACAGCGGTACTCCTGGTGACGTTATATATGCTGATTTTAGTAAAGCGTTCGATAAAGTCGATCATAATATCTTAATTCCTAAAATAAATCGTTATGGCATAATAGGTAATTTGTTAAACCGGTGTGCATCTTATTTAACTGAAAGATCAGCAAATGTTGTAGTCAATGGCTACACTTCAATGGCATATATGACGTCTTCAGGAGTCCCACAAGGTTCCCACCTCGGCCCACTATTTTTCAACATTTTTATCAATGATATTGCATCTTGTTTTTTCATTCTGATATCTACTTATATGCGGATGATCTCAAGGTTGTTAGGTGCTTGGTACAAGACTCTGATTGGAGTCTACTTCAGGAAGATCTGGATCGTTTTTCTGCATGGTGTCATGAAAATAATATGATCTTAAAGAATGACAAATGCAATTTTGTACACTTTACGAGGAGAAAGGGACCATATTTTCGTTCTTACAAACTAAACAATCTGGTGATCGAGGAGGTGGAGTTCATTCGGGACCTAGGTGTTTACATAGATGCAGATACAAGCTTCGCTTCCACCTTCACGTAGATAAAATAGCTAAAAAAGGTTTTAAATTATTGGGGTTTGTACTGCGAAATTGTCGGGAGTTTAAAAAAGCTACAAGTAAAATTGCTGTTTTCAACTCTATGATAAGATCTGGGTTGGAGTACTGCAGTGTGATTTGGTCTCCATTTTATGCCGTACATAAGGAAAGACTGGAGTCTATCCAAAAGAGGTTTCTCAAGCATCTTACGTATCGCTGTGGATTAACCAAACGTCTTACTTCTTATGACGCCCGATTGAGATATTTCAAACTTAATAGATTGGAAACGCGCAGGAGGATTCTTGATCTTATCTTTCTTTATAAATTAATAAATGGCTACATTCATTGCCCTGAGTTGTTAAGTCAAATTAATATCAATACTCCCTATAAACTAGCCCGACCTTCTAGGTACTCGTTTTTCCGTGTCAAAGGATTTAGGACTAACATGGGTTATTTTTCCACCATTAACAGAGTTCAGTCTCAATATAGTCACTTGTCACGCATGCCCTCTGTCGATATTGATCTGTGCTGTTCCTTGTCTAAATTTAGATCATCCTTGCATAAATGTTTAGCTGACTTTTAGCTCTCCATAATTGAAAATTACAAAAATCTAATTATTTTAAATTATGTTCTACAATTTATCTTTAGTAACTTCGACACTTTGTTTTCATGAGCTATGATGCATGTCAGGGCAACCTGTAATTAAGTCTGCAATGTTCAATGTATCCAACTGACGATGTATTGTATTTACTTTAAGCCGTTGTGTGACTTGTTGGTTGTTTAATAAATAAAAAAATAAAAATTAATTGAATGCATATCATGCATATTAAGCTATCCGAAGCCAAAAAAAAAAACCTTTTTTTTAGTTTCCCCTTTACACTTAGCATGGCAGCACTGCACTGTCAGATATCCTACCAAGAAGTAATGTGTAAACATGTGTGCCAGCAGCAAATGGAATACAAAATGCTCTCTTTATAGAGCACTGAACATTTACCCAATGCAGAACCACAGCTGCAATAAGGTGAAACCTTATGTCACCAGATACTTATACATAGAGTGGTTAAAACCCCTGTTCGATCCATGGGGAGTATTATTTGGTGTATCAATATGATATCTATATACTAGTATATCACTTTTTTTTCTTAGTTTGTACTAGAAATACAAGATTGGATTTGTATTGCATACAAAAACTCAGGTTCAGTGTTGCCAATATTTTAATGCATAATAATAGCCTTTATCCAGATAAGGTTTTAACACGAGTGTAATTACAAATGGTGCCTTAGCTTTATACAAATTATATACTAACTACATTAAATGTTATTTATTTGATTTGCCTCCTAAATCCTCATCTGTGTGCCAATTGTGACAAAGGCCTTTTTTGTTTATTATTATAAAGGGAACACACCGGACAAATTTTTATGCATAAATATCCATAAATATTTTTCCTGATTGGCACCAGCAATATAAATAATATTCTGTCCTTACAGGTCAGATAAGGGTTTTTTAACACTCTGTATAACAAAGGTACTTCCTGAGTCCTAAGAAAGGAACAATGAGTCAGACTCAGGAAGTAACTTCCCGAGTATGACTCATTGTTTCAAGAAGAGCTTCCTGCCTTCCCTACAAGTACTTACGTCTGGATTATATTCATCATCAGTGAGAGCTTCCTCACTGAGCCATTCCTCTTGACCCTCATCCATGATGTCTTCACAATCATCTTCTAAGTACTGCAACTAATGAAACACAGTTTTTTTAATCCACCTTTGTACAAGCAATTTTTTCTTTTATAACGTAAGTAATGCAAAGGTAAAAGAGTCAATGCAAAACATATTGTGTAGCTGCGTTGCTTGTGAGACTTAGGTTGAGTAATCTGGGAGTAGCATATACTATACTAGATTATTATTATGTACAGCTTCAAACTGACACAATCATTGCGTACCTAAGGGAACTCTTCGACACGTCAGCATCTGAGTAAGGGCTAGGGCATTCACAACAGATTGAACAGGGTTGAAGTGCTTTCCGGTTACAGGGCCGATATTATAGCCACCCACAATAGAATAGAATAAGTGCCTAAACAAGAAACCTGTATTATGCTACTTTGAATCTAGAGACAAAAATTCTAAATTTTGATTAAATAGTAACAATGTAACGTCATAAATGTGTAAGTCCTGACCAACACCACCATAAGCCATGTATGCAAGAAATATTGTAAGGTACACAGTAGCTTGCACCGACTCAGGGGCAATTACTTTATCTTCATTTACTCTTTATCTTATGGGTCAAAAGTTAGAAATCAGGCACAGGACCTGTCCCAGCCAGTGAAGAACAATTACACAAACTTATTTCACCCGGTAGGATTTGAACGTTCAACTCAGTGAATAAAACATGCAATCAAACTTAAAACACTAATGAATCCTTTTACAAGCTAAATGCAAGATAAGCATTCCATTTCACCTGGTTGAAATCAGGGAATTTAATTTACATTATCTGAAATTTTAGTGGGAACCCTGTGTTATGATGTTATTTGATCTGAGTTAGATAAGGATAGGTTTCGATGTCCCACCCACCCATAAACCTCAGGATACCCCAACATGGCTAATTGAGGTTAGAAGGTCTTTTGAATCAGACCAATTATAGAATATAAAAATCGACATTTAAAACAAACGGGGGGATTTTGCAATTCTCCCTTTAGCCCCCTCCCCTTCTGACTCTACATTACCCTTCACCCCCTTCCTGCTCTAAAATAGTGACCAGATACTAAACAAAAAGAAGAAAATCATTTTTAGGTTAGAATAGAAAAATTAATATCTCTGAAATGGGGAGTTTCCGCAACTTTTTCTTCAATGGGGGGGATCTCCACCATCCTCTTTTCCTTCTCAGCCCCCTCCCACCCCATAAATCAATGTCCCCAGTTGTCCAATATACTAAAGTCACCGACCAATGTTTTCACACTGTTGCTTTACGGTACATCTTTCTAGCCTTTTTGATTGGTGTTTTATGTATAACAAAACTTTAAATCATAGTTTTTTTGTAAAAAATACACTTTTATACACATTACTTACATCGGTATATTTTGACATTTTAGTCGGCGGTTCTTCAACGTCTGACATTTTAAACACACTTCACGTAACAAAAACAATAATAAACAGCACAATTTTTATTGGTTTTATCGCGTAGTAGCTACATTTATTTAATTCAAAATTATTGTCTCAAACAACATAAAATCAAAAATAACCCCAAAACGCCCCACAGACTACTATTATTATGATCACAGACGAGACGTATTAGCTAGGGATGCTACGCATATTATGATGATGTCAGAGAGTATATATATATCTATTTTAATGCTGAGATTTTAATGATTTAACCATAGAGTAAAGCGAGGCGTTACGGGACTCAGAGTAAGTACCAAGAGTTGGTACTTACTCTAAGTTGCGGGATGATTGCAATCATTCAAATTGTTTCCCTAAACTCGAATCAGAATACCTACTCCGAAACCCAAGCGTAAACCTAACTTGCTAAAAGTGCGTTGTTTTCACGAGAGTTCCCTTCGTGGTTATGTTGGTCACCCTGTTTGTCAGAGACGATCGTGTGTGTGTCAAAATGTTTTTGTTTTTCCTCATTATTCTTTAATTAAACTACAAACTCATGCTAAGACATTGAGAAGTAGTGAAAAATAACTAATTGTAAAGATGAAAAGGTTTTGTGGACCTTAATTCCCTTCGAACAAGTACGATCCTGAGTTGCGACCATTTCAGGTAGGTAAAATAATGTTACCAGGGTCCATGTTTTAATTCCATGTTTTCCCAAGTAAATAAGTGATCAAAGTAATAAATGGTAAAAGATTTATGTCCTCAAGTTATTGACATGGTTGTATTGATCCGTTGCAATTGGCCACAACAGTCAAGCCAAACCTTATGAGAGCATAAAATGATTGAAAATGATTTCTGTCTATAATTCTCTTTAATTAACCTGTATAAATCGCAAAATATAAATTAGGGTACTGCGTATTTACGTTATTTTGGACTAATGAATACATCTGTGTGATTCATATATGAGTGTATTTTCCCTATATTTTGGGTAAATAAAATTAAATTTAATACAGCACCCAATTCAATTACACCCAGAAAGAATTTTAAACTTTATCTACATTACGTAAAAGACCAGTATCGCTTGAAAAGTTCAAAGAAGCCGCGCGACTACACCGCGGGCGGCCGCGCGCCTTTTGGAGCGGAGTTTCCTTGTCCTTGTAGAATGTACGAACGAGACTCAAGGCGCGCGGCTGCACGCGACGCCGCGGGCGGCCGCTTCACGCCGCTGTCGCCGGCCGCGTTGCGCCTCTTCTGACCGCTGCCATCTTGGTGTGAGCCTAACAGATTCTGGGGGTCTAGTACGAGTTCCGATAGTTTACTAGCTTCATCAAACTGTCAGTTTTGTCCATACATTTCACACCAGCGCCCCTAGCGGTAACTATCAAAAAATAGTAAAAAGTACGGGCAAAAACTGTCAGTTTGATCGATCTCGTAAACTATCGGAACTCGTACTAGACCCGCTGGTAATTTGTTGAGATGTCATTGGACAATAATGGAAAATATGCATAAACGGCTCTGAGGGAGAAAAAATGGCTGGATTAGAATTAACGATAACTGATGTCTGTGAGTACGGCATTTAGTTTTCACTGTCAAACGATCCAGTGGGTACAACAAAATGGGAGATAATTGGTTTTAACCCACTCCTAATGATCAGGGGGATCATCATTTGTCTACCTACTACTCGTTGCAACCTATTCAACGAGTCCAAATTCGTTGGGCTTACGTTTATTGGTGCAGAGATTCCGTGACCACCTGCTGCATCATCAGCCCCTGATTACCATTTTTCTAGGAGTTACTCGTTGAGACCTATCCAAGGAGCCCAAACTCGGTGAGTATACGTTTATTAGGGCCCTTCTTGCTGATCATCATCGGGCCCTGGTGAAGATTACCATTTTCCTTAGTATCATCTCATCGGATTTATATAATTATGTTCACAGATCTTTCGAATAAAATAGAAATACTTAATGAAAAATTTCTCGATTCGGAAAAGAGCTGATGGTCTTCAAACTTCTGAATCTATTGTCATGAAAAATAGCTAATAACCATCTCGCTTAAACCAGGTTTCAAATAAATAATTAAATACCGGTCAAGTACGAGTCCGACTCGCGCACCGAGGGTTCCATACCATCTTCAGACGTATTAAAGTAATTTTACTATTCATGTAACACCTCAGATAGCAAAAAAAACAAACCGCAAAACTAAGTTTGTTTGACGAGTTTTTTTAGGATTACTAAAAAACTGTACTACTTAGATCATTTTATTTTTCCTGTAAAATATAGATAGAGATGCATTATCCATAATTATTTCAGATTTTTCCCTCTACAAATTTCGGATATAAGGGGGGGGGGGGGGGGGTGACGGTATTATTATGACATTTTTGGTTCTCAGCCAAAAACTGCATCACATAAGCCAAAATAAAAATCTGTTTTATGATGTGCAAATGAAGCCCTTTCATATGATACCCCACTCGATATGGTAGTCTCACTTTAAAATTTTTCATGACCTATTTCGACCCCCTTTATAAAAAAAGTAAAAGAAAACATATATTTTTTTTATTTGCGATGACGTTGGGTAAGTAAGATCTAAAACTATTCCAAGTTTCAAATCGATAGCATCAGTGGTTCCTGAAATTTATAGGTGTGACAGACAGACGAAGTCAGACCATAAGGGTTCCTTTTTTACCTTTTAGGTATGGAACCCTAAAAAAAACACATATTAATCCGTCCACTCGTTTAAGCGCTGCGAGGCCACAGACAGACAGACACCCCGACATAGGTGTCAAACTTATCGTTTCTGGTCGGGGTTTAAAAGGCAGGGCCGTGAGTCGTGACGCAAGTAATAACTCTACAAATTACTGCTGTTATAAAAAAAACAGTCTGGCAGTAAGCGTGTATTTGCCTCGCTTACTGCTCGGAGAATGACCTTTTTACATTTTCGTAATTTAGTTGGTTTCTAGTATCCTGATAGTCCGGGCACGCTCCAGGGCCGGTCAACCTGGATATTTGCCCGGGGCGCCTTTTTGGCTTGATGTAATAATGTACCACGCAGAGGCGTAGCTATATATCGCCGTATCAATTATATGGGGGCTACAGAGGCCCGGAACGGATATATGCAAAAGTTCGTAAAATGTAATTCTCGTCTCAGTCTCACTTAAACTTTAGGCTGTAACTTCATTTGGGCCCCTCAACAAATTTTGAAACAGGGCCCGTCTTGGGCAAGCTACGCCACTGATGCATGTATAAAATTTGTAAAACGTGCATTACTGAACGATTTATTCTAATAATAACAGGCCGGGAAAAAGGCCTTTCCGTATTTTGTAAGTATAAAATTGAAGAAAAATCTCCTTGGTTGTAGGTACTGTTTGTGTCTGGCTGATTTTAATAACAATAAATAAAGGATGACCCCTACTTCCATGGGATGATAAAATAGCAATATTTGATAGAACCAAAAATTACAAATTGAAATAATTATTATAAAATCAAATAAATAAATAATATCTACCAAACCGACAGAATTTACGCTATTATACTATGTAAGTTTTCACATTATCCGATATGATAACCGTGTAAGGTCGTACTGATATCGGGACAAGTAAAAAGTCCGACATATTACTAGTCATTGTCATGAAGTGCTTTTATTGAAAAATCGCACCACGCGCTCAAAAGACATGTATTTTTTTCTATTTTTATTTAATCAAAGACATGGAACATTCTTTATTATAAATTATCTCTTTAACATCTAAAGTTAAATCGTGTCACTAAATACTTTCGGGCAAGGCATTTTTATAAACATTGCGGGTAGGATGCTTTCTTTGACACAGATTGGCAGTAGGTACGCGGAGAAAACTCCACCATTTTTAAGTGTGGAACCTTACCTGTTCTGGTGGCGAAAACTAAAACTATTATATTCAATAAAACGACGTTTCAACGGCTGTATCGCGTGGACAGTAGCGCCACAGCGAACGGCACTAATGTTGATTAGCCTATAGTGAACAAAGCTAAATTATCGCTCGATCGATATTTAAAAGTTGGCGCCATCAAAGACAATAGCGAGATAGAGACAATACTACATGGTGCCAGCTTTTAAAAATCAACCTGGATATCGACGAACTGACAATCGGATTACTAGTATGTGCTATAAGGACTGGTATATTTAATAAAACAAATCATGAAAGCGAAAATTTAAGCTAATATAATATAGCTTAATATTCAATCTAATCCATATTGATCATAAAAAATTTGAATGTTATCCCTAAACTAAAGATCAGACTTAAATCTAATAATTTTGAGACACAACTTATGAAATAATAGATATTCATTTATAAAATATATAAACTTAATACATACATTATAATAATAAAGCAAAATAAAAAATAAACTAGAATGGTAGTAGCGACATAGCTGCACAAAATTATAGAATGTGAATAACAACATTGAACTGCAGCTAATTTTGTGAAATTAAGCAGGACCCTTCTAAATCAGCCACATAATTTTAATATGTTTAAATACTTCTTAAACTCCTGGACAGCATGACATCCTATTTTTTAATCTAAAAACCAACCTATCATTCAATCACGTGGTCCCAAATTATATGTATACTATAGCATTAGGGGATCATAACCCCCACGATTAGACCCCGCACCACATTGGTCTGCTCCTGTGTAAGACTACAATCTTCGTCTTACATTTTCTTCCAAAATTACATTCACTTTCATAGCAACAAGGTAATAAGTAGTCATAATGAAGAATATAATTAAGTTTTGCTTTTAAATAAATTAATAACATTGAAAAATAAATTGTCAAAGAATGCATCCGTCCCGCGTGAACGCTACTCATTTACAATAATTAGTACATACCTAAGCTAACTCACTTTATACAAAATCATAATTATAAATTAATTATTCATTTATAACGTAAAAGGAAACCGCTGAACATCGCACACTCATTGAAAACACATTAAATTTAACATTATACAATAATCTAGCATAACATTTATTAAAAAGAACCCTATTTTTCCTACATCGATTTACATTACATAGCCTGTAGTGCTATTCACAACTGTCGAAAGTTTCCGTATCGATATCCTATTTACGACTCAATCACCGAAGTGTTTTGTACAAAGTGGAAAATAAATCTACATCTGTGGTTTTGTTAATAAAATAAAATTGTGTAAGTGCCTCCGTGGGGTCTATAGACCGTTTACCGTAAGAAATCATACGTACGGCTTGTATACATAATAAAGATATTTTGACATGTAGGTATGCCATTTACAACATATAACCGGAAACGTTTTCATTGGATTCAGATACGGAAATTTCGACAGTTGTGAATAGCCCCACTGGTGTGCAGCCGAAGTGGGAGAGAGAATAGTATATCCACAACGCAAAGATCAGAAAGGCGGACTTTTTTTACAATTTTTTTTAAACTGTTTTCTTTTGTGTTCGTAAAAATGAAATACTACATATTAAGATAAAACAAATATAACTGCGATATAACCTGTAAATAGTATTTTTTTCTTTCTTCTTAATCTTTTTTTAATTCGAAATTACATATTGGAACGCAACAGATTTTTACTAAAATTTATTAGTAACATCGTCGGTCGGCACTGTGGCCATAGTAAATTTTACCACAGAGTTCAATTTATAATTCTCACACTAGCGCCTCTAGCGGTATTTATCGTCTCAGAAAATGTACGGAAAAATCCCTCACAAATTTTTACAATCAAAAACTAGATCTAGCCTTACCAGTTGGTAACTTATCATCTGAAAATAACTATCAGCAGTCGCTAACGTGCGACGAATATCTAGACTTACAGTGCACACGGGTAAGGCGCGACTATCGGTCTCTACTTAGCTTAAATCCGGCAGTTTGCTAGTAACATCATTTATGTCGTAAGATGTTGATTTGGTTATATTGTTGAATACATACCCTTGACTCAAATGTATGGAAGATATAAATAGAAATCCCGATCAAGGTGACGTACCATCGAAAAAATTCAGCAAGCAAACCATTTGAACATCTCGTACTTAAGGCTAAGATACATCATCATCATCACACTGCCAAGTGCCAATACTTTGACAGCCATATACAATCAAGCTATTTCCAAACATTCCTTTTTTGAATATTCAACCAATGATAGAAGCTGTTAGTGTGACAGCTGTCACTTCTAACCGCATTTCCCACCCTCGACTGCACGTACACATAAAAATCAGACGTAATTATCAGTTCATATTTATATTTACAAAACATTTGTCAATCAATGATATTAATATATAAATACATGTGATGTATTTTTTTGATTTCTTTATAAATTATACCCTATATATTTTTAAATTGTATTGCGATGATAAACGACATTAAATTGGAATCGAACTCTGTACCTGCCAGACACTTGTTTGTTCCCGTAATAATATGCGCGTGTATAATGCGTTAGAGAATCATATTAATTTGGTTTGCTTCTCTTACTTACCGATATTTTTTATAACTTTTGTACCTATACAGAATAACAAGAAAATAAAAAAGTCACTATATTTTTAACAACTTCTCTTCCTGTAGCAACTGGCAAAATTATAGCGTGGAAAATTTATTCCATCCAATACTTTTAGCCTGGCAATGGTATTATAACCCCTTGTAGTCTGGCGGGTGTTCCGATATACTACTTATTGTCTGGCAATATGATTATATCCCCTTGCACTCTTGTGATTGTTCCCATCTACTTCTTATTGTCTGGCAATAGTATTATATCCGCTTGTATTCAGGTGGTTGTTTCCCTCTACTACTTTTAGCCTGGCAATAGTTATTATATTTGTAGTCTAGCGATTGTTTTCATCTACTACTTATAGCCTGGCAATAATGTTATATCCTCTTATAGTTTGGCGGTTGTTTCCATCTACTACTTATAGCCTGGCAATAGTATTATATCCTCTTATAGTCTGGCGGTTGCATTCATCCACTTGTAGCGTAGCAGTTTTATTTAACACATAGTTTACCCTGGCAATTGTATTCCGTCCACTTCTGTAGTTCTTCGGTGTTCATATTTCCGTCAGTGAGGTGTTGGGTGTAAAGCACAGCTCCAAGAAGTTTATGAAAAACTGGCTTGTAATATAATAACAGTTAGGTTTTCATAAACCTCTTGAAGCTATGCCTTTACGGTGAACAGGAATGAATGCCTCGTACTGATATCCTTAAAAAGGTTCTTCTTTGCGAGACTAGCTAGATATCTATGTTATAGTGGAAGGACTGTTGAATCAGTAAGATGTTCTAAGGTTGATTGTTCCGGGTACATTTACTATTGCGCCATTCGAGGAGTCTTCGAAAATGTTGTGCGGAAGAAGAAACTACAATTGGTGATGATACCACTATTTACTATGTGACAACACACATTATATCAGCTGTAAAACGACCTTCGCTAAAAGTAGGCCTTTTCCAAATACTACCAACACGATGGATGTTGTGCTTGCATCATACGACTCCCAGTTAGCTTGACGTGGCTGTCTGTCATTGTGGAGACTTACCACATATAACAGAGATGGCGTTGTTGTAAAGATGACGACACACAAACAATCCTGAATCGCGGTAGCGATGTTTCAACGCTTAATGCAACATATATATACAAAACCCCTTCAGGGCTTCAGCCCTGACCGAGTATCTTACCTCTCGTGGTCGGAGGATCCTCCCTTTAATTGCGCCGCCCTCTACGTTATCGTTAGCCATCACAAAATGAGATTCCTTGTCTGTGGTCGCCCCTTAAAAACCATTCTACTCCAGCGGTAGTTGCTTCCCTGGACTACATACATTGTCACTTTAACTTACTGCCACAGAGCTACCTTATATACGCTCCTAGAATGACCTTCTCCATAGCGCATTGAGCTTCACAAATTATAGATTTTTGATCTAGTCGCTGTGTATATGAATGGATCCTGTGCGTCACTCCTTCATAGTAAGGCAGGTTGATCATGTAAAGTTAGTTTTAGGACATCAACATCAGGAGAGGTGGCACCTCCGAGATTTTACCAGCCACCTAACCCTTACCAGATTTATTATTATTTAAAAAAATAATCTGTTTTTTGTTTGTATACATACTTACAAAATTACGTTTTTGTGATGTAAACTACGTCATACTCCACATCGATCTGTGTCGTGTCAGAGTTGTTCAAGCTTTACTTTAGAGTTATTGTTAAAACTGCCCTTAGGCCGCTGACTTGGATAAACGCCTGCTATCTAGATGACAATTGCTAACAACACGCGTAATATCACGGGAACAAACAGATATGTGTGCACTTTCAAAGAACATTTTTAACATTGTATGCTAATACAAAGGTACACTTTACCGTAATGTCATTGTAGCGACAATATCGCCAAATAATATGTTATACGTGTCGCCCGATATTTGTTGATTAATTTTCAGACTTATGTACGAATTATATTAGATTCAAAATGGTGTGTATCCGTACACAAAATAGTCGTATATATCCAACAGTTCAATGGCGACACGTGTAGCGATACATTTGCTTACAAATAGGTTATTCGGTACTCATACTTGTTCATATATAACTCTCTTAGTGTATATTTTAAACCATTTTCAACCTAATGCAAGAATACTAGAGTAGCAATTACAATAAGATATTTCAATCATACATAATGCCCACCAAAAAGGGCTCCTTACCACTAGACTATAAATACAGTTCAAGTGTCAGTACGCACGCTTAAAAATAAAAAGATGTAAGTCAAAATTCATGTTTTTGGAGATTTTCTGATAAAACGCGTCTTCATAGTGTAACGAATAGGTAGAATTCGACAGCCGCACTATTTCGATACAAATGAACGAGATGCGGGATCGTTCTTCTTTTTTCAATTAACAACAACTGACGAGTCGATTCTTATAAAGTGGCGTGATTCAGAGATGCATCGGCAGTGAGCGAAGTTGTAGCGTTGTCGTTTGGTGTAACATAAAATAATCCAATTTTGAATTAAAGGGTAACTATGAAATTATACTCTAGTTTTATTATGAAATGCATGATTCTTGCGATATTTCTTTTTTCTAGAAAACGCATTCAATGGCAGTGTGAAACATTCAGATTTAACTCTGTTTTGTTTTAAAATTGGAAAAAGTTTACAAAGCTAACGCCTAATACATCAGTTTTGTTATAAAATCACGGCGTAGTTATTGGAGTAATCGAGTAACAATCGCTTTATTGTAAAAAGTTCCTCTAAATGTCAAAGATAATTTCGATTTGCTTCTTGTTTTTATTTAGAATGGCAGAAAATTGATACTAATTTTCAAGGTTAATTCTTTTTATTGGAAACGGCATGAGAATTAAGTCTCTTTGCATTGTGTGGTTATAAACCACACAAGGTTTAAAAAAGGCTTCTTCTTGGAAGATCGAGGAGGATCCAATTGAAAGTGTAATCGAAAATGCAGAATTATAGGGTATCGAAAGTAAAGGTTGTGATGAGGTACGTAAACACCTACTTCAAGCATCAGTTAACCATCGTTGGTACCTACTGGGTCCAATTATTGTTTAGGTGGTTATCAAAATCAGATAGAATAAAGTTTCGCAAAATGTTTGCCTTGATGTACGTGTGTAACCAAATTCAAGATTTTAGTGATATAATTTATTACATTTTTATAATAAATGGTAACAGTCAGAGAGATACCTTCCAAATATTGTATTATTATGATATTTTGTTATTTCAGAATACTAAAGTTGTCCAAAAAGAAGATGAAAATCAGGAAAATATAATCGCACGAAAACAACTGAAAGTGGCTTTAAAAATTATATTAAAATTACTTAAATTAGGTATTGAATTATAGAAACTTGAATACAAAGAAGGACTCAAATTCTTTGTTAGTGACTCTTTTAAATCTTAATTTTTCTTAGCATTCAGCTCTTTTATTTAGCTAAATAAGCTTTATTTAATTAAATTACTGATATTTGATTCTTTTTTTTTAGTTTATTCCTAACATTAACTTGTTTGAAGATAGTGTCATTGTGCGAAGTCTTATAAAAAAAACTGATACCGAAATCACAATCCTCGCAAAAGAACAGCGCTTCCTGCCAAGGATGATTCATGAGGCTATTGAAATTAAAAAACATCCAAATTTCAATAGAGAGCATGGCTGGGCTGTGCACCAAGCTTGGGATCCTGTGATAAATATAATCAAATCCAAAGCAGCACTCCACTGCAACCTCAAGATACTGTAAGCTCTTTCTTCGTAGATCGGACTAACAATAATAATTAGAAGACCTGGGGGTACCCTACTACAACTATGACATATGGATAGCTACCACCTAAGTCCGCCCGTGACCATGAATGCTGTAAAGTATTCGAAACGTCGGGTAATTAATATCAAAAATAAACCGCGATATAATCCGTAAAATTTGTTTCATTTCAACGTGTAATATTCGCGTAAATATCAGATATCTGTTTAATGGTTCCGATTTGTTCCAATTTACAGTTTTTCCATCTCTATCAACATTAAAGTTATAACCCCTCTCCTCTTGAAGTGCTTTTAAGTCCATCATCATCATTATCACTAGTTGGAAGGCATTCACTGCTGAACATAGGCCTCCCCCTTCGAACGCCACAATGAACGACAATTGGCTATTTGCATCCACCGGTTACCTGCGACGCGCACAATGTCGTCTGCCCACATAGTGGTGCCTCCCATTTCCTACGCTGCGTCTTCCGGTTAGTGGTCGCCACTTGAGAACCTTTCTTCCCTAACGATTATCGGTTCTCCGAGCGACGTGGCATTATTACCATGTCAACTTGCAGATTTTAAGAGCTATGTCAGTGACCTTGGTTCTTCGGCAAATCTCTTCATTGCGGATTCGGACGCGCAAAGAAACTCCGAACATAGGTCTCTCCATAGCTCGTTGGGTGGAGACCACGTCTCAGTACCATATGTCATCACTGGCAACACACACTGGGGACAAACCTTCATCTTTAGATAATGCCGTATTTCGGAAGAGAAGATTTCGCGTAATTTCCCGAACGCTGCCCATCCGAGTTGGATTCTTCGGGCGACCGCTTTGTCGAACTTGGACCGACCTAACTGGATTGTTTGTCATATGTATACGTAGTGGTCAAAAACTTTGAGTGGACATTAGACATGATCTTCGTCTTGTCCATGTTCATTTTAAGACCCACCTGTTGGGAAATGTTACTGAGGTCGCTGAGCATCGTATTGAGGTCCTCCAGCAAGTCTGCCATAATTACTATATCATCGGCAAAAGAAAGGCGAGTGTTGTAGCCGAATCCGTTCCAGTCCAAAAGCTTAAAAACTTCCTCAAAGGCGTTTGTGAACAGTTTCGGAGAATAACGTCTCCCTGTCTCACACCTCGCTGCAATGAGATTGGTTTCGTGCTCTCGTCCTGTAGTCGGATCGACATGGTGGCGTTGCTGTACAAACACTTCGACCTATAGTCAATGTGGCACCGCTGGAGGGACTGCAATACTGCTCAGGTCTCGATTGAATCGAAGGCTTTCTCGTCCACAAACGCTAGACATAATGGCCGATTATACTCCTCGGTCTTCTGTATAATCTGGCAGAGCGTATGTATGCAGTCTACGGTGCTAAAGCCTTTTCGGAATCCGGCTTGTCCGGAAGGCTGGAAGTCATCAAACCTGCGTTCGCGGCGGTTCGTATAATGACTCTCGGAAATAGCTTGTATACATGGCTCAGGAGTGAGATAGGTCTTATAATTCTTCAATAAGGGTTATTACCTTTCTTAAAAAAAGCACCACCACACTCCTGTGCCATACATCTGGCGTAGTACCCTCGAGTAAGACGGAATTAAATAACTTCTGGAGGACTAAAAGTACCGGTTTTCCACCCGCTCTCAGAAGTTCTGATGTGATTCCGTCTTCACCCGGTGCCTTGTTGTTCTTATGCTGTTTGAGAGCCACTCTAATCTCATACAGGCTGATTTCTGGATGTCCTCAGTGTAGTGTCGGATTTTAAGTCCATAAAAGTTTCAAATGTCAATTCAATTAATTGGAAATATAGTTTTTTTGTTATTAGACTTATTTATAATTTTTGATATCTACTAATTATTTGCCCAATTAATTGTAACAGATATTGTGAGGTAATTTTTTAATTACTAAGACTGATTGTTAGTAATTACCTAAGTGTTTTATACGTTTTTATATTTATTTTGATTCAAAAACTATTTTTGTAGCCTTATAGAGAAATTAAAATGCCAATCTCTGCTGCCATCTATTCAAAATGATCTAGTTTCCTTTTAACAAAATATATGAATTTCAGTTTTACTTTTATTAAAAAGTGATACAATAGTACATACAATCTCTCCGCAACATTTTGAATAATTATAAAATGAAATATTATGGAATATTGCAAAACTATTCCTTCTGTTTTAAAACTAAAGTGATGTTTTTGGACTTGCAGCATAAAAAAAATATACATATGGTGAGATTTTTTTGAATAAAGTGATTTAAGTTCGAACTTTTTTTTTAAACAACATTTTCCAACTATAATAGATTTCAGAGTGAATTATTAGTACTATTTTCAAAATTTCTATAGTTTAAACTTATGATTTCAGCAGTAAAAGTAATGAAAAGTATTATATGTAATTGTTAATCTTAAATCAAAGACAATTCGAAAAAAGTGCAAAACTTCTATAGCTAATTCCCAAAAGTTGTGATTTTTGAGATGCATCTTTTTATTTCTAAGCGTGCGATTAGTTGTTATTATCATTAGAAAGAATTTCTATTCGATGCTGTTCTCCGTTGAGGAGTTCCCTCACTAGAAGACACGATCCTAGTTCATCATCAAATCGTCACCAGTTAAAGAATTGGGCCGCGAGATAGCACATTTCTTTTAATAGGAAAAATAAACGAACACAAGAAATTTTGAACCAGCTTTTACGTTAACCTCCATATCACATATTTATTTAAAAATCTTTGCACATAATACTGCTCGATTTAATAAATGACGAGTGCATAATGATTTGGTGTACAGATTAAAAAAAATAAGATTTATATAGAACAAGTATGAGTGGACATGAATCTCCGCTTAAAGGACGTGGTATCTGCTCGGTCCGAGCAAAATAAACCCTATTGCGTACGGAATTAGAGCGAGAATAGCGCCTTAAGGATCGACGAACACAGTTTTCAGATTGGTCAGTACAATAACAATGCAACATACATTACAACTAGGGAAAAATGTTTCATATTTCGTGACGCTTTCTTGACCACGACGACGTTAATTTTTCGTGACACATTAGTTTATCAACACTGCAGCGACAATAGCATTTCATTAATTATATTCTACGACAATTAACACACGGTCATCCGATCCCAAACTAGGCAGAGCCTGTACTATGGAAACCAGACAACTGATACCTATACTTACATACTTTTTTACTAACTTAAATAGATAAAACACCTAGACACTTAGTAAGAATCAAATTCACGACCTGTACAGTAGCGGCCAGGGTGTCTAACCAATAGACAAACAAGCCTATCGTTAACATTAATTGTTTCGTGTTGCAACTAATTCTCAAAACTGCTGCGACAAATGCGTATCATACGTCGCGAATCTTCCATTATTGATAACTTTAGCGACAAAAACGTCACCATGCATACCAGGCCTTATTCCGACGAAATAGGGTTGATTTTAAATCGGCTCGAGTCGATTTCCCGTCGGGTACTGCGCTAACTCGCTCACTCCACGTCGGTAACGATAAATACAGGTCCTAATGACGTAGCGAACGCGTCATCGGGTCGTTTTAATTACAATAATTACAATTATAAAGTCTTATTCTTGCCTCTTAGTAATTTACCTGAAAAAAAAAAGATAAAAAGGTTATAAGTCGTTATGTACTGGTCGAGTCTTTTACAGTTTTAATAACTAACATGTTATGACAGTAGGTCATAATCACAGCTTATAGTAAATAGGAAAAGATCAATAGGCTACATGAGAATTGTTTTTTTTTAGTGCGTCATTTAATTATCAAAAAATATTGGATACGTATTTTTTCTTTTGTCGATTAAACAAAAAATGACGAAGATATAGTGCTTTGAAATGCCGGTATACAATTTTTACTGAGGTGTGACGTAAAAAGCCCCCACTCCCGAACTCAGACGCTCTATATCTTTGCCAATTTTCATTGAATTGTTAAATAAAAACAATACGTATTTAATATTTTTTGATAATCTAACTGCCGGACTAATTAGATTTCTTTTTTTATCCAGTCATCATCCGTAATATAACAGCTGCATGGCTGTTCACCAAGAAGTTTATTGGTAGAAGTGGAGGCAACACTCTAAATACCTAAGTGAAGACGACTGTGGACTAACACTCTCTTTCTGAATACATAAATAAGATAAACACAACCTCGTTAACATTCATTGTTCCGTGACGCAACTAAATCTCAAAACTGCAGCGACACATACGTATCAAAACGTCGTGAAGCTTCCATTTTTCATCACTTTAGCGGTATAAGCGTTTCACTTTTCGTGACGCTCATATTTTTCAACACTATGCCTTTTACTGCCGAACCTACAAACGTCAATTATAGTCAATTGTCATTAAGTAATTTTTTGAAATTTATTTCGACACTCGAAGCCAATTAATACTTAATTACGTTCAGAGTAAGTAGATATATCAATAGTCTTGCATAAAAACGGCATTCTCGCCCATGTCCACTGAAAATGGACCAACGTAGTCATTCAGAACTTCAGTGACATATCTTTCTGCCGTTAAAGTTCAGTTTTCTATCAACACTAGCTCAGTGCGGCTTTCGTAAGAAATCCCAGCCCACACGTAAACAGAGCCCGTATGGTACTTTTTTTTCTATACAGGCTTGGTTATAGCGCTCTCCCGGTCTTCTGTACACTCTTCATCCCGTCGTGCTTTTATAAACAAAATCTAGACTCTTCTAAAAACAAATCTTGACCTGTCATTCAGAGTCCAATTCTCGTGTTCTCTATCATAACTCAACCATGAGTTTCTTTCTAGTTTTGGGCCATTTGCAGGCCTTACTGTATCCGTACTCAGATTGTTTCTTCCAGCACGTAAACGATGATTCTTTACTTCAACAGCCGATAAGAAAGCGATTTTTCAAAATTGTTGATACCATATGGCGATCCTCCCGCGCTGTCGTGCACCTTGTTCGGCATGTTTCTCGTCTTCTAAGATTGGATTCAGTTTCATGGAAGCGCTGGAGTACTCGCTGAACTGTAGAAAGAGTCTCACTAACAGTTGTCGCTGTTTTTCGCTGACTGTGCCCATCTTCAAGCATTGTCAGGATTTTGGTACATTCTTTACGAGTTAACGACATGATGACTTCAGAATAATACAATTTATAAGGTAGAGACACCATATTTATAACTTTTTTTTATTACAATCGAGAAACAATTGATTTGAATTTTTTGGTACAAAATTCAAAAATGACCATTATTTTAGATTTTCAGTTTTTTTATACAATTATCAGAAATAAATAAAAAAGTTTCTTATATTATTTTATGTGCCATTAAATATTCTTTAATTTAATCTTTATTTCATAAAGCTAGGTCAAGTACTTTTGAAGATATGGAAGATTTTCTAACCAACCCTTTTTCTTTGCGGTCCAGTGTAATTAGTCAAAAATAATCATAAGAAGCTCTGAAAGTCAAAATAAAGATATTACAAAAAATTACTTAATTGGAATTAAAGTTAAGTGTCGTTTGTGAGTGCGGCAGTTAGAGAAGTTCAGAGTCACACAGCTAGCCATGGAGAGAGCTATGCTCGGAGTTTCTTTGCGCGACTGAATCCGAAATGTGGAGATTCGCCGAAGAACTAATCACCCACCGACATAGCTCTCAGAATCTGCAAGTTGAAGTGGCAATGGGCAGGTAACATCGCTCGAAGAACCGATAACCGTTGGGGAAGAAAAGTTCTCGAGTGGCGACCACGAACCGGAATACGCAGCGTTGGCAAGCCTCCCACTAGGTGGACAGACGACATTGTGCGTGTCGCAGGTAACCGGTGGATGCAAATAGCCAAGTGTCGTTAATTGTGGCGTTCTAAGGGGGAGGCCTATGTTCAGCAGTGGACGTCTTCCGGCTGATGATGAAGTTACCGCGACCCTGGCCTGGCCGCTACCCAGGCCAGGCAGTGGGGTGCACAGAGGGTAGGTAAAGAAACGTATACTGCTACAGACAGTCCTCTGTGCAGAGCGTGTACGGAGGAGGAGGAAACGGCGGCCCACGTGCTACTGAGATGCCCCGAGGTCGCTGCATACAGGGCTAAGTACTTCGGAAACCCGAGTACTCTCCAAGAGATGGTCAGTGGCATCAAGCGCTCGCTGGCCTTTCTCGAGGAGTTAGGGTGTTTAGCCTGGCAATTGTATTCCGTCCACTTCTGTAGTTCTTCGGTGTTCATGTCTTCGTCAGTGAGGTGTTGGGTGTAAAGCACAGCTCCAAGAAGTTTATGAAAAACTGGCTTGTGATATAATAACAGTTAGTTTTTCATAAACCTCTTGAAGCTATGCCTTTACTGTGAACAGGAATGTATGCCTCGTATTTATATCCGTACGTACTATCTGACCAGCGCAGCTCCGCCCGCGCGTTTATTACATTTTGCTCCCCTTTTCTCCCTCCTCCCTCGATTTATTTCACTCTCCATCTCTCTCTTATAAGAAAAATCTAATTCTATGCTTTCTCTGCTCTCTCTTTCCCCCTCCTTCTTCGGTCCCCGTCACCCTCCCCCTCTTCCTCTCCCCGTAGTCCCCTCTCTGAACCCCGTCCCCCTTTCTCTTCTCCCACCTTGCTCCCTCTCACTCCCCGTCACACCCCCCTTGCTCCATGTTAATCCCTCACCCCCTCCTCGAATCCCCTCTCCCTCTCTCTCCTCTCTTGTTCTATATATCCTCGTCAATCATGGTATTTGGGGTTCTTACCCACTTAAACCTCTGCAGCTGTCGCATCGCCACATAAGAGGGGGGACCTGAGCCCTCCAGTGGGATCTGCACCAAATACCCCGCAGTGCGTATTCTGGCCCCCTTAAACCTGGCACCATGAGTCACCGCTGTCACCCATATTTTTGCTTAGTTGTAATGCCTAACGTTGCTTAACCTAGCGGCATGAAATATACTTTACGACCTATTCTCAGACCTACCCAATATGCACACAAAATTTCATACAAATCGGTTCACCCATGTATGTAATGACCTTGCCTTATGTTGCTTAAACTTAACCTGGCGCTATGAACAACGTTCACAGCTATTTTTCTCATTGGTGTAAATATTAGTGAAGTTTACGTTATATTAAAGAAGGGACAAATTCATGCTAACAACAATTTATTAATAGTTAATTATTTCTCATAAAAAGTAAAGGACAAAACATGTTTATTGTGGGTTATCCCTAAAAGATAAACATATACCATCGCGGAGTTTTTTGTAGACTTTGTTAAGATGTACAATATTGTAGTACATTATTTTGATCTATCTTGTAGGATTCAGCCAGCGTTTGCAATGTAAGCGCAAAAAAAGTGTTTATTTGCGACATCACATTACAAACCTCTAAAATTATCAGTGTTTCTCTAATATATTGTGCATGTATTATACATATAAACCTTGCTCCTGAATCACTCTATGCATTAAGAAAAACCGCATCAAAATCCGTTGCGTAGTTTTGAAGATCTAAGCATACATAGGGACAGACAGACAGCGAGAGCGACTTTGTTTTATAATATAGCCTACATGATACCTAGATATCAGCTATGTTATAGTGGAAGGACTGTTGAATCAGTAAGATGTTCTAAGGTTGATTATCCGGGTACATTTACTATTGCGCCATTCGAGGAGTCTTCAAAAATGTTGTGCGGAAGAAGAAACTACAATTGGTGATGATACCACTATTTACTATGTGACAACACACATTATATCAGCTGTAAAATGACCTTTGCTAAAAGTAGGCCTTTTCCAAATACTACCAACACGATGGATGTTGTGCTTGTATCGTACGACTCCCAGTTAGCTTGACGTGGCTGTCTGTCATTGTGGAGACTTACCACATATAACAGAGATGGCGTTGTAGTAAAGATGACGACACACAAATAATCCTGAATCGCGCTAGCGATGTTTCAATGTTAAATGCAGTATATATACAATATCCGAGTATCACGCCTCGCGTGGTAGATAGGGAGGATCATTGCGCCGCCCTCTACCGCCCGTCGCCCGCGCCGTCATCCTTAGTCATCCCAAAATGAGATTCCTTGTCTGTGGTCGCCTCTTAAAAACCATTCTACCCCAGCGGTAGTCACCTCCCCGGACTATATATATTGTCACTTTAACTTACGGCCACAGAGTTACCTTAGGGACGCTCCAAGAATAGCTTTCTCCATAGCGCATTGAGCTTCACAAATTATAGATTTTTGATCTAGTCGCTGTGTATATAGATGAATGGATCCTGTGCGTCACTCCTTCATAGTAAGGCAGGTTGATCATGTAAAGTTAGTTTTAGGACATCAACATCAGGAGAGGTGGCTCCTCCGAGATTTTACCAGCCACCTAACCCTTACCTGATTTATTATTATTTAAAAATATACATACTTACAAAATTACGTTTTTGTCATGTAAACTACGTCATACTCCACATCGATCTGTGTCGTGTCAGAGTTGTTCAAGCTTTACTTTAGAGTTATTGTTAAAACTGCCCTTAGGCCGCTGACTTGGATAAACGCCTGCTGTCTAGTCGAGACTGCAGGGGGCTGCAGGGTGTTTAACCACTAGACGGACAGACGGCCCGTCAAACGACTGTCTCACCTAGTCATAGAGGTCGTGTTCCCGGTCTCGTTCCCGGTCGCGAGCCCTCTCCGCCTCGTCCCTGGGCCGCGGCTGTGCGGGCGCCGGCGCCGGGGAAGCGCCGCCGTAGTTCAGGAAGTCCCACACGAGGATCGTGTCGTCGTGGGACGACGATACGATTTGGAACTCGTCGAATTGCAGTCGGAACACGCGACCCGTGTGCTCCTGTGACAGATGAGATATGGGTTCAAATAGAATACGATTTATTGTACACCAGGATGATATTTACAATATAACCTTAGAACTGAAACATAAAATCAAATGGCATTCTTATCGCTATTTATAAGCATTGTTTTGGCAGTTTTAATTATGGTATTTGACTGTTTTGGAAAACTATCTTGAATTGTTAATTTTTGAAGTGAAACTTCTTATGCGACTTCCAACAAGGTTGCGTTAAACGTTAAACGCTACCATGGAGGGTTTATGATAGCGCTCACGTGACCCAGTCTTTCAGTCTTCAGTCATTCCGTCATTCCATCATTCAGTGTCGTTCAGCGTCGGTCAGTGTCGATCAGTGTCGTTCAGCGTCGTTCAGTGTCGGTGTTATGTATCGTACCTAGCGGTAATCGGCTAACCTACGACATAACCAACGTGCGACCTTCCCCTGATGTTACCACTACCTACTCACCCTTCAATTCGCTGTATCAGGTACTACGGGATGCAGTTCTATAGTCAGTCTCAATTATGGAGGCGGGGTACCCCAATATGGAGGTGTACTACGTTTAAATTCTAATGAACTAGGGACTTATGTATTAAGAGAAAAGGAAATGTACTGTCCTGGTCAAGATGAACTGGCGCCACGCATGTGCAGCGCGGCGACCACCCGAAGTCTACGGCACCTCGCAGCTACGATCGCGGGGACAACCACTCCACACTCGCGACGTTAAATTATACGAAATATGCACAATCGACGCTGACGGACGAGGTTCTCTTCCTCGCAGCGGATATATTAAAGAACTGGATGGCACACCGATGTGCAGGTCTTTCTTCAGCCAACAAAAACACGCGCAGCTACCTAATAGCGCTTGACACGGCTCCACGACGCGTAGTGAATATACTCCGAACGGTGGTGGTTAGATTACGTTAAAACTACCCACCACTGAGTGATAATAAAATGCGTTTTGTTCCGAACAGTCCCCCGCCCCAGCCAGACGCAAACTGGCTGAGTACCAAACCAGAGGAGCAGAAGAAACTATGCTAACCTAAGCTACTGGAAGTCGCGACAAACCGGCAACGGCTCTTTTAAAAACAGAATCCCCGACTAAGACTTCTGCCACCCGCGGTATACCATCAGCGCCCGGAAACAATCTCAATATTCTACCCCGTCTCCAACACAAGGGTGGCATATTCATTTCCTTCACTAGAACGAGGTCTCCAACCTTAGGCGGATCTGTCTTGTCAGACCACCGAACACGCTGCTGTAAGAGATGGAGATACTCTAGATTAAATCTCTTCCAAAAGCTCTGAGATAGCTGCTGCAACAACTGAAAACGCGAGAGCCGATATACTGGGACTTCAACGAATGGGTATTCCGGAAGTGCTGTAAGAGGACCGCCAATCAAAAAATGACCTGGAGTAAGGACCTCCAAGTCATTTGGGTCTGAAGAAACTGGACAAAGAGGCCGCGAATTAAGAGCCGCCTCAATCTTACAGAAGACTGTAGAAAGTTCTTCAAAAGTAAGAACCGTTTCGCCTATGACTCGACGAAGATGCGTCTTAGACACCTTCACTACTGCTTCAAAAATACCACCCCACGATGGGTAAATAGGGGGGCTAAACTGCCACTGAATACCACGACGAGAAAACTCATTACCTAATGAGACCTGATTTTCTGAAATAAATTTAGTGACTTCCTTTAAATACCGATCGCTTCCCTTGTAGTTTGTACCACAGTCGGACCGAATTAAGTTCGGCAATCCGCGACGACTGACGAATCGGGACAAACAAGCGATGAAGGCTTCTGTGGTAAGAGCTGACACAACCTCGAGATGAACGGCCTTAGTAGCAAGGCAAACAAATACGCATAAGTACGCCTTGATTACCCTAGCATTCCGAACTGATGAAACCTTAATAGAGAAAGGCCCTGCAAAATCTGTACCAACTGCAGAGAAAGGCCTGGAAGGCCTTACCCGATCTGCAGGCAGATCACCCATTAGAGGTTGCTTGATGGCAGCTTTAAGCCTGTAACAAGGTATACATTTAAAAATGACGTTGCGTATAGCCCGTCTAGCCGACAAAATCCAGAACTCCCTTTGAAGGACGGCGAGAAGTGTAGTTAATCCTGCGTGAACATTCTTCACGTGCCGATCAGCGATGATGAGTTTTCCGAGAGGACCATCCTTGGGCATGAGGAGAGGATGACGAGCCTCATAACTCAGGTTGGAATTACGCAGCCTTCCTCCTACACGTATCAAGCCGTTCTCATCTATGAAGGGATTCAACCGAGCGACAGCACCTTTTAACTTGACACGACCGCCCTTTAGCGTCGATAATACTGTTGCAAACTGCTCAGCCTGAACGTAACGCACCCAAAACAACAGTGCCTCCTGCCGTTCTTCCGGTAACAAAACTGGAGACAGTATCTTCTTGTCAGGATTCCTAGTATTGTGTACGAATCTACGCATCCAACCAGTTACCCCTAACAACTTATCCAAGGAACTATACCGATTAAGTATCTTGTCTAAATCCTGAGACGATTCCGCAACGATGACGTGACATCGTAATCCAGGAAGAGGATCTACAGGCTCCACATCAGAATTAGGCCAGCCATCTTCATGCTCTTTAAGCCAGGCTGGACCCCACCACAATTGGTGGTCTAAGAACACCGGAGCTTCACAACCGCGTGAAGCGCAATCTGCCGGATTCCAGTCACCAGGGACATGTCTCCACGTAAGGGAGACAGCTGACTGCTGAATTTGGGAGATCCTATTTGCAACGAAAACTTCTGGTGCATGGACTGGTGCACGCAACCATGCGAGGACAATTTGACTATCAGTCCAAGCGAATACTTCCACAATATCTATATTTTTCTCCAAGGTTAATTTGACATGATTGAGAAGTCGACACAATAACGCAGCTCCAGATAATTCCAGTTTCGGGATAGTTAGGCGCGATCGAATAGGGGCGACCTTGCTTTTCGCCATTACAAGTTTTAAACTTACTGCTCCTGACCCATCGACAGAACGTAGATATATTGCGGCGGCGTAGCCGCGCTCCGACGCGTCACAAAAACCGTGCAGGGTAACCTTACATTTTCCAGGAGGTAGTAAAGCTCTATCCAATTTTATTAATTGTATATCCGGAAGAGATGATACAAACCTAGTCCAATCTCGTAATATGTCACCAATAAGAGGGGCATCCCATGTTAATCCTTCCAACCAAAGTCTCTGGAGGAAACATTTTGCCCAAAATACAACTGGGGTTATCCATCCATTAGGATCAAAAATCCGTGCTACCGTAGACAGTACCAATCGCTTGGTCCACAACTTAGAAATATCCAGCTCCTGAACGCGAAAGGTAAACACATCTTGTGTCGGCTGATACTGGACTCCTAACAAAGCTACTGTATCAGGATTATTAACATTCTGAAATGTGTGAGGATCCTGTCTATGTTCCTCTGGCAACCCATCAAGAACAGCTGGAGAGTTTGATAGCCACTTCCGTAACTCATAGCCAGCCGTTTTCAAAATGCCTATCAACTCGTCACGCAACACTAACGCTTCTTCTTCACTGGCTGCACCCGTACAAATGTCATCCACATATACGTCACTCGATAAAACGTCGGATGCTCTTGGGTAGTTAATTCGTTCACGTTCGGCCAATTCCAATAAAGCTCGAATAGCAATAAAAGGACTAGAACGTAACCCATACGTATTAGTATTCAGCTCGAAAACAGTGATTGGCTTGGAAGGGTCTGCTCGCCACAGTATAAGCTGATATCTTCGATCATCAGGGTGAATGATAGTCTGACGAAACATCATTCTAATATCGGCAACAAACACGACTTGATGTCGGCGAAAGTTCGTCAGAATTTCAGAAATATCACGCTGTAACTTGGGCCCCGAATGTAGACACTGATTTAGTGAGACGCCGTTAGAGGTGGGTGCAGACCCATCGAATACTACCCTAATTTTTCCTGCCCTGAACACCGCATGGTGAGGAATAAAGTAATGTTCTTGCATACGCCAGTTGAAACTTGAAACCGACATGTGACCTAGTTCCGAATATTCTTGCATAAAGTCAATATACTTCTGTCGGAACACTGGATCTCGCTTCATACGTCTCTCCATAGAAGCTAACCTTTTCTCAGCTAGCATTCGTGAGTGACCAAGACGAGGCCGAGAAGGCAAGAAAGGTAACCTCGTCACAAACTGACCCGAGCAAAGACGACCAGTGTTGTTCTGGAAGAATGACTCACATTCCAGATGTTCCGGCTCCTCTCGCGACGCAGTAGGAGTTTCTTCAACTTCCCAAAATTGCTGAACAGCGTCAGCAAGTGAGAGTCCCACATGAACCTGGCTATCCTCTGAGGGAGAATCACAAACGGAATATACTGGTCCCATAATAACATCACCTAGGACAGTTGGGATAGCTACCAGCCCACCGGAATGTAGTAGCTTTCCGTTGCCCAACTGCAACAATCCTAGCACGTCACTGCCCAGTAACAAATCCAAATTTGTATTTGGAAGATGAAAATCTGGGTTTGCCAACGAAAGCCCTGTCGTCAAACGAACAACTTCAGGTGGCAAAGTAACCGACGGATGACGTCCTATAATATAATCTAAAACTATAGCTGAAGTACAGATCACCGGAAATGACGATCGGAGAGGGAAAAATGAGATCGATACTTGACCCCGTAACCCGTACACCTTAACTCCACCCACACCTTGTACATAGTCTGCACCAGGACGAACACGTAACCCTAAACGAGTCGCCAAACGTGTTGACACAATGCATCCTTGAGAACCGGAATCTAACATAGCGCGTACCGTCACATGAGCACCCCGCGGTGAGCCGACGCGAACCTGAGCTGTGGGTAATAAGACCGTTATAGGTAGAGGGGTAGACGAGGGTGAAGGTATGGTTGGGAGTCAGAACTGCGGTTGAGGATACTGCTGATGAACAGTAGCAGAATGTCCTTGCATGATCTGAGGATTCCACGGTTGATACACCGGCGGCATAAAACGCCGATCCATACGAGGCCATTCTGTGTACGGGAGTGGTACATAAGAGCGAATACGACGCTCCTGATCAACAGCTGCGTGACTTATCAGAGGAGGGGAATAAGCACCCCCGCCCGTGGCAAGCTGCGGCAGCGACTGCTTGTGAACAGGAGAACCTTGCCTTCTAGAACCATCAGGCACCTGATTATTATTATTCCTAGCAGGTGATCGCTCACCCATCCTTGTGAGTTCTGCGGCGTTGGCCGAAGCCATCGAAGCAACTGGTCGAGGCGAACCATTTTGATTGCCGCAGAGTAGGAGGTGATGATTACCCCCACACTGGCCGCACGGTCTAACTCTCTGGCATCTAGAAACCAAGTGATTGCCCAGGCAACTGTAACACCAATTTCGCTGTCGAGCAATGTTGCGTCGAGCCTGCCAACGCAACTGCCTGAAATTAGAGCAAGACGTGACAACATGGCCATAGTCTTTACAATATACACATCTGGCCTGCTGCTCTTGAGCAGTGGAGGCCGTATTAAATACTCGTCCCTCACGGCGCCGGTCCGGTTGTCGACGCTCCATACGTGGCTGTGGTAATCGTGGCCGATAACCAACTTCAACTGGTCCGGGTGGGGGAACATTTTCTACACGTCGACATTCGTCTTCCAAAAACAAGACCAAATCATCAAAACTTGGAAGATGCGTGGCTGAGTCCCCACCATACTCCTGCTCGAACCTATTCCGCAAATCATGGGGAAGCTTGGCTAACACGATATGCAGCAACATAAATGACCAAGTAGATACTGGTAGATTTAATCCCTTTAGTCCGTTATAGGATACTAATAACGGATTGAGTATTCGCATCCGTAACGACGGGGTTCCGGAAATCCTGGGAAGGTTCAAAATAGTGGACACATGACTATCCGCTAACCGCCTAATATTTTGGTACCTTCTTGTTAACAGGTCCCGAGCAATATCATAATTATTATCTACTAATTCCAAATGCTGCACGAGCCCCCTGGCCTCACCTGACAAGGAAGCCAATAAATACGCCAACTTTTGTGCCGGAGTTAAATCTTTACGAGTATGTACCAAACTATCATATAAATTATTAAATGCTACCCACTGACACAGATCTCCGCTAAACTGAGGTAAATCGAGCTTAGGAAGTCGACTAATTAGCGCGGGCGAAGCGGCTTCGTCAGAATGAAGACTTGTCCCAGCCGCTGACGGGACCGACAAAATACCGACCGCTTGACGGATCTGATCCGCTAAGTCATCAGCCTGACTAACGTCAGCATTAATTTTTTCCATTACCTCTGGTTCCAAACTCAATTCCAACAATTCCTGATAAGCCGCATATAAGTCCGTTATTTTATTTTCTAAGTCCTCATAACGACTTAATAACGCGCGTTCACGATCCTTTCGGTTTATATTCAAAACCGCCGAGCCGAGCCATCGTAACACCACAGCAATCCGTGCGCGAGGTTTGGTGGCTATCATTGCCTATAATGACGTTAATTACCAATTTACGTAACTATAAAATACTAACTAGTAACAAAGAAACTATTTATTTACTCAAAATAAAGTAAATAAACCTAAATATGACGTTACCGCGTCAATAAATAAAGTATAAAATAAAAGAATCCACGCAATACAATAGTGGCTCACAAACGATCGTACATCGCTTATCTATATGTAAGTACGCTCATATAACGTTAGCCCGTAACTATCGCGCGCGGCGGCACACCGATGCGCCAGCCGGCCGCCCGACCGCCCGGTCCGTCTACCTGAATCTAGTATTATATTGCGCGGACGCAACCGTAATGCAAATGAATATCTAATAAATATCCTATTTACTTACGGAATCTATTTGAAAAGGTAAGCAGAGCGATAACAAAGGCCGCAACAAAACGAAATAATACCGATATTTTAATCCTAACCACGCTCTGCTACCAGAAAATTGTTATGTATCGTACCTAGCGGTAATCGGCTAACCTACGACATAACCAACGTGCGACCTTCCCCTGATGTTACCACTACCTACTCACCCTTCAATTCGCTGTATCAGGTACTACGGGATGCAGTTCTATAGTCAGTCTCAATTATGGAGGCGGGGTACCCCAATATGGAGGTGTACTACGTTTAAATTCTAATGAACTAGGGACTTATGTATTAAGAGAAAAGGAAATGTACTGTCCTGGTCAAGATGAACTGGCGCCACGCATGTGCAGCGCGGCGACCACCCGAAGTCTACGGCACCTCGCAGCTACGATCGCGGGGACAACCACTCCACACTCGCGACGTTAAATTATACGAAATATGCACAATCGACGCTGACGGACGAGGTTCTCTTCCTCGCAGCGGATATATTAAAGAACTGGATGGCACACCGATGTGCAGGTCTTTCTTCAGCCAACAAAAACACGCGCAGCTACCTAATAGCGCTTGACACGGCTCCACGACGCGTAGTGAATATACTCCGAACGGTGGTGGTTAGATTACGTTAAAACTACCCACCACTGAGTGATAATAAAATGCGTTTTGTTCCGAACAGTCGGTCAGTATCATTCAGCGTCGTTCAGTGTCGTTCAGTGTCATTCAGCGTCGTTCAGTGTCGGTCAGTGTCGTTCAGTGTCGTTCAGCGTCGTTCAGTGTCGAGGGGGAATAGAAAGAGACGGAGCGAGAGTGAAGTTTCACTTCCGCGCGGAAGGACTCCATGCACGCACATTTTTTTATATTACCAAGGTGGCAAGCAAGCGTGCGGGAAGCAGTCATAGACCTATAGACGCTGCTAGCGTCTGACTAATCACTAGCGCGTTGCCGACCCTTTAAACATTAGATTCTATGTCTTTGTGTCCGGGTAATTTCTCCAGCTACAGTGCCCTTCACACTGGAACACAGCAATGCTTACACACTGCTGTTACAATAAATTGTCATTAAGTTATTTTGCTGCAATGAAAAGTCAAAGTAATCTAGGAATATTCACAAACGGTTATCTGATCCCAAACGAGACTGAGTCTGTATTATGGTAAGCAGACAAAATACTTATATACTTTTTTGTAAATACATAAATAGATAAATAACACACAGACACCCGGTGAGAATCGAACTCACGACGATTGGGTAGCGGCCAGGGTGACCAACTAATAGACCCCAACAGGTCAGTCAGTCTAAATTTAAATCTATTTCAAATCGATAGCATTAGGAACTATGTCTACACAAACAAAGTCGCACCATACGAGTTCCGTTTATACTACGGGACGCTGAAATACTAGAATGATCTTACCACGAGGGTCCGTAGGCACAGTTCCTGATGGGGCGTGCGGACGTCTAACGCGGCGGGAAGGTCCCACACTTTAATTTTGCCATCGTACGCGCCGCTCACAATGCGCTTGTTATCGAATCTGCACACACAACACGAAAAATCCCTTTTTTGCCATACCCAGGGTGGGTGTCAGAGTTGTTCAGGACTCTGACTTGGCTTAACGACTGCTGCCTTGCTGCCAAGATGGGTATAGGGTAAAAGTGGGATAGTTTCCCCAGGGGTATAGTTGCCTCGATTGTAATTTCTCTAGTTTGCCGGATGAATAACATGTTATTTTATTTATCTTTCGAAAGACTCTACAACTACCACTAAATTGACCGTGTTGCATGTCTCTGTGCGATTGCATGGAAAGGCAAGGTGCAATCAAAGTTTTTGCGGGATAGATGGCCTCTTTTTCAGTGGGGCATCTATCCTATACGTAATTTACATAGATTAGGCAATTATCCCCTATATGGGATAGATGCCCCAAAATTTAGAGGTCCGCAAAAATCGCTAATACTCTGGAAATATCAAAGATGATGGTTTTTTCCTTTCATAAGTTTGAAGATAATAAATCAAAGTACCTACCCGTATTACAAATAAAGAATTTTGCTTTTTTCATTGAGAGATATAAAGTAATTTCAAAAAGTGTGGCAACTATCCCACTTTTACCCTAACCAAAAAAAGACGCATTTTTATCTATGTATCCATATAAAATTACTGACTGACTGATTCATCAACGCACAGGCCAAACCAATGGACCTAAAAAGCTGAAATTTGGACAGTAGGTTCTTCTTACGATGTAAGCATTCATTCTAAGAAAGGGTTTTTGAAAATTCCACTCCTAAAGGGGTTCTATTCTATTGCTGGTGGCTAAGAATCGGGCCCGGTAAACCGCCGGAACGCACTTCGACCCAGTTGGATCCATTGTGCATGCCCTAGCCCTTACTCTGTAGCAGGCGTGTCGAAGAGTTCCCTCAGGTACGCAACGAATAAAGGGGTAAATTGGGGTGGAAAAAAAATTAGCGGGCGTAGCCGCAAGGAATTGCTAGTTTTTTATAAATCTTTTATGACAAGTTCAAAAGTAAAGGATAATAAATGGTTATTGTGAGTTATCCCTGAGAGATAAACATATACTATCGTGGACTTAGACCTTGTTAAGGTGTACAATACTGTAGTACAAACTTTGATCTATTCCGTAGGGTTCAGCTCTCGTTTGCAATGTAAGCTCAAAAAAAAATATTTATTTACGACATCACATTACAATCCTCTAATATTATCAGTGTTTCTCTACTATATTATGCATGTATTACACATAATATGAACTTTCCTCTTGAATCACTCTATCTATTAAGAAAAACCGCATCAAAATCCGTTGCGTAGTTTTAAAGATCTAAGCATACATAAGGACAGATAGACATACAGACAGCGGGAAACGACTTAGTTTTATACTATTTATACTCTGTCCATTTTATTATTGGTTTTTTGACAGCTCGACGTTTGACGTTTATAGAAACGTGAACATAGTAAGTGAACGAAATAATCGATATCGAAATGGGCATTCGATTAAATATTTTTTTGATTCTGACTCATGTCAATGTTTTAACCTTAAAATTTGTTGCTTTCTTTGTTATATTATGCATGAGGCCCTCAAAATAAAATGAATGAAATTTAATGTAAACAAGACGAAAGTAATGAAAACATATATACTTTATTTTCATATTAGCATTTATTTCTATCGGTTATTTGTAATCTGTGGCACAAACGTAGTAATCGTTATGTGTGGCAACTCACTAAAGTGCGGTACGCGTCCATGAAGTACAATATTATTTCTGTGAATTTGTAACTTTAACAATACGAAACTTCATGGGCGTCAGCTGTCAAAAAACCAATAATAAAATGGACAGAGTATAGTGATGTTGTGTAGTTAGCACTGACCGTATACAACGCACGAGTTCCTCGTGTCCCTCGAGCACGCGGATGCACTGTCCACACTCTATGTCCCACAGACGGATCGTGTTGTCCGAGGAGCCGGACACCACGAGCCGGTCGCGGTACTGCAGGCACGCGATGCCCCGCTTGTGCCCGTTCAACGTGCGCACGAACTCGCACGACGACGTGTTCCACACCTGAACAACGCAACACTCATACAAATATAACCACTACGGCTATCATAACCATCGATTTATATGTACACACGGCTACACATTTCATAAAACAATGTAAAGGATGACTTATTCTAGTGAACGAAAGTGCATATTTTGTATGTGGCTACCAAGATAGTGACGCATGTTTATACGACAATACAGTATCCTCCTCTTTTGAATTTTTTCGGCTCCTGCTACACATGAAGCGACACCCTATAATACCCACCAACCCTATATAGCGATAACTAAAGTAGAGCCAATTTAATAGATCACATTTTACATTTCATCAAATTTTAACATTGTAACCTTGTAACGGTGGGCATAAAATATTATTAATTCTAATAATCACAAAAGAAACAGCCAGAACAAAGAAATTGACAGATGTCAATTATGATCTATTAAATTGGCCCTACATTACGCTATATGCAACACATAGAATTGTTGGAAAGGGACGGGGCACGCGCCGAATGGGACGAAATAACAACAATATATTGCACGAAATAACCAACAATATCCGCACGATTCGCAGCGTTCAACTTCTAATGGTTCAAAGTACAAAACAGTCTAGGTCGAGGAGTCACCGTGTGTACTAGACGACTCTGCTCGAAGACTTGGTTGCAAAATATTGATTTTTTCTACTTAAATAAAAACTTGTTAAAAAATATCAGGATATATCCGAAATTTTAACTTAATTTCGTCTATACGATTATTATGGCATTGAAAACAGCGGGTTCCTACCTAGTCTCTATACCTATTTCATTTTGTAATATTACTCTAATATATGAAAATATTGTCTGTTGACACTTACAGCTCCAAGCCTTTTTTTTTTTTTATTTAACCTATATTGTCCCACTGCTGGGCAAAGGTCTCCCCCATGACCATCCACATATCCCTGTCCTGAGCCATCTCAGACCAGTCCTTCTCAAATGCGTCTAAGTCGTCACGCCAACGCTTTTTAGGCCTTCCACGACCTTTAGTGAACAATTATATAACTAACCCCTTACTCGATGGATTTCTAGGGGCCTAAGGAGACCTATCCCTACCTATCACTGTTACATACCTTGATGGTGCGGTCCCCGCTCGCGCTGACGATATACTTCTCATCGAAGTCGACCACGTTGACGGCGGCTCGGTGGCCCACAAGTACTCGCCGTAGCATAATCTCAGTGGTGGACGTCATGTCCCATACCGCTATCGACCGGTCCTGGACCAAACATAACCAATGCTGTATACTTTCAAGGCTAACAATAACACTATTAATAAGGCATCATTGTGCAAACACCTCAAGAGGCTCACCGAGACCAGAAAACAGTATTTTACGATATTAACGGCAGTTATTCTCTCTCACCTTGCTGCAACTGATCTCTCACCTTACTGCAAGTGTTTGCTTTACTTGCTGCAAGGTTTTTCTCACGTTGCTGCAGCTGTTCGCTCACTTTGTTGCGAGTGCTTACTCATCTTACTGTGAGTGTTTATTCATCTTACTGCGAGTATTTACTCACCTTACTGCAAGTGTTCTCTCACCTTGCTGCATGTGACCATCATGCCGTTGCAGAATCGCAGATGCAGCACAGCCTCGCAGTGGTGGATGAGTGTATTCAACATGGCGCCAGTAGCCACGTCCCAGACGCGTACAGTGCTGTCTGAAGATCCAGAAATGATGGCCCGCTCGTCGTATTGTAGACACAGTACCGAGCCCGTGTGTCCTTGAAGCTCCTGCGGGAAGACTAGTAATAAGGTGTCTACGATCGCTACTCGTTGGCTAAAAGACGGTAGGGTAGCTACCAAACAACATTTCACTGCAGCTAGTCGTTGACATGTCGCTTAGTGGAATGGCCGAATCATCGATATAATATACCAACTATATAAACATTCACTAACAAAATGACATCTAAACGTAGTAGCGGGGTCGCAAACTCGGTGCTGGTGGTGGAAACGTGAACTAACGGTTTTATTATGATAATGACGTGTAGTTTGACAGTTTCATATAGACAGTAGCGACACTCCTATCGGCAATAATGATTTTGACAGCCTGTGGCTTGAAAATAAATAGCGACACAAGGGCGCTATTTCAGTGCGTCACTTTTCGGACTGCTGTTACAGTCCGAAAAGTGACGCACTGATCTAGTTTAATATTATATCGATGGGTAGAATCTACCAAACGACATATCAACAACTTCACTATCTATGACATGTCGCTTAGTAGAATGGTAGTGTCCCCACCAAGCAATGTGAAAGTCAAAATCAAAAATATATATTTCAAATAGGCTTTCGAATGGCCAATTTTGAAAAGCTACCACCGGATCACAACGCGCCCTCAACTAAGAAGATCCGGCAAGAAACTCAGGGGGCTTGTCATTTTTTCACTTTTTTTTAAACTGTGTTTGTCTTGTTACAATTGGATCAACATTAGCGATAGTGTGTCCTGCCTTTCGAAAGGAAGCGAGAAAGCAAGAGAGAAAATAAGAAAACAATAAACTACGACAAAAATTACAACAAACTAAAAGGCCAAAGGGATAGTAGTCGGACCAGTTCCCCCAAGCAGCACCCGCGCATGAGATGACCCGAGCAGCGTTTCAATAATGCGCCTCGTTATTGGTGTGTCGCTTAATATGATTTGATGTTTTCTTTATCTCACTAGCTCCAAGAGCAAGCCTTTGCGCGCGTCGTTTTGAATCAGATACATAAATTTAAGTTTATTTACATATTACTTCAAATCTGACACTGTCGGTGTTCCCTGCACAGACAGTCTATGGTACAAAAGGTTAGTTTTTTAAATTACATTAACATACTCACCCGGACACACTGTAAAGTTTTCCTATCCCATATCTTGATGGTGTTGTCTCTTAAGCCTGATACAATTTTATTGTCATCGTACTGTAGGCAGTAAACGCCTTTTGAGTTTTCCGATCTGCAGTTTATTCTCTGTAGAAAAAAAAAGAATTAAGCAAATGGTTAAAGTAAAATACTTTTGTGACTAAATTCTGCAATCACTTACCTGCAAGTTGTGTTTGCCCATTCGCCAGTTGTCTTCAATTGATTGTATATCCTTTATAATCTTGGGGTATAACTGTCTGTAGAACGAGTGGGACGGATGTTGGCTACCTGGTTTCGGCTTGAATAGGTATTGTATCCTGAAATATAGATGATATGTTAAGTTCTTGCGTGGGCACGATAAAGTAGCCTCTGGGCAAGGCTAGGTGTAGTGACGATCTTCGCAACATAGCAGAGGGCAACCCGGTACTAGACGGAATTATAAAAGCATAAAAGACTGTGATCAAACAAAATGTGCTTCAATTACATTATACATACATGAAATGTATGCACATGTACGTATATTTCAACTCATCTCATTAAGACTTTTCATTTAATACCCATATTGATGTTTTTGGAACTAAAAAAAAAATTCAATATGGCTATTTTTTTTTAAGTATATAGCGTATGTCACTCCCACAACTAAGTCGAATCCAACGACATCCAACGACATATTATAACTCGCAGTCCACCAAGCCGTTCAGGCTGTAGGCCGTGCCAAAGAAATAGATATACATACATACTCTCGAAAAAAAAATAAAACATAACCCTCTTCCTGGGGCATTCGGGCAATAAACCAAATTGACAGTTCTCTCTACCAATATATATCTACCAATATATTTTCGTTAGTTAATGCATTTTAGATAATTTGATGAATCTTTGAATTTGCTTTATATTTTTTCTACAAATACAACATTTTCAGTGACTTTTAATTTACCAAAATCATAAGCAGTAATTACGTGGGCTGTATCAAATATCTTGAATAATAATTTTTATTCTATTGTATTTGGTGCAAACGACAACTGTACATGATGATATATATTACTTGAAAGTTAAAGTTGATACTGCCCACTGTATTGCCAACAGGTTAATCATAAATTAATAATTTAATTACAAAGATCTCGCTAAAGGCTGCTTTAAACTAGATAATATATATTGTATTTACTCGCCATTTGCTCAAAATAGAAGAATAAATAAAAATATATAACATCAACAACAAAATATAAATAATAAAATAACATATAAATCATGTACATTGCCAGTGCAATATTTTAGATAATGCTGGCGTACTAATAGATGAAGGATAGGTCTTGAATTTTAATTGTAGTGTGTACCCAATCAGACCTATAATAATAATAATAATATCTTGGGACAATCCACACACGGTCATCTGATCCCAAACTAGGCAGAGCCTGTACTATGGAAACCAGACAACTGATACTAATACTTATATACATTTTTTTTTTGTAAATACATACTTAAATAGATAAATAACACCCAGACACTTGGTGGGAATCGAACCCACGACCCATCGGTTAGCGGACAGGGTGTCTAACCACTAGACCAACGGGCCCGTCACCTATGTGCATATAAATATGTATAAGGTTGAGTATATAAGGCATGTAACATATTTGATGACTAGTATTAAACAACTCGCAGTAGTAATCGCTTTTCTTTAACTCGCCTATTGCATGGCGACCCTGATACCCCGCGGGGTGCCGGGTTAGAATTGCTTATCTCTTCTGTTAGGTGTCGTAAGAGGCGAATAAGCGAGAACAAGAAGACGGGCAGCAGCGTCTTTCTGTTTAAATTTATCTGTCACCTATACTGCGATCCCCAAGCCGCCTGAGAAGCGTGGGGATTATAGCAACCCCTCCCTTTTAAGGGAGAGGCCTTTGTTCAGTAGTGGACGTGTTTTTCGGGTGCTGATGATGGCGACCCTGCCAGTGCTGCCCGTTGGCAGTGCTGAGCCACGGGTTTTGTATTGAATAATAAAGTTTAATAATAAATAAGCGACAGTATAAATCAAGTCAGATACAAAAGAATGGTCGATATAGGAAGAAAAAAAAAGATAGGTAGACTTTTAAAGTGAAACATGAGACCCTTAATATTATAAGAATGAATATATCAACCTTAATCAAGTGCTTATTATAATTCTGCTATGCGAAGTAGAGAACGCACGCCTGATATAGTGACATCGCGAAAGGTTTATAATATCACCGTTTGTAACTAATATTAGTCGTGGCATAGATGCAGAGGAACTCTGTTATAAAGCAGTAATCTCACCATCCCCTGCGCTCGGCGAGGCCTCGCCACAGCGAGTCGGTGCGTACTTTCCTCTCGATGAGCTTCTTCCACAGCATGCCTTCAGAGATGACGCGCAACCACTCACGACAGACGAGCTCAGCAGCACATAACGAGCTCGCGTCCAGATACGATAGGATGTTCTCCGCGACGTGGTCCAGACCCTTCTCTGAACACGAAAAGGAAAAATATTTAACAACTAGACGCACGAAGGCAGCGTAGCCCTACGTTGTGAATGTTCCATCGATCTAGACTTAGCAATTTGCTTCTCCATTTATTATAAGGACAGCTAAGGACTGGAATAGTTTGCCTGCGTCGGTTTTCCCGCCCCATTGACGCACGGTGGCAGCGAAGCCCTACGTTGTGAATGTTCCATCGATCTAGACTTAGCAATTGGCTTCTCCATTTATAATAAGGACAGCTAAGGACTGGAATAGTTTGCCGGCGTTGGTTTTCCCGCCCCATTGACGCACGAAGGCAGCGAAGCCCGACGTTGTGAATGTTCCATCGATCTAGACTTAGCAATTTGCTTCTCCATTTATAATAAGGACAGCTAAGGACTGGAATAGTTTGCCTGCGTCGGTTTTCCCGCCCCATTATAATGTGGGTGTCTTCAAGACTAGAGTGTACAGGCTCAATAAAGCAAGTGCATTGAAATAAAACTATTTTTACGGATTATATCGCGGTTTAACACATAGATGATGTGAAACGCCGATACTGTACGAAGTCTGCAGTTTGTGAACACGTACAGGATCGCACCCGACATTATATCAGATCTGATACACCAAATCCTCGAAAAAGAACACCGATTCCTACCAAAAATGATTCATGTGGCTATAGAAATCAAAAAGCATCCTAATTTCAATAGCGAAGATGGATGGGTGTTAGCACCGGCTTGAGATCTTGTAATAATTCTAATTAAATCCAATACCAAGCAAAACACTGCAGGGCTTCAAGATACTGTAAGCTCTTACTGCGTAGATCAGACCAAAAATAATAACTAAGAAGACCTCAGGGTACACTGTCAGTTATACGTATAACTGTGACATAAGGACGTTCAACATCTCAGTCCTCAGGTGACCATGGGTGCTGCAAAGCATTCGAAACGTCGGGAAAGTAAAATCTAAACTAAACCGCGATATAATCCGTAAAAGTAGTTTATTTCAATGTGTAGTATTCGCGTAAATAAAAGACAATATTAAGCTAGCTATTCACTATTCCCAATTGTGTCACCGCTTTCTATCAGGTGAGTTTGCAGCTAAGCACTAGATTATTCAAGATAAAAAAAACACAAAAATACCATGTTTCAAAAACATCGCTGCGCCTCGGGACCTTAAGGGGCGAAAGGTTTTACCAGGTGGCGATGGGAAAGTGGTTGAATCACCTACAGACACACTTACTGCCGGTCCCAATATCCTATCGATCCCTAAATGTAAGTTAAAATCATCGATATCCCGCGATTAACCTCCGAAATGGAGCGATAACTAAAACCCTGACAGACTGTCATTTGAACAACCAACAGTAGGCTGCTAATATGTTATTAATGACACGGAAATATGTCAATAAAGCTATCGATGGTAACTATTTTAACTTATAGTAAGGGATCGATAGAATATTGGGACCAGCAGTTAGATAATCACCGGGCGTAATTGCTTGGGTGATTATCTAAGTAAAATAGGGTGAGAGGCGACGACGATTTGCCATCATCGTGACGGTAACCGCGGGATTCCTGGCTCACCCTCTAGAAGTGCCCTTCATGGACCTCGGAGCGGCGGATCTAAGTCAGCCGGATCGGACACATCTCTCTGATAGCAATAGCGTCAATCATAGCCACTAGGAAGGTTTTAGTGGTTAAGTAACCCGCACTACGAAGACCGGGTACTTTTTGAAGGTAGGTATCCTTCCGACGGCAAAGAAAGGTGTAAGACCCTAGTGCAATATACTGTCTAGGTAGGTACCATCGCAGTGTCAGATATCGTGTCGTGGGTCGTGTGACGAGCGACAGTGTTGTGCAACTGTCTATAGGCAGGCGAGTCCCTTACCTTCATACAAACGCCTTGTTAAACGAGCACATCACGAAGTTGAATCAAAAATTAGAAGTGTTTTGGATCGGTATCTTTCCATTTCATTTTATATTTATCCTTTTCTTGTTTTTGTAGGCATTGGAGAAATTATAATTTTAAATGCAACAGCAAGACCGTAAACATTTGTAATTCAATAACTGTGCCGTTACTTGAAGTAAGGATTTATTCCCTCTTATAAAATTCAAGGTCCTTTTTTTTGTTAACCATTTAGGTTGTAAACAACTTCAACAAGTTGCCAAAGAAGATTTCTATTTTTAACCTTCGACGAAAAACGAGGGGAGTTATAAGTTTGACGCCTATGTCGGGAAGTCTGTCTGTGGCATCGTAGCGGTCCAACCAGTGAACAGATTTAAATGCGGTCTTTTTATTTGAAAGCTAGTTTAAGCGAGATGGATAAGTACTGACATATGGACTTATTTTATTAAATTAGAAAATTGTTATTTAACTTCACCATTAACATATTGACATGCCTATTGTAGGCTAAATGGAATGGACATAAATTCGTATGTACTAGATCTAATTTAGATGGATAAATGTACTTGATTTGATATTTGATGTTGAACTATGTTTCATGAAAATCGGTCCAGCCGTTTGAAGACCATCAGCTCTTTTCCGAGGTGAGGCAGGGATATTTTGTATACAATAGACATTTTTCATTCCTTCTATTAGTCCGAAAGATCTGAAATATACATGTGTAAATCCGATAATACTAAATAAAATGGTAACCTTCACCAGGGTCTGATGATGATCAGCAAGAAGGTGGTAACAGAATCTCGGCCCCAATAAACGTAGACGACTCGACGAGTAGTTGTTAGAAAAATGGTGATCAGGGTCTGATGATGGAGCAGGAAGGTGGTCACGGGATCTCTGCACCAATAAACGTAGACCCACCGAATTTGGATAGGTTGCTGCGAGTAGTATGTAGAAAAATGTTGATCAGAGTCTGGTGATGGGAGCAAGCAGGAAGGTGGCAACAGGAACCCTGCTCTATTAAACGTATGACCCCAACGAATTATAATTCTATGGTTAAATCTTAACGAGTAGTTAGACAGATACTGATCAGCGTCTGATAATAACACAGGAAATAATAGCACAGGAAAGTCATTTTTATCTATGTCGGGTTTTTTTTTAATTTATGCTTGTCCGTGGGGGTTGAATAATTTTCACGCTAAGAATAATTTTCACGCTTGTTAATGGCAAGAAAAGTAGTATGTTCGCTTGGTAGTAAGCGACTGGCCAGCCTATAGACAGCTGCACCGCACTACCGCGTCACTGAGACATAAGATATTAAGTCTCTTGTGTCCCAGTAATATCATCACCAGCTAAATTGCCCTTTAGAACTTCGCAATAGTGTTTCGCTATCGATTATCTGACACTTTGGCAAAACATTTATTACTCTACGTTTATGAACTTACGATTGAAATAAGTATATTTTGAGTCAGAAAAAAAGAACCTCCTATTTAGGATAGAGAAACAATTTACTATAGTCGTGTGGTCACTGTAGTGTCAAACCACCAAACAAAATTATTTCAGTATGAATACAGAACGGAGGGGTATTTATTGGCTTTTTCTCTCTTGATCGCTTTTCGGTCGACAGTCAGCTATCCTGCTACTACCACATCGCTGGGTGGTACCTACCTGGTGGCGGGATGCGAGTGGCTCGCCTGACATGACTACCTACAGACAGCTGCAGTACACTGCCTGTCTTCACCCGAGACATCAGGTACTATGCATTTTGAGACCTACCACCCAGTTTTTGCTATCGAATATTATACTTATAAAATATAGGGTACGGCAACCATCGGAACGCACTTCGACTTAGTTGGATCCGGTATACCTACATACCCTTGCCCTTAGTCTGTTGCTGACGGGTCGAACAGCACCCTAAGGTACTCTCGCGGTCACAAGCGGTGTATCACCTTTAGGACGAAGGCGGCCCAAAATACGTACGGACGAGGTAAGCGCACGTAACGTCATTGAAACGATTTTGATTGAAAACTGGTACACCGTTCGTGTCCGCGATAGTACATCAGCTGTACATAGTCATCGACTTATTCGTCACCTCGCGCGCGCGAAACTCGCGCGTGCACGCGAGTTGGCACCCTCCGATTTTACCTCCTTTTTTTGTCGTCAACTCGCTTGATTGTGAAAATCGACGTATTTATGCACAGTCAGCTACAAAAACGTTTTAATAAATCTAATATAAACAAACCCTGATCTGTAATTTTTACAGTTCTCAGACTGATCGATTTTATTAGTAAGTAATAATTAATCAAATGCTACTTGATACGATACTTACTATGTGTGATACTTCGATGGCTCCTACGTTAAATATCGTATGTGTAAAACCTGCACTTTACAGGAGAGCAAATTAAAGGTATTTTTCTACGCTTGTTCTTTAAATTTGAAGCTATGTGGCTGAAATTTGTACCAACCATAGAAAATGCCTTATTTTACCGAATAGTATGAAAACAAACGTTTAATAATTAGCATAGAAAAATACCTTTAATTTGCTCTCCTATAAAGTGCGGGTTTTACACATACGATATTTAACGTAGGAGCCATCGACTTGTTGTTGATTACCTACGTTTTATTATATTTAGATGATAATAACGTTTATTGTCCGTGGTACCACCAGTAGTATATACCACCAGTGGTAACACAGACAATTTTTTTAGTCCGCGGTACCACTGGTGTACTACCGACAACTCCGTGGTACCACCAGTGATAAATTAATTAGATTTAAATAATATTCCATTATTTTCGTTATTTGGTAATAATTTACTTGGTACTTGGTAGTAATTTGATTAATAAAATCGACCAATTATTACCAGAAGTACTAGGTTAGCATAAAATAGCAGGTGCATAATTTTGTGCCTTATCTTTTATGAGCATATGAATGTGGTTTTAAGCACATATATATTTATACTAGAAGTACCAGGGAAGCATAGGACATAAGGAAGAGTCCGCAAGTCCACCTCCAATCCAATGTGATTTTTAACTACGTCCAGGACTATACTGAGCATGTGGTACCTATTGAGTAGTAGTTAACATATTTATAGCAGAAGTACCAGGGAAGTACAAGATACAAGGATATCTCGCCTCTTGATATATCCGTTCCCTCCCGGCCCTCACCTCTTGATTCGCGAAAACAATCAAGACCAGTAAGCCAGACATACTCTGGATATCACAAGACGTGAGAACTCCTCCATAAGTCCTATGCTAACCTGGTACTTAGCTCTAAACCACATTCATATGCTCACACAAGACATGGCACAAGATTATGCATCTCCTGTTTTATGCTACCCTAGTACTTCCAACCCAGATACCAAGTAAAATCTGATAAATTTATTTCTGGTGATACCACGGTCAATTATTTTTGTCCGTGATACCACTGGTGGTACTACTGGTGGTACCACGGACAACAAACGGATAAATAAGGCACTTTGTTTCACTTACATTTTATGATATGGTTATTTTTTTTTGTTTTATTTGCTATTATGATACCGCTGACTTGAATAGTATTGATTATTATTATTATAAAAATACGCGGTTTTCAATTTTTGTTGTCTTTTTAATTTTATAATAAATCTAGCTACTATTTCAAAATCATATTGTATAATTAAGTGTCTTGATGCCTATATTAAATATATTAAAAGGTTTTTGTTATTGACTGTACATAGCGAGCATATGAGCATACGAGCGAGTTGACGACAAAAAAAGTAGGTAAAATCTGAAAATGCCCAAGTCACGCGCACGCGCGAGTTCCACGCGCGCGAGTTGACGAATAAGTCTAGTCATCTGGTGAAGGATAAATCTGATTGATCCCGGGTGATTCAACCTAGGTCTTGCAAGATTTATTGCAGTTACACGAGAGAGAATTTGTAGCATTGACACTTTACAGAATCTGCAAGTATTGCTGCGCTCAGCCTCACTCTGTGTCGGTTCTGGTCGGAATCCAAATGTCACATTAGCACCGAATTTGTAATCTGTTTATGTAATGACAAAAATTTAACCTTAGTCTTGTCAGTGACCCGTGGGGTAAGAATAAAACCCTCCCATCTAATTGGGTGTTCGTAATAGGCGACTAAGGGAAAACAATGAGTCGGACAGCGTGTTTCTATTGGATTAAATATCACCTAAACTGCGATCCCCAAGTGGGCTGCCAAGCATTGGAATTATAACAACCCCTGCCTTCTAACGAGGAGGCCTTTGTTTAACAGTAAACTTCTTTCGGCTGATGCGAATAATGAAGAATATGAGTATTTCGTGGTGCTTGAAAAACAATTGGAATGGTTTAGTCCTCTTGTTTCCCTCTATTCTTTGGTGCGCTCTATCCTAGCATACAATCTTACCTATCAGATCTCGGGCAAGCACCATCATGTACTGATCAACAAAAAAACAATTGAAAGAACTTACTGGGCAACATGCTAATGAAATCTCTTTGCAGCATCGGCTTGAGGTATGAGTTGATGTGGCCGTGTTGGTAGTGGCACATGCGTGCCAGCAACTGCTCCACAAACTCCACCTGAGTGGTAGAATAAGATATCTTATTATGGCACAATATCATTAGGGCATGAGAGAGGAGGCCCTAAGAGAGGAAGGGGAGATAAGACACGAGAGAAGTAGTATTACAGAGGTAGAGCACAAGAAACATTGGTTACAAGAGAGGCAGGGTACAGGAGAGGTAGGGTACAGGAAAGATAGGGCGCAAGAGAGGTAGGATTCAAGAGAGGTAGGGAACAAAAGAGAAATAGGGTGCAAGAGAGGTAGGGTAGACTAGAGATAAATACGGAAATGCAGGCTTTAACTTGACGTAGCCTGACCTTAGTAGCACCTCTATTTCGATACTAACCCGTTTTCATTTATAGTAAAATAGGACTTTATTTGAAGGGATCTGCATGAGCCTTAGTGGTGCAGCGGTAAACCGCTTGCCTTGCAAATGGAGGTCGCAGGTTAAAATCTGTCTAAGGTATTGTAAGTTCTTACAACATGCTGGAACAACACAGCCATTTGATCACAAACCAGGCATAACCAGTACTACTTTAACTAGGAATAGCCTTATAGCCTAGCTAGAAAACTATTTGCTTTATAAACCGAAAGTCGGGGATTCAATTCATACAGGCAGATCACAAAAATATCGGTCCTACAACTAACCTCTCCCCGGTCGTGTCGGTCTCCCGTCCTATGAGAGTACCGTGTCTCCGCAAGCACTTATGCACTATACTCCTGCATAGCCGTCGCTAAATGGGCTTAGAGAACATTGATGCTACTATTAACTAAGAAAGACCTAGTAGGAACAGTACCTGATCGGTCTCATTCCATCTGGAGAAGTAGTTGAGGCACGCGTCGCGTTCAGCCGCGTAGGCAGCGCTGCTCGGCATCGGCCTGACTCCTGTGTCCAAACATGTGATTGACGTCACCTGTAAACAATACAATTGAGGTGCTCCACAGTGTATTAATAAAACCATTTTCGGGCCTGTTCTTTTTATTGCAAAAAGGTATAGCATGGGGAACTTGCATAAAAATTAGATAAATAAAATATGAATATAATTTAAAAAAAGTAGTTGTAAAAAGAGAATCACTAAAATTGAAAAAAATTTATACCAAAATTTTGTTTTTTTTACGAAATATTTCAAATTTAAGTTAACATTTCAATTTACGTAAAATTGAAACATAATTTAAAACATCAATCAAGGAAGAGTCACATCTTAAACTTACTAGTGACAGACTAGTTAACAACTATCCACAAAACAGACGGAATTTATGAAAACTTTAACCTGGGATGAATTACTCTGTACTGAGAGCCCATTGGTCTGCTGGTTAGACACCCTGGCCACTATCAGATACATATCGATTGATATGGATTTACAAAGCAGCTGTGCTGAATAACCGTGCTGGCAGATTAGAGATCATTATTGTGTTCAGGTCTTTCCCTTGTGATGTTAGCTTCTATTCACAGAAAATTACTAAGATTTCAGTATTAAATTACTAAGGTTATGCATGTGTATGTTGCCAGTGATGGAGGAGTTTTCATTCTACAATATAATAATAATATTCTGGGACAATTCACACACAGTCATCTAATCCCAAACTAGGCTGATCCTGCACTATAAAAACTAGACAACTGATACTAATATATGATTTTTTTTGTAAACACACACCTAAATAGATAAAACACCCAGACACTTGGTGGGAATCAAACCTATTCAGTAGCGGCCAAGGTGTATAACCAGTAGACCAACAGGCCTGTCTCTCTAATAAATGTGGAACACTAGAGAAAAGAAAACAAATGTATAGCAATGACATATCTCTTTGCTAAGTCACAACATATTGTAGTAGGATGACTTGGCTAAGCCACCACCCACCCACCCTTTTGGAGAAGTTCAAAGTCACACAACAAACTATAGTGAGAACTATACTGAGAGTTTCTGAGAGACAGAATCAGGAATGAGGGAAATCACTGAAAAATCAGAGTTGCTACTATAAACTAAGACCAGTACCTAATCTAGTAGGAACAGTACCTGATCGGTCTCATTCCATCTGGAGAAGTAGTTTAGGCGCATGTTACCGACATAGCTCTATTTATTTATATAATTAGAATGGCCAATGACCATTTACACTAATTATCAAAAGTTAGGTATCGAAATTATGGTAAGATAGTTACATGAGTGGCAACCGCAAACTCAACACAGCATGTGCATGCCTCTCACTAGATGGAGCAATGAAAAAGTTGTGGGCAACTGATGGAATCAAACGGCTATTGTGGCATTCTAAAGAGGAGGCCTTTGTTCAGCAGTGGACATCTTCTGGCTGACAATGATTAGGTTTTGTAGGTGTCAACATACAATACCCATACTTGTACTACTTGACAGTGTTAATTTTGAAGCATTTCACACTGCTTTCATTGGTGTTACTCTCAATTTTTCAGCAACTGTTTTATTAAACTTTGTGTCCCTTTCCCTACCAAATTATCTTTAAGCTTTTGACTGTCGTCAGGTCACATACCAATAGAAAAATCCGTTGTTTGTCAGAAACTTGGCGTTTACATGTTAAGAAAGTGTTGCATCCTATTTCTCAATTGTTCTCATTTATTGTTTAATTACTCCCATATTTAAATTAATACTTTCAAACTTGATAGTTAAACTAGAAAAGTTTATTTAAGAAAAAGATATGACAAGACAAAGAAAGGACCTTCTGTTAGACCACTGTTCTAGCAAATACAGTAAACAATGGTCTATCAGCCACCACTTGTAACAAATTTTGTGAAGATTACTATTGCACCACTTGTAACACCATGTTTTTGAATGGTATTATATTTTTTTATATAAAACATACCTATATACCTAAATAACACCCAGACTCAAAGTAGGAATCAAACCTACCTCTTGGATAGCAGCCAGGGTGTGTGATCGTTAGAAGAATGGGCCTCTTCAATATGGATATTACATCAATCAGGCTACTGTATTTTGAGAAAGTGTATATGCCAGCTAAAAGCAGACAGCCATACCTCTTTATGCCATAATATTATGATCAGTTTATCAAGATTCCAGGAATTCTTAAGAGAATTATCCATTTTCGCCAGACAAAACCATATGAATGTCTTTTGTAAATGTGAATAGGTATATAAATACAACACCGTTTTCTACTATACAATGACCCAATTTTTTTTTCAAAACGTGACCAACATATTTAACTCGCGAAACTATACAATTTTAAACTTTAAACTGGACATAATATTACGGTAAAGTTACTTATTCATTACAAGATAGGGAATGCATTCGATCTAAGTAATGCAAAAAAATCTTACATACGGGAAGCGAATAGGTTTATTTTTTTAAGTCCGCATTGCAGAAGGGAGGACAATCATTAAAATGAAACAAAGACCAGCGTAAAGTTACTTGACAAATTTTTATATTGAAATGTTTGGTGAAATTATTGAATCAAGATCAATTTTGCTATTCAACTGACCGAATACACAAAATAATCGAAGCGATTTATTGGTAAAAGGGAATATGGCGGACAGGCCATCATGACAATATTGGTTGATCCATTTAACTATTTCTAGCGTACCTGTGGCGGTATGGTGTCTTCTATCATCCTTTCGGTCTCCATTTTTGCTATATCACAAGAAACATCAATATTGAATCCACATATACACCACTAAATTATTCTTACATTCGCTAAAAACTCCTCATTCGCATGACGTCAAGCAAGCAAGCCAAAGAGTAATAGAATATTTAAAAAGACAGAGACCCCACTGGGCTTATTTCATACGACTAATCATGAAGCGCCATCTGTATTTTTCCCCTAAAACATGCAGCAGGTACCTAAGGCAGGTACTTACTTGAAACCAGGCCGTCGACACTGTCTAGAAACCAATATTTGTATGAATTAGGAACGTACTTATCAGAAATAATGGCAGTAATTAGGTAAGCAATATAAAGTTACCAAATTAAAATGACTGCTAATACGTATTGGCTTCAAATGTATGAAGTTCTGTTAAATTTGGACGTATTATATTATAATACGAATTTGTTAATTTTTTGTTGCCTGTGGATGTAACCTGACTTGAAAATTTTATTCTGGTTTGAATTTTGGCAGCTAATAAGTTATTATATTATTTATTATATACATTTATTTTCGCCATAATGGGCGTTTACCCCCGATTTTTTTTATCAAGAAGTTGATACAGTTTTGAGAAACTTGAAATATAATAAAAGCCCAGGAGCTGATGGCGTCACCGCAGAAATATTAAAACTAGGAAAACCTACGCTTCTTCCTATTTTGACTGTTTTGTTTAACTCCATATTACACACTGGACTGGTACCATCTAAAATGTGCCACTCAAATATAATTATTCTGCACAAGAAGGGTGACAAAGATGATGTTGCTAATTACAGACCAATAAGTCTGACCTCATAGCTATATAAATCATTTATAAAATTAATCCAAAATAGAATTGCATCATTACTGGACAACCATCAACCCTTTGAACAGGCTGGTTTTCGACCAAACTTTTCTACCACTGACCATCTCCATGCACTAAATCAGGTTATCGAAAAGTGTCAAGAGTTCAACACACCACTCTATTTAGCCTTTGTTGATTATGCGAAGGCATTTGACAGCGTGAGACATAGATCTGTATTTAGCGCCCTTCAAAAACAGGATGTTCCAAACTGTTACGTGGATCTTATACAAGTAATATATAGGAATAGTACTGCCGATATTAAGTTACAAACTACTGGTACAGCATTTAAAATCGAGCGTGGAGTTAAACAAGGTGATCCCCTCTCACCGAAGCTATTTATAAGCGTATTACAGGAGGTTTTCAAAAGGTTAGAGCACTTGTGGCAATCAAAATTTGATTGACGTAAATAGATTTATGTTAACAAACATCCGCTTTGCTGATGATATTGTCATTTTCTCTTCAACATCATCCGAACTCCAACAAATGCTGCAAGAACTTAGTACCGCAAGCCTTGAGTTTGGTCTATCCATGAATCGCAGCAAAACCCAGCTAATGACCAACCGCATGAAAAATAGAGTTGAAGTGGATGGTCAAGTTATACAATATGTCGACGAGTATACTTATTTGGGCCAGATAGTCTCCTTTGAAAATCACATGAACTTGACATACGAATTGCTAACGCCTGGAAAAGCTTCTGGACAATGAAGGAATATATGAAGGGTAACCTTCCTATACATTTGAAGCGCAGGCTCGTCGACATGTGTATACTTCCCGTACTTACTTACGGTGCCCAAACTTGGTCATTAACGGAGTTGCAAAAGTACAAACTCAAGGTCTGTCAAAGGGCAATGGAGCGCAGCATACTTGGTGTTCAGCGAACAGACCGAGTTAGAAACATCACTCTGCGCTCTATTACCCAGATTACGGATGTCGGAGAAAAATCAGCAAAGCTGAAGTGGGAGTGGGCAGGCCATGTCGCAAGAATGAATCCGCAGAGGTGGGGTAGAAATGCCACGTTCTGGATACCTCGCAACGGTCGACGAAGACGGGGTAGACCAAGGCGACGCTGGAGGGATAACATAGACGCTTTTGCGAGACTGGCGTGGCCATGTATTGCTCAAGATCGAGAATCATGGAAGGAAAAAGAGGAGGCCTTTGCTCATCATTGGGACACAGTAGGCTCTTAAAAAAAATGTATAGTTGTATGGTATAATCAAATACAAAATTACGTTAGTTAAATTCCTGAAAAGAAGAAAAATAAACGTATGAATAAAATCTAAATTGGTTTATAAAAACTAAATGCAATCCGGATCTTCGAGTAAAAACTTCTCTAGTCTGTCCCCTTTCCAACGGTATGAAATATGCCCAAAAAACAAATTTAGCGAATTAGTGAAGTTAATACAAGTTTTTTTTACTTGTTTAGGCCATAAAACTCACAATGACAACAGATGAACACACATACATACATTCTTGTTACAAGTAATAAGTTTTAAAAACTAAAACACGACTACGAATAAAATTGCAGTCTAATAATGTGATATTAATAGCCTATAACCAGCGGACAATCAAGACGCTTCTAACGACACCCTACTTGTCAAATTATGTTCAGTAGATTGGAAGATATGCGGGAACAGATGAACATACATACATACCTCTTCTTTCAGCCAAATCAATTCGGTAAACGATGCACCAAACACCCAGTATAATTATTTTAATTCAATGCAAGCGTTTCTGTTTTTTTTAGAAAAAAATACCTTTCATTATGGGGCCCCCACTAGATTTTGATACAGGGCCCCACTAAGGCTAGCTATGCCACTGCAACGCAGCATACAAAGGCTCGTGACATTTTACGTACAGAACAGAACAGAGCTTACCTAAAGTAAGAATAAGAAAGTCAAAAAGATTGAATTTCTTTTTTCAAATTGATAGAGATTGATTAGACTACCAGCGGGTCTTTCTGCTACTAATGGCCAGTCCCGGATTACCCATACAACAGGAGCCAGCAAATGATGGATCCCGTGCCTTAGAGAGATCCGCACACATAGCAAAGAAAAAAAAACAACTACCATCCATCGTCCATTTGAATACGTATTTCAATTTTAATTCTAAAACAGAACGCTGCTGGTCGCATCATATTGTCATTCTGCAAGTTAATACATACATACATACAATAAAATACTTACAGGGGAATATCTAGGTTTTGTTGAAGTGACATGTGTCATAGAAATGATCTTAGATGAAAAGAAGTAGTATAACAAAAAAATGGGTTAGCTCTGAGCCACTTTATATTCTGACGTTATAAAAGTGTTTCGAACAAGAAATTTGGGTTGATTTTGGGTTTGATTACTGGGATTTTAAAATAAATATGGAGTTTCTCTCTCCGGAAACTCATAAAAGTAGTCAAATGTTTGAAACTGTGCTCAGTAAATTATACCTTAATCAAACGACAACGACTTAATCAATTAAAAATTGGTACCTTAATCACTTCACTTCACATAATGTTGTGTTTTATTTACGCGAATACTACACATTGTAATTAAACTACTCTTACGGAATATATCGCTGTTTATTTTTGGATTTACTTTCTCTACGTTTCCAATGCTTTGCAGCACCCATGGTCACGGGTGGACTGATGGTACCTCCTTCCGATAATTTTAGAAAACTGTAGAGTCACTAAACATACAACAACAAGATATGTGATATTAATAGAACATTATGTGTACGGGTATAAGACAGTGGGCGAATTTGTACGGGACCTGGTCCCTTTTTAATACTCAAAGCCTGGTCCAAGAGCCACCACGATTCTGACATGTGAAAGGGAAGGAATTAAAGAAATGAAGGGCAATGTATTCTTCATAAACGCAGAAGGGCATCAAATCTATCCCGGTGATTTGGAGCAACAAGTAGTTGTTTCTTGCTATAGAGCTTATTTGCTGTCAATTAGGTATTTAATCATTATTTAATAAATCATTACCGTTGTTATAATCAAGACCAGTATCATCAATCAATAGTTGTATTGTTTTTAACCCCAGACCAAAAACGAGGGGAGTTATACGACGGGAGTTTGACGCCTATGTCCGGATGTCTGTCTAACTGTCTGTCTGTGGCATCGTAGCGGTCCAAACAGTGAACGGATTTGAACGCGGTTTTTTTTTATATTTGAAAGCTAGTTTAAGCGAGATGGTTCTTAGCTATGTTTCATGAAAATCGGTCCAGCCGTTTGAAGACCATCAGCTCTTTTTCGAGTCGAGGTAGGGATATTTTGTATACAATAGACATTTTTCATTACTTCTATTAGTCCGAACGATCTGAAATTTAGAACATATGTAAATCCGATGATACGAAATAAAATGGTAACCTTCACCAGGGTCTGATGATGTTCAACAAGATGGTGGTAATAGGATCTCGGCCCCAATAAACGTAGACCCATCGAGTTTGGGCTCGTTAGGTAGGTTTTTAAATATTATAGGCATACATAATTATAGCGTTTTTGGTATTTTTAGAAACGAGGCAAGCATTTTCATTCAGAAAGTATCATTTGGTGAAGTGGATCTGATGAAGAAGACCATAGATGGTCACCGGAACTCTGTAATAAAACAATACATCCTAGGCGTGCCTACTAAACGTAGACCTACCCAATTTGGACTCGTTTGATAGTTCTCGACGAGCAGTTGCTAGAAAAATGGTGACCAGGGGCTGATGATGGAGCAGGAAGGTGGTCATGGGATCTCTGCACCAATAAAAGTAGACCCACCGAGTTTATAAATAAATAAATAATTATTTATTGTGAGCACCACTTAGAAACAACACAACTAAACAACAATGGAAAAAAAAAGAAAAAGGGAACAAGCATTTTAACAAAATATCATAACTTATGCTATAGATACTACTACTGTGGTGTCACACAAAAGGACGCACTCAGATTTAGTCGTGTTTAATTTAACACGTCGCTGGTTTTCAGTGCGCCCTTCTAGTTTGGGCTCGTTAGGTAGGTCTCGACAAGTAGTTACTGTTGCTAGAAAAATGGTGATCAGGGTCTGATGATGGAGCAGAAAGGTGATCACGGGATCTCTGCACCAAACGTAGACCCATCGAGAATGAAACAAAGAATGTAATTTTATTCTCAGAATTTTATCTATTACCTGACATCTATTGGCAAACTTCAACAACTTCTAAAAATAAGATGCATTATGCTCAACTAGCAGATGTCACTATTACTCACTATCAAAGAGGTCTATGGATTTAATATATGCTCACTAAAGGCTAGACCGCACTAAGCTACACTTCACGGCAGCGGCGCGACGCGACACATAGCGACACTATTAGGTATACCGCACTTGAACTGCAGTGCCGCGACAGTTTGCAGCAAATTTTGTCTGTCAGTCGTTCGGCAATTCCTGAGGAAGATGGAAGAAACTGATTGGAATGTTATTTTAAAAATAAATATCTTGTAGGTACCTACTCAGAAAGATGTATGTTTACTCACTCGATGTTCCCATTTCCTCGCCAATTTCCTTCCAAATGTTGTTTTTCCTTAGAGAATTCATGTAATGTTCATTTTGCTGGTCATAATATCACAGGATACTAACTGACTAATATAATTAATTTCTCTTCGTCGAAAGCCATTATAAACACAACTTGTCTTACTATATACCAAACACGTTCTAACTTGAAAAAAGTGAAGTGTCGCGTCGCTTGCTATACCGCACTAACGGCAGCGGAACTACACGACGCGACACGGCGCGCCAGATTTGATGAGTTGGTCAACTTTGTCGCGCAGTGTCGCGGCGTGTAGTTACGCTGCTGCGTAGTGCGTTATACCTCATACAGTTTCTTACAAAGAATATTTTGTCGCTAAGTGTCGCATCGCGCTGCTGCCGTGAAGTGTCGCGGTCTAGCCTTTAAACTTTTAGGGGTTTTTGATTGGAGCTTAGGGGGATAAATTTTTGAGAGTTGGGAACACTGTCCTCTACGTACTGTAGTCTGTGGTAGGGTAGTCTGTGATTATTGGCTGATTATTGGTTGGCGTAATCTAGATTATTAAAAATATAAGGTTTTAATAAATGTAATCGAGTCACAAATATGTTAATTACTTAAATTGTTATGTGGCGCTTATGTTTACACAAGTTTTTTAAACACCAATGTTAGCTAGCAATCAAATTGCAGACTACTCGACGTTCTGAGAAGTTTGAAGTATTTGTACATTTCATGATCGCCACCACAGGTCAGTATTTATCTTCGTGATATTATCGTTTGAGCCTTTACTCTTGTATGGAAGTGCGTAATTCTAGTGTTAGTGTAATAACAAAATTGTTCAACAAATTTCTTTTACTTGATGTCAGTCTGCGCAATACATCTCTAGTACCTACGTCTATTCTGTACAGTAGCAAGGAATGCATTGTCTGTCTCTTCATCATCATCAGCAGCAGCCGAACGACGTCCACTGCTGAACAAAGGCCTCCCCCTTAGAAGGGAGGGGTTGCCATAATCTTCATCCTTGGCAGGCGGTTTGGTTTTTTTTTTGTTTTTTTGGGAATGATAGACGCTGCTGGCCGCAGATGGCCATTACAGCTTCACCGGACAATAGGAGGCGAGCGCTTGAAGCGCTCTAGCCTTTACCGCAGAAGTAGCGACAACGGACTGGTTTGGTTATCCGCAGTCTAGGTGGTAGGTAATCCAATAAGACGACGCTGCTGACCGTCTTCTTGTTTCCCCTAGGTCACCTCTTATGAACACCAAACAAGAGGAGATGGGCATCTCCTGCACAACCAAAAAAAAATACTTCTAAAAAAACCCACTATTGATTGACTTATTTCTGCACTCACAAACATCAGTTATTGTTGAATTTAAATAAGCCAATTTTTTAAAATTATATATTCGTCAACCAATTTCAGCCTTTTTGTCCCTTCCTTGAGTACAAGCTGTCACACTTTCAGAGTACAAAAGAGTAATTGGTTTCTACAGTGGCGTGCACTGAAAGCAGGCAAAAATATCTGCGAGTTGTTTAAGCTTTATGCTATTTGTTCGTGTTCCGGCACAAATATCCTTAAATTAACCAATATTACCAACACATCCATTTACATAAAAAAAAATTACGTTCATTCATGTCCAAACTAAGATTTTTTTAAATTAAGACTGTTTAGAGTAATCCTAAGGTAGGCAAAGTATTTTTGTCAGTATGGAGCCTCTGAATAAACTTATTATTGTTCTCAAATGCAAATTAATATGTCTATAGTATTGGCTTGCTTATGGATATTTGAAATGGTATAATAACATACTTAAAATAGGTGAAACAAGCCGAATACATTTTTTTGCCTACCCTCTGTGCACGCCACTGGGTTTCTAGTGTTTTCAATAATTCGGTTACAAAAACTGGATATTTATAAATGGAGCAGTTATTATATTGCTTGTGAATGAATGAATGAATATTTATTTGTCAGAACATAGGTAATAAAAAAGATATTAAATACGTGCAGGTCCACTATGTCCCACCATATCGGTATACAAATGTTATTTTTATTAATTGCAAAACCTGTGTAGGGTTTATGCTGTAGCACTCAGAAGAGCTCTAGCTGATGGGTGTCCACGGAAGATCAGCGTCGTTAGGCCAGTTAGGAACAAGATTTTGTTTGCCCATACTCATTATATTTAACACTTCTTTCAGTTGTGAAAAATGTTGTCAGAGGATGCTATAGAAAGTAGACGAGGTCCACCTGGCGTCAATTCTCGCTCCCTTACTGCAGCACATTCCGCAGCAGACCTTGAGGTAAGGATCTTACTCTTAATCAAGCTGTAGTGACGACACAAGCAAGAGATTTGCCAGCATTGTAATTCCGCTCACACTAGAATATAACGGCAAATTCTATCAAGACTGCTGAGTCAGGCCGATTGGATGATAGGCTGAATGGTGTATGGTCACCATTAGTTATTAAGCCCTTTACTTTTGCCAGCTACAGCGACCTATTTCACACCGTCTATGCAATGTTTCTACATCACAGGGTGGTTGGTATTGTTGTTGAAAATACAGTTTGTAACAAAAACCCTATTGGGGCTCTGGAGGTATTATTTGCTAAATCAAAATAACTATCTGTATGTAACTCATTTGTTCAGTATCTCTTTTATTTCCTAACTAGCTGACCTACGCAGCTCCGCCCGCGCTGTGTTTACGTTAACTAAACTTTCAATAATATACATTCGCATAGAATACAAAACCTCCTTTTTTTAAAGTCGGTTAAAAACTTGGACACACTTTGTACTTGCCCTCCGAAGCACGGAGACGTTTAGTTCAAATGGCGTTAAACGGTCACCCATCTTTTTACTGACCTTACCTAACGTTGCTTAACCTGATCGATTTCCAACATTGTTAACAGCTGTCTATTAGTGTTCCCTTACAAATATTTTTATTATAATTATAATGAAAAATTGTTAAAATCGGAGTAAGCGTATAACCAAGTACACATTTTGACTTTAGTCCCCTCTCCCAAGGGAACCGTGCCGAATGTCGGGATAAAAAGTATCCTATGTCCTACCTCGGAGTATTAACTCAAATCATGCCATGTTTCGTTTCAATCCATCCAGTACTTTCGGCGTGATGCTCAGCCGAGATACAGACAGACAAAAAAAAATACATTTTTGGCTTTAGTATCGGTTATAGAATGCCCTCCAAACATAATTTTCAAAATATCTTCAATGTACAGAATTGGACCTGTTACAGTTTTATTATAAGTATAGATTTGTACTAGCAATACTGTGAACATACTGAATGGGTCCTAAATCATTACATTTAAAATTACTTGTCCTGACTGACTGACTGATTCATCAACACACAGGCCAAACTTCTGGACCTAGAAAGCTGAAATTTGGACAGTAGATTCTTCTTATGACGTAAGCATCCACTAAGAAAGGATTTTTGAAAATTCGTCTCCTAAAGGGGTTAAATGGGGTATTTTCTTTTGTATGAAACTTTTTATTGTATGGTTCGATTGACTTGAAATTTACTGAAAACATTCTCTAAATAAAATAAATCAATAAATGTTTCGCGAACTTTCAAAAACAACCTTTGGGGGTGTTTTAGGGGTTGGTAAACTTTTTATGGGAAATAATTATTACGTAGTTCAATTGATTTGAAAGTTAGTAAAAATACTCTTAAATTAAATATTACTTAAATATTACATACATACGCGTCGAATAGAGAACCTTCTTTTTGAAGCCGGTTAAAAATATTATTTTTAACCGTATGTATGTAATATTAATAAAAATGCGTAATATTAATATATGTTAGTCTATGTCGGCTTCTAAACAAATTTACCAAATTTTATGAGTGTATGTATGTATATATGTATGTATGTAGGTTTGTCCGCGGATTACTCAGAAACTACAGGTCCGATTTCAAAACTTATTTTTTCAATAGTTAGAGTATTTTTCAACTTAGGGTAGAATACAAGTTTCATCAAAATCGGTCCAGTAGTTTAAGAGATATAAACTTTGTTTGTTTTCAGTAAGTTACTGTAACTTAGACGTTGAAGTTGCTAAAATAAAAGTCACTAAAAAGTGTTAAACTATTTTTGAAAAAATAAAAACCGATTTTCAAAGTAAATTATCTAAAAAGCATAAAATAACGAAAATATATTCAAGTCGGTGTCAACTCGTCTTAGTTAACATAATGTGCTAGCACTGACTTCAATATATTTTCGTTATTTTATGTTTTTAGATAATTTACTTTGAAGTCGGTTTTTTTTCGAAAATAGTTTATTTATTGATTTTTTACGGGGTATTTTGTAACACGTTGTATATTTCAACTGGTCTCATTCCTTTCATCAACACATATTGATGTTTTTGGAACAAAAAAAAACAAAATGGCGGCTGGCGGCCGCCATATCAATTTTTAACCGACTTCAATAAAAGGAGGAGGTTATCAATTCGGTTGTATGTTTCTTTTTTTAAATTGTTACCTCAGAACTCTGTCGTTTACGAACCGATTTGGAAAATTATGTTTTTAATCGAAAGGATATTATTATTATTTGTTAATGCCCAAGCAGCTTAAAGCTGATGCGTTCATATCACTGTTCACTTGTGTTTAATTTGTTTAAAGTGTTTATCTAGTCTGTTTTTAAATGCATTAACTGAGGGCGCACTGATTGCTGTCTCAGGCAAACTGTTCCACATTGCCACTACACAATTGCCTAGGAAGCGGTGTCTAGGGTTGCTAGCGCTTAAGGAGCGTGACAACGTGAATGTCCTCTCAATGTTACATTTCTGTTTCGTAGAAACATTTTCTCAAGCTCTGGAACGTATGTGGATATGCTCCCTGATTGGTCCCATTTTTTTCTAAATCACGTTCTGATGATGGGACCCATGAGTAACTGAGGGTACTCCTTAAATATTATAGGCATACATAATTATAGCGATTTTGGTATTTTTAGAAACGAGGCAAGCATTTTCATTCAGAAAGTATCATTTGGTGAAGTGGATCTGATGAAGAAGACCATAGATGGCCTTCCGGTGGCTCTGTAATAAAACAATACATCCTAGGCGTGCCTACTAAACGTAGACCTACCGAATTTGGACTCGTTGGATAGTTCTCGACGAGTAGTTGCTAGAAAAATGGAACGGGGTGTAAATACTGCGCTGGTGGTGACATTGGCGAAACGTATGTCGCTCAAAACATAGCCCACAAACATAGGTGTAATAGAGCAAGAGCCCACGACCGCCAAACCTTCGTTATTTTATAAAAGCTGAAAGTGTTTATGTGCAGTTCCCCTATAGGTACAGGTAAGAACGACCAGCGACCATAGAGTTTGGGTTGTGGTTACTTGGGCAGGTAACAGGCAGTGGCATGCGCAGAGGGTAGGCAAAGAAATGTATTCGGCTTGTTTAACCTATTTTAAGTATGTTAATATACCATATACCATTTCAAATATCCATATGCAAGCAAATACAATAGACATATTAATTTGCATTTGAAAACATTAATAAGTTTATTCAGCGGCTCCATACTGACAAAAATACTTTGCCTACCCTAGGATTTCTCTAAACAGTCTTAATTTAAAAAAAATCTTAGTTTGGACATGAAATAACGTAATTTTTTTTAATGTAAATGGATATTTTGGTAATATTGGTTAATTTAAGGATATTTGTGCTGGAACACGAACAAATAGCATAAAGCGTAAACAACTCGCAGATATTTTTGCATGCTTTCAGTGCACGCCACTGGTAACAGGCAGTAAAAGTGTATAAAATAGTACCTTGAAATCTCCCCTGATATGTGACCGTGTCATCGCAAACATAGCAGAAAGTCATAGGTGGTGTGTGAGTGTCAGAATCAGCGCGGAGTTTACAAAAGGAAAACACAGAATAAATAAAAGCATAATCTTAATCTGCATAGACAACAGATATACATTAAAAAGCTCAGAGTAATTAGAATGGAGCTATTATCGCGTCGATTCCCCGAACAAATTTTTCGTGGCACGATTGCGGGGTGCGGGAGGCGAAGTAAACACACACAGATACAATTTCACGCATACCCACACTATAATAAACTCGCAACACATTCAAAAAGATACGCACACAAATAAAGAATGACCTGAACATATGAACAAAAATTTGGCAGAGGGGTTAGCGCATCATGTTCTCTCCAGTGGTATCTCCTCTAAGTTAAAAAGTGATGAAGTATGTACCATGATACGTAACATGTACGTCTGTGTTTGAAATTAGATGACCGTGTGGATTGTTCAAGGGCATTATTATTATTTTTTTAAAGAAAATAATTCTTGTTACAGGTACTTCGTGAAATCGAAAATGTTTACTTTTCACCGCCGTCCGAGTTCGACGCTGGAAAGTACGTGCTGGAGCATGCGCCGCATCCACTATCATGCGAGACCATCGAACAGATGTTCACGAAACTCAAGCGGCAACAACAGGTCAGTGGTTTGGAGGGTGCGGCTTTTGGTGGTCATCTCCTCCTCTCCAATATGTTTACGGCCATTGAAGTATTTAGAACAGTTATCACAACCAGATTATATATTCTTTAATTCTAATTGTCTCTTTTAATAAGCTAGTGGGCTTCAACATCTCCGATTTCATTGCCGTTTTCTAGCAGGTGGAATTGCGGTCAAGTACTAGCTACTACTAATCGTTACTTCTAATGATGGTATTGCTTCTTGTTCACAGGTGGTGTCAGGCAAAGCATTACACCTCATATCGCAACAACGCGACAACTGCGATAGGGAGTTCAACGAAATACAAAACATTAGGACACAACTTTCAACCACAGTGCACACTTGCCAAAAAGCGAGAGAACACTTGCGGAACGCGTCCAACCATCTAACGATATCCACATTCGTCATCCTAGCCAACTTTAGGAAGCGACAAATCATTAGATCTGTGCTGAAATCTCTAGAATTACTCCGAAGTTTACGTAGCGTCGAGAAAGACGTGGCTGAATTGTTAAATAGGAAAGAATATTTCAATGCTATAGAGCTGATATTGAAAAGCAAGAAGGCTGCAAACAGTCACAAAGAGTATACTTGCATCGCTGATTTGGCTACAAGGTTGCAGGACACTTTAGACATGACTGAAGAGAAACTGGACTCTGTACTGTCGGGCATATGTTACAATTTCGATGAAACTGTTTTTAGTAAATTGAGGAAGGCGTACTCTTTGTTGGGTAAGACTCAGGCGGCGATGGAGCAACTGCACATGCATTATTCTTCTGCGGTAAACGAATCTTCTATTGAAGCGGTGAAGTGTTACGTTCCGGACGTTAGTTTAGAAATTAAATTTCAAGAAATGTGCCAGTCGGTGCAGCCGAACAAAGCTCCAATATGTCTTTTAAAATTATGTGAAAACCTATTCCTTATCATGCGAAGTTATTATCTGTTGGTCGATTGGCATAGTAAGCACGATGAAGAAGAAGCCTTGCCGACAGTTAACAATGTTTTTGATATAGAAAAGAATGTTAGCAGAGAGTATATAAGGCAGAAACTAAAAGCAGGCTTGGTTAGGATATGGCACGACGTCCAAGCTAAGGTTTCCACGTTTTTAAAGTGCTCAGGGCTAGAAGAGTATCCATTTGAAAAGTTTATCCAAATGCTTGGCATTCTTCGGAAGTTGACGCAAGTCGCCGAGGTATTCTGCGGCGACAAATCAGATTTATTACAAGATTTTATTAAAACCAATAGTGTATTATACATAAAGAATTACCATAGAGGGCAAATGGAGGAACTCAAATTGTTCTTAGAGAATGAGGGATGGGAACAGTGCCCTGTGAAAGCCACATTTAATTTATCGAATCTCCAAGAGTTTAAGCAGTTCAAAAAGTATCTCAATTTAAGATCTGATACGTCGTTAGTGAAGACGCAATCGGATGGGGCGTCATCCGTGCATTCACAAGACGACAGCGTGTATATAGTAAAATATTTCAAACAAAACTCAAATCATACGCCGTTTGAAATGTTTCGCAACGAAAATGTAACGAACGATGACATATTTGGTCTGGAGCCGGAACTGATCAGCGATGATTCTGACGACGAACCCGAAGAATTGAAACGCGATTTCGTGGACGAAAACGATTACCCAGAATCGGCTAACAGTCCGACTAAAGTCAAAGACAGTGTGATAGTCACCAACACAACACTATCAGTCCTTAGACACTGCGGACAATACTTGCAGATATGCAGATACCTACCGCAGATATCTTTAGAGGTGATAATGCTAATGAATCAATTATTTGACTATTATTTCTTCACTGTGCATTTATTCTTCACTTCCGATCTAGATGTGGCATCGTCTACCTTGTACAGTTCAAAACTAAATTCGGTGCTCAAAAGGATATCGAATATCATTGACAATGGTTTGGGTGACGGTAAAATTTCGAGTCCAGAATTGCCCCAACATTTAAACTTGTCGTCTGAAGAGAGCTTGCATGGTTTGTCGGAACGAATAGTCGGCGTCGAAAGTGTAATATTTCTCGCGAAACAATATGAATTGCTGCAACCATATCTGGAGTCGATAGTCGCGCCGCATCAAAGACTGTTGTTAGAACATTTCAAAGACAATACTTTGGCTGTCGTCCAAGATTTAAGGGTGCCTGTATACATGTGCTCTGCGTCCAAAGCTGTGGACGTTAGGACAACGCTAATAGCCATGTCACAAGTCAAATGGGACGTTAAGAATGTCGCTGTGGAGCATAGCGCTTATGTAGACATGATACTGAGAAAGATACAAGTGTTCGCATTAAGACTTGAAAACATATCAGCAAAAGTGGCACTGAACATTGAAGTTTTAAACTCCATATGGAGCATGGTGTCGAAGTTCATCGTACATTTGCTGGTCGAAGGGTTCTCTAATACGTCGAAGTGTTCCAATGGCGGTAGAGGACTGATGCAACTAGATTACAGGCAATTATTCCTCAAATTAGAAAAGATATCTGGACTAAAACCCGTCCCGTATCAAGACTACGTCGATAGGTACGTGAAGGCGTACTATCTTCCTAGAAAAGGTCTGGAAGAGTTTGTATTGGAGCGAACAGAATACTCGAATAAACATTTGATGGCTCTTGTTACTTGTGCTTGTGAGAATAAGAAAGATAGGCAAGCGTTAACAGCTATTATTGAAAGTAGAGATTCGATTGTATAATAAAAGAGCAATAGTGAAAGTAGATAGAACATCACAACAGGAATAGTTTGTAATCAAGATCTGAGAGACTTTTTTAAACCGATTTCATTATATTTTTTTATTCAATACCGTCACCTGTGACATTAGTTTTTAAGTCACAGTAATTTCACCTGCTACAGTGCTCTTCACACAGAAACAAAACTATGTTTACACATTGCAATTTGGCGGCAGAACATGTGGAAAGTGCCTCCCTGAATTCCAAAATAGTACCCTAGACAAGCAGCCCGGGAGATCTTGCTGATTGACCAATCATTCCATCTCGACATGAATAGCTTAAAGTTAAAAAAAATACATTTAATTGAGAAAATCCGTGGCAGACAGATAATAATTCGAAAAAAGTTTAGGCTTTTATGTAGTACATAGTTACGTACATAAATAATAATAGTAATATCTTGGGACAATCCACACACGGTCATCCGATCCCAAACTAGGCAGAGCCTGTACTATGGAAACCAGACAACTGATACTAATACTTATATACTTTTTTTTTGTAAATACATACTTAAGTAAATAGATAAACAACACCCAGACACTTGGCGGGAATCGAACCCACGACCCATCGGTTAGCAGGCAGGGTGTCTGACCACTAGACCAACGGGCCCGTCAGTATCAACACATTCAGAAATTATGAAAAAAAAAAATCATTCAAATTCAGGGGCGTAGCTACCACCGTATCAGCAACGTACTTGTTCGTAAATGTCTGCTTAGTCCTTTATTGCATAAAACGTGATAATACATACCTTATGTATTAAACTTATCAGTTTATAATTACCCTGTTCACATAATAAGTCAATTATGTGGTAATATGTGCAAGTAATGTTCCACTGCTTAGCCCCTATGAAACATAGCGTGATGATTATGTACCTGTTTATGCCCAGAGTTCTACACAACACATCAGTGAAAGTCCCCCACATAGAAGTTTTAGAAAAATAATCAATGTACAGACAAAGTGCTCTTTGAGTTTTATTATAGTAAGTATAGATATAAATCATATAAAGTATGTAATCGAATAAATTAAATTAAAAAATGTTTTAATGTAAAAAAACTAAATGTGTATGTGAGATTTGAACCTGGGCACTACTACGCTAATTAGAGGCTTACGTAGCCACTCGACCCCAGGATTTTTATTTAGTTGTGTGAATTATCTTTTATTTTAGCTCTGCGAATTATATTTTATTTAGCTGTGCGAAATGTTATACTATTTAATAATACAATAACTGTTATACTATTTAATAATAGAAATGACAATAACTTCAAAATAATTTTAGCTTTTATATCAATCGGTACGTACACAAAGTACCAACACATACAAAAAATATGATGAAAATGTTCAAGATAGGGACAAACTGCTCTAGAGTTAATATCAGTTAAAAATATGAGCTTAGTAATCTAAAAATAAATGAAATATTTAAAAAACTTTATCTACACTCGTATAGTAATTTTCAAATTATGTACTCAAAACTATACTATAGTACTCTACTATCAAACTTAATTCACATGCATCTTTAAAAAACTTAAAGATTTTTTAAACTACAGGTCTCCCGAACATAACGATGCTTTAAAATAACTTTTTTCTATTATAGAACACCTTAGTTTGTTTTTGGTCTGTGTCCATACTGCCAAGACATCATTCCTTTACCGACCAAAGAAATTAGAATTACACATCGAATTTATAAGCCCGCTAAAGTAGGCCGAGATAGAGTAGGCCGCACGCGATCTAGTAGGCCGCGATGCATTGTCTTGAAGGGACGCAGTTGTACGCATGCGCATACGAGTTATTTGAACTAATTAAGACACAATATCCTTCGGCTCGGTTTATAAGCACACACTCGTGCATTAATATTATGCAACAGTTTCATAACCTACTATTAAAGTAGAAAAACAAATGTTCCCGTTAGCTTTGAACCTAGACATCACTATGTTAATTAGAGGCTAGCGTAGCCACTCGACCATAGGGCTTTTATTTAGCTGTGCGAATTATCTTATTCGTAAATGTACTTAGTCCCTCCCTATTGCATATACCGTGATAATACATACCGTATGTTTGAAACTACATAACTAGGGTAATTATAAACTGTATAATTAACCTATTCACGTAATAAGGAATTTGTGTGGTAATATGTGCGTTATGTTCCGCTGCCTAGCCCCTGTGAAACATAGCGTGATGTTTTATATATCAGTTTATGCCCAGACTTCTACGCAATACATCAGTGAAAGTCCGATTAAAATCCATACACGGGTTTTCAAATGATACCTGGTCACCCACACAGACAAACAATAATTCCAAAACAAGTTGTTTGGCCTCTATGTCGATAGTGTAGCGTAGTGATGGAAAAATATTCAACGTACAGACAAATTGCTCCTTGAGTTTTATTATAGTATAGGTGTAAATAACAGGACGTTATTATGTAATTGTAGTACTTAAATAGCTTTGTACAGTGCGATGCAAACTTAAAGACGGCCGTGAAGCTAGTGTCAACTCGCTGCGCAGTAACCAATTTAAGGTACCAGCGGGGTAACGCCGAGGTTGTCGATTGTTAACTTGGCTGTACATGCACGAAGACGCCATGCACGAACTTCACAGAGCCGCCTTTAAGTTTGAATCGAACTATAAAAACATGTGTAAGTATTTATTTGTTAAAGAATTTATAAAAATTGGCACAACATTGATCGATTAGCGTTAGTCGATTCGTTTCGATTATGAAATCTGTCGTATGTGATATTTTTTCAGTATTTAACTAGTATAAGTTACGTAACGTTTGGTTCCTTACAAATTACCGGAATTAACAACTTTAACAATGTTAAAGTTGTACAACTTTAAAAATAAATTACTGCTGTATAGATCGACTATTTTGATTTTATATTGTCACAGTCATAACTGTAGTCGAATAATTGACAAACGCGAATCGATGACATATCGAATTATTATGTACCTACAGGACAAATTGTATTATAGTGTGTAATCTCAAAAGACGTTATTTTAAGCTAAAAATGTATTTTATGTTTATAAAAACCTTTATTTAAATTAAATATTTATATTGCGTATACAATATGTTTAAGCTTACGATATGTAGTATATGTATACGATATGTACTTTACAGTTATTTTATTTACTTATAACTAGTTCTTACTGCCGCACTCAAAGTCAGTTATAGTTAATTAGCCATTAGTTAAATCAAATTATTCTGACTTTCGGAGCCGTATATGCATTGAGTAGTATATATTTAATATCTGTCTTTCTGAGGTGAGCATTACCCCAGCAAGAAAGATGGTCGTAGAGAAGATTGAGTTAAACGAATAATTAGAGCATAATCTGCTGTAAATGTGCGCGGAATAAAAAATTAGTGCATCATTTCGTTTTCGAGAAAAATCCGGAAAACGATTCTTGCTGGGGTAACGTTGTTCCAGCAAGAAGATTCTAAACCAATGATCGGAGAGAAACATAAACTTCAGGAAAGATAGCTTATATTTGCGCGTAATTGTGCGCTGAAAATGAAATTTGTGCGTGTTAAGATTTCAGAGTTATTACAATTCCTGCTGGGGTAACGTTTTGCAGAATCGTGTTTCTCGGAAACCAGTAATTGTGCACCTGTAGAATAAACGATTATCAGTAGCTCTTAATCTGTGCGTATTTGTGCAAAAATTAGATTTTCAAAAATATTTACCGTTTTAGCGTAATAATGGATTTATGAAAACCAAAAAAAAGGTCCTAGCGCTTAAACGAACAAAAATTCATACACACTGAAAACGGTATTCGGTCCTTTTTAATACTCTTAACATCCACGAAAAGTTTCAAAACATATTATATACGCATTATTGAATAATATCACTTTGAATCAAAACTGATAATGTCTAGCTTTGACGTCAAAATACAAAAAACAAGACCAACCCTAGAGTTTTTGGTATAAACCAAGAATTAGAGCACTTAATGAAATACATATCCTGAAAATTTCAGCTTCAAATATTTCATAATAAAGAAGATACAAGCAAAAACTAGAACCCCTGTTAGATTACTGGTTATCCGACCAAATTGGAATGAACCCAAAAAAGCGAGGATTTCATACATACTCGTGACTTTCTTTAAACGACAGTATTATGTGAAGCTGTTGTCTGTACAGTTACGTTCATAATGTTTATCAACAATCGCGGTTATCTTAATAGTCCGTCAGGTGGTTATAGTTTATCATTATTTTTACAATATTTTGTTACAGTTCTGTTAATTACTATTTAATTACGATAACCACAGAATGCATTGCAAGTTTATAGGTGTAAATAGCAATGATTCGCATTGCAATAAAAAAATCTATATTTCCAATACTTATAATAAAAACCGCTCTCCGAGAAAGTTCACTGACTTTTGTGTACGAACTATCGTGGACACGAACGGAGTACCAGTTTTCAATTAGAATCGTTTGAACGAACGTACGTGCTCCTACCCCGCCCGCATGTATTTCGGGGCGGCTCGTGCAAGCGATTATCGACCGACACCGTTCGTGACCGCGAGACTACATTGAGCCAAAATCAAAATTGCATTGCAAGATTCCATTACCATCATACATATAGCTCAAGCAAGTAAAAGCGGGTTAAAAATACATACAATTCAATTAATTTGAGAACTTCCTCCTTTTTAACCGACTTCAAAAAAGGAGGAGGTTCTCAATTCGAATTCGAATTGTACGGATAGGCCGCTCCATTAATTGGGTCCCATAAAAAAATGTTACGTACGAATAAGTAAGTAGTTCCTGAAAAAATGAGAATGGCAACTCTGAAAAAACTGTAGGAATGCTGGAGGTTGATGTTTTTATGGCTTTTTAAGGACAAAACTGGTCATAACACTGGCAAATATTGACCAATTTCAATGAATCTTTTTTTATTCGAATGAAGGAACCTGTATACCTATAATGAATCTGTATAAATTTGATCACCACCGATTAAGAACTTCCTGGAGAACCATGATTTATTTGGAGGAATTTATCTGGTAAAGACCATAAAATTGGGGTAAGTAATATTTGATATAATTACAAAATCTCTAATATTTACAAGATCTAACAAATGAATCTATAATTTTATTTGATATAATGATCAGTTGATAATGTTATGTATGTCGGGGTTTTTTTAAATTTATACTTGTTAGTGATGAAACTGGGAAAGACATAAGCCTTGTCTTTCCCAGTTTCATAACAAAAAAATATGTCATGCTCGCTATCGAATCGCTCTGCTTGTGGCGGCTTCGTGTGGCGGGTCATCCCCTTCCCTCCAATATGGTTGAGGGGAGTGATGGCTGCTTCTCGAGTCAACCCGTGCGCGCGTGCTGCTTAGGGGGACTGCTCCGACTACTATCCCTTTGGCCTTTCAGTTTGATTGTATTTTCTCGTATTTTTTTTCTTAGCGTAGCACTCGTGCTAAGCGAGCGCAACCTACTTACTTTTTAAACAGGGATCAGTGTTGCCAACTTTACAATGGGATAAACTAGTTTCATGAACAAAATTGGTGGGTGAAAAAAAAACATATATCTTATTTTATGGGCTAAACTAAGGAACTTAGAACACTATTTAACTCCCGCCCACTGAAGAATCTAATGACAAGGAAAAAGGTAACTAGATCGTCCATCCAGGTAGAAGGTCAAAGAATTTTGTAGCAAATCTTCGTTTTCCATTGCTCATATTGAATTTGTAATGCAGTTTTAATTTAATTTCTGGTTTTCCACTTCACAATTGACGGGCCCGTTGGTGTAGTGGTTAGAGACCCTGGCAACCAACCGAGGGGCGCGGGTTCGATTCCCACCAAGTGTCTGGGCGTCATAAGTATATCAGGATGTATTTACAAAAAAAGTATCATCATCATCACCAGCCGGAAGACGTCCACTGCTGAACATAGGCCTCCCCCTTCGAACGCCACAATGAACGACAATTGGCTATTTGCAATTGCATCCACCGGTTACCTGCGACGCGCACAATGACAAAAAAGTATACTTATAAGTATTAGTATCAGCTGCCTGTTTACCATAGTAAAGGCTCTGCCTAGTTTGAGATCAGAAGATCGTTCGTCGATTGTCCCAAAATATTATTATTATTTTCATGTTGTTTCACGGGATTTACCCGGTCTTTTAAGAGGCTTGCGTGGGGACGAATCCAACACATAGAGGCCCTTTTTACAATTAAATGGTGTGTGGTTGGTTGGTACCTACCGAGGTCAATTACTTAATTGAAGAAAAAATAACAGTTTACCTCGGCAGCCAAGGGAACTATTGTAAATGTATGGAAAGATAGTCTACTTACTAGTCTTGGTGCGTAACGACACCAAGGACCCGAGTACTCCAGCGAGTTGGTCAGGGCCCCCACCTTGGCGTGTCTTCGACGGCCGAGTGAAAACCGAAGGGGACCCGCGGGACTCAGCTCTGGCTTACCTTAATTGGCCGTCCAGAGAGGAGTTGTTAGAGCTATATGCTCCAGGGGTGGAAGTGCTAAAAGTCATAACGCCGCGAGTAACTCCGGAGAAAGCGCAGCATACCTCTCAACACAGGGGTGTTGAGCCACCCACACAGTTGTTGCCTTCCGCCGTTTTATGACGGCCGTATGGAGAGTCCATCTAGTGGGTGGCAAGTCACCACTTGTCAAAAAATAATGAGTAGGTGGCAAGAGACCCCGGCCTTTTACAACAGCCCAGTGTTCAGTCAACCAAATATCCACTCAAAAACATATAGTAATCTTTCCACATACTAGGTTAGGCACTATACTTATAATAGGCCAGAGTAGTCTGCCAGAGTCAACTGCTGTTTATATCTTATTTCCAGCAGTTTATTCTGACAGGTGTCTTTCATATCATTAATTTCACCCAACAGACCTCTACGTCTTGGATTCGTCCTCACGCAAGCCTTTAAAAAGTCCGGGTGTGAAAACTAGAGAAAATAAAATAATAATAATAAATACACTTTATTCTACACCAAAAGTTACATGTAAATTGAACAATACGTTGAAGAAATCAATGTACAAAGGTGGCCTTATCGTTAAAAACCAATCTCTTCCAGGCAACCTACATATAGTTTTAAAATAAAGTTTAATTGCGTAATAATATAACTGACATTGTATTGAACTCTTCACCTACATGAACTATAAGTAACTAGATACTATGCGTTTCATCTAAGAATGTGGCCGCCATCTTGCCATTTCAAATATATAATTACTATAATAATTACTAAAAATGATGTTTTAACAAATATAGATAGCAAAATAAGACATTACATCAAATAATCAAAACCGAGGCGAATTTTTCATTTTGTGTTTACTCTGCTGCCGATACAAAAATCGTAAAAAACGAGTTCCGCAGTATGGCGGACACATTCTTAGTTGAAACGCATAGTACATACTTGATAAAAAGAAAGGCACCAACTTTGGTTCTTGATTATATTTAAATTTAGAATAAAAGTAACTTCCGTTAACAGTTTTATACTTCAGTGTACCCAGGCAAAGGTGTTTGTGTGCAAAGTTAAGAAGGTCACGCGTATGTATGAAATCCTCGCTTTTTTGGGTTCATTCCAATTTGGTCGGATAACCAGTAATCTAACAGGGGTTCTAGTTTTTGCTTGTATCTTCTTTATTATGAAATATTTGAAGCTGAAATTTTCAGGATATGTATTTCATTAAGTGCTCTAATTCTTGGTTTATACCAAAAACTCTAGGGTTGGTCTTGTTTTTTGTATTTTGACGTCAAAGCTAGACATTATCAGTTTTGATTCAAAGTGATATTATTCAATAATGCGTATATAATATGTTTTGAAACTTTTCGTGGATGTTAAGAGTATTAAAAAGGACCGAATACCGTTTTCAGTGTGTATGAATTTTTGTTCGTTTAAGCGCTAGGACCTTTTTTTTGGTTTTCATAAATCCATTATTACGCTAAAACGGTAAATATTTTTGAAAATCTAATTAATGCACAAATACGCACAGATTAAGAGCTACTGATAATCGTTTATTCTACAGGTGCACAATTACTGGTTTCCGAGAAACACGATTCTGCAAAACGTTACCCCAGCAGGAATTGTAATAACTCTGAAATCTTAACACGCACAAATTTCATTTTCAGCGCACAATTACGCACAAATATAAGCTATCTTTCCTGAAGTTTATGTTTCTCTCCGATCATTGGTTTAGAATCTTCTTGCTGGAACAACGTTACCCCAGCAAGAATCGTTTTCCGGATTTTTCTCGAAAACGAAATGATGCACTAATTTTTTATTCCGCGCACATTTACAGCAGATTATGCTCTAATTATTCGTTTAACTCAATCTTCTCTACGACCATCTTTCTTGCTGGGGTAATGCACACCTTTCTGAGTGCGAGTAAGAAACGACAGAGAGACTCGCTATAAGAACTGGATTAAAATAATCATTAACTCTAATAATAATTGACGTTTAAAGTGCGGCAGTTAGTTGATACATGTTGATTCATTAAAATTTAACCTGTTCTGCGTTTTGCCAGATTTTAAAGTAAAATCTATGAAAACGACTAGTAAACAATGACCTCTTATATAAATCAGGTATAGTATAAGTAAGGAATTAGGTTTTTAGTCAGGCATTCCTCCATTTTGAATCCTACCCCCACATAAAACCGCTCAGCTTGAACTTCTTGCGGTATACTTCCTCGTGTATTTTTTTGCCTGGACACGGCCCTGCCGCACCTACGTTCACGATCAATGGCATCAAATGATCCGCTTCGCCTTTTGGATGACTGTCGAGAGCGCCTTCCGCCTCCTCCCAATTCAATATTTTCTTACGACATTCAATATCGCCTAAACACACTTCGTTCAAAAACGCATCAAATTCCTCATTGACTACTAAGTTATCGTTATAATCATTCGCTTTTCGGAATTCTTTCATGTTGTGGTATGACATTCCTGAACCGAATACGGCGACGCCTTCCTTACGAAATTCGTATAAAACCTTGCCTATTTCGTAATGGTGCAATGCATTTTGATTGTTTAGTATGGATAGCTGTACGATTGGTATGTGCGCTTTAGGGTTGACGAGTAACATTGGTATGAAAACACCGTGGTCCCAGCCTCTATTCTCGTCCAAGGTTACGTCGATGCCAGCTTTTTTTAATGCCTCCGATAATCTTCGCGCCAATATTGGATTACCTGAAAAATAATGCACGTAAATAATATTAATATCTTGGGGCAATCGGCGTTTGATCCCAAACTGGGCAGAGGCTGTACTATGGGTAGGGTTCCCAACCCTCCCGGAGTGCCCGGGAGACTTCGGTAATAATGGTTAATCTCCCGAACTCCCGGAGTGCAATCATTTCTCCGGTTTTCCTAAATATTATGTACGCAGTCGTCGCTCGTACGTGTCGCTACCTGTGTAAACCTGTTCGTCTCGCCTTCGACGTTGTCGATTCCTTGGAGGTAAATTCGGTGGTTTCTCATGCCTCCTCTACACACAATACAGTACAGTAAGTAGCACCTCGCCCTCTACAGTGGAGGGCATACAAGAGACATAGACTTTTACTACTTTATCATAGTGTTCCTACAATCGATTAAGTAATACAACACAACGAGGTTGGACTTTTGCGTGAGATGCAACCACAGCTCGTTGAAGAAATTCGAGTGGATTTACGCTGGGTTGATTTCTTTACGAAATCGAAAGACGTGTGTTAAAAGTAAAAAAAAGTAGAGTTCAAATACTAACAAACTTCGATTTTTCATGAAAAAGCTTTTATGATTTTGTGGTGAAAAACCGACAAGTATTAGATGCTGCTCGAATGCAAGGTACTCATATAAATTTAGAAATTAATAGATGATTGAGATTTTCGTAACAAACCTTCCAACACCCCAACTAATCGATTTCTTAAAATTCTCCCGAGTTGGTCCTTTCGAGAGTTGGTAACCCTAACTATGGGTACCAGTCAGCTGATACAAATACTTATTTATATTTAAATACATATACTGACAGATAAACAACACCAGACGCGAGGTGGGCGTTAACCCACGACGTAATAGCGACCAGAATGCCTTACCAACATGCCCATCAGTAAATACCTATCAAGTTTATGGTCTATCTGCCGCACTCACAAACGTCAGTTATCGTTAATTTAAAGTAAGTCATTTTTTTTAATCTGTTTATTTCTAGCCTTGGAGCTGTTTATGCATGTTTTACACTACTGAGCACGAGATAATCGATATATTTACTTGCTCTCAGAGTTTAAAGTATTCATTGACTGTGAGTCTTGAGAAAATCCGGTTTCAAGAACTGGTTTAATGATCATTTACTCTAATTGACGTTTGTAAGTGCGGCAAATCTATTGGAATAGATTTTTTTTTACTCTAGCAAGAGCTCGGCCGTAATCCTATCCTGATAACTGGTATGGATGCCGAGGAGGATGAAGCACACTTATAGTTTTTTAATGACGCAAGGAACCTGTGTCAGACGGATTATTAGAAAGAAAACAACTACACACATCAAGTGTCCGTCTGTCAATTAATATTTACCAAATCTAGTCTTCTAGACTGGCTTCTTACTTCAATTCCTATTTTTAAGTTAACAACTAATTCATGTTTATTCAAATCCCAGCCACTTTTTAGTGTATCATTTTTTTACGTGTCTGATACATTCATAACCATTGACGTATTAAGTATGTTCATAGCACGGTCATCGTATGGCCCAGTCTACTGGACAGACTCAATTAGTCTGGTTTCAAACTCTTCTCATAGTAAAAGATTTTTTGTTTTTGAGGACGTCATTTCAAAATAACTTATTCAAAATTATAGATTGGGGTTAAACAAAATGCGTCGATCTTCCTGTCCGATTATACCGTCCGAATATTGCACTTTACCATCCATTGCTGAAATATCACACCATCAGGAAGTGAAGCACAACTCAAACAAAGCAAATTAAACTTACCCGGAGCATCATATTTAAGTTTGTAACTTTCTGGCGGGAAGTTATTATAATCGTACACCAAATGGTGGCGTGCACCCGATGAAATGGTCAAAATGTCCTCCTCACGATGCGCAGTCACGACGATTATCGATGTCAATCGATCCAAATCGACTAAATTCGGCACGTTCTTTAGTGATTTGGCGATTCCTAAATTCGATAACTCCCCCAACACTGGGTTCGGGCCGCCACCATGATTTAAAAACACGGATGGCGCGAAATATTCTTCGGTGACATTCATTCTCAACCTTAGAGAATTAATGCTCTAAGTTCCCAACACTGAAAAATATTAAAATAATATATTTCTTTTGTGTACCGACACGACGATTAAACTTAAACTTACAACTAAGTAAATACGTACATAAATAATCTCAAAGTAATCCATAATGGTTTTACGAAAACTTAATTACAGTACGCGACAGGTCGACATGGCAATCGAGGTATGAGTTGAGATGCGGGGGATTGGACAGCCCGCATACCCGCACATTTCCCACGCCACCTTACGCGTGCGTTGTGTGCGGGGTGACCCCTCCCCGATTGCTATGTCGACCTGGCATGTAGACACACTGGCTGCTATCCAATAGGTCGTGGGTTCGATTCCCGTTTTGTGTCTGGGCGTTTTATTTATCTTATAAGTTTTTTTTTTTTTTTTATAAAATTATTTAAGTAACTATTTGTATCCTTTGTTTGGTTACCGTAGTACCGGCTCTAACTGGTTAGGGATCAGATGATCGTATGTATGTGACGAGGGATGCCTTTTAAGTTTTGCCGTTTGAAGAAAAAAACACAACTCGAACCTTATAGTACTTTTTATTGTTTTTCAAAGTATTCACCACGTAGCTTAATACACTTTTCCATTCGCTCAAACCAGTTATTATAACATTTATTCCACTCTAAAGTGGGGGTGTTCAAAATGGCTGACTTGAAAGCGTCGACTGCTTCTTCACCGGACTGGAACCTTTGACCACGAAGACTTTTCTTAATTTTAGGAAATGTAAAAAAATCGTTAGGGCTTAGGTCAGGACTGTATGGAGGATGGTCAAGAATTTCTACTTTTTCCTGCTTCAAATACTCAATCGTTTGACGAGCGCTGTGTGAGCTGTGCAGGATGATGCGTTGCTTTGAGTTAGATTTTCGAAGTTCGGCGATGACTTGTGGTAAACAAACTGTGGTATACCACTCTGCGTTAACCGTTCTACGATCTTCAAGTGCAATAGTCGCAACATGGCCGGTTTTTCCAACGAACGTGGCCACCATCTTCTTTGAAGTGCTTCGAGAACGATCAATTTTAGTCGGCTTTGGCTCGTCTTGAAAGACCCAGATTGTAGATTGTTGTTTGGAATCAGGATCGTAGGCATCAGTGGCGTGCACAGAGGGTAGGCAAAAAAATGTATTCGGCTTGTTTCACCTATTTCAAGTATGTTATACTATTTCAAATATCCATATGCAAGCAAATACTATAGACATATTAATTTGCATTTGAAAACATTAATAAGTTTATTCAGCGGCTCCATACTGACAAAAATACTTTGCCTACCCTAGGATTTCTCTAAACAGTCTTAATTTTAAAATATCTTAGTTTGGACATGAATTAACGTATTTTTTTAAAATGTACATGGATATGTTGGTAATATTGGTTAATTTAAGGATATTTGTGCTGGAACACGAACAAATAGCATAAAGCATAAACAACTCGCAGATATTTTTGCCTGCTTTCAGTGCACGCCACTGGTAGGCATAGATCCAAGATTCGTCACCACTGATGATGACGTAGACGTGATTTGACTCTCCTCGGTTGAACCTTTGCAGAGTTTTCTTACACCATCTGACGCGGGCCGCCTTGTGATCGTTGGAAAGCAGATGCGGTATCCAACGGCAAACTTGCTTTCTCACACCAAGCGCTTCATGCAAGATCTTCTGAATGGTTGTCCCTGAGATGCCTAATAGAGCCTCTATCTCTCGACACGTCACATGACGATCTTCGAGAATTATTTGTCTCACAGCAATGATGTTATCTTCAGTGAAGGCAGATTTTGGGCGTCCTTCGCGAGATTTGTCACTAACACTAGTATGTCCACGCTGGAATTCTAAATACCAGCGTTCGACAGTCCGCAGACATGGGGCTTCATCACTGAACACAGATGTTAGCTCTTCAAAACACTGAAGCCGTGTCAGGCTTCTTCTAAAGTTGTAGAAAATTATTGCACGAAGATTTTCCTTAGAAAGACTCATTTTCGTACGTAACCTGACAGATTCCAATCGACGCTGTGACTAAACATAAACAATAGCATTAATCCTAATACTTTCAACTGTTTTGAGATTCAAAATTTAAACACATTCGAATATAGAACAGTTCCAAATTCAAAATTGCCGGGAAATATGGAAACGACAGAACTTAAAATGAATTTTATAATAGGTCAGTACCTACTGTCAGGGCTGCCAGATTAGGCGATTTATCGCCATTTAGGCTACCTTGGGGGGTCAAATGGCGACCAAAAAATCCAATCGGCTACCAGTCGCCATTTAGGCTACCTAGGAAAAAAGGAACGGGCGCTTTAGGCTACTTCAGGATTACTTCAAAATTAAATAATTTCTTGTTATTTGTATGCTTAGATGAAACGTAATATGCCGATCCAACGATCTTTTGTCACTGAGGAAAAATGTCTGAGGAATCCTCAGGTTCTTTCCATACTACTTGCTATCTTCTATGCAATTGACAGGCCTGTTGGTCTAGTGGTTAGACACCCTGGCGGCTAGCCAATAGGTCATGGGTTTGATTCCCACCAAATGTCTGGGTATTTTATGTATAAGTTTAAGTATGTATTTACAAAAAAAAAGTAAGTAAGTTATAAGTATTATACTTAATCAGTTGTATGGTTTCCATAGTACAGGCTCTGCCTAGTTTGAGATTAGATGACCGTGTGTGGATTGTTCTTATAAAAACCTATCCTTGCCTAGAACTGCCACAATGAGACGTCACGAATCTAGGGTCTGTATTCACAAACCTCGGAAACGTTCCGATCCAGAAAATATCTACTAGGTACCCGGTCGAGTTAACTTGCACCTTTAGGCGAACACGTTCTAAACTAGAAAGCTCGAAAAAGCGAGCTTGTGTCAATTTATGTTACTCTGTCATACAGCGAGTTGGAATGAGAAGGTTACATGTTTTTTTTCAGTGTGCTCTCTATTTTCGGCTAAATATACTATACAACATTTTAGGCGAATTAGGCTATTTGTCAAGAAAAAATATATTGGGCGATTTAGGCTACTCGGTAGGCAAAATTAGGCGAATTGAGTTAGCAGATATCTGGCAACCCTGCCTACTGTTCAATTTTGCATCCTAAGGGTTATTCCCAAATATAAAAATTATAATACCCAAAAGCACTCCATTCTATAGTGATCCATCTTTTTTGAAGTCGCTTAGCGCTTAAAAAACTTAAATACCGTTGTGCCCATTCATATACTATCTAAACAGCATATCGATGGTTGTGCCCTTAAAATAGCAAGTTCCTTTTACATAAATAATCCTAATAATAATTTCTACTGTGCATTATTTTAACAAAGATATTTTTAAGATGTTCTGGTCTAGTGTACGAGTATATGCAGGCAGGATGCAGTAAGTATGAAAGTAGAGTAGTAGGTATGTGTGTATACATACATACTTATCTACTACTTTTAGATTTACAAGCTAGTGACGTGACAAGCAAGACGCTCGCCTGATGGTAAGGTGACAGGCCGGCCTATAGATAGCTACATTGCCATTCGTCACCCGAGTCATTTGGTACAGTTATTTAGTCCCCTGTGTCCGGTAATTTCACCAGCTACAGTATGCTTTTCAAAGCGGAAGACAGCAATTTTTGCACACGCACTGCTGTTTGGCGACAGAAGGAAGGAGTTGCCATAATCTTTACGCTTGGCAGCACCACCTTTTTTTTCCGGCTTCAAAAAGAAGGTTCTCCATTCGACGCGTATGTATGTAATATTGATAAAAATGCGTAATATTAATATATGTTAGTCTATGTGGGCTTCTAAACAAATTTACCAAATTTTATGAGTGTATGTATGTATGTAGGTATATATGTATGTAGGTTTGTCCACGGATTTCTCAGAAACTACAAGTCCGATTTTGAAAATTCTTTTTGCAATAGAGTATTTTTCAACTTAGGGTAGAGTACAAGTTTCATCAAAATCGGTCCAGTAGTTTAAGAGATATAAACTTTTTATGTTTTCAGTAAGTTATTCTAACGTAGACGTTCGAGTTGCGTGATGGTGCTGATACCTATTTTGGTAAAATAACTCACTAAAAAGTGTTAAACAAACTATTTTTAAAAAAATAAAACCGACAGCCGATGTCAGCTGGTGCTAGTGTTAGTTAACATGATGTGCTAGCACCGACTTCAATATATTTTCGTTATTTTATGCTTTTTAGATAATTTACTTTGAAGGCGGTTTTTTTTTTTTTTTAAATAGTTTATTTATTAGATGTTACTTGCCACCATGTGCTTTTGTTTGGATGTTAATGTGAACAGGAACATTGCCGATGACCGAACACGAAGTTTTTATCGCGGTTAGAATATCTGTCCGATAATGTGCCCGCAACATTATGATAATAATGTAACCTCCGTGGGAAACCCCTTGCTTTTCGGAGGTCGCGAGTACTAACCCACGGGAAGCAACGACTTTGTGTAGATAGTTGTTCTTACTGGCTAGGACAATGTAAAAAAATCGGGTCCTGCGCTTGAATTCTCCCTGGTTTTATCGGTCTTCACTTCCCATCGGACTGTTAGAGTGCACTTGTGTCTACAAGCACTTAAATCTCCCGCGTAGATGGTTGACCTTGTACAATTATTGGTCACTGTGGTCGTATCAGACTTAGGTAATTATATTATTATCAGTACTTAACAAAATATGCAAATCATGTGGGCCCGTAATACAATCGTTTATACCAAGTAGTTGGCTCTCTGGTAGAACATGGGACTAATTTACTTTTTGATATCACAAATCACCCATAATGGTAAAGAACAACTGCGTACTTATTATAACTGTACTTGTTTAGTAGTTAAGTACTTACCTATATTATTTTTGTAATAGAAGACAGCCGTATGTCGTTAATAACTTCGTAAATATTATTCGAAATATACACTAATGATGTGAGTGCCTAACAAAATTGTTATGAAGCTATCTGTGCGTCATGCTTCGATGAATAATAATTTGTTGAGGTTTCCGCTTCTCTCTTATTGGCTTGCCGTTGTGCCAGGTACGAGCGAGATGCAAGGGTTTTTGCTAGCAGAAATGCAATCTGAGAATGCAATGCAGTTTATCAGACTTTTAAATAAACACTGAGAACAAACAAAATGGACTTAAATAGACATTCTACATAAAACATACACACACGGTGATTATATATTTTAACTCGACTCTTTAAGAGTATTTAACTCGATAAGAGTATATGTATAATTACGTAAAATCGATGTTTTTGAAAGTAAAAATGATTAGAATATAATATAATGGCAGCCATCTGACGCATGGAGCATCTTACTTTACAGACAGTCAAGTGATCGACCCGCATTATCCTAGCCAATAAGGAATAACTGCAAAAAGTTGTTGCTCTCCGCGGTATTCAAACCCGCAATCTCCGGTTTACAAAGCAAACTGTTTCCCACTGCCCCACCCACGGAGGCTACATGAATTAAAAAATATACATAACCACAGGGGCGTAGCTACCGCCGTATCAATGATACGGAGCTCCCAAGCTACAGGGACCCCGAACATGTATAAGCAACAATTCGTAAAATACATGTTCTAACATAATCTCTTAGGCAGTACCATCATTTGGGCCCCCCAACAAATATTGATACGGGGCCCATCTAAGGCAAGCTACGCCACTGCTTAACCATCACTCCCACAACTAAGACGAATCTAAAGACATGTCCTAAGTCCATCAAAGTGACGACGCAGCTATGGGCCCTTATCCCTTGTGCAAGAGTCCGCCCATACTTACCACCGCACTCAGCCCGCAGTGTTAGGATATTATGCCGCCTACAAGCTGCGTGTGTCAGTTTTGTGTTTCGGTTTGAAGGGTGAAATTCTGACTCTGGCTCATGAGACTCAACAATTAATGTCTCGGGTGACGAGATATACACATCACATAGATTTGACTCATTGGATTGGTCTCGACGAATGGTTGACAGACAGATGGTTATTAGGGTGATGGAGCAGGAAGGTGATCACAGGAACTGTCCTCCAATAAATGTAAATCCACCAAATTTAAACTCGTCGGACAGATCTCGACGGCAAGTAAGTAGAAAGACGGTGATCAGGGTTTGATAACGAAGCAGGAAAGTTCAGGCAAACATATCAACTAGAAAACTGATCGTACCGTATCAACTCGAGCCGTTCCGTAAACGACTCGCGGGACAAGCTTACGAACCACGGTGCGGCGCGTGCACAACCAGCGGTCTCCGCATTTACGGCTTACGCCTCTACGTCGGTCGCCGAGTTTAGGCCTCTTCGTCGCCGCGTTTGCATCTCTTCGTTAACGCTTGCCCGTCTTGCCGTGGCCCAGGCGTCAACCAGCGGTCGGCGAGTGAACGTGCCGGTTCTGCTCGGATGTCGGCCCTAGGCGTCCATCGAGTATGGAGGCAACTCCGAGGAGGACGGCACTGCGGCGGGGCTGCTAACCGCGTACCCGTGAGAACCATGACGATACATGGGGAACTACGTTACAAAGCGTCCCCCGGCGGTGGGCTCAAAGGCAAGGCACTGAGGGGCTGGTGGTGCGGAACGATAGATCCACCGGAGAGCCCAAGTCAATATGCCGATGCGACAGCCGCGGAAGTTTTAGTGGGTAAGAATCCCACATACCTCGGTTGACCTACCGCAGGTTCCCGGGAACATTTTAAAAGTTTCCCCCGCGAAAAGAAAGTTGACGGCGGCGAAGCGTAAGGCGATAAAGTGCCGATCCGTTTCTGAGTTGATACGTGTGCTATGACCATAAACCGTGTGTGGGTGGCCTTCTATCGAATCTCGTGCTTGCTATCAGAAAGAGAATGACTAAACAAATTCGGTTGGAGTATGAAATTGATAACCTATTGATAGGTGATTAAACGAAATATTCGTTGTTTGTGATGTTTTTAATGATAATATTTAATGTATTTACTTACTTAGAGAGAATACGCGTCAGCACATCATCACGCCTTTATCCTCGATGGGGTCATCAGAGGTATATTACACTTTATTTTGTTCTCGCGGGGCAGCTTTCAATAGATCCCCGGTACCTGTAAGGTTTAACCGGGTATGTGGGATTGCTACCCACTAAAACCCCTGCGCCTGTCGCTTCGGCAGTATTTGGCGCATGAGAGGGCCTGACCTATACGCTCCGGTGGAATCTGCATCAGGATCCCCTCAGTGCCTTGCTTTTGAGCCCACCGCCGGGGGGCGCATTGTAGCCCCCCGGGAACCTGGCACGGCGTTCACGAGAACGTGGTTCACTACGTCGCCTTCCTCCTCGGAGTCGTCTAGATTTTCCCACCTTTTGGGTGTGGTCCCAAGACATCTATCGAGTACAGAGGCGACTCCAAGGAGGACGGCAGCGGGGTTGCATCCCCCGTTCACGTGAGCATTAGGCTCAATTCATACCAAGATGGCAGAGGCTGGCAGCGCACTTTCAGTGTGAAAGAATTTTAAACTATATCTACCATACGTAAAAGACCAGTATAGCTTGAAAAACACGACGCCGCTCGAGGCCGTTAGCCGCTGCCCGCGCGCCGCGTTTTTCAAGCGATACTGGTCTTTTACGTATTGTAGATAAAGTTTAAAATTCTTTCACACTGAAAGTGCGCTGCCGGCCGCTGCCATCTTAGTATGAATTGAGCCTTAGATATGTTACCAGTGAAATACTTTTTGGTGGTTCCCGAAGAAGAATCCCAAATACCCCGGTTAACCCTCCACAGGGTCACGGGGACCAATTGAAGGTGTCCCCCACGAGAACAAAAAAAAGGTTTCTCCAGATGTGTTGAGTAGGTATAATTGGTCATGGTACTTGTACCCCTTTACCATCAGTCCACCCAGAGACAATAATTTGGCTCCGATGTCTGCCTCAGGGGTGTAAATTTTTTGTCGTGAAATAATTTGCATCGTTTTCGGTTTTGCCGTGTTTTTTGTATAGGTAACTTAGTTGGTGTGGATTGTCATGTTCTTTTGAATATATTTTATATCTTTGCTTAAAGTAAAAAAATATACACACATCAAAAGTGTCTAGGGATCAAGCATTTTTAAGCGGATTTCTTGAGATTGAGATGTGGCTTTGTAATAAATTTATGATTTTATAAATTTATATGGATCCTTTTTGGTGCATTTCATAATTTGAATCAGGAACTGTGAATCAAATTCGAGTAAAAGATGAAAATCAGCTGTCAATATTTTCCCTATAAAAACATACAACGCATTGAAGACATTACTAGTGCTACTGTTTCCCTACTACTGATTAAAACCAACGTTATTATGGAGCGGCGACGTCATTTAAGCAGGGAAGAAATGCTCAGAGCCGTGGGAATGATAGAAGCTGGTTCCCGGCAACGTACTGTGGCTTTAGCTCTGAATACAAGTCAGAGTGTTATCAGTCGACTTTGGACACGTTACCGAAGCACTGGTACCGTGGCTGAGCGCCATGGAGGACGGTATCGCTGCACCACACGGAGACAAGACCGATATATTCAAATCTTAACTCGAAGAGCTCCAACAATAACTGCCATGATGTTAGCCGTGAGGCTTCATCACTCTTCAGGGAACTTAATTAGCGACCAAACAGTCAGAAACCGCTTGCATGAAGTGAACCTTCATTCCCGAAGACCGCTACGGGTACCACCTATAGCAATGCACAATCGTAGGATTCGATATCAATGGGCTCTTGAACACAGAAATTGGGCAGAAGAACAATGGCGTTTCGTGTGCTTTTCTGATGAGTCTCATTTTGGTATGAGACCGGATACAAGACGTATACGACACTGGAGAACCCCTGGACGCCAACAGCGATTAAAATCCTGCCAGGAAGTCCATCCTTATAGTGGTGGAACCATCATGGTATGGGCGGGTATTTGGATCGGCGGAAGAACTGAGTTGATTTGGATCAGAGGCAACCTCAACGCTCAAATTTATGCTGAGACGATTGTATCAGACGTCATCGTTCCTCTACAAGTACAAATCGGTCCCTTATTTCAGTTAATGCATGATAATGCACGACCGCACACCGCAAGAGTTGTAAGACAGACTCTCGCCGCAGCTAACATCAATGTCCTGCCCTGGCCTGCTCAGTCGCCAGACTTGAACCCGATTGAGCATGCATGGGATATGCTACAGAGAAGAGCTCTGCCGAATATGGAGGGTATCCAGTCGCAAGAAGACCTTTTTTTGTTGTTGCAACGAACATGGGCGGCCATTCCACAGCGTGATTTGGATGAACTCATTTTGAGTATGCCAAACCGATGTTCTTGTGTTGTTAGTGTTCGCGGTAGAAACACGGATTATTAATTGTTTAAGTTACCCAATAAAATTTTAAAGAAAACTGTTATTTCAGTCTTTTTTTCGAACTTTTGTGTTAGTGGTTCCCTAGACACTTTTGATGTGTGTATATATATATACACACATCAAAAGTGTCTAGGGATCAACCATCGATATACTATCTAAACAAGATTTGCTGTCACGACCCGAAAAGTGGTCACGAAAATAAGAGCTACGGAGACAGCTATCGCTCTATTTCAAATTAGTACGAGCCGACAACAGCTGGCGTAAGACGTGTCAAAATGTCTTATTGCGCGTTGAAAAACTGTCCAAATACTCGTCGCAACACTAAAATTACAGGTGGAATATCTTTTTTTCGGTTAGTAATCTTATTACTACTAGTTTAAATACAAAATATAAGTAAGATATCACTAAAATCCGAAATAACAATTATTTATTTGACATTTTCTCCGCTAGTAGTTCGCCATTTGCCAAGCCACAGGCTGACAAAATTATTTTTGCTGATAGAGTGTCACTACCGTCTATGCAAAACTGTCAAACTACACGTCACTACCACAATAAAAAAGTTAGTTCTCATTTACGCCACCAGCATACATAAGTTGGTAAATCAGTACACGAGCGTTACGTAGTTCTCGAACAAAGAATGCATGGAGTTTCATTGTTATAAAATTGTGCAATTTTTTTCACAACTGCGTAAAATAGAAAAAGTGGTGATGAGATGTGTGTAAGTTTGTATTATTATACTATTAGAAACCCTAAATAAGATTATTTAAAAAAAGAGAATCTGTCTAGAAACCATTGTCACTGGACCACCTTAGTAAAATAAAAACTGAACATACCACTGAAGAATTATTACCACACTCCTGCAGCAGGAATACATTGTAATCACCATGACGCAGCAACTTCACTGAGACTTCCGCACTGTACGAGATCTGAGAAACGAATGACTGCGGTACCGCTAGAGCAGTGACTTATATACGCATTCGCTGGGCGCGTTCGGCTATCCTACCCACAATTTATTTTATATCGGTTTTGGAGTCTAACAATACCATCATTTGAAAACTCGTTGGTCTAATGGTTAACCATCCTGGCCTCTATCCAATAGGTTGTGGTTCAGATTGCCACTTTTTCTCTGGGTGTCATTTATTTAGATAAGTATGTATTTTCAAAAAAGTATATACGTATTTATATTAGGTGTCTGGTTACCATAGTACAGACTCTAGACAGTTTTGGATTACACGGCAGTGTGTCCTCAAATATTATTATTACTTTACAACAAGAACGTGGTTGCTCCGTGTATTAAAAAATTAATAGTTCTTCGACGGGATATCGTTTTGATGAATGTGAAGAAAATTTAAGTGCTATAGAAATCATAAAAAATAAATCTATACAGCACAATTTTGATAAATACCAGATAAATTGCAACGAACTCATTTAAAAATTAGAACAAAACCCAATTCCGGAAATTGTTTTCCAAATAGTAGGTTACATTTCTGGTTTTGTGGTAAGTAGTCTAGTAAAAAAGCTTAGGTGCGAGGACTGCAAAAGAAAATTATGGGCAAAAGAAAAATTATGGTTCCACAAACTAGTGGATTTACGAGATATGAATGGCTTATTTTATTGTGCAAATGATGTATTTGACATTTGCATGAACACTGAACGCGTTATACGCAACTGTGTTCGTTTAAGTGGTGGTAAAAATATACACAAGAAATATGACAAAATATTTATATCTGTTGCAGTTTTAAAATTATATATTAATAAAGATGTTTTTGTCGGAGAAAATGAGCATAACCATAACATTGATTTACTGAGATTAGTTGTAGAAAAATTCATCGATGTAAGACTGCATTATGTTTGTAAAAAAGAAACCGCTCAGACAAAAAATGATTCAAAAAGACAGATTTATAATAAATTAAATTTGTTTAAAGGTAATTAACATTTCTTTTTTCAGACAACTGATACTAATACTTATGTAATTTTTTTTTGTAAATCCATACTTAAATAGATAAATAACACCCAGACACTTGGTGGGAATCGAACCCACGACCCATCGGTTAGCAACCAGGGTGTCTAACCACTAGACCAACGGGCCCGTCAATTAAATATAAATATAAAATATAATGTCAAATACATTGTCACTAAACTTGATTAATTATTAATGTTCAGTGTAGATAAATTAGACTTAAAATAAAATAAAAACTTGAAAGCGTTAAATATGCCATGTTTAGTACCGACTTCAATACTATTGTCATTATTTAACGCTTTTTGTAACATTTGTAAAGCTTTTTGTAAAATTGTACCTAACGAAACCTAATTATTTTAAGTCTATGCATAATAAAGAATTTTGAATTTATATGTATGTCTTATTTCATCCAGTCGTTCTCTTGACCAACATGCGTATCAAATGAAGCGTCTTCGCTTCATTTGATACGCATGTTAATCTGTTGGCGGTCGACGCGTCATAGTGCTTATGCGATCGGAATCATCGGCCGTTGAGAGCTTAATGTTGTAACAAATAAATGCAGATATACTACTAGAAAGAAATAACAATCATTCTGGAGAAGTTGGGTACAAAGTAATGCTTTCTTTTATGGCTAGCATAACATTATACGTAACTTACCATATTTTTATATTACGGTTATTCTGGAAAAAATAAACGTAAGCAACTCCATACCTTTCCTTAGCTTACTGTACGTCTAAGCGTTCAAAAACAATGGAACTCAATGGAAGCACACAACTCTCAGCTCCAAAACTGTGTAAGTGCCGAATTGTCTGCAATTATTATTGAACCTTATTTTATAGTTCGTAAGTTATCTTTTTATATGAACATATTATTGTTTTGCGTGTACGTGTATAGTTGTGTAAGTATATGTAACCGCGACCACATTTTCGATGTCATTTTGTTCGTGACAGCTAATCTAGTTGGTATAGTATATCGATGGGATCAACATATATTTTTGCAATAACTTTTCTCCTGATTGATATTAATTAAAATTTTCTTTAAGGATTCATCAAATAAAGTGTTTTCGTTTGTCACAGTAACGATAAACCAAGTCACCTTTGCATTAATAAAGAAATTTGCCATTTTCCTAATAAAGGGATTTTTGACATTTGAACCACTAACACAAAAGTTCGAAAAAAATACTGAAATAACAGTTTTCTTTAAAATTTTATTGGGTAACTTAAACAATTAATAATCCGTGTTTCTACCGCGAACACTAACAACACAAGAACATCGGTTTGGCATACTCAAAATGAGTTCATCCAAATCACGCTGTGGAATGGCCGCCCATGTTCGTTGCAACAACAAAAAAAGGTCTTCTTGCGACTGGATACCCTCCATATTCGGCAGAGCTCTTCTCTGTAGCATATCCCATGCATGCTCAATCGGGTTCAAGTCTGGCGACTGAGCAGGCCAGGGCAGGACATTGATGTTAGCTGCGGCGAGAGTCTGTCTTACAACTCTTGCGGTGTGCGGTCGTGCATTATCATGCATTAACTGAAATAAGGGACCGATTTGCACTTGTAGAGGAACGATGACGTCTGATACAATCGTCTCAGCATAAATTTGAGCGTTGAGGTTGCCTCTGATCCAAATCAACTCAGTTCTTCCGCCAATCCAAATACCCGCCCATACCATGATGGTTCCACCACTATAAGGATGGACTTCCTGGCAGGATTTTAATCGCTGTTGGCGTCCAGGGGTTCTCCAGTGTCGTATACGTCTTGTATCCGGTCTCATACCAAAACGAGACTCATCAGAAAAGCACACGAAACGCCATTGTTCTTCTGCCCAATTTCTGTGTTCAAGAGCCCATTGATATCGAATCCTACGATTGTGCATTGCTATAGGTGGTACCCGTAGCGGTCTTCGGGAATGAAGGTTCACTTCATGCAAGCGGTTTCTGACTGTTTGGTCGCTAATTAAGTTCCCTGAAGAGTGATGAAGCCTCACGGCTAACATCATGGCAGTTATTGTTGGAGCTCTTCGAGTTAAGATTTGAATATATCGGTCTTGTCTCCGTGTGGTGCAGCGATACCGTCCTCCATGGCGCTCAGCCACGGTACCAGTGCTTCGGTAACGTGTCCAAAGTCGACTGATAACACTCTGACTTGTATTCAGAGCTAAAGCCACAGTACGTTGCCGGGAACCAGCTTCTATCATTCCCACGGCTCTGAGCATTTCTTCCCTGCTTAAATGACGTCGCCGCTCCATAATAACGTTGGTTTTAATCAGTAGTAGGGAAACAGTAGCACTAATAATGTCTTCCATGCGTTGTATGTTTTTATAGGGAAAATATTGACAGCTGATTTTCATCTTTTACTCGAATTTGATTCACAGTTCCTGATTCAAATTATGAAATGCACCAAAAAGGATCCATATAAATTTATAAAATCATAAATTTATTACAAAGCCACATCTCAATCTCAAGAAATCCGCTTAAAAATGCTTGATCCCTAGACACTTTTGATGTGTGTATATCCTATTTATATATATCTTTGCTATGCACAAACACGCACACCTATAAAACAATACTCGGATATGTTGAGTATAATAGATACTCGTTGTATTAAATATGTACCTGGCATATAGAGAACCAATTTGTAATAGGTACGTTACCCTAGTGACGGTTGCTCTGTTAATACAAAATTATTATCGTGTCTTGTCTGCCCTTGCTTTTTACTAATATACCATTTACTTTTATTTCTATTATATTATTTTATTTCTTATACCCAAACTTCCACTGCTAGCTAAGCCCATAACCTGCTACAATGGTTATGGGCCCAGCTTATGCGTAAGAAATAAAATAGTTATAATAACGGGTACGAAAAGAGTACGAAGTTATTAGAGGAGATCGTGTGATCGCAAATTCAAAAAGTGTTGGAATTCTGCTGTGGGTGGAGCCGTGAGGAGGCAACCATGAATACGGTAAGAATTGAAAATCTTGATCGGGATAATTTTCATTCCTGGAAGATCCAAGCACAAGCGATCTTAATCAAAAACGATCTTTGGGAATACGTAGATGGTACTAAACCGAAGCCTGCTGAAATAGTAGAGGCGGCTGTATGGGAATCAAATGATTCGAAAGCAAGGGCGGAAATCATACTAGCGATGAGCCCGAGTGAATTGCAACATGCAAAAGGGTGCAAAACGTCTAAAGAGCTCTGGACGAAATTAGAATCAGTTTATGCTTCTAAGGGACCCGCCAGAAAGGCCACCTTGCTGAAGCAGCTCACATTAAGTAAGATGAGCGAAGGTGACGATGTTCACGAACATTTGAGCAGATTCTTTGATGCCAGAGATAGATTGCACGATATGGGCGTTGAAATACAAGATGATTTAGCATCAATAATGCTATTGTATAGTTTGCCTTCAAGCTATGAGAATTTTAGATGTGCAATAGAATCCAGGGATGAGTTTCCTGAGCCTGAAGTGCTAAAGATTAAAATTCTAGAAGAAAGTAGCTCAAGGAGATCTTGCACGGAGAATATAATGTTAGTCAAGGGCAAGAGGCTAAACAAGAAAACTCCCAGACAAAAACCGGTACAGTTGGACGATAATAAGGGTTGCGAAGCGAGTCCAAAATTCAACTATAGATGTTTTAAGCGCCATAGAAAGGGTCACAAAGCTTCGGAATGTAAACAATTCAATAAACAAGAGTCGGTGAAGTGGGTATCGATGAATAAAACTAAAACGTGTGCTATTGATACTAGTTTTGTTACATTTAGTTGTGTTTCAGATGATTGTCATGCTGCAGCCTGCGAGAATGGAAACTGGATCATTGATAGTGGTTGTACAAGTCACTTGTGCAATAATAAATCATATTTTGGAGATACCTTACAACCATCTTATGGAAAATTGAATTTAGCAAATAATGAAAGCGCTCTTGTACAAGGTAAAGGTACGGTAAGGTTGTTCGCATGTAATGATGACTCTAAGTGTGTAGTAAAACTACCAGACACGTTGTACGTTCCAGATTTGAGAGCTAACTTGATTTCAGTTGCAAAGATTACCGATAAGGGTTTTGAAGTCACGTTTGGGAGCGATAGAGCTCTAGTGACGGATTCTCAGGGTAATATTAGGTTAGTTGCGAATCGTAAGGGTAATTTATATTACGTTCAGGAACAGCGTGCTGAAGCTGCTGTTATATCGAATAAAGAGGTTGATATACAAGCGTGGCACGAGCGTTTAGGTCATTTAAATGTAAGAGACTTAGTTAAACTCATAAATCATTGCGATTTGGGCATGAAAGTCGATTTGACAAATGTCGATAGGTTACGTAATTGTGAAACCTGCATTCGCGGTAAAATGAGTTCCGTTCCTTTCTCCAGTTCGGGTGGACCGTGTAACGAGAAGCTTAAAATTATTTATTCCGATGTTGTAGGGCCGATGAAAAATACAGCCCTAGGAGGCGCAAGATACTTTGTAACTTTTATAGATGATTGTACAAGGTGGTGCGAGGTATATTTATTAAGTAAAAAGAGTTCGGTTTTTACTGTTTTTAAAATATACAAGCAGTTTGTCGAGAACTTAACTGGGAAAAGAATCAAATATTTGCAAACTGATAATGGTGGCGAATATTGTAATAGGGAGTTTGATGATTTCTTGTCAAAGGAAGGAATCAGTAGAAGATTGACTATTCCCCACACTCCTCAGCAAAACGGTGTTGCTGAAAGGATGAATAGGACACTCGTTGAAATGGCAAGGTGCATATTATTATCCTCAGGACTATCAGAAGGCTTTTGGGCAGATGCGGTGGTAACCGCATGCCATATTAGAAACAGATGCCCATGTAGTGCGGTTGGTGGTGAAATACCATATGAAAAGTTTTTTGATCGACCTGTGAAGTTGGATTATTTGCGACCTTTTGGTACAAAAGTGTACGTTCTTGACAAGGACACAAATAAGGATAAATTCACACCCAGAAGCAAGAGGGGAATATTTGTAGGTTACCCACGTGATCAAAAAGGATACAGAGTATGGTTGCCAGATGATCGAAAACTTTTTGTCGCGAGAGATGTAAGGTTTTTGAACGTAGAGAAACCCCAAGACGAGAATACTATAGACCCTTTTCAGATGATTGTGACAGAGAAGTCACAAGAGCCGGAGCGAAAAAGGTATGTGGAGTTGGAAATCAATCCACCAGTTTTTTCACCTCCTATAGAGCGAATTCCAATCCCATATGGATCAGCTCAACCACTGGCTTCAAGCAGTGATGATCCTCACATTGAGATGCCATCGGAAGATGAAGAATTAAGAAGAGCTCCAGGTAGACCTAGGATCCAAAGAGGTCACGTAGGAAGACCGAAGAAAATGTACAGAATGGTCAGCGTACCAAGGAGGGAGCGAGAACAGGATCAGGAGGAGGAGAGAAATTACAGAGATGGAAATGAGACTGATGTTGAGCCAGCTGTTACATCAGATGAATTTGCTGACTGTGAAGACTTCGTAGCTGCCGCAACAGAAGTGTCATTGAAAGAGGCGTTATCTTGTAATGAGCGAAATCTATGGGAAGCTGCCATTATGTCAGAGATAAGAAGCCTCGTTAAAAACCAAACGTGGAAAATAGTGAAGAAACCTCCGAATCGTGAAGTAGTAGGATGTCGCTATGTCCTCACTACGAAGCTGAATGTGGACAAAACTGAAAAGAAGAAAGCAAGATTGGTTGCAAAGGGCTATAGTCAGCGTTATGGTATTGACTATCGCGATACCTTCGCTCCAGTCATGAGGCTTGATACAGTTAAATTATTGTCCGCATTGGCAGTTGAATTGGATATGGAGATTCATCAAGTAGATATAAATACTGCTTATTTGAATGGATATCTTGAGGAGGAAGTATACATGAAAATACCTGAACTCTTAGAAGAAAGTTTAATAAAACTGTTGCGCATAGAAGAGGATGACTTAGTCATAGACCAAGCGCAACAAATGTTAAACGATATAAGAGCTGGTGGTAATGTTTGCAGTTTACATAAATCTCTTTATGGTTTGAAACAAGCTGGACGCCAATGGAATATCAGGCTGGACGAGAAGCTGAAAAAGATGCATTTAAAGCAGTCTTTGAATGAACCATGTTTGTATTATAAAGAACTGGATGACCGCGGAGCAATGTTTTTTGTTTGTGTCTACACGGACGATATTATGATTGCGAGTCAGAAAAGAGATTGTATAGTAAATTTTAAAACAGAATTAGCAAAAGAGTTCGAAATGAAGGACTACGGAGTTGCTAAATTTATTTTGGGCATAGATATTGTCAGAAGTGACAATGCACTTAAGTTGTCACAAACACAATATGTTGACAAGATTTTACGAAAATTTTGCCTAGAAAATTGTAAAGAAACTTGTTGTACGCCAATGGAGGTAAATTTTAAATTACCGAATACCGAGAAGGACAATGATCGTAACATACCGTACAGGGAATTAATAGGATGTTTAATTTACCTGTCCGTAGGAACCAGGCCAGACATCTCAAATGCCGTGGCGAAATTGGGACAGTATGTGGATAAATCCGATCAGAGGTGCTGGAAAGCAGCATTGAGAATCCTTCGTTACCTCAAGAGGACCCGTGAACGTGGCCTCGTCTACAGGAAATCCGGTAATAGTGTCATTGGGTATAGCGATAGTGATTGGGGCAATTGCACAATCGATAGGCGAAGCTACTCAGGCTATGCGTTTATTTTAGCTGGGGCAGCAATCTCGTGGAAATCGCAGAAACAAAAATGTGTTGCGACTTCAACCTGCGAGGCTGAATACGTTAGTCTAGCTTTGAGTATGAAGGAGGCTATATACTTGAATAGTCTGCTAACTGAAATCGGATTAGCGCACTTTAACAAGGTAGTGTTACATGCGGACAATCAGGGAGCGATCGCATTATCAAAGGATCCAGTCTTGCATTCCCGCAGTAAGCACATTGATATTAAGTATCACTTTTTAAGGGAAACTGTCCGTACTAATAAAGATATTGTGATACGATATATCCCAACTGAATTAATGCTTGGCGATATATTAACAAAACCTTTGCCTAAGCAGAAACATTATTTTTGTATGGAAGGTTTAGGCGTTACTTAGTTTTGTGTTTTTTAAAATGTGCTGTTTATTTTATACCTTGTTAGTTTAGTGTTTTTTTGTTGTGTAAATTGTGTTATGCAAGGTACAATTTAAGGGAGCGTGTTGAGTATAATAGATACTCGTTGTATTAAATATGTACCTGGCATATAGAGAACCAATTTGTAATAGGTACGTTACCCTAGTGACGGTTGCTCTGTTAATACAAAATTATTATCGTGTCTTGTCTGCCCTTGCTTTTTACTAATATACCATTTACTTTTATTTCTATTATATTATTTTATTTCTTATACCCAAACTTCCACTGCTAGCTAAGCCCATAACCTGCTACAGGATAACACTTACATTTTATTACACACAAACACAAACGAGCTCGCTATGTGTACAATTCAATTGTTTATGTTAAATAGCCTAGGCCCTCATAGCACAGAGTATCCTAGTTTGAGGGGTTAGGTAACTTCAGTAATATGTAAAAAACTTTCTGTTATCAAATAAACAAGTTTTATTTATTATTATTTATATATAAGTATTTAAGATACTTGTACTGAGTTGTACTGGATTTGATACTCCGTACCTACTCATAAAATGCAAATGTTTTAACACAACATAAATCATAATGTATAGTCATTTCAATAGCAATGAAAGATGTAGCATTGGTAGAAATTATGTGAATTGTATCAGGATTTAAACATAAAACAATATTCTGATTTTACATAATATATTAATAAACAAAGATATCTTATCAAATTAATAACAATGTATCATGGTGTAATGTATGTGAATGGTCCCTCCCAATATAAAAATACATTGATTGTTTTATACAGTTTTAAACAAAATATTAATAAATAATAATCTACATCTAAAGCTAAGATAAAAACTAAATAATAAATCTACCCTAGATACCTACTATAGGCGGCCAGCTTTGTCTGGGGACTCTAGGTGGTTCATTAATCTTTTAGTAAGTGCTTGAAGATTTGTTGGTGCCCTTGAATTAGGAAACAAACAATCCACATACTTACGTCAAAAAACTGCACTTGTCAATTGATGAATTATAAAATATGTAATAGATTAAAAAATCTACGAACTTTAGGTACAATGCAGGACATTTGGAATGCTGAATGCATTAGATATTTTGCAGGTATATTTAATTAATCACTGCAAAGCAGTATTATAACTGACATTACAGGACTGTCCTGCAAACTGTTAAATGACTGGCCGCCTTATACCTATTACCACAGTTGTTATTCAACTCTCTCAGCACCTCTAATCTGCGCGAATTTGACAATTTAAGCCATTTTATTCATACTGTATCTGCTATGTATAACATCAATATATTATTATTATTTATACTACATTATAAATCATGACAAATACAACACCCAAAATTTTTAGCAGTTGCATGTATTATCGTGGTCACAAATACTGTACCAGTTTTCAATCAAAACATATGAATGACATTACATGCGCTTACCCCCCCCAGCCAGCACGTATTTTGGACCGAAATGCGAATGATTATTGTCACAAAGTAAATCAAGCAATTGTGACCGTGACCATACATAAGCATTTCAAAATAAAACCTTAAGTCGAAATAATCTGCAGATAAATTGAATTACATATTTGAAATAAGAACATGCAAATACTTTGAATTCTTATTTTTGTGACGTTTTTTGAGTGGCCAGTAGCCTGCCATTAATTGCACTTCATCTCATACATGGTGTAGTGTTAATTTAAAAATAATAATAAATTCTTAGGGTATAGTAATAGTATGTATAGTAATAGGTTCTTCATATCATATTGGACAACTATATTTTTTCTAACATCAATAAAAATAGTCAAATATGTTAGATATAGCAATAAATTACCCAGTTTCAAAATACATTTGTGTTTTTGCAGTCCATATCCATGTTTGCTAAAGACTATGTTATGTTATTAGCCCTATGCACCCCTGTCCAATTTGAAAGGAAAATATTTGTATTGTTGCAACAACTGAATTAAAATATGTATGAGATATACTTTAGTTGTAATGCTATACCAAATAATACCATCCATGATCAGACAGGGCTTTCGAATACTTTGTATTTATCATACTGCGCGACTACTCAGTAAATTACCAGCTGAAACCACACCGTTTTGTTAAGTTTTGTTGTTTGTCCTAATTCCTAAGGAATTTGCAGATGTTACTAATGTGTCTTGTGATTGTCAGAATAAAATTATTTTATTCTTCCTTCCAAGCAAATGAGCTGAGTCGAAATGTGCCACTCATGTCCCATTTAAATATTCGTTCTGCAGGTTTTGAGCCACCAGCTCCTGCAATCACAACCAATGGCATAAAATGCTCAGCAGCACGCATTGGATGAGCTTCTGTTGCACCTTTCTGAGCCCTCCATGCCACTAAACCTTTCCTCCTCACACTCTCATCTTCAGCCGTACAAACAGTATTTAAGAAATCATCAAATTCTGCATTAACAACTTCAGATTTGTATCTACCATACATAAACTCTCTCATATTGTGATAAGACATTCCGGAACCAATTATTGCTATCCCTTCTTTTCGGAACTCATACAGTGCTTTACCAAGATTGTAATGTTCTTCTGCATCCTGACTGCTCAGCACTGACATCTGTATTATAGGAACATTCGCAGCAGGATTGATAAGCATCATTGGAACAAAAACTCCATGGTCCCAACCCCTTTCTGGGTCCAATCTGGATTTTATGCCAGCTTTTTTAAGAGTCTCGTGAATCTTTTCGGCCAGTGCTGGATCACCGGGCGCATCGTATCGATATTTGTACGATTCCGATGGGAAACCATAGTAATCGAAATATAGTTCATGTTGTTTCCCTGAAGATATCGTTACGACTCTTTCCTGCCAGTGGGCGGTGACTAGAATAATAGCTTTAATCTCTTCCAAGTTTAAATGATTGGTTACCTCGTCTTTTAGGAAGTTCGTGAGTTCCTTATGTTCTTCGTCGCCCAGCAACGGCAGAGGACCGCCACCGTGGTTCACGAATATCGCTGGCGCCAAAACAGACATTTTTCGAGCAACACCAGTGAAATGGCGAATAATATTCATAGATATTAATGACATAAACACTATAAAAGCCACTTGTAGTAGAATTGTAAGTGTGTTGAGAACAAGCATATATACTGCTTTAATTTGACCTTATGACACATAAATAATGATTGCGGTTAACCCGAAGGTTATTTGATTGTTTTTAACAAAGAAAGAGCAACAAAAAGGAGTCGTGAGTGAGTTAAGTAAGGCCGATTCTATTTTAATGATTGAACCCACAGATTAGATACTAGTAGATTGAACCTAGCTAATACAATAATACGTCCTCTTTGGCACCTGTTCCGAACCACAGATTGAACCATACCCATAGAGTAAAGTTAGGTGTTGCAATCATTTGAAAAATTTCTCCCTAAACAAGTCAGAAAGCCAACAAAAACATTTTCTTAAAATCGTCATTCAGTTGCCGTTTTGACTTTTTCATTGACAACTCAAAAGTGGGCGGTAGCTGTCACTGAATGTTTATTTTGGCGGTCACTGAATGTTTATTTTTAATGTAAATATTGTATTATTTTCAGGTGAAGTGATATTATTTAGTTGTGTTTAATGTTATAACATCATAATAAAGCAGTGTAGACGTTAGTTAGTTCGTATTTTATAAAAATATTGGATATTTTCGAAATGAAATATGACCCGGGTCATTATTGTTGGAATAAAACCTGTTTTGTAATTAAAAGAACTCTAAAAAAGAAGTGTCTAGTTGCTATGGTAACTATATTACTGTGAAGAAAAACAGTATTGTCAAATAAATATTCGTTTAATATGTCAATGTATACTATGTAAAATATATACAAGTAATTCTTATAAAAAGTACTCCGTGTTTACTTTACGACGACGTATGTAGTTAAGGATCGAACGAAAACGCCACTACGTGACAGGTTATGTTACAGCACTATAATCTTTAACTATGGAAAACGTTATAGGAAAAATCCAAGTTGGTCTTTTAGAAGGAAAATCGAATTGGGATACATGGAAATTCAAAGTCACGTCCCTACTACGTATGGTGCCTCATGCGTTAGAGGTAGTGGAAGGCTCGTTCCAGAAACCCATAGAACCAGCCGCCGGAGCTGGCAATGCCGATATAAGCGCATACAATGCGAATGTAGAGCGCTGGTGGTAAAGGTGACACAAGTGCCGTCCTTTTACTAACTACCAACATGCAGGAGGATACCCTAAGAAAGGTAATGCGGTTTACGAGTAGTCGTGAAATATGGCTGGAGTTACATAGACTTTTCGATGGAACCGATGAAGATAAAGCATATAATCTATGTATGAGCTTTTTTGGTTACAAAAAGGATGCAGCAGATGATTTGGCTACACACATGTCCAAGCTAAAGAATATATGGACACAGCTGAATCAAGAGCTAAAGAGAGATAACAACAAGGAGCTACCAGATTTACTATTAATATGTAAAATTCTTGATACTCTAGATGAATCCTACTTATCTTTCCGAAGCAGCTGGTTGTTGCTACCTAAATCCGAACGAAATGTTGAAACTCTTACGAGCCATCTCTGTGCATTTGAACGTGCAACGGCGCGTAATAATGATATGCAAGAAGCGTTTGTTACAAAATCCAGTGGAATTCAGTCTACTGTTGAGAAGAAGGACAAAAAGTTGAAGTGCAATTACTGCCATACGAAAGGTCATCGTGTGAGAAACTGTCAACAGTGGATCAAAGATGGAAAACCTCCAAAAGGCTGTAATCCAGCACCAACACCGTCAACTTCAAAATCCGCAAAAATGGTCTTGCTATCAGTAGCAAACACAGAAGTTTATTCAAGCGAACACGACTCTGGAAACTGGTACGTGGATAACGGTGCCACGAGCCATGTTACTAATCGAGCAGATATGTTCCATGATTACGAACACTTTAACGAGAATCGTACTGTAATGACTGCTAATGGCAATGCAATTAGTGCTAAAGGCAAAGGATCAGTAGTACTCGAGGCAAGTGTTAAAGGGAAGACAATTAGAATTACCCTTAAAGACGTTTGGTACGTTCCTGCTATAAATAAGAATTTATTTTCAGTTTTAGCGTTACATGACAAGCATCCAAGAAGTTTTTTCTCATCAACGATAGATGAATGCATAGTCTCTGTCAACGGAGAAGCTTGTTTGATTGGTAAGAGACAGAAACATGGTGGTTTATATAGGCTAAAAGTTGCAAATATATCACCAGATGTCCCACCAGAAGTTTATGCGACCTTAGCAACTATGCAGCTTTATCATGAAAGGCTGGCACATCAGAACAAGAGACATGTAAAAGCTACAGTTAAGCGCGAACTGAGGTTAGATCTGCCTCTTGACAAGGAAACCTGCGATGGCTGCATTTACGGGAAAGCGCATAGACTTAAATTCGGCACAAGAACTCGAGCAACGGAACCAGGAGAAATCATTCACACAGACGTTTGTGGACCATTTGAACCGAGTTGCTCTAAGTTTCGATATTATGTTTTGTTTAAGGATGATTTTACAGGTTACCGTATGGTATATTTCCTGAGACGCAAGTCTGAAGTCAAGGATAAGCTCGCCTTTATGCTAGCTCAGACAAAAACAGCAGGATATAATGTAAAATGTCTACTCAGCGACAATGGCGGAGAATTCGTCAATGAGTCAGTTCGTAAGATCTTGAATACGCATGGAATAAAACATAGACTTGTTACTCCTTACACACCTGAACAAAACGGTTCGAGTGAGCGAGAGAACAGGACCCTTGTTGAAACTGCACGTTCAATGATGTATGCTCACGAACCACTGCCACAACATCTATGGGCAGAACTCATCAACACTGCCGCATATGTTCTGAATAGAACCGGTCCGACAAACACAAACAAATCTCCTTATGAACTTTGGTTTGGGAAGAAACCAATTATAAAACATCTTCGTATAATAGGTAGCACTGCTTACGCCCACATACCAAAACATAAGAGGAAGAAACTAGACAAAAAAGCCACTAAAGGTAGACTTATTGGCTATGATGAGGACTGCTACCGAGTTTGGATCACTGATGGAAAGAGAAACATGCTTGTTCGTTCACGTGATGTCATTTTCGATGAAAAGCCACTTCAATTAGTTGACACTGACCCGCCTTGTGTAGAAACTGATACAAATTCCAGAGAATACACATTACAAATTCCAGTAGAAAAGAACTAATAATGAAGATACGGCTTCTCAAATCGGAACGCAACAGAATCCATCAACAATCGAAAACGAGGGAGATGTAGAACACAGTGAACAAACAGTTGATAGCGAAGTATATGCGCCACCAGAAGAAGTGGTGGATGAGGAAGAATTTCATGACGCTGCTGATTCTCATAGATACAACCTGCGTGACAGAGGTCATATAAAACGACCTGAAAAACTGAACGACTACGTATGTATAGTAGAATCATATCCATCAACATTTTCAGATGCCATGCAGAGTGAGGACTACGAGGAATGGATGAAGGCAATGAAAAGTGAAATTAGATCCTTGAAAGACCACAATGTATGGACTTTGTGTGAGTTACCGCACAATAGAAAGGCATTGCCGTGCAAATGGGTTTTGCGAATAAAAAGAAACCCAGATGGAAGTGTAGACAAATACAAAGCTCGTCTAGTAGCGAAAGGTTTTCGACAGAAAAAGGGCATAGACTATGATCAGACGTTCAGCCCAGTTGCGAGACTTGCAACGATTAGAGCTTTAATAAGTGTATCTGCTCAAGAAGGACTCCATCTGACACAGTTTGATGTTTCGACCGCCTTTCTACACGGAAAGCTTAATGAAGAGATCTACATGCAACAACCTGATGGTTTTGATGATGGTACTACCAAAGTATGTAGACTGAATCGAAGCCTATACGGTCTGAAACAGGCTCCACGATGTTGGAACTCATGCTTCGAGGAGATTTTACTTGAAATGAATTTCGAACAAAGTGAATCTGATTCTTGTTTATTTACAAAAAGAATAGATAATAAGAAGATTCTAATAACTCTTTACGTGGATGATGGTTTGATAGCTGCTACAGATGCAAATCTTGCTAATAACTTTCTTGATGATCTGGGAAAGAGACTCAAAATAACGACGAAGCCCGCGTCATATTATTTAGGTCTTGAGATTAAGAAAGAAGCAGATGGGGCTATTATAATCAATCAGGAAGCCTATACCAAAAGGATTTTAGAACGCTTTAGAATGTCTGACTGCAACGCCGTGTCAACGCCTATTGAAAAAGAGACTTTTCAGACAGGGAAAGTTAGCACTTCTGAGAACGGTGTGTTTCCATATAGGGAGGCAGTAGGTGCTCTCGCTTATTTAATGGTAGGATCACGACCAGATATCGCCTATGCCGTAGGTGTTGTTTCTCGCAAGTTGGAAAACCCTACATCAGATGACTGGAATAAAGTAAAGAGGATTTTCCGTTATCTAAAAGGCACATCCGGATGCGGACTTAAATACAGTCGTGGACCTAAACAAGTTCTAGGTTACAGTGACGCTGACCATGGAGGAGACATTACTACCGGTCGCTCCACCACTGGTGTGGTTTGTCTTTATGCTGGAGCAGCCGTGTCCTGGTTGAGCCAACGTCAACAATCAGTAGCAATATCTACTACGGAAGCTGAAATTGTTGCAGCAAGTGAAGCAGCAAGGGAACTTGTATGACTCCAAAGAATTTTTGAGAAGCTGACAGATATGGAAGATGTGCCATATTTAAGAGTTGACAACGAAGCTTCAATTAAACTAGCGCACAATCCCGAATTCCATAAGCGGACCAAACACATTCGCGTGAGACATTTCTTTGTGCGTGAAATGGTACAAGAAAATACTCTAACAGTTGTTAAGACCTGTTCAACGGAGCAGCTCGCAGATATTCTTACGAAGCCAGTTCCAAGACCGCGCCATAGAGAATTATCCAACAAGATTGGACTGCACCAAGCAACTACTAGTTCTAATTAATTAGGGAAAGTGTTGGAATAAAACCTGTTTTGTAATTAAAAGAACTCTAAAAAAGAAGTGTCTAGTTGCTATGGTAACTATATTACTGTGAAGAAAAACAGTATTGTCAAATAAATATTCGTTTAATATGTCAATGTATACTATGTAAAATATATACAAGTAATTCTTATAAAAAGTACTCCGTGTTTACTTTACGACGACGTATGTAGTTAAGGATCGAACGAAAACGCCACTACGTGACAATTATTTGTTTGTTTGTTTACTTTTGGTTTGTTTTCGATATTATTTGTAATGTAACTGTTGTAAATACATCGTAATTACATCATAACGATAATAACTCGAAGATAAAGTCATAAAATCCAATCTAACAATAGAATTTTTTTTTCATAATATGACGTCATGAAGTGCGATGACGACAGTTGAAAAAAAATTTGATATATATTTTTTTTTGCTAGTGTTTTGTTTAAAACCTGTATGAAAAGGAGTTTGGATGCAAAGAATGGATCTTTCTTAGTGCCTGGGTCAATATTCTACCCTCAAAATCGAGATCAAAAATAGGTAAAATCAACTTTGCCGAAAATCCGTCTACTACGGACTTTTTCTTTAAAAAATCAATATTTATAACTCAAAAAAAGGATATACTTCATAGCTAATACTCTTCTCATTAGAACTCAGTTTACAGAATGCGATTCGGACATAGATTTAAGATTTTTTTCACTACGTTCAAAAAGATGAACATAGCGTGGGAAGGAGAAGTTCTAATCAAATACAAACTGCACGAGTGCAACAGAGGCAGACATAAAATTCTTTTTTTTTATTCTGCATCACTTTTGACATTAGCTACTGCAACGCTGCCTCGCGGTCTGTTTACTGTCAAAGTAAATCATAATAATTTAGCACGATCTCAAATTTATAATGTCTGTCAGAAGCAAGGTTGGTGAATACACGCGTTTTTGACAGTGTGAAAGTGAAAATTTTCTATTTTTCAGTTTTGCTTATTTGTTTATGATTTTGTTCATTGTGTGTGGTGGTGGTTTGTGTTACTGTAAAAGGGTAAGTATTTAAAATAGCTTTTACGGCCTAAATAGGCCCGGTTCAACATGGGCGATGAGTCGCCCGGTAGACCGCCTGATATTCCCATATCTCCTTCTCCGGCGTTATTTACCCAAGAACCCATTGCTTGCGAACGTGGTGTCAAACGCCCATCTAATGAACTAAACGAGATTTCAATCAGCCATCCAAACAAAAAAACCGTTTCTAACTTGGAACTACCCTCGGCGTCAATACAGACAATTTATACCCACCCAAGTATGGAGTCCGCTCGAGTATATACTGATAGAGATTGTGGTCCGTTTATTGTGCATGTGTCCCGAGTGGAAAATGATCCTGCAGCTGGTATAACCTTACGTCCCATTAAGATTGGTCAGGTTCTGATGAAAAATAATGTCCAGCATATTGTTAGGGGCGGAGTCAAAGTCGTTGGCCGAAATAGGATTGCTATTGAATTTAGTTCTGCACCTGCGGCAAACAGTTTCATTACCCACCCATGCCTTTCTTCCTCCAATCTGGTTGCTTCGATTCCTTCATATAATATCACCCGTTTAGGTTTAGTCCGTGGTGTCCCGTGTGACTGGTCAATGACTGAATTTGCTGAAGCCGTAGAACTACCAGAAAACTGTGGGAAAATATTAAAACTCAGGAGGCTCAACAGAAAGTCCTCTTCAGAAGAAGGTGTCCACTGGATCCCTACTCAATCTGTGGTGATCACTTTTGAGGGTCAAATTTTACCGAATCATATCTATTGTTGTTATAATTCCCTTCCTGTAGAAGTATATCAGCTCCCTTCAATCCAGTGTCTCAACTGTTGCAGATTTGGACACATAAAATCTCAGTGTCGGTCCAAAGCTAGATGTTTTAAGTGCTGTCAGAGCCATCCAGGCGAATCTTGTAATATTCAGAATGACAAAATATCTTGCATTCATGTTCAGGGCACCATCAAGCTGTGGACAAACAATGTCCAGAGCACTCTCGGCAAAAATCAATTAAGACACTGATGTCCACTAATAATATTTCATATACAGATGCGGCCTCCCAGGTCCCTTCTGTGCGTCGTCCCTACTCAGATGTTGCCCTCCCTACCTACCACCCTTCATCCACACCCCCTTCCCCTCAATCTACCCTAAATAACCATCCATCTTCTATGTCCTATAGAAAAACTGTCTTTCGTAATCCCCGCCCCAGACCTTCTCTGCCTCAAGGATATGATAAGCAAGCACACCAGGCTATCATAAGCAATGTGCCTTCCTCTCTTCCAAATGGCAGTGCTTTCCCAGATTTATCCTCTCCTTCTCTGACTCCTGAAATGGCGAATGTATCTCAGGAGAATTTTATAGATCTATTTATTGCTATTTTAGATAACTTCATCATGAAGTTTAGTGATTGTCTACCGTCCAACGTTGCAGAAAAGTTAGCCCGCCTCGCCTCTATTGCTGGTTCCAATGGACCAGATAAAAATCATCCAATGGAACTGTAGGAGCCTTGCTCCTAAAAAATCCGAGTTAATCCACCTTTTCAACAAATTCTCCCCCGTTGTTGCGGCAATTTCGGAGACTTGGCTGCGGCCTGGGACTTTATTTAGGGTTCCTGGTTATGCCTGTTTCCGGGAGGACCGGGACGATGGATACGCAGGATGTGCCCTTTTTATTAATAGATCCTTCCCTTTTACCCCTATTACTTTACCTGCTCACTCTAGGGAGATTGGTGCTGTTGCCATTAAAGTAATGGATATCAATTTCCTCTCTATCTACATTCCTCACCCTAATCCTTCCTTATCCTCAGAGCTATCAGCAATTTGTTCGGCTATTTCCCATCCTATAGTAATTCTTGGTGACTTTAATTGTCATCACACATCTTGGGGGTCGCATTATTGTGACTCCTTTTCCCCATGCCTTATTGATATTTTTGATGACTTAAATGTCACTATTATCAATGACGGCTCTCCTACCCATAGAGTTTATCCTAATCAAAACCCTCGTTCTGCAGTTGACTTAACTGCCTGCTCTCCTAATCTTTCTTCCCTTGTCTCTTGGAATACTCTCCCACAAACATATGGTAGTGATCATTTCCCAATTGTAATTTCTTTACCTCAATCTGTAAAGCCAGTCCCTTCCTCTGAGCCCCTCCTTAAATACAAGTTGCAAGAGGCGAAGTGGGACTTATTTGCGACTGAGATGGACAATAAAACTTCTACTATTTTAGCAGAACCCTCCTCAGATGCCATAGTCAATTATGATTTGTTTGTTAGTTCCCTAATAGAAGCAGCCGATTTACATATCCCTCGAAAGAAAAAAGGCAAGAAATGTTTGTCCTCTCCTCCCTGGTGGGATTCTGAATGCACTAATATGATTCATCGTAGAAAGGAAGCCGAACTACAATATAATGAGTTAATGTCCCCAGAAAATTTCCTATGTTTCCAGAAAGTCTCTGCCCAGACTCGTAAACTACTGAACCGAAAGAAAAAAGCTAGGGTGGAAGAGCTTTTGTGAAAATCTATCTCCTAGAACTCCAGCCTCCCAAGTCTGGCGCAGTGTCAAAAAGTTTCGTGGTTCCCTCAACCCTCCATCCAATTCCTCTTTCGACTCATCTGCGTGGCTTATTCCATTTATTGATAATTTGGCACCCCCCTATGTCCCTTGCTCAGACTCCTTTCCTTCTCTTTCCGGGCCTCCCTCCTCTGCTCTCTCTGAACCATTTAATGAACCATTTTCCTATTCGGAATTCCAATTTGTTGTTGACGGTCTTAGGGATTCTTCTCCTGGTATGGATATATTCCCTATTCCTTTGTAGCTAATTTAAATCCCCCAACTAAAACAGTCCTTCTTCATATTCTAAATAAAATTTTTGAATCTGGCCAAATACCGCAATCTTGGAAAAGTCAGCTCATTATCCCAATCCTTAAACCTGGTAAAGATCCCTCTAATCCTTCCTCTTACAGGCCCATCGCCCTATCTTCTACTGTGTGCAAGATCCTAGAGCATTTAGTTAAAAACCGCCTTGAGTGGTTTGTAGAAAAGCATAACATTTTAGCCAAAAGTCAATTTGGATTTCGTAAAGGCAAGAGCACTATGGATAGCCTAAGCATTCTCTCCTCAGACATCCGTTTAGCATTCACAGAAGGGGAATACCTTGTGGGGGTCTTCCTGGACATTGCTTCTGCTTATGATAGTGTCCTTCTTCCGGTGCTCAGGCAAAAAATGCAACAGCTGAACATCCCTGTGAGGATTGTTCACTTCATCGCAAACTTTTTAATGTCCAGGAATATCTGTGTCCGATACCAAGGATCTGATTTCATCCAAAGACAGGTCTGGAAGGGCCTTCCACAAGGCTCTGTTTTAAGTCCTCTCCTATACAGCATTTACACCCATGACCTAGAACAATCCGTAACCCCTTTTTGTAACATACTTCAATATGCCGATGACTTAGCGTTATACATCTCTTCTAAATCAATTGATTCTGCTTCCTCCCGTCTTAACTCTGCTCTCTCTTATCTGAATGTCTGGCTTCAAGATCACGGGCTCTCGCTTTCTGTTTCCAAAAGCAACTTAGTAGTTTTTACTAGGAAAAGAAATATCCCAACTCCAGTTGTGCACTTCGGCGATGAAATCATTCCAGTTAAAGATAGTGTTAAATTTTTAGGGGTATTTTTCGATAGTCATATGACAGGTTCTATTCAGAATAACTACATTGCTCAGAAATGTGAGAAAGGTGTCAATGTGTTAAGAGCTCTGGCAGGAGTGTGGTGGGGTTCCCACCCTTACTGTCTGAAGCTCGTTTACCACGCTCTTGTTCGTAGTCACCTTGACTATGGTGGTTTCATAACAGAACCCTGCAATAAACTTCCGTTAGATAAACTGGATACTCTTCAAGCCAAATGTTTGCGTATAGTACTAGGTGCGATGAAATCCTCTCCTAAAAATGCTATGCAGGTTGAGTGCGTGGATCCTCCTCTACACATCCGAAGACAATATCTATCAGATAGATTTGTTTTCAAACTTTCCCAAGATTCTTCTCATCCTTTGCTTCCTCGACTTAGAGCTCTTTCACAAAAAGTTGCGGCTGGAGGATATTGGTCTAGTAAACTTCCCCCTAGACCCGTTCTAAGTTTTAATAAAATACAAAGTTTAATCTCAGTTAACTCAGATTCTAGCAACTCTTCTCTTTTTAATTTTGATTTCAATGCTCTTTCATTTATTCCGCGTATCATACTTGACTTGGGTATCTCAAAGTTTGAAGCAGGTGCTAACCAGGTATTTGAAGAATGTTTAACTCAAAACTTTCCTGACTGGCTTACAGTCTTCACGGATGCTTCTAAACTTTCGCCTGATGGTTGTGTTGGCGCCGCGGTATGGATACCGAAGTTTCATATAGTTCTAAGTTATAAATGTCCTCCACATTCCTCAGTGTTTACTGGGGAATCTGTGGCAATACTAGAGGCTGTTTCTTTTGTTGAATCCCATAATTTAAATAAGGTTTTAATACTTACAGACTCCAAAAGCTGCTTGCAAGCTCTATTAGCTAATCCATTTAAAAATAAATCTAAATTCCCTATTACCTTGCAGACAAAGGAAGTTTTGTACAAATGTAAGACAAGAGGTTTGGATGTTGCTCTGGCATGGATCCCCAGTCATAGTGGCATTATAAATAACGAGTGTGTGGATTCTTGGGCTAAAAGTGCTGCGTTCTGGTTCTTTATCTCATTATAAAATCTTCCTCCCAGATCTTGTATCCCTTGCTAAAGATTTAATGTTTAGATCCTGGAATTCTCAATGGCGTGTTTCCAGTTCCACTTGTGGTCGATACTATGCTAGAATCCAACCAGTTGTTCCGAAAAAGCCTTGGTTCCAGAAATACCGACATGGCAACAAATTCGCAACTTCGACCATATGTAGGCTACGTCTGGGACATTGTTGCACGCCTGTATTTCTAAATAAAATTAGGGTAAGGGATCACTCTCTCTGTGAGTGCGGTTTTGACGAAGGTACCACTGACCATATTTTTTTTTCCTGCCCTATATACCCTATATCACTCTATGATATCCTCCCTCCCAATATTCCGCGTCCTATTAATTTTCATTCCCTCCTTACGTTTGTTGATTCCCACTTTGTAAATATTCTCTTAAAGTATATTACATGTTTTGATATTAGATTGTAACTAACTTTTGTCTTGTGAATTTAACATCCCTTTGTTTAACCTAGTGACGTCCCTCCCTTTGTGTTAGTGTGTTTTGTTGTTTGTTGTAGGTGGTGGTCTGCACATTGAACAACATCTATGCTGTAACGTACGTAAAACACCGATCAATCAATAACCACCGCGTGTGTAAGCTCACTACGCTGACATTGGCAGAATCGTGTTGGGCCTAGACTCAATGGAATAAGGCCAAAAAAAAAAAAATTTATAATATAAAATATTATTATTCTATTATGGTGGCTTGTGCAATAAGTGCATGTGATGTTACAAATCGTAATACAACGAATAAGTAAACATTTCACAGGTAATTGATTACTATTCCTGACTGCATTTTTGCTTCCTATATTTTTATGGTTTTGGTTGAAAATTTGGTTGAAAATCCTAATAATATCGTAGAATACATGTTTTTCTTCAAACTGATCATAATTTATTACTTTTATATGAAGAATAGCGGGATATTTTGTGTAAAATGTAAAACGATTTGTTTACAATAGGGCTTGAAAAAGTCCTGACGTCATGGGTATCGATATCGATATTAAAGCAAATAGTTTTTACTAGTGGCACAAATATAAATTCTACGTCTTTTTGTTTTAGTTTCAAGGAGTTTATATTTATACGATCTAAAATATTTCGCAGTCTCTATATTCTTTATGTAAATTGATATGATAATAATAATAATTCAAATGTATTCTTTCAGATTATCAAAATAATTTTTTGATAAGACAAAAATAGATGCGGTTTAAATACTAGTATGGATGGAATCTTTACAATATTCCAGTGTCTGTGATAAAGATTTTGATTTCTGTCTGCGATATACATTTTGAGGCAAAATGTTTTATACAAAGTGTGTCACAACATCAACGTTGCCTAATAAGAGGCTGTACCTTATTTAATTTACTTGTACTTATGTATGACACTGAAAAAAATATAAGTCAGTACCAGTTCCTTTAGGAAACGATAACACTAAATAAATTATGTTTGTTAGCAGTTCCAATTGAAAAACAGATGATCTTGTTCTTACATAAATAAATTTATTTTACCGCTATCGATACACTGTGAATTATGATTATACTTTACTTACTTTAATTTACCCATATGCCACCAGGTATTTATGTCAAGTCGTTAGTCAGAAAATAAAATCAGAACCTAGAAACACAGAACCTCCTACACTGCGTTTTCCGGTTAGTGGTGTCTACTCCAAAACCACTGTTTCCCAATGACCATCGGTTTTACAGCAAATATGAGCAGCCACTCCAGTCTGGTAATTCGTTAAGCTACGTCGGCAAATTTGATTCTCTGGTGATAATTTAAAGAAGAAGAAGATAAATTTAAAGAAATAGATATTCTAACGGTTGTATCACAATATATTTATGAAAATTTGATGTATGTAAAGAAAAACATAAGTGTTTTTGCAAAGAATAGTGACCATCATAATGTAAACACCCGGAACAAACACAATCTAGCTGTACACTCCACGCGTCTCCACAGAATTAGCAATTCGTAAAGCAGCAGCAGTATTCGTATTAGCAGTTCGCAATAAGTATGTATTTTACAATATAAGTATATTGTTTGTCTTTATGATAATAGCCTGGGACGAAGGTCTATTCCACTTTGATCTCCACACATGGTGATCTGATCCCAAACAAGGCAGAGCCTCTACTATGGAAACCAGGCAAATTTTACTTATACATACTCATATACTTTTATTTGTAAATACATACTTAAATAGATAAATAAAACCCAGACACTTGGTGGAAATCGAACCAATAACCTATTGGGTAACCAGCCAGGATGTTGACCAACACGTCCGCCTAATGTTTTGGTTTTATACTATTTAGAAATATTGCATACTTCTCAAGAATCTCATAGGGGAAGCTCCTTCACCTATACGGAACTTTAATAATTATTATTTATAATGCATGCTTATTTTCATGATCCGATTTACGATGTTTACAGCAAAAATAAACTACAATTTTTGTTTAGAATGACTGTTTTACCACTTTTGACAATTTCATTATGAGATTTGCAATACTAAAGTTTATTAGTAACTTGTTTTAAATCAACATCAATTTTAATTATACAGATAATTGTGTATACATTCACACAAAATATCATCGATATCGATTACGTACGTAGTACTTTTTAACAACACTTTTTTTCCTTTACACATAAACAATTCACTCACACATAGGTTTTTCTTTTTTGGTTTCATTTTTTATCGGACTATGTTTATCTTCTATATATAATATCTTTGGATTCGGATAAGTGGTTCAGATTATATAACGCTCGTAAGTGGTTTGAAACGTGATATCCCGACGCATAAAAAAAATAGGCGCTTACATGGCGCATGCAATCGAAACAAACGCGCGCTTACATCGGACGTCAAGAGGTTAAGATTTATTAGAATAGAACGGAGTTCTATTCTAATCTATGTTCTCACACGTCTTGCTTGATATTTGACGGCTGAGGGGCTAGACCAAAAAATGTGTAAAACTTAGAGATAGAAACCAATAGAGAGCTGGCACTTTCTTTCTCATTCGCGCAAGAAAAGAATGCATTTATTTTTTCATATTATATGTGATAGAAAGAAACAGAGCATATGATTTTTTGTCCCTCAGCGTGTGTTCAGCACCGGGCGCACCGCCGATGCGGTTTTCTTCGAGTACTCATGAAATTTTCTCGTTCACGATCTAGCTTTGGAGTTTTAAATTGAATTGCATTATGAAATATCGCTTAAATCTATCACCTTCACAAAATGAGGCTAGTCTGAGTCAATGTGATGTGTCACGATTATGAATGTAGTATGTGAACAATATGTGTATTGTGTGGCTGCGTATTGTAGGCGTAGGTTGGGTCATCTGGGAGAAGCCTATCTGTTGCGGGGAACTCTTCAACACGCCACGCAACAGAGTAAGGGCTAGGGCATGCACAATGGATCCAAATGACTCGAAGTGCGTTCCAGTAGTTACCGGGGCCAATTTTTCGCCACGAACAATAGAATAGAACATAAATCTATTATAAACAGTTAGATTTTCGGGGTAATCTCCGGTACTTCTAATCCAATTTTAAAATTCTTTCACGGTTACAAAGATACTATACGTATCCCTGAGTGCTATAGAGTAATTTTTATTATGAGTAAGCAACTTAGGTAAGCAACGTTAGGACAAACATTTTTTCCTGAATCTTGAGGTAAAACCTCTAAGTTGGAAACCCTGACCTGTCTGTCGATCCCAGTCGATCCTGCCTGGAATCTAGAGGAACTGGATGGAAATAGGGCTTCCAAGGGGAAGTAGACGATAGTTGCCACAGTAACGGAGACGCGATGCAATTTATATATCTAGGTATAGATTTTAAGAGTTCCTACCTAAGTCCGTCCTCCCAGGGTATAGGCAAGGTATAAGTCCAAGGCCAATCATGGAATTAAGTCTTTCGGTAGATTAGGTCTTGAATCTGCCCGCCCCCTTTATTAAAATTGTTTGATGTTTGATACGTATTTGTCTGCATTATCTCTGAGGCATTATCACAAAAAGCGTTGCTCTGAGCAAAAAGCGACAAAACGGAACGTATTGTCGCGTCATATTTGCGTAAAAGAGATAGATGCAAATATTCCTGTAGATAGAAAGAGAAAAGCAATTCCCTGCATTTAAAGATGGCGTCTCTTTGAGTTGTCCTTTTCACACTGGCATAATTTTGAATTATTACAATTTTTCAGTAGAACACATGCTAAAATATCGTGTTCATTTATAAGAAACTATGTTATTAACAGTTTAAAACCAAATTAAGTTAGTTTGAACAAGTTTCAGTTAACAATATGGTGCAATGCCGTTGCATGGGCGAGGCGATTATTTGAAATTTTTATCGCAATATTTAGCGTTCAAACGCTCACTTTAACATTATAAATAAACATAATAAGTGCAAAAATGGACAAGAAAAATAAAAAGAAAACTGTTATTAAACGTAAGAGCGACGAACCGGCAGAGGATAAGAAGCCTAAAATTATGGTGAATAGAAAAATTGACGATAAAGACAAAGTGGAAGTGGTTAGTCAAGTGGTGGAAGTTCCAGTGGAACAGGGGCAGCAGATAATGCATACGGGACAGTTAGTGGAAGGTAATTTCGAACAGCCAGTGTTCGTCAACATGAAAGGTGAACCAGTGCAGTTGGGCCCGAATACGGTAATTCTTTACGAACAGAGCGGGAACCCGTCGAATTTCGCTTTCGGCGGCATGTGGACGATGGATTCGTCGGGCCGGATTGTCATGGCGGAGACGATATACGACGTGAAAGGGGAGCCCGAAGAGGAAGGCGCCAATTTTGTGCAGAGCAATACGGAAGTTAGCACTGTAAGTCATAAATTTTGTGCCATAACCTGAACTTGAAGATGGATAAGGCTGTTATTACTTGAGAGGTCATTAAGACATGTTACAGAGTACAATACAGAAGACTGCAGGCAAATGATGCTATCAGTGGGGGCCATTGTTGTTCTTGTAATAAGAGCCTGCTCTGCTGAGAGTCCAGTGTTATTTCCCCACTTGCTGGTAGCACAGCTTCTGTTAGAAAGCAGCCTAGTGTATGACAGGCTAGCTAGTGATAGCATAGCACCTGATAGGCTAGAGCATGATAGACTGGTGTATGAGAGCCCTGTGTATGGTGCACTGTCTGTCATGCATTACCATTAACCGTCAACCGGAATGTTTAAGGGTGCTATATTTTTTCAGACTGCTAGCTTTCATGCCTGACCCACAGTCAGTGAGTTATATTTAGGGTTTTAAGTTCTCATTCGACTGAACAGCACCATGTTTTTTTGGGTTGACCTCATTTCCGTTTCCCTGTGTCACTCCAATTTAAGGCTCCAGGTTGGTACTACTATAGTAGTGTCATATATTCTATCGCCAAACAGCATTTTGAAAACATTGCAGTGTGAAGGGTAAAAATAAACTAAAGCTGGTTTCAGACTATGCTATAATATATAGCTACATAGCATATAGATCATAGCACAACAATATCGCTCACCATACATTGTTATGGACACGTTCACACTGTACTGTACTATATTATTATTGGCTTACTATACGCTATAAATGGTGTGATGTGCTGAGTTCATACTGTGCTATATCGTGTGGCCCCCTTTTCTTCCTCCTTCACCCCTGGCCATCCCGCAAACGAAACGAGCTATATACTATAAATGCTTGCGATAATATCGCATAATGTGAACGCCATGCTATATAGTATAGCTTTAGGTCCTTCTTTGCTATACTATATAGCTATATATTATAGCGTAGTCTGAATCCCGCTTTATGTTGGTGTAGAGCAGCAGAATGCAGTTGAATATGACATATGTAACCTACCCGACTGTTTTTGCCCTGCCGTGGCAGGAGCCAGCCAACTTGCTGGCCGCGCAGTTAACTTACAGGCTGCACAGCCAGGTCGACCTGACCTGTCGGTCAGCCATCACTCCTGTGTTTATATATTTAATGTACTGATTTTGATCTTGTAAATAAAAACAGTGTGTAAAGGCTGACACACAGTGGTTTGTCTATATAGAAGTGGTTGGACATAGGGTATTGAAAATTTCAGTCATAATTGCTGTAGCGCTGCTGGCTGAATCTCTGCAAATTTGAAGTGACTCTTATAGTTTAGGAGTAAATCAAATGAAACTGTTTTTTATGTATGGGAAGCAACATATCCATGTGCATATATCATGATATTGGTCCTTTTTCGTTCTCAAAATTTAATGTCAGGATCACATCAATATATACCACATTTTTTTCAAAGATGCATGCATTCAGTTTTCTGCACTTTTTGACATATAAAATAAAAGGTATATGATAATTAAAAAAAAATTATTTGATATAATAGTTATTTAGAAGATTTTCTAATTATATTTGTTACTGTTACAGCAGTTGAATGGTATATTTAGATTTGTGAAATTACGACTTTGAATTTTTCAATACCCTATGTTGAACTTCTTTTATGTAGAGACGAACCACTGTGCAGTGTCAGTTACCATCAGGTGGAAGTCTTGTTCGTCTCGTCACTAGGTTTAATAAAAAGAAAACAATCTTGATCAAAATAGACCATGTATATCATGTCACTAGCTGACCCACGCAGCTCCGCCTGTGCTATTTTTACGTTAACTAAACTTTTAATAACAGATATTCGCATCGAATACATAACCTCCTTTTTTATAGTCATTTAAAAACTGGGACCCACTTTTTACTTGCTCTCCGAAGCACGAACCCGTTTAGTTGAAATGGCGTTAAAGGTCACTCATCTATTTAATGACATTACCTACCGTTGCTAAACCCGATTGATTACAAAACCTTGATAACAACTCTCTATGAGTGTTCCCTTATTATAATTTATTATATTATAAAGAAAAATTGATAAAATCGGACCAAGCGTACCCATTTTCACTTTAATCCCCTCTCCAAAAGAACCATGCTAGATTATGGGATAAAAAGTATCCTATGTCCTACCTCGTAGTAAGATCTCAAATCATGCCAAGTTTCATTTGAATCCATTCAGTAGTTTCGGCGTGATGCGTAGCCGTGATACAGACAGACAGACAGACAAAAATTAAAATAAATACATTTTTGGCCTCAGTATCGGTTATAGAATGCCCTCATTATTATGTGGCGAGGGAGAATAATTTTCAAAATATCTTCAATGTGCAGAATTGGACCTGTTATAGTTCTATTATAAGTATAGATTTATTTGCAGTTGTAGTAGTTTTTGTTCAGAGTAGTTGTCCTCACTGGAGGGCACACTCGACCTGCCACAACCTCCAACAAATCTATAAAAGTGAAGACTGACTGCAGATGAAACTAAGAAAAAAAAATATTTGCAGTACTCTCTGCTGCACTCACAATTAGTGCTAATTATCACTAATGTAGTTCTTGAAGTCAGATTTTATAGGCACTCTAAGCCAGCACTCTATAATCTGTTAGTGAGTATAGAGATGTTGAATATCTTGTACTCAATAGTATAATATGAGCATATATAAACAGATTAAAAAAATTGGATACTTGAGAATTTGTGATTATTGAGGTTTGTGAGTGCAGCATCTTTATTCTTACAGCAGCAAGTTGAAGAACAACCTAACACAGCCTACCAGCAATTTGAGTTAAGCAGTGGCACACAGGTTGAGAGCCAACAGGAGTATGAGGTGGCCATCATTGAGAACCCCACCACGGAGACCACTGAGAGGTAAGATACACACATCAAAAAATTCTAAGCAATGTGTACTAATTGAATTAAATTTGATTTGGAATAAGGTTTTTCTTTACATTATAACCTTTATTATTTAAATAATATTTAAGTGACAAAACACTAAAAAAATATTAAGAAACTCCCAGTATGTGTGTGAAATAACATTATTTTGTTTCAGAAGTTCGGAGCCACAGGTGATCACGACTGAAGAGCAGCTGGTGGCGGTAGGCGCGGCCGCTGTTCGCTGGCTCAACCAGAAATACGACTTCGTCGTCAGAAAACTGCAACTCAATTATGGTATTTCTTTTTTCAACTCAGTGTGTCACTACTCATACCCACCACTGTTATTCCTGTAAGCCAGGATCTACAGTGGCCACCTCTGAAGATACCGAGGTTTGACCCTCGGCGAGTCCCGTAGTACCCTAAATTGCCTTGGAACCTGCAACTTTAATTAAAAAGGTCAATAGGAGGAATTGGATAGACGTAATTTCCACATAGTTATACATTTGTCTGATGGAAAGCGTCACACTTGCTTATAGACAGCTTCACTGCTCTGCTTACTATAAATTACCTAAGGCTGTACTATAATATCTCCAGTGTAAAGTGTTGACCACACTTTACCATACACTCCCACAGTTGGCAGGCGTCTTGGGGAGCAAAGTATAGTTGGTAAGTAATCCAAAAAAAGACGCCGCTGCCCGTTTTCTTGTTTTCTCCAAGCCACCTCATACGATACCCAATGGAGGAGATCGGTGGGTGCTATTCTTACCCCACACGTTAAACTAAGTATTAATATTTTTAATTTGTCCAACAGATGCGGGGGTGAAACTGCTGCACTCTCAGTCAGGGTGCATCCAATGCGTATACCTCACTACTCCGAGTATGCAAAACGCGTTCAACTCAGTACCTCAGTTCCTTTGCATTGAAACAGGTAAGACCAAACTCCTTTGAATAGTGAATACCATGATAGTTTCAAAGGCAAGGCACTGCACACTTTATCCACAGGTAGCGTTAAACACTTACAGCTGCTATTTATCTATTTAAGTATGTATTTACAAAGTATATACGTATGTATTATTATCAGTTGTCTGGTTTGAATAGTACGGGCTCTGCCTAGTTTGGGATCACAGCACTGTGATGATTGTCCCAGAATCAACCTGCAGTGTTATTATTAAAAATAACTTAGGACTGTAAAGAAGGGTACCAGAGAGAAAATAAAACAAGTCTACATCTGTATAATTATTGTAATGCGGTAACAGCTCAGTGGGCGATCGCTTGCCTTGGAAACAGGGTGTGTAGGTTCGAACCCCGGCTCGCAACTCTGATTTATTTAATTAATCATGTGCGAATCGTCCTTGTGCGATTGTTACTATCTTTCGGTGAAGGAAAACACCGTGAGGACACCTGCATGTCTGAGAAAGCCTAACTAGCTTTAATGTGTGAAGTCCACCAAACTGCACTTAGCCAGCGTGGTGGACTAACTATGCCTAAGCACCTTCATCTTGAGGGGAGGCCCGTGCCCCACAGTAGGACACAAACAAGAGCTGGTATTATAATTGTATAAATCATTTTATTTCCACGCCACATCCCCGGTAGTACAATAATATAGTCTTTATTTCAATAGGTATAGAGTTCAATAGTACGATACCGACGGTCGGCGGTGGAGTCAGCCCCACTGTGAAACACAACGTCACACTGTTCCTAGCTGAAGATGGCAATGGGAAGTCTGTGATCGTGAGTGCTGGTGAGTGCCCTTAATTCTTTAACCTTTAATATTAATGTCATTGTGTCATTAATCTGGTTTTTAAAATAGGATTATATTGACACTCGAAGCCAAATTAATATTTTTACCAATGATCTCTAAAAGACCGGGCTAAGCCCGTGAGTAAATAAAACATAATAATAATAAATAAACACAAAATAATTATGAATGTAATTATGGCAAGTGACCCCGACCTTTGCAACAACCTAGCTTCTAGTCCACCAAATGTTCAACAACATAGACTTATAATCTTTCCATGTATTTACAATAGTTCCTACACCTGTCGAGGTCAACAGCCATTTTTTCACCATCTTAGCAGTTGATCCCGGGAGGTGTTTTACACACCATTTATTTCTTAAAAAGGGCCTCTACGTGTTGGATCCATCCCCACGCAAGCCTCTAAAGTACCCGGGTATATAACCCGTGAAGATAAATACATAAAGGAAATAATAATAATTGTGATACATGTGATTAAAATATTTTCTCATATATAGTTAGTTACGATATCATTTCCTTATTTACCTTTGTACAGTATTTTTATGTACGTAGTGCATTTAGAAAAAAATACGCATGATGGCATTTTATTTGATTTTCAAAGGCACACGTCACGTTCGTTACATTTTACCGACGCGTGAGTTACTGCTAGTTCACCCAATTTGGGTGAATTTCGTTGTTTCACTTTTCGTGCGCTAATGGCATATATCTATTGTATAAAATATAACTGTTTTTTTACTCTGATAGTGAGTTAACATAACCATTATCTCGTACTTAATTACGGAACCAACCGTAAAGCATAAACTACTCCATCTGATTAAAAAATGTGCATTAATTTTCTTTATTTTATAATAATGTGTAATATTATTGTGTGCAATAAAGAATATGAATATATAAAAAAAAAAATATTACAATTGACGTTAACTGACGTTTGTGAGTGCGGTAGTAAGAAGAAGAAGAAGAATGAATTAAAAAACATTATTCGTGGCCAACATAACATCGAAGAATAAAACGAAAATAAAATAATTTACTTAATTAAGTAAAGTTTGCCACGAATGGGTCCCAACTCAGCATTTAGTGGCTTGCGCCGCACTGATCTTCCGTCGGAACCCCTGGTGACTCCACGAACCCTCCACCAAACACACACCCACTGCCCACTCAGCCAATATAAATAAAGCAAAAAACAAAAAAAAACATAATCAAAGAGAGATAATAAGTTCGCTTATGTTTGTGACTATGTTTAGGAACAAATTACATGACTGGCTTTTAAAGAAATGTTTTTACAGTATTAAAGAATTCCTAAAATTAAGGGATTATTATTTTTTGTTTTTGTTCTGCTGACATGTTTGTGTTTTAATTTGTTCAACATTATTAATTATATAATTTATTAATGACTATGACTATTAATGATTATTAATGACTGTAAATTTTGCATACCAGCATCTTACTGGTGGAATGAAATTGGATCTATGTACTATCTTGTAAACATTTCATTCGCAAATAAACGTTTGTTTGAGTTTTAAAAAATTAAGCTTCAGCATTTTACAGAAGATCTTAACATTTATTTGCGAGGTAGTTCCTTTGTGCAAAGGATCTTCCAGGTAGGTACCACCGCAGTGTCAGATACTCTGTCGCCAAGCAGCAGTGTGTAAACATTGCTGTGTTCCGGTGTGAAGGGCACTGTAGTTGTGAAATTACCCGACACACAAGACTTGTGAAGTGTGATTTCATGGTCTGTTGGTGGTCTAGTGGTTAGAAACCCTGGCCGCTACCCGATGGGTTGCGGGTTCGATTCCCACATTGTGTCTTGGTGTTATTTATTTATATTAGTATGTATTTACGAAAAAAGTGTATAAGTATCTATCAGTGGTCTGGTTATCATAGTACAGGCTCTGCCTTTGTGGTTAGATGACCTTGTGTTGATTGTCACAGGATATTATTATATATAAAAAAAACTATTAATTGTGTTATTATTTATTATTGAGGCATTTATAATCAGTTATAATCACTGTTCGGGAAAGGATCGGTTGGTTAAGCAACGTCAGACAAGGTTAATCCACAGATGCGTGACTGTTTTTTTGACTTTTAAAAATGATACAGCCCGTCCCGATTTGGATCTTGCGTATTTAGTGAGGCTATCTATGTATAATCTCTTGGTTAGTGCCCGTGTAATATAAATTACGATGTGTATGTGTATACGTATATATGTGTAGGTATATCAACGCTGATCGGCGAGGACCTCACGTGGCTGTTAGAGACGTTCAAATCCTGCAACCCCGCGTGGAGGCAGGTCCGATGCGTCGTGTGCGACCCGAACAAATGTCAACAGGTAAATCACTAACATTGACAAGGCTGTATGGCTTGACAACCTTTGCCTGACGATATGCGAAGTTGATAACAACAAGTAATTCTCTCTATTAATCATTACAGCTTTCGATTAACGTAGCTAACGTTGTAGGAAGTCGTTTTGGAAATTGGAGATCACAGATTCCTGAATTATTCCAATCGATATAATATTTAAACTAGATTAGGTGCTACGCTCCGAAAAGTGGCACACAGAAATAGCACCCTTGTGTCGCTATTTCTTTTCAAGCCACAGGCTGACAAAATTATTGTGTGTCGCTACAGTCCATATGAAACTGTCAAACTACACGTCATTATCATAATAAAACCATTACAGTGCATAGTCTAGTGAAAACCCAGATAGTGCAAAGCTCACGACCAATGTTCGTGCGTGACTATTAGACTAATTTTTGATAAGTCACCGCTGGAGGCGCTGGTATGAAAGGTCACTTAGAAATGCGACATTACGCCGGTTTTTTTAAAGTGATTTATCAAGTGGAAGCTTGTTCTCTAGTTTTAGTATTAGTTACTCTGAGTACAATAGTACCGTGTTGCGTGTCAGGCGGTGCGCAGTGCTTTCCCCGCGGCGCACGTGACGTGCTCGGTGTGGCAGGCGGCCCGCGGCGCCGCGAGGCTCGTGGTGGACGCGGCTCGCTGCGAGACCTTGCCGCCCGACGACCTCGCCGCGCGCTGCAAGACGTACGCGCTCGCGCTGCTCCGGGGCGACCATACGCCTGCACAGCTGCAGGTATACACTGCACACACACTGTATACACTTCACACACTGTATACACTTCACATGCTGTATACATTTCACACACTGTATACACTTCACATGCTGTATACACTTCACTCACTGTATACACTTCACCCACTGTATACACTTCACATGCTGTATACACTTCACCCACTGTATACACTTCACACACTGTATACACTTCACACACTGTATACAATTCACCCACTGTATACACTTCACCCACTGTATAAACTTCACATGCTGTATACACTTCACACACTGTATACAATTCACCCACTGTATACAATTCACCCACTGTATACACTTCACATGCTGTATATTCACCCACTGTATACACTTCACACACTGTATACACTTCACCCACTGTATACACTCCACATGCTGTATACACTTCACCCAGTGTATACACTTCACACACTGTATACAATTCACCCACTGTATACACTTCACACACTGTATACACTTCACATGATGTATACACTTCACCCACTGTATACACTTCACACACTGTATACAATTCACCCACTGTATACACTTCACACGCTGTATACACTTCACCCACTGTTTACACTTCACCCACTGTATACACTTGACCCACTGGATACATTTCACACACTGTATACACTTCACATGCTGTATACACTTCACTCACTGTATACACTTCACCCATTGTATACACTTCACATGCTGTATACACTTCACCCACTGTATACACTTCACACACTGTATACACTTCACATGATGTATACACTTCACCCACTGTATACACTTCACACACTGTATACAATTCACCCACTGTGTACACTTCACACGCTGTATACACTTCACCCACTGTATACACTTGACCCACTGGATACATTTCACACACTGTATACACTTCACATGCTGTATACACTTCACTCACTGTATACACTTCACCCATTGTATACACTTCACATGCTGTATACACTTCACTCACTGTATACACTTCACACACTGTATAAACTTCACACACTGTATACACTTCACACACTGTATACAATTCACCCACTGTATACACTTCACCCACTGTATACACTTCACACACTGTATAATAACCGTCCAGGTAGGTACCACCGCAGTGTCAGATATTCTGCCGCCAAGCAGCAGTGTGTAAACATTGCTGTGTTCCGGCGTGAAGGGCACTGTAGCTGGTAAAATTACCGGACACAAAGACTTAAAATCGAATGTCTTAAGGGTCGGCAACGCGCTAGTGATTCTTCTGGTTTTGCTAGCTGCTATAATAGCCTACTCTGTCGCGTCAGCAACCGCTGCATGCTAACATGTTCCTAAATGATCAAGCGTACAATTGTGATTGCTTTGCACCGCGCGATCTTTGCTTGCGAAAACTGCACTGAATTTGGTCCACAAACAGCCCGCGACCGCGTGGCCGGGCGGTAGGTAATTATAGCGTGTAAGTACATGGAGTGATGTAGGCCTGCTAAAGGCTTCGGCAGACAGCGGACGGGACGGAACTGTAACGGGACACTGAAGAGTTGTATTTTACTAGTTAATATAGAATATATCACGGACGTGGAAGGATGGGAAATTGATAATATCCGTTTACGCCGTTTTTTGAAAACGCAAACGAAAGCAGCATAGGTTCCACGCTTGAATCGCTGAAAAATCGCACCGAGTACGACAGGTTATCACGCCCGCAGTGTGACATCCACCGCCGTCCTGCTAGCGTCTCATCGCTGTCCCGTCTCGTCTGCTGTCAGCCGAGTCCTTAGTGATGTTGTACATAAGCCTACAAATTATGCATTCCCCACCCAGGTGTTAAAACGCGGCATAATCGGCACTGGCTCAGGCACACTGCGTCTGTGGGAACTCCTCACCAGGCCGAACGGAGCCATCTTGAAGTTCGACTCGTGGCTAGAAGCTGACAATTACACGAATATACTACACAAGGTAAGCGACGAATATAACTAGACGCTAATGTATGTAATTTGTGTTTTACTATGGACAAAATGTCTGAAATAAAATATTTATTATTATTATTATTAAATACTTGGCTCATAGTTTAGTTGCTTGTTCTATAAAATTTTGGTTGTCTGGAAGATTGCTATTAGCCATAAGTCCGCCGTTTGTGCTGATTTTAAGTTATTTTCTAAGTATTCCATGCATCGATATACTATACCAACTAGATTTGCTGTCACGAACAAAATGACATCGAAAATGTGGTCGCGGTTACATTTATTTACACAACTATACACGTAGCTAGAAATTGTAGAAAATAGTTTTAAATAATTCGGAACGTCGGACTAATAGCAGCCTTCACATGTAGTAATAAAGTCTAATTCTGTATGCAATAATGTTGGCATATAAAACCTTTACATCGGAGACAAAGAAAAATCAATAAAACCGCCAAAATTATACGAAAAAAAAATAGTTGTTTTGACTGTACTCATTTAAAAGAAAATCTTAACCACTATAAAATAAGGTTCAAAACGGGTGTGTTTCCATTGTGTGTGTACTGACTTACAAACTTATCCGTGCTGGTGGCAAAAATGAGAACTAACTTTTTTATTATGGTAATGACGTGTAGTTTAACAGTTTCGTATAGACAGTGGCGACACGCCTATCGGCAACATTAATTTTGTCAGTCTCTAGCGGAGAAAATATCAAATAAATAATTTTTATTTCGTATTATAATGATATCTTACTTATATTTATTATTTAAACTAGTAGTAATAAGAAAACGAAACGAAAAAAAAATTCCCCATCTGCAATTTTAGTATTACGATAAGTATTATATTATTTGGACAGTTTATAAACGCGCAATAAGGAATTTCGATACATCCTGTTGTCGGCTCGTACTAATTTGAAATAAGCGACAGCCTCTCTATTTTCGTGACCACTTTTCGGGCCGTGACAGCTAATCTTGTTTAGATAGTATATCGATGATTCCATGTGTTTTATTTAGTGTACTCGATTTGATTGGTAAATTCATAGTACTGTACGAATTGCGAGGGGTTTTCTCCGTACATGTTTCAATTAATTCTGATAGATGCCATACTAAAAAGGAACTATTTTTGGCAATATAAAAATGAATTTTGGTGCAAGAGTGCTAAATCATGGTTTGGATAACGTCAGATGGCTATTACTCATCTTACTCTACTTCGGATTCGCGTTATACTTCTTTATATCGTCTTCGTGTAATGTAACGGTCCGAACTTTAATCCTTGCGATATACCATATGTTAAAACTGCGGATGAGGGAACAATGCCTTTGAAAAAAGTCTACCTGCTATAGTTCTTATTACTATACGGTGCTTATAAATAAAATACCCTAACATTTAAATATGATGCCCACTTACAATACAGAGATTTATTATTGATATTATCAAATGTATTAGAGAAATCCGTATTAAAATTGGCAGAAATTATGAAAATAATCTGATTTGTGCTTTGTGAAATTACCATTAGGCTTAATTCATACCAAGACGGCAGTGGCCGGCTGCGCATTTTCAGTGTGAAAGAATTTTAAGCTTTATCTACAACACGTAACAGACCACTATCGCTTGAAAAGTGCGGCGCCGCTCGAAGCCGCTCGCGGCCTCCTGCGGTTGCCCGCGCGCCTCATGCGAAAGTGCGCTGCCGGCATCTGCCGTCTTGGTATGAATTGAGCTTTAGACAAGCGTTCTCTTCATATCTGATGGGCCCGTTGGTCTAGTGGTTAGACACCCTAAGCCCACCAATTGTCTGGGTGTTATTTATCTATTTATGTATGTATTTACAAAAACAAAAGTATGTTAGTATTAGTATCAGTTGTCCGGTTTCCATAGTACTGGGCAGAGCCTTAGTTTGGGATTAGATGACCGTGTGTGGATTGTCCCAGAATATTATTATTATCCATTTATTTACTCTAAAAACCATTCATTACATTTTTAAATATAAATATATAATATGTCCCAGAATATTATTATTATTAAATCGTCACGAAGTCGCATGTTTTCTCAGGGTCTAGAGAGGCTGGTGACGAAATTCCAAGGGCTGGTCCGCAGTCCGCTCCAGCTAGATGAGTTCGTGTCGGTCTTCTTCAACGTGGCAAACCAGCTCGAGAATGAGAGGAGGAACTTCGCCATCACCAGGCTACGGGTAACTATTTCTTTGTAATAGCTGAAAGTTTATATTTATATATATTTTTTTATTAAACCTAGTAATCTTATGGGTAAGCGCGGTCCATCCTAGATCACATCTTCACTCACCAACATGTGAGATTGTGGTCTAGCGCAAACCTATTGCTTATAAAAAAAAAACCCAGTGGTAAGGTTATTGTTTTACGTTCCCCAGGACACGGAGACCTTAAAACAGTCTCCAACGGACACGATCACTCAGTACGCGTACAATTTGATGAGTCATCAGACGAAGCTCGCCCAGAAGTGCCTCGACGACCGCGCCGGCAGGTAAAAACAAAAAGAAGAAAAAAACATCTTAAGTATATTGTTTAGCCTTATCTGGTCCGTTTCTGGACATAATACAGATATATCTATACCTACTTCTATATTCTATACTAATATTATAAAGAGGTAAAGTTTGTAAGTTTGTTAATATAGGGTAATATTCGGAACTACTGATCCGATTTAGAAAATTCTTTCTCCAGTAGGAAGCTATATTATTCCTGAATGCTATAAGCTTATTTTTTTTTTATTAGGATAAATGTTTTTTTAGTATGTACATAAATTAATATAAATGATATTGTGTATAGGAAGCACAGTAGCGCTGCCATATGTAAATACGGCACGTCCACGCAGGAGTGCTCGTGTCTCTTCAGCAAGGTGTTCCGGCTGCCGTGTCGACATATACTCATGCTCACCACTGAACTCAAGGTAATATATACATTTACTTTTTTTGCAATGCGAAAATATTGCATGCTTGATTGTTGAAAAATAAAGATAACTACGTGTTTTTTTTTTGGTTTTACCCACTTTGATACAAAAATATCAATATAACTTGCAATGCAAATAAATAAATACGTTTTTTATTGTTTTATTAACGATACTGATTATATGATAATAATATACTGAATTAAAAAATGCCTGTATAAATATATATACACTGTAAATGTTATTCGCATTTCAGGAAAAATATTTACTAAAATAGTAGTATCAAGTGTAATTTTAAGGGACTCTCCAGGTAGGTATCACCGCAGTGTCTTACATTCTGCCGCAAGTAGCACTGTGTAAACATTGCTTTGTCCCTGTGTGTAGGGAACTGTAGCTGGTGAAATGACTGGGCACAAGAGACTTAATAACTGTTCTGGGTGACGAACGGCAGGTCTCTCGGTAACATCAGGCGAACGAAGACTAGTATTCAATTAATTAATGCCTTGTACTGTTTACGTACAAGGCATTAATTCATTAATAATGTTTATAAGATATTTTTAAACACACTTGTTCGTAATTTGAGCATTATTACATCGCTTTTAGGGCCATGAACCAAGCTATAAGATACGCGTGCGTAATGATGACATTACGTAATAGAATTATAGTCCGTAATATAATTATCCCTACAAAGTTAAATTAGTACCTAATTGCAAGTTGTATTATTTTTTATATACATGAGGGTTTGTTTCGTTGGAAAGAGTAGAAATAAGTTAAAAATATATTTACTAACTGTCCTTCCCTTCCTTAATTCAAATTCAATAATAACCTGCAAGTGGCCTTGTCGCGAATGCGAATTATTTTTAGATTTTTCTTGCCAATGCGAGTTAGTTTTAGTTTTTTTTTATTATTATTAATGACGGTACCGCCGTCACTATAAAAGCGTGCGCAGGCACAGGTTTTAAGGACATTAGTGAGCCAGCTGGCAGAAAACCAACATCAGTAAGTGATATTTATTTCTCATTGCATGCATTATCAGATTTATTATTGTGTGCGATTTATTATTGTTGTGCCATTTAAAGGTGTAAAGACCGATGCGTTGGACTGTTGGCGAACAGTAATCAGATTGGTTTATCAGACCAGTATCAAAATCTGTCCTGTTGTGCGTGGATCGCGGTGGCTACAAGAGAGGTATACAGATGCCAGAGCCCCCGTGTGTTGTCACTTTCGGGGAACAGCCCCCGTGTGTGTCGTGTGTGTAAAATCAGCGAATCAGTCACTGAGTTACAGTGTATTATATTAATAATAATTGCTCTGCAATGTGGGTAATTAATGTGTGTGTCGGGTTAGAATTGCATCCCTCCATCTCCTCTGGTTGGGTGTCGTAAGAGGCGACTAAGCGAGAACGGGAAGACGGGCAGCAGCGTCTTTCTTTTGGATTTATCTTCCACCTATACACAGTTAGTGATCTATACTCCATCCCAAATAAGCTTGAACGCGATTACAAGTTCGTTTGCGGCTCAATAACTACATAACGCATACATTGTCAACTAGGCGCTTACCAAACTTTTTTTGCTGCCGCGTTAACGGTCAACTATACAGCGGGGGTGTTTGATGACTGCTTAATAAAGTTGTAACCGCCTTCAAGCTTATTTGGTTTGGAGTGTAGGTCGCCCCAAGCCGCCTGCCATGCGTGGGGATTATGGCAACCACTCCCTTCTAACTTCGGCCTTTGTTCATCACGGACGTGGTGACAGCGTGGACGTTTATCGGCTGCTAACTTAGAGGAGATACCACTGGAGAGAACATGATGCGCTAACCCCCTCTGCCAAATTTTTGTTCATATGGTCAGGTCATTCTTTATCTGTGTGCGCGTTGAATGTGTTGCGAGTTTATTATAGTGTGGGTATGCGTGAAAGTGTATCTGTGTGTGTTTACTTCGCCTCCCGCACCCCGCAAAAGTGCCACGAAAAATTTGTTCGGGGAATCGACGCGATACTAACTCCTTTGGTACTTTCTCTGAGGCTGCTAATGATGATGATTATTAACGTAATCAGCTCAGATGATCACCACATAAGTAAATAATCATTTTGCGTTAAGCGACGGTCCTGCCAAAGTGGTTAACATCTAAATGAATAATTTTAATACTTATAAATTTTTAGTTTCAATATTGCGAGGCCAATGTTTGGCGGTCCATCACGGTATAACTGTTGGTAGTAGCCTCCGTGGCGCAGGGGATAATCGCTGGCCTTGCAAACCGAAGGTCGTGGGTTCGAATCCCGCGAAGAGCAACAACTTTGTGTAGTTGTTCCTTACTGGCTAGGACAATCCAGGCCGATCACCTGATTGTCAGTAAGATAATCCATGCGTCGGATAGGCATGTAAAAGTCGCTCCTGCGCCAGACCTGTCCCTGGTCCTGTCGGTCTTCCGTATCATTGGATTGTGAGAGGTAAAGGGAAGAGAAAGTGCACTTGTGTCTACGCAAGCACTTGTGCACTATAATATATCCCGCGTAGAAGGCTGATCTTGTGAAAGATTGGCCGCTGTGGTGTTATCGGCCAGGAGGACATTATAACTACTGGATGGAGGCAGATTAGTAACAAACAAATCTGTCTACCTCCTTTCTCACCGTTTGTTTTGCCTTATCAATTATATGGGGCCCCCGTCCTACAGAGGCCTCGTTTATCCTTCATTTGGGGCCCACATTTCTTTTATATAGGATCTGTCTAAGGCAAGCCACGCCAGTGACTTCAGATATTATCGCTATTTCCACCATGTGTATTGATTTTTGAATGTCGACAGGTTAAGACGCATATACCGTTTGAGCCGCGCTGGACGGTGCAGCACTGTCTCTTCGGCTGCGAGACCATCACGCCGGCGACGACCAACAATACGGGTCAGTAGTCTAGACGGATTTCTAAGTGCCGCACTTACAATCGTCAATAGGCATGATGACTAATTTTGAAAAAATACTCTATAATGTACTTACGGGTCTACTATTGCCGAAAATAATCATATTTTTGTATTAAAATTACAATTAATAGCAATATTTTCTATTTTTAAAATAGAGTTTGAATTTCGTTCCAAAACGATGGCCGGTGCATGGCGCCATGTTGTGACGTCACTACGGCGGTGTAAATAAACTTCTGTCTAGGTATAAAAGTTAAAAGTGAATCATTGTATGAAAGAAAAAGTTGAGATGACAGTTTGACAGTTGTTTATTTACACAGGATTGACGTCATTCACTCTGAGCAGCGTTTATTACAAAATGGCGATTAGCTGTATTTAAGTAATTTATTTCCTTGAATATCACGAAAATCTCTCTATTATTATGAAAATGAGATGCATTTTTGGAATCAGTGCAATCTGTTCTAATATTTAAAACCACAGATTTATTGGTATTGTGTTACAGTCATCGTGCCTATTACATTTAATGATCATTAATCTTTTGTAATCTGATTTAAAAAGCCTGTGGCATGTCAGGGTAAGAATAGCACCCTCCCATCTTCTCCCGTTGGGTGTCCGTAAGAGGCGACTAAGGGAAAACAAGAAGACGGGCAGCAGCGCCTTTCTATTGGATTACATACTAACTATACCGCGTTCCCCGAGACGCCTGCCAAGCGTGGGGATTATTTTTTATTTATATAAATTAGGCCCGCCATCAACTGTTTATATCATTACTTGCTTACGCAAATTATACGTAATTTTACCACTGCTAAGCGCAACAATCATTTACAGGATAGCACCACATACACTATAAACATTTATGTCTCAGCATGTAACATTATTACGAAAACATAGTTAAACATGGACATCTACTGAGATTAGAAACTAAATTTACATTGATACATGTTTCGGGACCGTTTTAAATAAATTACTCATACTATCCCAATTTACATCTACAAGGTGACTACAGCTATTGATAGTTTTACAAAATCTTGAGACCGGAGAATTCGAACCCAACACGGTTCTACTCAAAGGAGGACATAGTAGTGTTATACGGGAACGTGGATACCTAGATGGGGCGCGAAATTTAATGCATTCTAACAATTGAGGACAGTCTGTTATATTTCTTAATAATTTAAATGCAAATAACGCATCAATTACTTCCCTACGTTCTGCTAATGAATCCATCTTAAAATATTGCAATCTAACCTTATTGCAATCTATCTAAGGGTGGATTCTACCAAACTTAAAGGACCATGCCCACCTGTGCCCCAGAAATGCCCAGATAAAGTATATTACAAGATTGCTATCTATACTTATAATAAAACTGTAACAGGTCCAATTCTGTACATCTATACATATTATAAAACAAAGTCTCTGTCTGTCTGTCCCTATGTATGCTTAGAACTTTAAAACTGCGCAACAGATTTTGATGCGGTTTTTCTTAATAGATAGAGTGAATCAAGAGGAAGGTTTATGTATATAATACATGTATAATATAGTAGAGTAACACGGATAATTTTAGAGGTTTCTAATGTGATGTCGTAAATAAACACATTTTTTTGAGCTTACATTGCAAACGCTGGCTGAACCTTACGAGATAGATCAAAATAATGTACTACAGTATTGTATACCTTAACAAGGGCTACAAAAAAGTCTGCAATGGTATATGTTTATCTCTTAGGCATTACCCACAATAAACATTATTTTATCTTTTACTTTTTATGAGAAATAATTAACTATTAATTCATTTTTGTTAGCATGAATTTGTCCCTTCTTCAATATAACGTAAACTTCACTAATATTTACACCAATGTTACATTGAATTGAATTGAACGTTGTTCATACCGCTAGGTTAAGCAACATAAGGCAAGGTCATTACATAGATGGGTGAACCGATTTGTATGAAATTTTGTGTGCATATCGGGTAGGTCTGAGAATAGTTCGTAAAGTATATTTCATGCTGCTAGGTTAAGCAACGTTAGGCAAGGTCATTACATAGATGGGTGACGGCGGCAACTCCGAGGAGACAGGTGACAGGGTTGCGAGCCCCATCCCCGTGATGATGGTGCCAGGTTTAAGGGGGCTATAATGCGCACTGAGGGGTATTTGGTGCAGATTCCACTGGAGGGCCCAGGTCCCCACTGTCATGTGGCGATGCGACAGCTGTAGGGGTTTAAGTGGGTTAGAATCACAGATACCATGACGAGGATATATAGAACGAGAGGAAGGTGCCAGAGAGAGAGGCGGGGGGGGATTCGAGGAGGCGGTGATGGGGTAAGGGATAGGGGGATTAAGATGTAGCAAGGGCGGAGTGAGGGGGAGCAAGTTGGGAGAAGAGACAGGGGGAGTGAAGTTCAGAGAGGGAACAACGGTGGAGGAAGAGGGGAGTGTGACGGGGACCGAAGCGGGAGGGGGAAAGAGAGAGGAGAGAGAGCATAGAATTAGATTTTTCTTATAAGAGAGAGATGGAGAGAGAAATAAATCAAGGGAGGAGGGAGAAAAGTGGAGCAAATAGTAATAAAAGCGCGGGCGGAGCTGCGCGGGTCAGCTAGTTGAAGATATTTTAAAAATTATATTTGGAGGGCATTCTATAACCGATACTGAGGCCGAAAATGTAATTTTTTTAATTTTTGTCTGTCTGTCTGTCTGTCTGTCTGTCTGTCTGTCTGTATCACGGCTGAGCATCACGCCGAAACTACTGAATGGATTCAAATGAAACTTGGCATGATTTGAGATCTTACTACGAGGTAGGACATAGGATACTTTTTGTCCCGTAATCTAGCACGGTTCTTTTGGGAGAGGGGATTAAAGTCAAAACGGGTACTTGGTTATACGCTTGGTCCGAAATTATCAATTTTTCTATAAAATATAATAAATATTAGTAAGGGAACACTCATAGAGAGTTGTTATCAAGGTTTTGTAATCGATCGGGTTAAGCAACGTTAGGTAAGGTCATTAAATAGATGGGTGACCGTTTAACGCCATTTGAACTAAACGGGTCCGTGTTTTGGAGAGCAAGTAAAAAGTGGGTCCCAGTTTTTAACCGACTATTAAAAAAGAGGTTATGTATTCGATGCGAATGTCTGTTATTAAAAGTTTAGTTAACGTAAAAATAGCGCAGGCGGAGCTGCGTGGGTCAGCTAGTAATAAATAAAAACTAGAATTATGTTGTTGATTTTAATTCATATTTAAGCACTGGATTAAAAAAAAAAATAAGACGTTCTGTTGACATTGCAGTACCAGTGTATCTAACCAAATTGTTTTCACATACATATTGACACTATACAATGGAGACAGACTAGATAATTCCAAATAACTGACATGTTTATCTGATAACATACAGATAAGTATATAAAAGAACACTGATCTGGCTCAGCTTATGTGATGATGATCATGAAGTTCCTAGTGAAAAACTAATAGCAATGCTGTCTGTAAACGATAAAATGTATAAAAAACCAGTAGGAAGTTATCATGTTTAATGTCCAATATCTTTTGAACCGGTGCTTTATATGGCATTAAATCTAGATATCATTTAAATACTGTTAAAAAGTTATCATATGACATAGAGCTGGAATTTGGGCATTGCATGGCATTGCTGACTTTCAGCTCCATACTAATATGGGCATGGTCCTTTATACACGTGTAACTATACCAGGAATAATCTATTCAATGATTTTAATCTCGAGTAAATCCATAGTCGTTTCTCCACGTAATCAATAGTATACTTGCGCTAGGAATAACAATACGCGAATAGCAGAGTGAATGGTGAACGAAAATAAAACCCGGCAAATAAATGTTGTTCTACATACATCTATAGTGTAAGAGCATACATCATGTCAACTCGATTTTGCCGTATTATAGTGTGAAAAAGTAGCTGTAGTGTAAGCTAGCTAGCTGTCACACGTGTTAATTTTATTTGTTGTTTGTTTGAGGGAATTATCAAGTTTTGTCGTGTGGTTTTATCTTTTTTAGTCCATCTATTCACCATCTTGGATCCCGCACCCAAAATACGCGCTTTGACGTGGAGTTGCGGAAACCAGCCCGTTTTACCTATACCTATACCTACCATCTTGGACGTCTAGGTATAATTTCCTCATCACTATTACTATCATCAATCAAATTGTTTAAACGTTGCATTATACAATGCCAGACTATTAATTTAGTGCGTTGCGTTGACTTGAAATTAAAACACAGAATAAATATTTGTGAAATGACAGCAATCAGATGATTGGACTGACTGACGCCATTACATTATTCTAGGAATAGCTCCGTTATTCCGTGCGAAACGGCGGTATAGTAACAATTCCCGAATAGGCCCACTATTCTTAGAATTGTAGATGGTAAAACGTAAAATTGATTTACTCTCGATTAACTGACAATTTATTCTAAGATTAAGATTTACTCTTGTATGGTCGAATCCACCCTAAGAGGGAAAATGTTTTATTTTCCCCGTCGAAAATGAGAGATGATACATAAATCGCTTCTGAATGCGCTCAAGTCTCAAAGAATTAGTAGCATAATGTGGCCGCCACACTACACTGTAATATTCTAGAGTATTCCTAACGAGGCTACATTAAAGCATTTTTTTGGTACACACTACTCACATTACGGTAACCCCTCCCTTCTAAGGGGAAGGCCTTTGTACAGCAGTGGACGTCTTTCAATCGATGATGATCATTGTGTTGGTTGGTTCCTATCTGCGGAAGTATTACCCATATGACAGGCCCGTTGGCCTAGTTGTTAGGCCTGAAGGGTCCTGTGTCCGTCCACCAAGTGGCTGGGTGTTTTATCTATATAAGTATTTACAAAAAGTATTTGTATCAGTTGGCTGGTTACCATAGTACAGGCTCTGCCCAAAACCTTGACCAATTATGTAGGTATCTACACTAGGGTTATTCCCAGTCCTCCGATCGGAACTCCGATTGGTAGGAGTAGCGGGAATATTTTTTCCCACTGCTCCGATTAAGCATCATATGTACAGTCTAATCCATAATATAAATTAAAAAAAAAAGTGTGTTGGGTATCTTCCTCAACACACTTAACACAACGTTTTTTGTCCGTGGTACCACTGGGGTACTACGGAAAAATCCGTGGTACCACCAGAGATAAATTAATTAGATTTAATAATAATGAATGAATGAATAATGAATTATCATTATTTTCGTTCGTATTTTGGTTGAACTGTTTGCAATGCATAACATTACACATGATTTTTAAAAATATGGTTTGTATTACATACATCCAGATTATACTGGGGTTGTAGTATTGAGTAATAAAATCGACAAATTATTACCGGAAGTACTAAAGTAGCATAAAACAGAAGGTTCATATCTTGTGCCTTGTCTTGTGTGAGCATATGAATGTGGTTTAGAGCTAACATGTTAACAGTAGAATTACCAGGGAAGCATAGGACATAAGGAGGAGTCCTCACGTCTTGTGATATCCAGAGTATGTTTTGATTGGTGTCGCGAATCAAGAGGTGAGGACCCCTACTACAGACGGTAACTGACATCCGTTCATCAAGAGGTGAGATATCCTTTTATTTTGTGCTGCCCTGGTACTTCTGCTTTAAATAGGTTAGCTACTACCACATCCTCAAGGTTTATTCCACTTTGATCACCTCGGAATCAAATCACCTGGGTGATTTGAGCGGGGTGATTTGAGTGGAATTAATTATTCCACTTTGATCACCTAGGAAACAAATCACCTGGGTGATTTGAGCTGGGTGATTTGAGTGGAATAAATTAGTGGACTTTGATCACCTCGGAATCAAATCACCTGGGTGAACAGTGGCGACTACTATTTTTATTTTTCATTTTGTGTCTTTAAATCACCTGCTTTCCGAATTAAGTATAATGGAAATATTCAAAGTCAAATAGTGCAACAACCAATGTATTATTATAAAAATATTTAAAATGTTAATTAACAAATATTAGTTTTTGAGACATATCACAATCACATTGGACAATCATAGAACAAATAATTAAAAGTATACGTATTTATTTTGTTCTGTGTGGACACACCTTCTTAGCACGCATGTACTGCAAGTGCATTTCGTATTTTTACTAGATATTTATTTAATATGCGTACGTATGGAACGCGTCAAATTGAGGAACTTTTTAATTGAAATTGCTTAAAAATTATCTTAACTTCTCTAGAAAATGACCAACCGATAGGTGGCCTTCAACAAGTGCTGTTTGGCAGTCATTTATAAATTTATCTCTAATTCTAGCCGGACTTCGTTTAGACGAAGACGAGCACTCTCCTTGATCAACATTTTTTTTCAAGAACATGTTATAAAATGATGCATCTTTTTGCAATGCGTGCAGTAAGTGAATGATGTTGTTTTTTCGGCGATACACGGATGAGTTCAATTTATTTTTTATTTATGTTTTATTTTATACTTTTTAACCATCGATATAATATATAAACTAGATAAACATTCACGAACAAAATGACATCTAAAATGTAGTCGCAGAGGTTGCAAACGTATCTGTGCTGGTGGCGGAAACGTGAACTAACGATTTTAGAATGATAATGACTTGTAATTTGACACTTTCATATAGACAGTAGCGACACTCCTATCGGCAAAAATAAATTTGTCAGGATGTGGCTTGTAAAGAAATAGCGACACAAGGGCGCTATTTCTCGCTACCACTTTTAGAACCTTGACACCAAATCTAGTTTATATATTATATCGATGTTTTTAACCATCGAAGACTGTAAAATTATCTAGGTAGGTTATCACATTATCGTCGACATAGTTCTTTCCATAATTCATATTTCTTCAAGAACAACTTATCCAGTCGTAATGAAATTTGCTTGGAATCATCATAGTAGTTTACTCTCTCGAATAAGAAAAGAATCATCGAAATCGGTTCATATTTGTCAGAGTAATGTTTTGGAGAACATCAGTTTTATAGTTTTTACCAGATAAATTCCTACACATCAATCATGGATCTCCATGAAGTTCTAATCCGGTTGTGATACAATTTATACAGATTCATTACAGTAGTTCCTTCTTGTGAATAAAAAAAGAATAATTGAAATTGGTAAATATTTGCCAGAGTTATAACCATTTTTGTCCTTAAAAAGCGATAAAAACATCATCTTTTAGGCATTCCTCCATTTTTTTTGAGTCGCTATTCTCGTTTTTTCAGAAACTACTACTTATTTGTAAGTATTAAGAATTTTCCAAATTGGTTCATAATTGCCAGAGTTATGCGCGAACATACATGGAAAAAAAAATGTATATATAGACGAATTGAGACCCCTCCTTTTTTAAGTCGGTTAAAGATTATGCGGTAACCTTCGTCAGGATGCGTTACTAATGATTGTTTGAAACCTATAAAACAATCTATAAGTACTAATTAACCGCAAGCGAAACTGCGCGGGTTAGCTAGTGAAGATAAACTTATAGAAAGTAGGTACCGATGCTTAAACATTGAATTTTGTAAATCCTAATGTAGGTGATTTAAAGACACAAAATGAAAAATAAAAATAGTAGTCGCCACTGTTCACCCAGGTGATTTGATTCCGAGGTGATCAAAGTCCACTAATTTATTCCACTCAAATCACCCAGGTGATTTGTTTCCTAGGTGATCAAAGTGGAATAATTAATTCCACTCAAATCACCCAGCTCAAATCACCCAGGTGATTTGTTTCCTAGGTGATCAAAGTCCACTAATTTATTCCACTCAAATCACCCAGGTGATTTGTTTCCTAGGTGATCAAAGTGGAATAATTAATTCCACTCAAATCACCCAGCTCAAATCACCCAGGTGATTTAATTCCGAGGTGATCAAAGTGGAATAAATTGTTCCACTTTAATCACCCAGGTGATATCACCCAGGTGATCAAAGTGGAATAGACCATCCTCAATAGGTATATTCAGGACGTAGTTAACAATTACATTGGGCTTTTTATTAGATTGGAGGTGGTCTTGAGGACTCTTCCTTATGTACTTTTTATTTTGACGTGGGGAAATTTTCAATAGGTCCCCGGGAGCTGTGGAGCTCGACCGGGGTGTGTGGGATTCTTACCCATTAAAAACCCCGCGGCTGTCGCATCGGCACATGAGAGGGGGACACAGGTCTCTCCGGTGGGATCTGCACCAGAGGCCCCTCAGTGCCTTGCCTTTGAGCCTGCCGCCTGAGGGCGCATTGTAGCCCCCGGGAACCAGTCACGGTGCTTTCGGGGACGGGTGTCGCAACCCCGCCGCCGTCCTCCTCGGAGTCGCCGCCGTACTCAATGTACATCCTTGGGCCCACACCCCGGACGTCCAGCGACTCCGAAGTTCCATAAGTCCTATACTAACCTGGTACTTCTACTATATACATGTTAGCTCTAAACCACATTCTTAAGCTCACATAAGATAAGGCACATGATATACATGCCCTGCTTTATGTTACCGTGGCTGAAAAATTCAACATTTATTGAATCCTGGTCAGTTTTTGGTTTGCAACACCGTACAACCAATTATTTGGAGAGCTGGCACAAATCAATCAATTCAAAAATAAACAGAAAGGCACCAAGTCTTCTTAACTTGTTGCAAATATTGCAAGACGACGCTTTATTTCAACTACCCATAACGAGAGGCTTTGAAGTAAAAGCGAAGACAAAAGATCACATAATGCGAGATGATTTTTTAATTAATAGCCAAACGATGCTTAGCTACATCAAAGTTTTATAGGTACATCAAAGTGTTGAAGTGTTTGTACAGTAACGCCACCATGTCGATCCGACTACAGGACGAGAGCACGAAACCAATCCCATTGCAGCGAGGTGTGAGACAGGGAGACGTTATTTCTCCGAAACTGATCTCAAACGCATTAGAGGACGTTTTCAAGCTCTTGGACTGGTACGGATTCGGCATCAACATCAATGGCGAATACATCACTCACCTTCGTTTTGCCGATGATATAGTCATTATGGCAGAGCCGCTGGAAGACCTCAATACGATGCTCAGCGACCTCAGTAGCGTTTCCCAAACAGGTGGGTCTTAAAATGAACATGGACAAGACGAAGATCATGTCTAATGTCCACGTTGCACCCGTACCAGTAGTTGTTGGGAACGATACAATCGAATTTGTTGACCACTACGTTTACCTAGGACAAATTATCCAGTTAGGTCGGTCCAACTTCGACAAAGAGGTCGCCCGAAGAATCCAACTCGGATGGGCAGCGTTCGGGAAACTACGTGACATCTCATCTAAAATTCCGCAGTGCCTGAAGACAAAGGTTTTTAACCAGTGTGTGTTGCCAGTGATGGCATATGGTACTGAGACGTGGTCTTTAAGACGTTGGTCTTGGTTTCGTGCTCAGAGTCACACAACGAGCTATGGAGAGAGCTATGCTCGGAGTTTCTTTGCGCGACAGAATCCGGAATGAGGAGATTCGCCGAAGAACCAAGGTCACCGACATAGCTCGAAGAATATGCAAGATGAAGTGGCAGTGGGCAGGCCACATTGCTCGAAGAACCGATAACCGTTGGGGAAGAAAGGTTCTCGAGTGGCGACCACGATCCGGAAGACGCAGCGTAGGCAGGCCTCCCACTAGGTGGACCGACGACATTGTTCGCGTCGCAGGCAACCGGTGGATGCAAATGGCAAATTGTCGTTCATTGTGGCGGTCTAAGGGGGAGGCCTTTGTTCAGCAGTGGACGTCTTCCGGCTGATGATGATGATGATGATGAAATAAGATAATGTTTATACAATCCACCGTCCATTTGGAATACGTAGTTTTATATTAGTCAAATAAAATTATCTTTCTTCGATTCTTTTTTAGTTATTCTAAAAGTGATCATGGCCGTATCATATACCTAATGATTTTGGATGTTGATAACACGACAATACAACACTTACAGAGGAATATCTAGATGCCTATATTGTCTTTATGCCTGTCCTTTCTTAGGAAGTTAAATAGTACTCTAAGCTTCAAGCTGTTCAGACCATTTAGAATAGTTTTCTGTTGATAGTCTATTGGCTACTGTCGTATTAGAAAGTAGTGCCCGAGTCTCCGACGCCCAATACTGATTCCGAGAGGGTCGGTCAAACATAGACGCGATTCTTCGCGTCCAGGCCATCTCGGATAAGGCAGTATCTCAGGGCGGTGTGATGCTGGCGGTATCTCTTGACATCGCCAATGCTTTCAACATACTTCGATTTAGATGCCTGACTGAGGCCCTAAGATACCATCAGGTCTCGGCTTATTTACAAATAGCAAATAGAGTCCTATTTTGAAGACTCGATACATTGCAATGTCACATGGCATGTGATGTTTTGAACGGTTCGGTGCTCGGCCTTCTCCTTTGGAAAGACCCCGGTCCTATGCGATTTTGCTATTTACAGCGTGGGCTCAAGCTCGTCTGTTACGCGGATGACACTCTGGTCTATGCGCAGGAAGTCAACTTTGGCGAGGCAGTATCTCTTGCTGAGACCGGTGTGGGAGAAGTAGTCTATAGGATCAGATGACTGGGACTGTGTCACGATCAAAGTCGGGAACCAAATGAAATATTTGGGTCTTGTCCCAGGCCCGAAATGGCGGTTCGTCGTTCATTTCAAGGGTCTAGCCGAAGCTGATTTGGTCTGCGGGTGCTCTGTCGCAGCTCCTGCCAAATCGGTGGCCCGAGTGATAGTTGCCCTCCCCTATATGTAGTATATCGGGGTAGTACAGTCGTTGTCCCTCTATGACGCGCCAGTTTGGGCGGACATCCTGACTGCCCAAACCAAGACCCCGCTGCAACGACCACAAAGGGTCATGGTAGTTTGGGTGACACGCGGATAACGCACAATTTCGTACGAAACCGCATGCGCCTTGGCCCGACTTGGAGGCGCCAGTGTATACCGCAGTTTACTAGCAGAACACAGAAGCGTGGAGCCGGGCGAAGCACCTCCTGGTGGAGTTCAGCGGTGGATAAGAGAAGCACAAGACCCTTGCGGGTGACCCTTGTGTGGTCGCAGAAGCAAGTGGACGAGCCAAGCGCCGGCTACCACGGTACTTGCCGAAACTGAGGAGAACCCGCGCTCCCATGATGAGAGTGACTACACAAGATCATGGTGCAGAACCCGCTTGAGGTTTGCATGGCGTGGACGACGGATCGTAGTCATGTATGCGCCGCAATTGGGGCCGACTAGTCGCTGTCCACCGTGATCCAAGCTATGGTGGGCAGGAGAGGGCGTGGTTGGCGGTGGGCTCCATTTGGGAGAGCGTTATGTCGTAAAAAGAAGCAGCAAAGCGAATCAGAGAGAGTGATCCCCTCGCTGTTCCGCGATGCCACAGGAAGCCTGGGCAGAAGGTGGGCGAATTCCCACACTTAAAAAAGAAAAAAATAAGTCCTGGTATCCTACAAGATACATTTCGGAGATTGTGCGCAGGATTTTTACACGATTTGATTCCACCTTCTCCTTTCTATCATCGGATGATGAGATCCACGGCGTAGCTAAGCACTCTTACGTTGTGGACACAGATGTACTAGAGATTTTGTGAACGTCCCATCTGAATGGACAAAGCAATTTGCTTCGTCGTTTATAATATGTACAAGTAAGAAATAGCGTCTTTTTCCTGCCAGTTACCCAGTCAATTATAATTATGTGTGAGTTTTCAAGGTTAAATAGGGTTTTTATAAGCTAGAGTGCTTTACCATTCTGAATAGAATAGACGCTTGCCATCAAGTTGGAGGATTGCGGTCAAGCAAGCATTATATCAAGTAAAAAAGATAGTGAAGTGTAGCGTAATAAATAGCAAATTTGTATCTTCTGAGAACGTCTAAATGACCTCACTATAACAACAAAAACTATGCAAGTCAAGGGCCCCGCGTTCATTTTTGCTACGGGCCCCGCGCAGGCTTAATCCGGCACTGCTGACGAGGTACTGCTTAACAGCAGAAGTTAAATGTGAGCCACTGTGATTTTGGTTCGGTCATGCTCGCCATCGAAAATTCTTTGCTTGTGGCGGCTTCATGTGGCGGGTCATCCCCTTCCCTTCAATATGGTTGAGGGGAGTGATGGCAGCTGCTCGAGTCAACTCGTGCGCGGGTGCTGCTTGGGGGGACTGGTCTGACTACTATCCAAATTCAAATTTCTTTATTATGCATAGGCCTCACGGCGGCTCTTACATATTGTCATTTTTTACAACTACCACCGGATCGTAACGCGGCCTCCACTGAGAAGATCCGGCAAGAAACTCAACGGGCTTGTCTTTTTTCAATTATATAAAAAAAAATTATAACAAATTTACAATAAATATTTCTTAAACTATTAGCTTTTAAGAGTACTGCAGTTCAAGTCCACGCAGCTTTATCCTCCAGGTAATCCGAGATTTTATAATAGCCCTATTTACACAAATGTCTCTTAATGGTAGTTTTAAATTTTTTTATTGGTAGATCTCGTATATCCTGGGGCAGTTTATTATAAAAACTTGGCCCTTTGGCCTTTTAGTTTGTTGTAATTTTGTAGTAATTTATTGTTTTCTTCTTTTCGCCCTTCTTTTATGTTTCGAACGGCAGGACACACTATCGCTAATGTCGATGCAATTGTAACATGACAAATAATGTTTAAAAAAAGTGAAAAAATGACAAGCCCGCCTGAGTTTCTTGCCGGATCTTCTCTGTTGAGACCGAGTTGTAATCCGGTGGTAGCTTTAAAAAAATTGACCATTCAAAATTGACCATTCAAAAGTGCCTATTTGAAATGAATATTTTTGACTTTGACTTTGTAGTCTATAAGATCTAAGCGTACAAACAGCAGGAGTGACTTTGTTTTACACTCTTACACATTATAACAGGTGGGACATACATGGAGCAGGTGGTGGTGGAATCAGATGACCAGCACAGACAGACCATACAGCAGCCACAGCATATACACCAGGTATTTATATCTTGAACGATACGACAACAGCGGCCAATCTTACACAAGATCAGCCAACTATGCGGAAGATATTATAATGCACAAGTGCTTGCTTACACGCAAGTGAACTCTCTCTTCCTTTATTCAAAAAATCTGATCGGACGGAAGATCGATAAGACCCGGGGAAAGGTCAGGTGCATGACCGAATTGTTACATGCCCATCTGACGCATGGATCATCTTACTTTACAGACGTCTGATTGTCTTAACTAATAAGAAAAAACTACACCAATGACCAAAGTAAGTAGTTTTCATCGGTGATATACATTAATATTACAATTAACGTTAATTTCAGTTAACGTTTACCAAGAAAACCGTTAAGTAACGAAAATAAAGCTAAATTATATAACGTTCGATTAAGGGCTACTGCAAATATGCAGCGAGGCCGTAGTGCTGCAGTCGCGCTACTATCACGCATTATTTATTTAGATGGATTTGCATAGCAGCGCTGCAAATTTGAATTCGCCCTTACAATTTTGTACAGTCATTTCTTACCATGCCTTACTTAACTATACGGGGTGTAAGGGACATCGTACAGAAAACCGATACCAGGGATCCAGTCTGAACATTCTAGTGTTGAAACTTTTCATCGGCTCTCATGAATTACAAAAAAAAAAAAAATTAGTATAACATCATGATTGGTATAATAATAAAGCCTAATTTCAATTTAAAAAACAATACTTTACTTATTTCTGCAAAATTAGCCATGGGATACTCATCCCAACTTACGTGTCCGGTAGTTGTGGTATAGTATACGGGTATGCGACCCCGGCTTCCCTAGCTATTACTGTCCCATCCCTTGCCCTCCTGGGTGGTAATATCCTAATTTTCCTATTTCCTTTTTACACCACCTATCCTTCCCTTGCCCTCGTTATCAGTGAGAACGCAATGGTTAATCATAAAATAATTTAATTAACCAAAATGACAGCGATATGGTTCGCCACTCATCACGTCTCGTTTCTCACGGGGGCGAAAAGCGGCTCACGGGCTCTGCCTACACCTACGGGAAAAATGCGTGAATATATGTACGTATGTATGTATGTCAAAAATTAACAAGTTAGTCATTTTGAATTTGTGGAATGGTGACCACTGTAGATCCTGGCTGACAGGAGTCACAGTGGTGGGATTAGTCCCAAAAAAAAAAAGTTAGTCATTTGTCATTTTCGTTAAAAATGGTTTCTGTAATGTTGTAAGGGACATTATTTGAAATCTTATATAAACGTTTTCGGTACGTGGTTTCCTAGACCCTGTATAAACTAAAGTCAAACTTGACGTAAAAAGTAAACTGTTGATGGTTTTTAAAGCAGGTCGGAGGCGTGAGACAACAACAGTATGTGTTAGCGACCCCGGGGCAACCAGCTACGCCCGTGTCACAGGTATGATTACGATCGTCATCACAGATATACATTTACACTTAGAATAATAACGCCTAGAAACCGAGAACAGCACGCACAGTGAGGCAAGTAAAACCAAGCCAGAATGGCTTGGTATCGAACAGCCCGCGTCAGTGCTTATAGTCGAGTCGTAGCGCTGGTAGCTCCCGATATTTTATTTTAAAATGATGGTTTGTGGATTATATGGAAATCACAGTACATCGGAAAAACTTAAGAAACATTGTAACATAACATTTCACCTGCAAGTATTACGTTTAACCTAATATTTTAACGTAAAACAATCGCCAAAGTGAAAACAATAATTTTAAATTTCAACAGACGACATTATATCAAAATGTTGCCAATAAAAGGAAAATTGCTACCCCAAATTTGTTTAGTAAGAAAAGATTTATTTAATTACTTGATGATCCGCACACACTTACGTTTTCAAATGACATTAAACGGTCACCCATCCATGTAATGACCTTGTCTAACGTTGCTTAACCTAGCGATGTGAAATATACTTTCCGACCTATTCTCATACTTACCAAGAATATACATTAAAAAATCATAAGAATCGCTCGAGCTGATTCGGAGGAGTGCGACCAAAAACACTGTGACACGAGATTTATAAATAGTAGATTTGTTATTTCAGATTTATATCTTTTAATTTAAAAAGTATTTCCTTACTGACAGCAATAATAGTAGTTTATTCAAAAAATTATATAATGACCTCAGGAAGAAGCAATTCCAATTTCCGTAATTTTAGGGAAAATCTGATTCCACTAACAACATTATTTGCTCACTTGTGTGCGTGTCGCAGAGCATCAATACGCGTGACTTACGCCTACATCTATGCTATTGTGCCTCAAACGAGACAGTTTTTTCGTATGAAACTATCATTCTAGGCGTTATTATTCTAAGCATTTACATAGGTAACGCAAGTATCACGATTTGTATTGAAACCCAGCGTGACGAATTTTGTACCAAGTTTTTAACACCTGTCACGTCACCGCCGAATTTAGTGACGGGAAGTCCAAACCGATTCAAATACACCGATGCCGCCGATGCCCCGCCGGTACCCCACCTATTTTCCTTAGTTTTTGCGGCCGACCGACTTGCAAGGGTGCAACAACAGACGCGCGCAGACTGTAAGTTAGCGGCGACCAACCACGACGTATCGTCGGGGTTCGGACAAGCGAAGTACATGCATTTGCGTTATCTATGTAAATCTCAGAGTAATTAGAATGGAGCTAGTATCGCGTCGATTCGCCGAACAAATTTTTCGTGGCACTTTTGCGGGGTGCGGGAGGCGAAGTAAACACAGACAGATACATTTTCACGCTTACCCACACTATAATAAACTCGCAACACATTCAAAAAGATACGCACATAAATAAAGAATGACCTGAACATATGAACAAAATTTGGCAGAGGGGTTAGCGCATCATGCTATCTCCAGTGGTATCTCCTCTCAGATGTAAATCTATATCTGTGATCGTCATTGTAATTAGAACAAACACAAGTATAAATTATACTAAGACAAAAAGGCCGACTGCTGCCGAAATGTCCCTAAAATTACAATATTTTTTTAAGGTGATATTCTGTGGCGGAGGAGTGGGGTCCGTGGGGTCTGTGGGGTCAGTGGGGGGTGGAGCGCCGGTCATCACGTCCGTGCTGCCTGCTGGAGGGGCGGTACTAACACCCCACCATGCATTACACCATTGAGAACCGACAGACACTACATGACATACCAGCTCTTCATGAGACTAGACTACACGAGACGGGTTTGCCGAATGAATTTAGTACTACCTAATGGATATTATAATAATGTAAAAAGAGGTAGATAGGTTATAGGCGATCCGGAAGTGGCGGGAGAAAAGGTGAGCTAATTAACACAACTGGAATCAGTAGCACACCACACACGTAAGCGTTGACAGTATCACTATGTTTTATATTTATTGAATAATTTCATGAAAACAATCGAAATACTATGTGTGTATGTATAACTTATACATAATACTGCGTGTGATGTTCCAATATGTATGAGTGCTGTGCCACTTCTGATTGCTTAGTAGGTAACCTATCTATTACTTATAAATTATGATATAATTGGTACTATCGATGATTCGCAAAATGTCTTCCCTGGCCGTTACGACCACAGCAGCGATTTTGCAAAAGATCAACCATCTACGAAGATATTATAGTGCACAAGTGCTTGCGTAGCCACAAGTGCACTCTCTCTTCCTTTACTCTCACAATCCGATGGCACGAGAGACCGACTCGACCGGAGAGAGATAAGGTTCGGGACTGAGCTGTTTCATACCCATCTGACGCATGGGTTCATCATCTCTCTTTCCAAAAAATCTGGTGGTGGTTGGTCAAAGTGGTTTCTTTCACGGGATTTGAACCTGCGATCTCCGGCTTGCAAAGCAAGCGGTTGCTCGCTGCGCCACGCAGGCTACACAAGTTTTTTCAGACCAGGTTACTTGGCAGTGTATCTGACACTGCGGTGGTACCTACTTGGAACGTTTCTCGCACAAAACACGCGTACGCATAATAATTTCTACAAGACTAAGTGCCGCCCTAAAACACATCAATTAGTGTTAATTCTCAATAAGTAAATTTTCTAACGTAACTTTTTTGACCCTCTTAGCCGATTATGTATAATGTTCCATTCATGAGTACGGGATAATCGGTATCTGTACTCACTATCAGATTATAATATACTAGATGATCGGCGTAGCTTCGCCTGCTCTGTTTTTATGTTTACCAAAATAAAAACGGATAACATACCTTACTAACAGTGAAAGATTTTTCAAAATCTGATTACCGGAAATTACCCGGACGGATTAGCCCGGACGTCCAAACTCACAAAGCTTAGCTTTGTAATATTAGTATAGATATAGTTAGATTAATTGGGTTCGAGTGTCTACTTAAATCGATTTCAAAAACTGTATTTATGATAATTAACACTAATTGACTCTTGCGAGTGCGGCAGTAAGTGGCACTGTTTATCGCCGGCTTAGTTTGCTCGGTAGCTAGACAACTTGCATCGACTGGTTTCGACTTATTAAACGATACAGGTGATTTCTGTACGGATCATAATATTGGATCTATACTCGGATCATATCTCATTTTACTGTTTCTCTAATAATAATGTCAACATTTAATTTTGTATGGCAAAGTGACTAGATTTCCAAATGACAAGTCGCAAAATTGACGGAAAACCACGATCATGGCAATTTGCGGTAAGCTTACTTTCACTCTCGTCATCCCGCGATCCAGTCATTCTGAAATCTTGTCATTTTTATTCGGACCGTGGTGTTTATACTATTAGCGAATATAGGCTATTAGATTAAACATATGTAAATATAATGTTAGTTAATAGGTAAATGGTTATCAATTACTTGTAATTCTAATGTGTTGATATATATTTCTTTTTGTACACCTGTTGTGGAAAAAACCGTTGTATCCTTCTTCTTAGTTAAAATTTCCATGTGCATTGGTTGTTATAAACGATTCCTCTTCATTGCAAACTCAATACATACCAGGAATCCTCATCATTGCAAAATTCAATACCTTACCAGGAATTCTCATCATTGCAAAATTCAATACCTTACCAGGAATTCTCATCATTGCAAAACTCAATACCTTACCAGGAATTCTCATCATTGCAAAATTCAATACCTTACCAGGAATTCTCATCATTGCAAAATTCAATACCTTACCAGGAATTCTCATCATTGCAAAACTCAATACCTTACCAGGAATTCTCATCATTGCAAAACTCAGTACCTTACCAGGAATTCTCATCATTGCAAAATTCAATACCTTACCAGGAATTCTCATCATTGCAAAACTCAATACCTTACCAGGAATTCTCATCATTGCAAAATTCAATACCTTACCAGGAGTTCTCATCATTGCAAAATTCAATACCTTACCAGGAATTCTCATCATTGCAAAACTCAATACCTTACCAGGAATTCTCATCATTGCAAAACTCAATACCTTACCAAGAATCCTCATTGCAAAACTCAAATATTTTAAAAGTATTTCTCATTGTTGCAAAATCAAATTTCCTTACAATGATCCTCCTCGTTGTGACAACCAACACACATGGAGTTTGTATCATAATAACTTTTATTTAGTTTTGTAGACTAGTTGGCTTAATTATTTCTACAAGCATATATGTATCCCTTGGTTTTTGACCCATCTTATAATTACTATTTTTCTGATTATTTTTCATACATTTTGTGTTCGAGGATGTGGACTGCAGTCAATCACTGGATTTTTATTTAATAAATAAAGTTTAAATAACAAATAGTCTATTGTGCGCATCGATTTATTATTATTACAATTACTAGATTAAGTATGACGACTCGAAAAATGGTCAAGAATACGACATAAATCAAAGTACGCGCGTTTTGTTATTATCTACATTATGCAAAGGCTTGGAACCTTGAAATATTTGAGTTAAGTATACATTGAAATTAATTCAAGTTTTATATTTCAATATTTATAAACATGCAACTGCTACCATATTTTGGGTGTAATTTTGTTCGTGATTATTAATCTAGTATAAATTATATAGATCGATGATTGTGAGACAGGTAAAATGGTCATAGTTATACATAGCCGGTACATGTAACTTATTACACGTTTGTGTATTTTATAAATATTGTATGTACCTACCTAATAATAATAATAAATGAATTGGATATACATATTTGCTGGTTTTATTTTTGGAATTTGTGCGCAAGGACAGATATGCTGCAGACGAAATGCTATAATTTGGCTCCGATTTTGGTGGACTCGTGCACCGTGCTGCGTTCCTTCTTGAAGTAACTTAATTACTCATCTAACACCTTAGGTAGCATATAGACCAAAATGCATAAACTAGGTTCGTCAGTGTTTTTGATGATTTCTATAGAAAGATCGTTTAATTTGTCCTGTAATATTAACAATTACATAAACATTAATTACTTACCTGTAATTATTTCAGTGATTTCTTAAATTTAAGTCAAACTACGTATACCTAGCTTGTTTTTTCTTTACAAAATCAAAAATGGAACAATAATGTATGACCACAGGAGTGATGGCTGACCGCATGGTGATGGGGGGGTCAATAGGGTTGAAAATATCATATTCAACCCTACCAATTGTCTTTGGCTGGCCACCGGTTGTTCCATTTTTGATATTGTGAAGAAAAACAAGGCACCTACACGTGTAACATGGCCATGTGTGTTATAAATGAAAAATCGTGTTTGAAATGTCCTAATAAAGCCAATTTAATATGGTACCCACTTAATAAAGAAGTAGTCTCATTTTGAATGCAGACAATATTATTCATTATCATCACCACCCGCCAGACGTCGACGTCGACTGCTAAACATAGTCCCCCTTGGAATGACAATTGGCTTTCGTCAGTCTACCTAGTTGCCTAAATACGCCGCTGCGTTTTCGGTTCGTGGTCGCCTCTCGAGGACCTTTCTTCCACATCGGTTATCGGTTCTTTGAGCTATGTGGTCCGCCCATTGCCACCTCAACTTGCAGATTCTGAGAGCTATGTCGGTGACTTGTGTTTTTTAGCAAATCTCATTCCGGATTGTATCGCGCGAAGATAATCTCCAAAGACATGCTCAATTTAGTTAATTTTAAGAAGTGGGATTTGCATTGATTTACTATTTAAAACATCATTGGGGACTTAAATTTAGTACCGGCCGATTCAATGAATAAAATTTATTTTAAAAAATATATTTTAATACATAATTTCACACAAAAATACAAATGACTCGCTAAAATAAAAATTACTTAAGACTTACCTAGGACCTACGTTTTTTACTGTTTCTCTCTCAATTGATATATAATATTGTTCCGATGTGTATATCTAATCTAATAAATGCTTAGAAGCAAATAAAAAAAATAGAATGCCTAGGACATCGATATAATATTAGATATTATATCAATGGCTTACATGACTAAATAAATAGATACTTACTACAAACAATGATCATTAAAAAAATATTCCTCAAAAATATACCTACTTATTAGGTGTATTTATTTATGTGATAAAATAATTATTATAGCGTATATTACATAATAGGTGTGTTCAATTTTGATAAAGTTAACAATCATCAAAAAAAAGTTACAAAACTCAAGCATAAAAAATGCTTCCCGCCAAAACAACTGTCAAACTCTCATAAGTTCGGATAGACACGAAAAAAAAACAACAAAAAATAACATCGACTAATTAATTAATGACGTAGTGTGTCAATATCGACATAATTACTAAAGCGATGATAGCGTAGACACTGCGGGCGGCCTGGGCGGCGGCCGGGGGCGCGGTGCCCGAACAAGCCTGCAGGTGACTGAACAACTGTATGTAGTTCTTCGCTGGCTCGTGAGTGGACGTGGCAGACGGCTCTGTGAGGCCAATGGTAGAGTCCTTGAACAATAAGTCGCTGACGCCGTCGAACGGTGAGAAAATCTCCAAGTTGATCAGCTGACTGCCGGTAGCCGCGTTGTATCCGAAATAGTAGTCAAGTACGTCGAAGAGAGCGTTCAAACTGTTGTAGAGCGGGTCGTCTCTGCAAAGAAAAAAAAACACTATGAAAAAAAAATCTAAAATACATGAAGGTTGTGGTTTGTTGTGGTTGGTCTATTTCTAGCTAGTAGGTCGCCCTTGTGAAAGGAATCGTCCGGTATATCACCGCTGTATCACATATTATAGGAGTGTGTAAACTTTGCTGTGTTCCAGTGTGAAGGGCACTGTAGCTGGTGAAATTACCGGACACAAGAGACTTAATTACAATAACAACCAATATATCGGATGGTTAGCGGCAGAGCAGGCAGGCGTATCGCTTCGTTGCAGTCGCGTGGATGTCTGCGCTCATCCATCGAGTGCGGCGGCGTCTCCGAGGAGGAGTGCGGTCCCCGTGACCACCGTGACAGCTTCCCCGCGACTTATACCCCCGGCGGCATGCTCAAAGGCAAGTCACTACTAGTACAGATCCCACCGGACAGCCTCGCTCATGTGCCGACGCGGGGGAAATCTTCAAAAGATCCCCGGGAGCTGTAGGGCTCGACCGGGGTATGTGGGATTCTTACCCACTAAAACCCCCGCGGTTGTCGCATCGGCACATGAGAGGGGGGGACCCCAGGGCTCTCCGGTGGGATCTGCACCAGGGGCCCCTCAGTGCCTTGCCTTTGAGCCCGCCGCCGGGGAGCGCATTGTAGCCCCCCGGGAACCAGTCATGGTGCTCACGGGGACGGGGGTCCTACTCGGAGTCGCCGCCGTACTCAATGGACGTCCTTGGGCCCACACCCCGAACGTCCAGCGACTCCGAAGGAGCTACATAGACACCTACCCCAACTGACGACCCCCTGGGGACTTACGGGGGCTTGTAAAAAATTAGACCAATCGGTTTTACTACTTTATTGGACCAGAATAATTATCAGCTGAAAGAGGTCTTTCTGAGTACGGATAATCTCCACGCTTCGCAGGTGTCTTAGGAATCGCAGTATAGATGGTAGGTAATCCAATAAAAGGACTCTGCTGCCTTGCCCTGCCTGTTCTTGTTTTTCCTTAGTCGCCTCGTACGACACCTAACGGGCAATTGATTGGACATATGCAGTGGTACGTACCTTCTGGTGACGACCTCGGCGTCCACCACGTGGGCCAGCAGACAGTTATCGTCGATGGCGACGCCGGGGTTCACAGCCAAGCTGTTGTTGCGACACAGCGCCCTGAACTGCGTGGCTTGCAGACCCAGAGACTGGAGATTGGCTGGAAATTATTTTAAATCAGTTATATGTATTTATTTATTCTTTATGCACAAAATCAGTACATAGGCGGACTTAATGCCAGAGGCATTCTCTACCAGTCTACCTTAGGGTAATGCAGAGACAAATCATGCTAGATGCAATCAAAACAAGTACTTAAACGAAATAATCATATAAATATTTTTAAAATATAAATTAAATTTATTAATGTATCGGTCATTGATTTAATATGTACTCTCCTTTAGGATGATAATCGCTTGCACGAGGCAGCCCAAAATACGTGCGTCGTTCAAACGGTTTTGATTGAAAACTGGTACACCGTTCGTGTCCGCGATAGTACCAGAATAACTGTGCCAACACGCAAAGCTGTGGTAGTTCTTTATCTCATTTTAATTTATTTTATTTTCTGTATACACCATTGGCTATAGACCAACGGGCCCGTCAAATATTATTTGACGGGCCCGTTGGTCTAGTGGTTAGACACCCTGTCCGCTAACCGATGGGCCGTGGGTTCGATTCCCACCAAGTGTCTGGGTGTTCTTTATCTATTTAAGTATGTATTTACAACAAAAAATGTATAAAAGTATTAGCAGTAGCGGACTAACGGGGGGGCGGAGGGGGCGGTCCGCCCCGGGCCTCGGGTCCAGGGGGGCCTCCAATCTCCAAACTTATTTTTAATCTTTGAGGTATTTCAGTACCTACTACGTATTAGAGAGATTATTACCATACCTAGATTATAGCGCACAAATCCTGTTAGTCCATGACAATTGCATTTAGATTGATATGAGACAACTAAGTGCGTGCATCGGAAGTCGGAACTCTTAAATTTTGGTTGAAATAATCTATCCGATACGTCCCCTTAATCTCAAAGACGGCCATAATGTTATGTGTCGTAATTATTAGACAGTTTGGAGTTGGGGGCCTCATGATGCACGTAACCAAAATATAAATATACCTACAATGTAGCTGTAGTGCATATGGTCTATTCAGCAGGGAATTTACACAAAATTTACTCTGATGAATGATAACCTATACAAAATTGACAAATTAAATTATAAGTTTATATAGGGTAGGTTTATGTAGGGTCTCACCCATCCTATTCAACATTTATGGGAAATATATCATGCGCAAGACCCTTCATGGATGGGAAGGTGGCATAAAAATGTTGGTGGCATAAAAATGGTGGAGTTAAAATAACCAATTTGCGTTATGCCGACGATACCACCTTATTTGCAAGTTCTATGGAAGAAATGGTGACACTAATGGGTCGTTTAGAAAGTTGTAGTCTGGAAATGGGCCTTGCTGTTAACAAGAGCAAAACAAAATTAATGATAGTCGACCGTTTCGCATCGCTACAGAATACAAATCTGTTGAAGGACTATGATGAAGTGAAGGAGTTTCAGTACCTAGGATCCGTAGTCACTCACAATAGTAGCTGCGAACCTGAGATTCGTCGTCGCATTGGAGTTTCTAAAACAGCGATGACACAACTCAGCAAGATATGGAAGGATCGGAATATTACCAGGCGAACAAAAATTCATCTTGTGCGCACTTTGATCTTTTCCATATTCTTGCACGGATCGGAGTCATGGACCATCAAAGCAGCAGATAAGCACAGAATCAACGCATTTGAGATGTGGTGCTGGCGACGTATGTTGAGGATACCTTGGACGGCTTTTCGTACGAACATCTCGATACTACAGGAGCTATGCCTTGAACGTACGCCAAGACTGTCAACTATATGCGAGTCTAGAATTCTGCAATATTTTGGACATATTGCACGAAGAGATCCATCTAATTTAGAAAAACTAGTGTTGACAGGAAAAATTAAACGAAAGCGGCCAAGAGGACGTTGTGTAAAGCGGTGGTCGAACCAGATCTCCGAGATACTGGAGCGATCTGTCAGCTCTGCCTTTCACCTGGCAGAAGATCGGGTTCAATGGAGGCGGATCACAGCTAATACGTATACATGAGTGTGCACAGCAGAGTCACGATCCTCAGTAATGAGGGACCGATTGGCAGAGAGAGAGAGATAGGGTAGCACATCGCTGGCTGATTAATTATGATACTATGCTAAGAACACAAGTGCCTCCTTAAGGCAAAGGATACCTAGTCACATTTCTATTGGTCCCTGGCCATGCGTGTTGCACCACCGGCTTGACGCATCGTCTTCGTTTCTTTGGTCTCCTTCTTCTGGAGCATGACTGTCTTACAGAAGGACTGTCTGTCAATATAGTAGATACTACTGCCGACAGAGAGTGGTCTGGTCGTGTCCAATCTGGCTGACGTGGATCCGCTGCTCTAATTTACACGCATAGTATACTTGTGATGCTATTAGGCAAAAAGTCGCAATGCCGCCTTACCACACAAAGCCTGTACCTATACGACAAACAAATGGCTTTGCAAACAAAGTAAAGTCGCCGACATTGCCAATAGAATAGCAAGTTTGAAGTGGAAATGGGCAGGTGACATCACCCGAAAATCGGAGTCGTGGTGTAAGACTGTACTGGAGTGGAGATCTTGGGACAGAAAAAGGCCAGTAGGGAGACCGCAAATGAGTTGGAAGGACGATATCACAAGGGTAGCGGGCAAAAACTGGATAGTAAAGCCCAAAAAAGATCGGAATGGAGAAATGACGGTGGCCTACACCATAATGGTTGAAAGAGGCTTAAGATAAAAGAAGATACTTATGGTGCGTGTTGGGTGGAAGCCCGGGACCACCTCAATGATGGCAAGTCGTTGTCACCCTCACCCTATCTCACTCAGATAATCACTGTAACACACATACCCAGATTCTCTAAGTGAGTCTACAGGTTATTCGCTCACGTTTCTGTCGTAGCCAGGCTTCGAAGAACAGATATTTACATAGATAACGCAAATGCATGTATTTCGCGTGTCCGAACCCCGATGAAACGCCGGGGTTGGAAAACTTACAGTCCGCGCGCGTCTGTTGTTGCAGCCTTGCAGCCGGTCGGCCGCAAAAATTAAAAGAAATCGGCGGCGCATTGGCGGGGCATCGGTGTCTTTGAATAGGTTTGGAATTCCGTCACAAAATTCGGCCGTGACGTCACAGAAGGTGTTAAAAACTTGGTTCAAAAGTTTCTTGGTTTCAATACAAATCGTGATACTTGCATTATCTATGTAAATCTATATCTGGGCTTCGAAGACTGGCAGGACAACACTGACAACTCCCTTTGCTTTCGTACGCTCATCAGAAGGCCATGAGCGTAATTGTTCAAGTGCGTGCCTTATCCACCTCCGACTGAAGTTATTTGACCCTGAAAGCGCGCCAGGACTGTTTCCCCTCATACATGACATTACGGTACCCTTATAGCGACCTGGTCGGCCATCTTGCGCTGCAGACTCAGGATCTTTTTAGACGGAACGAGGTTTGCGTCAAGTTTGCGTATTATTACTACAGCTCTTTAATATAATCGGTGAACATATAATGCGTACCGTTTAAGAGGACTGGGAGGGAGGTATCCGGATTGGTGGGACCCTACTGAACGATATCTGCTTCACCGATGACACCTAACTAATAATCTTGATTGATCTTCGAAAAAGGAACAGGCCGATCTTCTTGAAAAATTGAGGATTGATGAAAAATTGATAAAATGGTTTTGAAGAATCTTCTTTCTAAATCAAATTAATGCGTACTCTGGTCTTCTCGATCTTTTTATATACTTCTGAAACTGGATGTATTGGAAATGTTGTGTTGGCGCAGAATGCTAGGCAAATCGTAGACCAAGCATCGCACTAATGCATCTAATCTCGAAGAGCTTAATAATATCAAAGAGCGACTTTCCACCGCGAGCATCTCTCGCGATTCTGCCCATATGACCGGAAAGTCGGTGGGGGCATGGGTTGGTGGACGGTCATGTCTGCGTTAGACGTGTCGTCAACTTCTTCGGCCACAAGGGCAAGATAAAACGGAACAGCCTAGAGAGGCTTATCGTGATAAGCCAAATGGATGGCAAGAGAAGCAGAGGACGCATGTCGATGCGATGGGCAGACACTGTCAAAGCGGTTACGAGAGCGACGCTACGGGAAGAATACATGGAGCTCAAGATCGAACAGCATAGAGACGAGTGGTGGCAAGTCTGCATAGTCACGTCCCTTAGTCATGAAGTAACGACTAAGTAGAAGAATATTACTATAAATTTACGAAAATATTGTCTGTTGACATTTATAACGCGTCCATCCTGTAAAGCATTTATTTCACTAGCACAACTAACACAAATCTAACGACATATCACAAGTCAAAATCCATTGAGCCATTTAGGCTGTAGGCCGTGCCAAAGAAACAGACAAACACACAGACATACTCTTAAAAAACATACCCCTTTTTCTGGGATCGTCCGATAAAAATACATCACTCTCTGACCGGGGGGCCTCATAACTTTTTGCCGCCCCGGGCCCCCGACAGGCTTAGTCCGCCACTGAGTATTAGTATCAGTTGTCAGGTTTCCATAATACAGGCTCTGCCTAGTTTGGGATCAGATGACCGTGTGTGAATTGTCCCAAGATATTATTATTATTATTATATACGATATATAGTCGGTCGATCAGTTAGCAAGAGAAGTCTTGCTAACTGATCGATCCTCTCCATCCTAAGGTTGTCTGCAAGAAATCGCAACTAGCGATAAGACCGCCCAATGTATACCATTGTATACTATTTTTATAATCTGTATTTTCTATTCTTATTGGTGTGCAATAGAGTTATCTATCTATTCATCTAGTGCTTGTTGACATATTCTACTTACTAGTGATCTGCTGAGTGTTAAGCACGGCGACGTCAGTAGTCGGGTCGGCGAGGCAGGCGAGCGACCCGTTGTTGCCGAAGTAAAGGTTAGTGGCGTAGTCCCATGTGCACACAGCTGTAAATGTAGAACAATGATAACCGTGCGAAATACAAAGAGGTTAATATATGTAGGTATAGGTATGGCCTTTTCCCGGTTTGTATTTTTTCCCGGTTTCAATTTCCCGGGTGAAGGTTTTCCGGTACTATTTGGAACACTGGTCGTAGAAAGAGAACTTTTTTTTTGTTCTCGCGGGAAAATGTCCCGGGGGCCTGTGGGATTCTTACCCACTAAAACACCCACGGCTCTCGCACCTAGTTATAACATAACTCAGTATAAATACCATACATTTAGGAATTTTCTCATTACTTTGTTTAATACAGAGGGAATTTACACTTACATGCCGTAGCGTTATTGCCGTTAGTACTCGTTGGTCTGCACACGCTGCACAGGACAGATGCGTCAAAACTCTGAAATTATATCGTAAAATTAAATGCAGGTCCACCGTTAATAGTAGATTGATATACAAGGGATGAAAAGGACCTACCTAAGGCACGAGATTGTCTAATAGATAATAGTTCGAGTGACTAAATAGGCCTTTCACCTGAGGTAAACACTGCTTTTCATTTCGAATATGAGGACAAAAACTTGACTCTTTTTTTCAGCGCACCATTTCATAAAAACATATCGCATCGTAAGAATTTAAGTAAGTATCTTTTTTTTATTATTATGGCGGTAAAAGGCTTTCCACTATTCTTTTAGCATCTTCTCTAATATACCGGCGTTAAATCCATATCTGAATCTGAAGAACTCATTTTATATAAATATCTGTAAGTAAACGCTTTCTGTCTTATTAATAAAAATTGCTTATTTTTCTCTTACTCCAAAGTTACACCGGAAGTAGTTAATTCTAGATTTGTCACGGAATAGCTACGTCTTAATAACGGTATTAATAAATACGAAGTAGGTTCGGAGTAACAATACAATTCTTACACTGAGACTAAGGTGTATGTTATGGCAACCCACTGAAATTAAAAGTAAAAAAATGAACAAAATGACTAAAAAGACACTGGCAGTTAGGTAAATTTTGATATTTGACACTTTTATTTGACAATCACAACTTTCACTTTATATTTCTCTTACATCATAATATTCTGTATTTCTCTTGTTGAATTCAAGATAGTGGTTTTAGAATTTGTTTTTTTTTATTAGCAGAATATTATCTATAAAGCAAAAAAGTATATACCGACTAGGCCGCGGATCTAGCCTGTTACATACCGCTACACCGTCCCTAACAAGAATCTACAGTGCACCTCAAAGGACGCGTGTAAGAGCAGAAACCACGGTGGGCCTCAAGCACGAGCCGGCGCGTGTAATGCAAAACTTGCTGACAATGCAACCTATCCAAGAACAGAAGGGCTATTGTATGGACGCATCCAGCACGTGTACCGAAAACCAGCTGACGGCGCACAACTAGATCCATTGTATGGACCCATACCGACGGAATCGGCTCTTCACTTAGCTTCTAACATCGAAGCGGTCACTACAAATTTAAATTAGATATTCCAAATGTATTTTAATTTAATAAAAATTAGTTTTAAATCAGTTCTAGTTATTTCTGAATCATCCGGCTGTAGCCTACATAACTAGCCTAATAGTTTAGTTTATTGAGATAGTTTATTTACCTCTCCACGAGCCCAAGTCCTTTTTGCAGCTAAAACTTTCAAGTGAGGTGGTATAAAGCCTACTGCATCTCCAGCCAAATCATTCTACCATTTCAGTAATGTAATATGCAGTTGAGCGTGTAAATCTATATTTATATTTAAACTCGTCTTCAAGGTCTTCAAAAGGGATATTGCGAGGTTTATACAATTAGGTTATGTTTAGTATATATAATTATCTCAATGGAAGTTAGAAATACAATACAAATCTATGCTTACTCAAACGTTAAACCATGGGGCTCCGCGGAGTAACTTTTACTCCGGGACTACATTTTGATTAGTTAACTCCGTCCTTACTACTAGTTTATTAATACCATAATTGCCTAATCTTTGCGTAAGTCTTGGAGTAAACTTGTTCTGACGCTAATCATAGTTTATTAATAAGGCTGTTTGTGTTTAAGTACTATGCGTTTCAACTAAGAATGTGGCCGCCATGATGATCGCGACTACGGAACTTCACTCGTTTTTTACGATTTTTGTACCGCCAGCAGTGTAAACACCCAATAAAAAAATCACTCCGGTTTTGATTATTTATTGTAATGTCTTATTTTGCTATCTATTTTTGTTAACATCATTTTTAGTAATTATATATTTGAAATGCCAAGATGGCGGCCACATTCTTAGTTGAAACGCATAGTACGTAAATAATATTAGCACTCGACAAAACAACTGGGGATCTAGTACGAGTTCCGATAGTTTACGAGCTCGATCACTGTCAGTTTTCTCCATACATTTCATACCAGCGCCCCTAGCGGTAACTATCAAAACCTAGTAAAATGTACGGGCAAAAACTGTCAATGGGGTTGATCAGCTGTGGCTGTCTTTCGGATGATGATGAATATACTCACGGAGGATTCCGAGAGTGCGTGGGAAGCGTCGGAGGCTCCCGGTGCGCAGGCGCCCTCGAAGAACTCTCCCACCACCTTCGCGTAGTCGCACTCCTGCGCACTCAGGACTGAACGCTCCTGGCCCACGCGCACGAACGACACGTACGCTACACCACGGGATAAACACGAGATTAACCCCTGGATAAGAGTCTTATCTATATAAACCATGGGATAAATAATGGATAACAGTGCTAAACAATGTTTTCCAGGCCGTATCGGGTCACGGCGGCCAGGCATTTTATTCCGTGGATAACGGTGCAGGTTGCATTACCCATTATTTATGGGGGTAATTCCATTCCACAACTTATTCCCACCACTGTGACTCCTGTCAGCCAGGATCTACAGTGGTCGCCAGGGAAGACACCGAGGTTCGACCCTCGGCGAGTCCCGGGGAACGCTTAAATGTCTTGGTACCCACAACAAATTAAATTAAAACAGTATGAGTACTTAGTTAAAAAAATTATATTCGACTCACTCACACAAGTCGATATAACCTCAGAAAGAGAGATTCTTATAGGTTCTTAATTTTATTTTATTCACGTTTGTTAGTTAAAATACCTTAATAAGTAATTATTTGCTGTCCTAAATAAAAATAACACGATTAGCGGAAGATATATAATAGTGTACAAGTGCTTGTTCCGACACAATTGCACTCTCTTCCTCACAATCTGATGAGTTGGCTTGCGAGACGTAGGTTGGGTCATCTGGAAGTAGCCTATATCCTACACTAGATGATTATGTACAGCTCTAAGCTGATGCAATTGTCGCGTACCTAAGGGAACTCTTTGACACGTCAGCAACAGAGTAAGGGCTAGCGCGGGCACAATGGATCCAACTGACTCGAAGTGCGTTCCTGTGTAACGGGTCTAAAATAGCCACAAACTAACCAAGGCCACCGAATTCAGGGAAGCAGGCCTTCTTCCCGCGGAGGTTCTCGAAACGTGTGATGTTGCCGGCGCTCGCGGCTGATTCCTTCACGAAGGCAGCAACTCTCGACGTTGCTGATTGCATATTTTGCACCAACTTCACTGGTGTCAGTCTGTAGTGCCTGATAAAGAAAAAAAATAAGATATACAATGTGGGGAAGACGTTACGACAATTAATGAAATATCTGGTAATACCACTACACAGGAGTATTTTCGAACCGTCAAATAAATCCTTGCAAAGAAATCAAAAAATGTTACTTTTGAACAAAATATACTGCAGAAAGAAGTAATCAAAATAAAACACCATTTGTAAATATTGGGTCATTAACCTCTGGTACGGGCAGCAACAGCGCGGGCAGAAATATCAACTTCTTTGTATGTATCGACACGATCACACAGAATAGTCACCTCTCTAGTAATTATATAATAGATTAGTTACAATCACTTTTTCTAATCTCTTATTAGGCATTCGACTAGGAACGTCATTACGCACATGCTGTCTTATTAATAAAAAATGCTTATTTTTCTCTTACTCCAAAGTTACACCGAAAGTAGTTAATTCTAGATTTGTCACGGAATAGCTACGTCTTAATAACGGTATTAATAAATACGATGTAGGTTCGGAGTAACAATACAATTCTTACACTAAGACTAAGGTGTATGTTATGGCAACCCACTGAAAATAAAAGTAAAAAAATGAACAAAATGACTAAAAAGACACTGGCAGTTAGGTAAATTTTGATATTTGACACTTTTATTTGACAATCACAACTTTCACTCTATATTTCTCTTACATCATAATATTCTGTATTTCTCTTGTTGAAATCAAGATAGTGGTTTTAGAATTTGTGTTTTTTTTTATCAGCAGAATATTATCTATAAAGCAAAAAAGTATATAACAACTAGGCCGCGGTTCTAGTCTGTTACATAACATACCGCTACACCGTCCCTAACAAGAAACTACAGTGCACCTCAAAGGACGCGTGTAAGAGCAGAAACCACGGTGGGCCTCAAGCACGAGCCGGCGCGTGTAATGCAAAACTTGCTGACAATGCAACCTATCCAAGAACAGAATGGCTATTGTATGGACGCATCCAGCACGTGTACCGAAAACCAGCTGACGGCGCACAACTAGATCCATTGTATGGACCCATAGCGACGGAATCGGCTCTTCACTTAGCTTCTAACATCGAAGCGGTCACTACAAATTTAAATTAGATATTACAAATGTATTTTAATTTAATAAAAATTAGTTTTAAATCAGTTCTAGTTATTTCTGAATCATCCGGCTGTAGCCTACATAACTAGCCTAATAGTTTACTTTATTGAGATAGTTTATTTACCTCTCCACGAGCCCAAGTGCTTTTTGCAGCTATTAGTGGTAATATTTCTTCAATTCTTTCTATCATTCTCAAATCGTTAATGAAATCATCTCTATTCATTTTAATCTACAATAATTACAAAATACCACTAACACTAAAACTACACCAGTAAGTACTCGAACGAATACCAAACAAATATGAAAATATATTTAGTTTATGTTTAGCGGTGTTTTCTCGTGGACCCATAGGTCTATTATTGTCTCAGCCTTAGGATCTGTTGAGGTGACGTATTTGAGTGAGGCCAGAAATGCCTGGCTTTTGGCTTGCCCGGGTTCCGACCCTCCAATCTTAACTCACTCTCAGAGACAGTGGGATAAACCACTTTGTAATTCAATTTGGCATTCACTTTTATCATCCAGCGTTAACGATTTGGATCGTGCGCGGTTGCTAGCTGTCTCTGCGAAGGAGTGCGGTCACTGGCTGCAGGCTATGCCATCGTCTCATATTGGTACCTTATTGACCAACACCACACTTAGTCTTGTAGTTTGTTTGCGGGTGGGTGCCAGGACCAACCTTCCTCATCGTTGTCGCTGTGGGGAGTACGTAGATAAATATGGTCACCACGGGCTGTCTTGCTCGCGTAGCGCTGGCCGTATGTCACGCCATGCCGCCCTTAATGATATTATTCGCAGGGGGCTTGTCACTGCCGGTGTCCCTGCCGTACTGGAACCAGTCGGCATTACACGAGATGACGGCAAGAGGCCTGATGGTGTTACTTTAATACCATGGCAACATGGTAAGCCGCTGGTGTGGGATGCGACATGTGTCGACACACTTGCTGCGTCCCACACCCCGGCAACTTGCAGGGCGGCTGGAGGGGCTGCGGCGACCGCTAGTGATGCAAAGCGACGCAAGTATGCAGCTCTAGGTTCGAGCTATATATTTGCGCTCTTTGCGGTGGAGACCATGGGGCCTTGGTCTCATGAGACGCACGCTTTGGTAAAAGAAATTTCATCCAAACTTATCGAAGTCTCAGGAGACCGCCGGGCTGGTAGCTTTTTCTGCCAACGTATAAGCTTGGCCATACAAAGGGGTAATGCCGCCAGTCTTTTAGGTACCCTTCCCTCCCAGTGCGGCGACAACTTCGAGGAAGTTTTTTACCTAGTTTAAGTGTACATATTTGTAAATAAACTGTAAATATTCAAAAAAAAAAAAAAGGTTTATGTTTAGTATATATATCTAAATGGAAGTTAGAAATACAATACAAATCTATGCTTACTCAAGCGTTAAACCATGGGGCTCTGCGGAGTAACTTTTAGTCAGGGAGTAAATTTTGATTAGATAACTCCGTCCTTACTCCTAGTTTATTAATACCATAATTGCCTAATCTTTGCGTAAGTCTTGGAGTAAAGTTGTTCTGACGCTAATCATAATTTATTAATAAGGCTGATGATGTTTAATTTAATGTCGTATTATCCACCCCAGATGGTATATCACATCGTTTCATTATTTGAGTATTAGATTAACTGCCGCACTCACAAACCCCAACTAACTTTAATTCTAATTAAGTCACTTTTTAAAATCTATTTATTTCGACTGTCGGAGCAGTTTATGATTAATTTCGATTACTAAACACGAGATAATTGATATTTCTACTCACTATCTGCGTATTAAGTATTAATGGGCTTCGAGTGACGAAAAAATACGATTTCAAAAAATGACGATCACTAACTATTGACGTTTGTAGGTTCGGCAGTAAGTGTAACGACTAGAAAAATGGTTAGTACCATATGAATAAAACTACGCGTGTGTTTTTATTACGAATTCTTTTTCAAATTACCTGCAACTGATTTGAACCATATAGGTAAACATTTTTTTTCATTTGTGATGAGGTTGGGTACGTAAGATCTAAAACTATTCAAAGTTTGAAATCGATAGAATCAGAGGTGGTTGCTGAAATATATAGGTGTGACAGACCGACATCGACATACATACAGACAGACGAAGTCGCACCATAAGGTATAGGTTTTTACCTTTTAGGACCTCTAAAAATAATTATTTTGCAAGCGTCTTCTAAACTTTTAAATTACACCCGTGCGTAGCCGGGGCGGGTCGCTAGTGTCATTATCTATTATATTACCTACTTTGATTAATATACTTAGGGTAGACCATAAACTTACTGTCTCGCAAGATATCCGTAGTTGGAGGGAGTCGAAATGAAATCAGCGCGATCGTCCTTGACCTCCCTCAGGCAGTCCAGGGTGTTCCTTCGCAGCTGACAGTCGATCCTCGGCTGGATGCCCAGGGTGTAGGCAGCGGCCCGGAGCCACGAACACTTGGTCTGCTCCTTCTCCGAGATGGTGCACCAGCGACGCGCCGGGAGACAGGAGATGGTTGAGTCTATGCCGGTTATGTTGCGAACTGGGAAATGATTAAAGTCAAAGTCAAAATGTCTTTATTATGTATTGACTACACAGAGGCACTTACACAAAAATGTTTTTTACATACTAGCTCCGGATCGTAAAGCAGCCGCTACTGAGAAGATCCGGCAAGAAACTCAGTGCAAGGCGCATACTTACTAAGAGATGATATCCCTGTTATTTGCATAATGTTTCGTAATGTTTTAACCCCTGTTTTTTGCATAATAAACATTATGCAAAAAACAGGGATATCGTCTTTTCTTAATATATTATGTTTTTTTATTTTTTTTTTAATTTTGTTTTAAAAATTATGCCAAAATTGTTTCGCATTTTTTTTTTGTCATAATGTTATACCTCGTCATAATTGTTTTTTTGCCTTACAGTTCATGTTGACATATTATATTTTAGGTTATTATGTTTTAGCATAATATTAATAATCATAAGGACTATTAACCGATATTATTTGTGTAATGTAGTGTATCAATTGATTAAGGAGCCGCGGGGGTGGCCCCTGGGCAACCCCTAAGCCACCAATATAAAACATTTAGCTTTATGCGTGAATAAATTTATGCTTTAGAATGTTATGCCTATACATTATTATACGTAGAGAAATTATGCTTTAAAAAATTATGCGTAAGAAAAAAACACCGTTCTGTCCGATGATCGGACTACCAAACGGACTACGAGAAATAAACCGGAATATTTACACAACATTTATTTCCTAACAGTTCGATCGTGGAAGCCAGTCGGACAGACAGGAATTTTGACAGCAGAAAAAAATCCCATCTGTCCGATGATCGAACTACTTCGGACTACGAGGAATAAACCGTTTATGAGCAAATAATCACAAAATATAGAGAGTAAATAATGTTGCATAAATACTTATCGTTAGGATAAACAAGAGTACGTATGCGATGATACATTATGTCTTAACATTTTATGCAAATGGATAGGGGGGACCATAAGAGATATGATTGCAAGGGTCCATTCAGGCAGTTACCACCGCAGTCAGTGTCAGATATTCTGCCGCCTAGCAGCAGTGTGTTATCACTGCTGTGTTAGTGTGGCTTGGCAGGCGTCTTGGGGATCAAAAGCCACCGTCTATTCTAAATATCGTTCTAATATTACCTTCGTTCCGTCTATCATTGACAGGTGATAAATCAGTTCCATTCTCTTACCGGGTGTTGTGTAGTTCAGAGCGGAAACGGGAGCGGTTTCGAATACGACGCGCGCGTTGGTGCCGCCCGCGACTGTTGTGAACAGGATCGATTGCCACGTGTTGCCGCCAGGGTTCGCTCCATTAGGCCACCAGCTCTGTAGACTCGTCAGGAGCTCTGTCGCGGTCGACCTACCAATGTTTATCTTTATTAAAACCGTTGAAAGGTTTTTTTTTTGTTGGATTTTCGTTTTACCTGGAAACGCCCTTGCTACACATACGGGTGACGAGTTTGGGGTCTTGTAATTTGGGTTTTTTAAATAAGTAATATAATTTTGTTAAATAGTATATGGTGCTCACTGTAGCTACGTTCCGTTAAATTGTTTACAATAATTGTTATATAATTTAGAAAAGATGTGAAACATGATTCTTTGTTTGGTGTAAGTAATTCTATTATCGAATATGGCTCTGTGTTAAAATAATGGCACAACACTTCATGGCTGTGCCTGCAGCTGCAGAACTTAGGGCATTGCTTTAAAAGGTGGTCTATTGATTGTTCTATGGTTCCATCACATGGGCACGCGTCGTTGGGCACGGGCCTCCCCCCTAGATGAAGGGATTGGGACATAGTCCACCATGCTGGACAAGTGCGGGTAGGCGGAGTTCACACGTCATTCGAAAACTAGTTAGGCTTTCTCAGACCTTCAGGTTTCCTCACGATGTTTTCCTTCACTGAAAGCACATGATTAATTAAACAGCACATGATTATAGCACATGAACAGCACATGATTATAGCACATGATAGCACATGATTAATTAAAGAAATCAATGTGAATTACATTAGCCTAGGTCTCTTGTGCAAGTGATTGTCCAGGTAGGTACCACCGCAGTGTCAGATATTCTGGACACAAGAGACTAATATCTTTAGGGTCGACAACGCGCTAGTGATTGTCATGACCAACCCCCCCCCAAAAATCCATATTCGTACATGGCTAAAATTGGGTAGCGGCTAGGGTGTCTAGGTACAAGACCAACAGGACTGTCAAATATGACACACCCCCCCCAAATCATCGGCTGCGACCGGGCCTGGACTGAGACGTGTGGTCCCTAACTGCTGACCTTTTAGAACAGAATCACACAACGTGCTATAGACAGAGCTATGCTAGGAGTTTCATAGAACCTAGAGAATAGCGCGATAAACTCCGGAATGAGGAGACTCACCGAAGAACTAAAGTCACATACATAGCTTTTAGAATCTGCAAGTTGAAGTAGCAATGGGCTCGAAAAACCGATAACCGAGTGGGAAGAAAGGTTCTTGAGTGGTGACTACGAATCGGAAGACGTAGCGTAGGCAGTCATCCGACTAGGTGGACAGACGATACTGTGCGCGTCGCAGGCAACCGGAGGATACAAATAGCCAATTGCCGTTGATAGTGGCGTTCGAAGGGGAAGGAAGACCTATGTTTAGCAGTGGATGTCCTCCGGCTGGAGATGACGATGATAATAGCTGTAAGTCGTTTACTTACGTGGATGTCACAATAGTTCCCCAGGGCTGTCTGACGAAGGCGCAGGGCGAAGTTGCTGAGTTAAGCACCTCCGTGGTGAGTCCCACCATCGTACCATCGGGACACAGCACAGAGAACGAAGCCGATTCAGTCGGATTCCGCAGCTGTAACAAAACGAATTAGCTGAGAACAAATCGGATACGGTGTAAGTGAACAATTCGGTCAAGGTGTAAGTCATTAATTCGGACGCGGTGTAAATGAATAATTCGGACGCGGACACATAAGTACATATGTGAATAAAATACATACAAATTGAACGAGGTGTGAGTGACCAAATCGGACGCGATGTATGTGAAAAATCGGACGCAGTGTAAGTGAACAAATTAGACAAGGTGTAAGTGAACAAATCGGTAAAGGTGTACGTCATTAATTCGGACGCGGTGTAAATTAATAATTCGGACGCGGACACATACATATGTGAATAAAATACATACAAATTGAACGAGGTGTGAGTGACCAAATCGGACGCGATGTATGTGAAAAATCGGACGCAGTGTAAGTGAACAAATTAGACAAAGTGTAAGTGAACAAATCGGACAAGGTGTAAGTAAGGTCTTCAGTAACTATTTATCCGATCGTAATGAAATTTTCATGGAATCATCATAGTAATTTACTCTATCCATTGAAAAAAGAATCATCGAAATCGGTTCATATTTGTCAGAGTAATGTAATGGAGAACATCAGGGTTATGGTTTTTACCAGAAATTGCTCCACATCATTCATTGTCCTCCAGGAAGTTCTTATCCGGTTGTGTTAAAATTCATACAGATTCATTACAGTGGTTCCTTCTATCGAATGAAAAAAGAATCATCGAAATTGGTAAATATTTGCCAGAGCTATGAACATTTTTGTCCTTAAAAAGCGACTAAAATCTCATCTTCCTGCAGGTTTCCTGCGCAGTCGCCATTCTTGTTTTTTCAGGAACTACTTATTCGTAAGCAATAATTTTTTATGGGTCCCAATCAACGGATAGATAAATAATAATAAAGAATGGATGGAAGAAAGATTTTTCAAATCTGTTCATAATTGCCAAAGTTATACTTACGCGAACATACATAAAAAAAAATATGTATACAGACGAATTGAGAACCTCCTCCTTTTTTTGAAGTCGGTTAAAAATAGTCACGCTTCCTGTACTTCCACGCACCACATCGTTTAGGCTGTACTAGACATATATATACCTAAATAAATACATACATACGTTCGAAAAACAAAACCCTCTTTGGTTAGGACAAGAAGAAAGGTTAAAAATCACAGTCTCACAGTAAAGAACTCCCGTGTATGGTGCCAGGCGACGTAAGCGACCGCCGCGGTGGCGTTAGCGCTGCTGCGGAGGCACTCTAACGCCTGGATGTGGCGGTTGGTGTTGGTGATGCCGGCGACCGCGACGCCCATGTCGAGGGTGTACTGCGAACAGCCGGAGTTCTCGCCGCAGAGAGCGCATAGCGATGGGTAGCGGGACTCTAGATAGTAAAAAAAAATTGGCATTTGTGTGGTATAGCCCCCTCTTTGGAGTTGCTGGATGTTCGGGGAGGCCTTAGGACGTCCATTGTTTACGGCGGTGACTTCGAAAAGGACGGTGGCGCGGTTACGACCCCCCAGAGCACCGTGTCTGATTCCCGAGGGGTTGTAATGCGCCCCCCGGCAGTGGGCTTAAAGGCGAGGCACTGAGTGGCGCCTGGTGCAGATCTCACCTGAGTGCCCTGATCTAGTCGCTCGTGCCAGATCCCACTGGAGATCCCTGGTCTAGCTGCTCATGTGCATGCGATAGCCGCGAGAGTTTTAGTGGGTAAGAATCCCACATGGTTAGGTTGACCCCACAGGTCCGGGGGACCTTTTTTAAGGTTCCCCCGCCGAACAAAAACAATATTATGCCGCCAAGCAGTGGGTAAACGTTGATGTGTCCCGGTGTCTGGTGTAATTATGGGACTTAATGTTTCATCAATCCGCAGTGATAGCTCAGTGGGCGATCGCTTGCCTTGGAAAACAAGGTGCGCAGGTTCGAACCTCGACTCACACGGCTGATTTCTTTAATTAATCATGTGCGAATCGTCTTTGTGCGATTGTTACTATCTCTCGATGAAGGGAACCATTGTGAGGACGCCTGCATGTCTGAGAAAGACTAACTAGCTTTCGAATGGCGTGTGAAGCCAACTTGCATTAAAGGGCTGTTCTAATAAATTTGCAGTTTTGTCCTGTCATAAAAGTGCCCAGACTCGAAAATCCATCCTGTATACAATACTCACTAAGGTCTGCGTCAACCGTAGCGTTGGCGCTCCAGCGGCCTGGTCTGCAAGCCTGCGAGAAGAACTTGCTCAGGGTGTCCACCTCCAGCTCGTCGGCGGTCTTCCGCGCGGTGTCCACATCAGGACAACGGTCTGTGTTCGCCGCCTGCAGCCAGACAATAATAGTCTTTATTTACAAGTGACGAGAAATGATGAAGGATGATGACCCCATGGCTTCATCATCATCATCATCATTAGCAGCCGATAGACGTCCACTGTTGAACAAAGGCCTCCCCCTTAGAAGGGAGGGGTTGCCATAATCCCCACGCTTGGCAGGCGGCTTGGGGATCGCAGTATAGGTGGAAGATAAATCCAAAAGAAAGACGCTGCTGCCCGTCTTCCTGTTCTCGCTTAATCGCTTACGACACCCAACGAGAGGAGATGGGGGAATGCTATTCTAACCCAGCACCCCATGGCTTACCATGAGGTAATGTTGGTACCATGGATACCATGAGGTAATGTTGGTACCATGGATACCATGATGGGTGATAGCGAGACGCCTGCCTTTAGACAGTAGCATTGTGCTGCCGTTCGTCACCCAAGACATTATTCACTAAGTCTAATGTCACCCGTGGGGTGTCCGGGTAAGAATAGCCCCCCCCCATCTCCTCCCGTTGGGTATCCGAAAGACGCGACTAGGGGAAAAGAAGAAGACGGGCAGCAGGGTCTTTCTATTGCATCACCTACCACATATACTGCGATCTCCAAGACACCTGCCAAGCGTAGGGATTATGGCAACCCCTACCTTCTAAAGCTTTTGTTCAGCTGTGGACGTCCTTCGGCTGCAAATGATGATGATGACTGTGTCCAGTAATTTCACTAACTACTTTTTTTTTCGCGGGGGAAACCTTCAAACTGTCCGGGAGCTGTGGGGCTCGACCGGGGTATGTGGCATTCTTACCCACTAACACCCCCGCGGCTGTCGCTCGGTACATGAGAGGAGACCCCAGGGCTCTCCGGTGGGATCTACACCAGAGGCCCGCCGCCAGGGGGTGCATTGTAGCCCGCCGGGAACCTGTCACGGTGCTCACGCGGACGGAGGTCGCAACCACGCCACCATCCTCTTCAAAGTCATCGCCGTACTCAATGAACGTCCAGCAACTCCGAAGAGACATGACGTATACCTAGCCCAGTGTGTCGATAGGGCACGGCGTCACTACGACACGCACACACATTCGGTGTGCTCCGCCTCTTGTTATAATTTCTCACCAGCTCTTCCAAGGACTTGAGGACTCTCGGGGACCAGCGAAGGTCGGTCTCGTCCAGGCCTGGGTGACAGTATACTCCGTTTCTGAGGCCCTCCAAGCCGTTGGTGTGGCTCGCGCGAACAATGGCCACGGCCTCGAAGGCATATGGATCTACAAAATAAAAATAATAATTAGTAGAATGTCCTGACCGCTACGGACACAGCGGCCAATTCCTACATAATTCAGTCGTGTGGTCTAAAGCACACTCTTTTTTTTTCGTTAGAACCATCTGACTATAAATAACACAAAACAAAAAGAATTTTCCATTTGATGCAGTCATTGTCATTCGGAAGATTTCGATGCGCGTACATACATTTCGGCGATTCATTTTTATGTTATGTAACTGACTATACCTATAGATTACAATTCTTACTTACGTTATGTTAAGAATGATAGGTAAGTACATAGTTTTGCAATTTGTAGAAAGTAGGTATGTACTGTATATTCTCTACAAGCAACACCACGTCGAGCTGTGTCTCGAGTCTATAGCTAGACGCTGCGGGCAGCGGCAAGTGTTTATATAATCGCTAACTTTGCTTCGTAGTAACCGCCACGAGAATTTACGGTTTTCAGAGGTACTACAGCTTACAGTCAGGTCCACGTTGAGCCGAAATGCGATAGTTAATATGGATTTTAACAACGTTAATCTCGACGAAGTATTCAAGACTGGCTCAACGTCGAGCTCGCCGCCGCGCAGTCGCGATAGGGTACGTTAGGGAATAGCATAGCTGTAGCCAGGGGGAGGAGTCCCATAATGACAGAGTTTATCCTAAAGGCAGTCAGATACATGTCCGCAGGAACGGTTAAGTTACTTAATTAAATCTAATAAATAAAATATATTAAATTCGCAAGAATAAACATAAATCAAAACTTCCTTCTTAATGATATATATTTCTAGACATATATTACATGCCTAGACATTTGCCGTATTATTACAAAAAGCACTTTTACGATGAACCTAGGTTTAACTGGTTTAACTCAGGAAATTGTTCCTTAAACCTAGGTCTAAACCTAGCTTTTTCGTTCAACTGTCTTCGTAATAAGATGGTTGTTGTCCAATCTCTAAAACCCAATATCTTACGCCGGCTACGCGGTTTGGCTTCAGAAAATCTGGCACTGCGATGGCACCTACCTAGACGCTCCCTTGCAAAAAGGAAACCAGCAAGTAGTAGTTCTACTTGCTAGTTTAGTTGTGAATAATTCTTTGTATTTTTATTTGGAGAAAAAGACAACAGCCCCCTTACCCAAGTTGTTATTCTAACATACGGAACGCTAGAGAAAAGAAAAGAAATGTATGGGAATGACGTAACTCTTCTTGTGACTTAGCAAATAGTACATGATATATTACTTAAAAGAAATGTATGGGAATGACGTAACTCTTCTTGTGACTTAGCAAATAGTACATGATATATTACTTAAAAGAAATGTATGGGAATGACGTAACTCTTCTTGTGACTTAGCAAATAGTACATGATATATTACTTAAAAGAAATGTATGGGAATGACGTAACTCTTCTTGTGACTTAGCAAATAGTACATGATATATTACTTAAAAGAAATGTATGGGAATGACGTAACTCTTCTTATGACTTAGCAAATAGTACATGATATATTACTTAAAAGAAATGTATGGGAATGACGTAACTCTTCTCGTGACTTAGCAAATAGTACATGATACTTAAAAGCTAAAGATTATGATACTGCGCAATGTATTGCCCACAGGTAACTCATAAATTAATATTTAATTACAAAGAATTCGCTAAGAGCTGCTTAAAATTATTGCTATCACATAAATTTGTTATTCGCTAATAGCTCAATAGAAAAAAATTGAACATCAAGAATAAAACAAAAAAATAGATAAATCATGCGTACTGGTAGTACAATATTTCGTATATTATTATTTTTTGCTAACGTGCTACTTACTGTTGCTGGTGGCATACTAATAGATCAAGGATCGTAGTGTTATTCTTTAAGAACATTTAACGAACTCTAAAGCTGAACTCGTTGAACGAATTCGATATCTCACCGCGGATTCAGCTTTCCAGTTTGTTAAATAACAGTACTGGGTACTGAATTTTAATAATGGAAGTGAATATCAACCTCAATTATGTGTCTATTATAATTAGATAATTAATTGCAAAGCAGAGCACTTAGACGCAAAGCAGATGCTTTGCGTCTAAGTGGAGACCTAACGCCTGATATGGTTCGCTAAAGGGTTTACGCCTTTGACTTACCCATTTTGGCTGCATCTCTTACAGTAGCGATCACTCTAATGTCGTTCGGTAGCTGTTGAGCCAGCAGTAAGGTTTCCTCCTCCGAGAAATAGCCGATGTCGGCCTCATTACGAGACAACCTTAGAGCGCAGTCGACCCTGGAAGATAACGTAACTTTAGTGCTGCGCTGATAAGCCTGATACGCCGCGATTGATATTTTAAAACATGCATTATAACCAGTGCGTTATACCAATACCAAATACTACAATGGAAATAGTAGATATAAAGCATACAATATGAGTGCCCACTCATGGTCTTCTTCACCCAACGGTCTTCTTACTACCAATGAAGAAAACTGAGAAGTTCAGGTTACTAGTAGAAATATGGTACCAGGTCGATGTAGGGGCGGAGGCCGGGTTATGAGGGAATTTTAACCCTTAAGACCCCAGTGGGCTTCGTCGACGTTGTGGAGAGAGACTGGACTGGGCACATCCCTATCATAATTAGAGTCCTCCTTACCCATCTGGCCAATCTTACCCAAGATCTTGGGTTCAAGACTGATCAGTCATCTACGCGGGGTATAGTCACAAAATATAAAGGTATAGTGCACAAATGTCTGCGTGCGTACACACACTCTATGTTCCTTTACTCTTACAATCCGTTGGGACAGAAGATCGACACGACCGGAGTGGTGAGGCACAGGGTCGACTTTGTACACGCCCATCTGATGCATGGATCATCTTACTTTTTAACGAAAAAAGAAGGAGGTTCTCAATTCGACTGTATATATTTCTTTTCTAAGACAATGAGGTCATCGGCCTGTATTGACCCAGCCAGTAAGGGTCAACTAATACAAAGTTATTTCGTCCCGCGGGATTTTAAAACCGTGATCTCCGCTAAGCGATTTCCCGTCGCGCTACTTAGGCTAAAACAAAAACAACTGATGATAATGATGAGTTAACGATTTGGTATGGACGTGCGTATCACATGGTTTGAGGGTAGATGTAGTTCTTTACCTGGACTCCACCAGATTACATGTGACGCGGCTGTCATCCTTGCTGAGACTCTGACAGAGTGACGTCGGCGATGATGAAGGAACGCACACCCTGTCTGTAAATAAATTTTTCATCAGTAACACGTGCAGAAGCGTGCCTTGGATCAAGAATTTTGGCTGACAACGGGAGTAACAGTGGGTATACAGCACTTTCATAATAAATGTCCTCTTGACAGACCTACTACAAGATCAGCCAAGCTCGCAGAAGATATTATAGTGCAAAAGTACTTGCCTAGACTCACTCGATTCCTACTTAAATGCTCTTAAAAATGGCTGGGACGAAATAACCACGCAACCGGGAAGAGGTCATGGGTGACTTTTAACACGCCCATCCAACGCATAAATCAATTCTAGTTTCCAGACAATCAGATGAGCGGCCTGCATTGTCATATCCAATACCTACGGAAGGAACTCCACCCGCCGCACAGGGCCCACACCCTTTGCGTCCGGTAAACACTAGGGTTAAATTGACTATCGCAACTGAATAATAACGCAAATATTGAATTTACAATTTTTCACGTAAGTAGTAGGTATAATCCGTTGTTATCACAGAACGCGTTGTCATGTGACTTTGAAATTATTATTATAGATAGTTGATAAGAGTAGGGCGCGCCGGCCGGTGACTCAGGGACTACAAGGTAGGTATGTTGTGCAAAGGATCGACCAGATAGGTACCACTTCGGTTTCTGATATTCTGCTGCCAAGCAACAGCGTGTATTAACATTGCTGTGTTCCGGTGTGAAGGGCACTGTAACTGGTGAAAGTACTGGACTTGAGAGCATTGATAACCTAAGTTTCGACATACAACTCTCTATTGGCCGCGTTGCTTACCATTAGGTTTATATCTTATTTAATTAGTCTATCACGAGGCGATGCTAAAGGGAGGATCCTCCGATCGAGCGAGGTGTGATGCTCGGTCAGGGCCGAAGCCCCGAACAGTTTTTTTTTTTTTGGGAATGATAGACGCTGTTGGCCGCAGATGGCCATTACAGCTTCACCGGACAATAGGAGGCGAGCGCTTAAAGCGCTCTAGCCTTAACGGCAGAAGTAGCGACGAGCTCAAGGGCACCTCAGGGAGGCACGGCCTCGGTTTGGGCTGTCGCTTAAGAGAGGGTAATGTACTTTGAAACTTCGCTTGCGCGATTCAGGAACATCTTTATTTTGTACTCTCATATGTAGTAGTAGGTCGCTACAAGTCACTAAACATTACCAAAGAACCGACTCTGCGACACGTCAGCAGCATACCATAGATCCAACTGGGTTGAAGTTCGTTCCGATTCTATGATTAAGGGGCCCAATTCATAGTTACCAATAAAAGAATAGAAGTTGCATTAGAAAAAAAGCAAGTCACTCCGGCCGGTGGCTTGAGATATCGCGAGATGTAGTATAATCTTCTTTACTTGTACATACTATTACAGTAGTTAAGGTAGTTTTGTTGGCCGAAGAAGGAAATAGCTCTCTAAGAGCATATCATTAGACTAAGTGGGGGCGGGAACCGGAAGAGTAAGTAGTACCTTCTAGGGGCCCTCCACAAAAGCCGTATGAGGTTAACGTGGGGTTTTGGTCGGTCAGAGAGTCTGAATAACCCGCGCTGTTTGCACCCGTGGAATCTCCCTGGTATCACCTTTATGTTCCGTGCGGCATGGCGCTTTAGCCGGTGAAATTACCGGACATAAGAGACTTGATAAGTAATGTCTCAGGTGACCAACAGGAGTGCAGTGTAAACTATCTATGGGTAAACGACGTACGTCCGCGGGCATCAGACGTACGTCCTGGGTAGGTATGTAGGATAGACTCAAGTATATCTTGGCGGCAGAATATCTGACACTGCTGCGGTTCCTGGACGACGTTTCACAAAGAAGCTTGGAACTTATTTTTGATGACTCTTGGAGGAAAACTTCAAAAAGTCGCCGCCGTGTCGGCGGAGGCCGTGTTTTGTTTAATTCACCGCATAAAAGACCTCCTCGTGACATTGATCAACGATATGAATAAACTTCGGGTACGAGACTAAGCTTGGGCTTCGCCAGACCCACTAACGCCAGATGCTCGCTAGAGAACCGACGGGTTGTAAAGAATGTGCGTTGCCCTCGACATCGTTGCGATGGTCGCACAACGCTACTAGCCCGTGCGTTTTCGCGGTGAAAAACATATCTCTTAAATATGGCAAATACTTACAAGTCTGCGCCGAAACACTGGCAATCACAAATAATACGAATGCAAGTTCTTTTGTCGCCATTATTCACTTCAGAAGGAACCACATATGAAAACACAAAGTAATTTCGGTTGATCCGACCAAAGCAACCGATTCCTTCGCACTCAATGATAACGCGTCGGTAAAATATATGTGGACCGTATTCTATCTTATCTATTTTGAAATTCAAAGTAAATGTGGGTGATATAATGCGGTCTGATAAAAGATAAGTGATAACCGTTATTCGTATAGTGTTGACGAGGAATCGTACGCGGTAACGAAGCGGTATTATTGGAAGAAGTGTATTGATGCATCGATATAATTGATGCGTCAGACTTAGATGTTTAAAGTCGGTACTGCGCCCGACCTCTCCCCGTTCGTGTCGGTCTTTCGTCCCATCGGATTATGAGGGTAAAGGAAGAGAGAGAGTACTTATGCACGCAAACACTACTTCCCGCGTAGATGGCTGAACTTGAGAAAAATTTACTGCTGTTGTTCTAATTTTTTTGGCAGATACAACTGCCAGCGTTATTATATTCTACAGTATACAAATTATAGCCAGGCGTCACGCTTACCATCACACAACGTCTGCTAGACTTAAGAGAAAGAATCCCTGCAGAAGGTTGCCCAAGACAGAAAGAAGTAGTTATCGAGCCTCAATTTGTGTAGGTACTCTTTTTCTCTCACATATTGTTTTTGTAGCCTCTGTGGCTCAGCGGGAAAGAAACCGCTTGCTTTGCAAACCGGAGATCGCGGATTCAAATTCCGCAGGGTGAAACTTTTACTTTGTTCCTAGTTCCTAGCTAAGGCAATGCAGGCCTATCACCTGATTGTCTGGCATGTGAAAATTCGGTCCTGCGCCTGACCCATCCCCGGCCATTCGGCCTTCTGTCCAATCGGATTGTGAGAGTAAGGCTCAATTCATACCAAGATGGCAGCGGCCGGCAGCGCACTTTTAGTGTGAAAGAATTTATTTACAACTAGCTGACCCACGCAGCTCCGCCTACGCTATTTTTACGTTAACTAAACTTTGAATAACAGACATTCGCATCGAATAAATAACCTCATTTTTTATAGTCGGTTAAAAGCTGGGACCCACTTTTTACTTGCTCTCCGAAGCACGGACCCGTTTAGTTCAAATGGCGTTAAGCAGTCACCCATCTATTTATGACCTTACCTAACGTTGCTTAACCAGATCGATTACAAAACCTTGATAACAACTCTCTATGAGTGTTCCCTTACTTATTATAAAGAAAAATTTATAAAATCGGACCAAGCGTATAACCAAGTACCCGTTTTGACTTTAATCCCCTCTCCCAAAAGAACCGTGCTAGATTACGGGATAAAAAGTATCCTATGTCCTACCTCGTAGTAAGATCTCAAATCATGCCAAGTTTCATTTGAATCCATTCAGTAGTTTCGGCGTGATGCTCAGCCGTGATACAGACAGACAGACAGACAAAAATTAAAAAAATTACATTTTCGGCCTCAGTATCGGTTATAGAATGCCCTCGCGGCGCTTAGAAATAAGTTGACATTACACAAATCCTGCATTCGCCCTATCATGTCCTACGCGAGTGTAGTTTTCGCGCACGCCGCCCGCACTCATATATCGATAGCCTCCAGGTTATCCAAAATCGTTTTCTCCGACATGCCGTCGGTGGCCCGTGGTGCATGCGGAACGTAGACTTACATTCCGACTTCGATTTAGATCCCCTTCGAAAGTTTTTCAAAGAAGCGTCGAAACGCTACTTTGAAAGCGCGTCTCAGCACCCTAACCGTTTAATCCGCGCCGCCGCCGATTATGCTCCTAGTTCTTCAGACTCGCGCCGCCATCCGCGGCACGTATTGATAGATCCCCCAGACCCAATGTCGGCCCTATTGGATCATGGCATTCAGCCTGCCCCTCCCCGACAACCGTATGCTACACTGTCAAACAGACACCGGTCTCGCCGTATGCGACCTCAACGACGAGCATCACCGCACTGAGTTTCTTGCCGGTTCTTATCAGTGGGGGCGCGTTGTGAACCGGTGGTAAAATCAGCCCTCTCTAAGCGACAGCCCAAGCCGAGGCCGTGCCTCCCTGAGGTGCCCTTGAGCTCGTCGCTCCTCCTGCCTTTCTGGCTGGAGCGCTTTAAGCGCTAGCCCTCTTGTCCGGTGAAGCTGTAATGGCCATCGGCCAACAGCGACTGCCCTCCCAAAATAAAATAAGCGATACTTGTATGTTACGTATTGTACCAACCTTTTTTGCTGCCGCGTTAACGGTCAAATATACAGCGGGGGTGTTTTATGACTGCTTAAAATTGTAATCGCTTTCAAGCTTATTTGGTTCGGAGTGTAGATAAAGTTTAAAATTATCTCACACTGAAAGTGCGCTGCCGGATGCTGCCATTTTGGTGTGAATTGAGCCTAAAGGAAGAGAGAGCGCACTTGTATATAAATATACAAGCACTTGTGCACTATAGATAATACTCCCGTGTAGAGGCTAATTGATTTTGTGAGGTTGGCCGCTCAGGCCCTATAAATACCGCCGCATAATGTATGTATGAGAATTAGAAAAGTCACGTGACAAATTATAAGGGATTGACACCGTTAGCGAATAAAAGAATAGAATCGCTATGAAGCGATTGTACTTTTGTCTAGGCCCTCTGGTCGCATTGGCCAGGATCTTGTTAAAGAATTTGTTTGTTTTTGATCGACCTCAAAAAAGAAGGAGGTTCTCAATTCGACTGTTATATATTTTCTTTACAACAAATTCGTTAAAAGACGATATACGTACTTACGACCATCTATCGTAAGAGTCTTGGTCTATTCCACTTTGCGGGCGATAACGCGAAAAAGATGTAGGCCCTTCGTCGTGGTGAGCATTGCGAGAGTGCCAGGGCAGCGCGTGCTTTCCCTGCCCCCACATGCCCTAGCGAGCGTCGGGCGTCGTGGAAAAGATTCTGGCAAGGTTTTAGCATCGAGTACCTTTTGAAGGTTTTTTTTCTCGAAAGCTAGGAAAAGGGTTATGATTGCCAAGGCCGTAGCCCTGACACATTAGTTATTAATATTCTTAAACACAGTAATTTCATTAACTGCAGTGCTCTTCATACCGAAACAGCAATGTTAACACACTGCTGCTTGGCGGCAGAATATCTGACACTGCAGTGGTGCCTACCTGGCTGGAAGTGGGTATATCGACTAGACGTTTGATTGTAGATTAGGATATCCGTTTCCACTGACAAGAAACAGTCATACCGGATCGAGCTTATCGATATGAATCATTGTTTGCAAATGAAAGGATATAGTGAATTCCTGGAAATACATTAATATTGGTTAGTTTTACTCATAACTTAGATTCGTAAGTGAAGTATTTTGCTACAATGGAATAACTGCGAAATGACGTGTTTCTTTTGTATAGTAACTAAAGTGAGTAATCCTGTCTTGACACATAACATAATGTAATGACTCGCGAAGTTCTTAGACATGTCGAGTATATAATGTTGTTATAAAAAAACTTCTTTTGTTATTGTTTTTGATATAAAGTTTGTATTTCCAGTGACGACATATAATATGGGTGCTTGACTGCTGAAGCTCAGAGTCACATAATGAGCTATGCTCGGAGTTTCTTTGCGCGATAGAATCCGGGTGCTTCTTAAGGAAATTTGCTGAAGAACTAGTCTATGTACTCATTGGAACCAGTCACCGACATAGCTCTTAGTTTCTACAAATTAACGTGGCAACAGACCCATATAGCGCTTTTTGGTAGCCGTTACGAAACAAGTCGACACTTTTGTGTCGACACTGATTGATTCTAGTAACATTTTCTGGTCGCCGAGTCGACTTTGTTCCGTCGCTACGACTAAAAATGGGGAACAGTCGACACAGTAACATTTGGTTTTAAAGTTACGTTGCTGTGTGGTAACATTGTTCTTAGTCTGCGACCACTTCTTAGAAATCATTCGTTCTTTCATGGTTCTTTCATTCACTTTTTGTTTAGCAAAGTGAAGTTTTAAATGAAAAAAATAATAAGAAGAAAAAGTTATCGGCCATCATTGTTTTGTCAACATAAGTTTTTATTACTAAACTAGCTGACCCACGCAGCTCCGCCTGCGCAATTTTTACGCTAACTAAACTTTGAATAACAGACATTCGCATCGAATACATAACCTCATTTTTTATAGTCGGTTAAAAACTGGGACCCACTTTTTACTTGATCTCCGAAGCACGGACCCGTTTAGTTCAAATGGCGTTAAACGGTCACCCATCTATTTAATGACCTTACCTAACGTTGCTTAACCCGATCGATTACAAAACCTTGATAACAACTCTCTATGAGTGTTCCCTTACTAATATTTATTATATTATAAAGAAAAATTGATAAAATCGGACCAAGCGTATAACCAAGTACACGTTTTGACTTTAAACCCCTCTCCCAAAAGAACCGTGCTAGATTACGGGATAAAAAGTATCCTATGTCCTACCTCGTGGTAAGATCTCAAATCATGCCAAGTTTCATTTGAATCCATTCAGTAGTTTCGGCGTGATGCTCAGCCGTGATACAGACAGACAGACAGACAGACAGACAGACAGACAGACAGACAGACAGACAGACAGACAGACAGACAAAAATTAAAAAAAATAGATTTTCGGCCTCAGTATCGGTTATAGAATGCCCTCCAAATATAATTTTCAAAATATCTTCAATGTACAGAATTGGACCTGTTACAGTTTTATTATAAGTATAGATTACTTGGTTTTTATCGTTCAAATAGAGGTGGGAAAGGAAATTCATTGTGTAATTTGTTGAAATAGTTTGAAATTTATCAACGCGCCATCATATTAATGTAATTTCACCTGTGTAGTACAATGTAAACAATATTTTTACTGACAAATCTTTACATTCCCAGAGCTTGGAAGCTTTTGCTTTAATAGATTAATCTCTTTTAATACTTACTATATATTATGGAACCAAGAATAAAACCATAAAGTTGGTAAATAATTGGATAAAACATTTGTATTTAAAGAAAATATTTAAGTCACAACTGGTCACTAAGTTACGAGACTGTGTCGACATATGTCGACGCAAAATCAGAAGTAGTTATAAAGTTACCGAATTTACAAAATGGTATATTGTTTCCAGCAATTCTCAAACTTTTGGAGGCCATACAAATAAAATGACGACTACAAGCAAATGTGGTAGCAAGTGTGGCAAGTGGTGATCAGGATCTAATCGATTTCTAAATGAATCATCAGTACGCAAAGGCATGTCCGTTCTGGGAAAACTCATATGCTGACCTCTTCTATCGTATTCTCCGATTACTGTACATTTCATGCGTCCGTGGTAACTGTTAAACCCCACAGTACCTGAATTAAAAAATATCACGAAATACTTATATATTACATTATTTAAAACGCACCGTACCTCCACTCCGGTACACTACTTATATATTTAATTTTGCATTCACCTTTTATAAAGCACCTCGCAGGTGTATCACATATAAAGCAACGAATTTTGATGGTAACTATTTGCTTTTGAACCAGTAATCTATCATGAAGTAACTTTAAGAGCTAAAAATATGTACTTACTTGGAGTTAGATTTTCTGGAACCATTAATTTGTTTACTTTTCTGTAGAAAGTTGATGTGAGACGTGTGAGTTTCGGATTTTTACTCATTTTAAACCGACTTCAAAAAAGGAGGAGGTTCTCAATTCGTCTGTATATATATATATTTTATGTATGTTCGCGCATAACTCCGGCAATTATGAACCGATTTGAAAAAATCTTTCTTCCATCCATTCTTCAATCCATTGATTGGGTCCCATAAAAAAATTATTGCTTAGTAATAAGTAGTTCATGAAAAAACAAGTATGGTGACTGCGCACTGAGAGCTGCAAGAAAGCCTATATAGATGACTTTATGTCGCTTTTTAAGGACAAAAATGGTCATAACTCTGGCAAATATTTACCAATTTCAATGATTCTTTTTTTATTCGAAAGAAGAAACCACTGTATTGAATCTGTATGAATTTTATTACAACCGGATAAGAACTTCCTGGAGGACCATGAACAATGTGGAGGAATTTATCTGGTAAAAACTGATGTTCTCCATTACATTGCTCTGACAATTATGAACCGATTTCGATGATTCTTTTTTTATTCGAGAGAGTAAACTACTATGATGTTTCCATGCAAATTTCATTACGACCAGATATTTTGTTCTGAAGAAACATGAATTATGTAAAACTATGTAGACGATAATGTGATCATAACCTACCTAGATAATTTTAAGGTTTCCAAGGTTCAATCTTTATATATGAAAATATCACTAAAAAGTTTAAAATAAAATATTTTTAAAAAGAAATCGAACCGACTTCAATATCACTGAAAAGTATAAAATAATTTAAATATTATTTAAGTTGGTGCCAAATATACACAGCCGGTAAGCTAACACCAACTTCAATAATATTTTAATTATTTTATACTTTTCAGTGATATTGTAGTCGGTTCGATTTTTTTTTAAAAGATTTTATTAACTACTCTTGTAGGAACAGTTTGAAAAACAGTGTCTTATGACGACTTATTTATTTACATTTTAGCAATATATTGTTCAGTAACAATGTCGTAACGTTACAACACTTCGTGTAAGTATATATTTTAAATTACTATTCTGGTAACATAGTTACCACACAGTTACTACACATAAACACATTGCGTTTAAAAATAAGTCGACACAAATGTTTACGTTACGTGTGAACACAAAGACTACACATAGTAACTAAAAATTTTCTGGTCACATTGTGTGGGAACTGTTACCACACATAGAGACCAAACCCCACACAGTAACTATGTTTCGTAATAGTTACGAAACTATGCGACGTGTTACTGCTTTTATGATTCTGTGACCGAAAAGTGCTATATGGGGATCGGCCATCCGCTTGAAGAACCGATACCGATGTGTAAGAAGGAAAAGTTGTCGAATGGCGACCACGAACTGGAAGACGCAGCGTAGGCAGCCCTTCCTCTAGGTGGACTGACGACATTGTGTGAATTGCCGACAGGCAAGCGGTGGATGCAAATAATAATATCTTGGGACAATACACATACGGTCATCCTATACCAAACTAGGCAGAGCCTGTACTATGGAAACCAGATAACTGATACTAATACATATAATTATATAATACTAGCAGACACGCGCAGCTCCGCTCGCGCTGTTTTTACGTTAGCAAAATTTTTAATAGCATCCATTTGCGTTTAATACATAACCTTTGTTTAAAGTGGGTTAAATTCTGGGGCCCACTTTTTACTTGCCCTCCGAAGCACGGAGACGAACTTAATTCGAATGGCATTAGACTGTTACCCATCTATGTATTGACCTTCCCTATCGTTGCTTATCCTGATCGATTGCTACATATTAATACTGCATAAGAGTGTCTCCTTATTTTTTATACTTATAATATTTATATTTTATAGTATTAGATACATTTGTCGAATGCCCTCCAATTATAATTTTCAAAATATCTTCAATGTACAGAAATGGACCTGTTACAGTTTTATTATAAGTATAGATAATACATTTTTTGTTGTAAATGGTTACATAGATAAGTACCCAGACACTTGGTGGGAATCGAACCCAACGCCCCATCGTGTGCTACACGATGGGGTGTTGGGTTGGGGCCAGGGTGTCTAACCACTAGACCAACGGGCCCGTCAAAAATAGCCAATTATCATTCATTGTGGCCTTCCAATTGTCTATGATCAGCTGTGGACGCACTTTTTCTGGAAATATCCAAAGAGAAACTCACTGGAGTTAGTATGCCTAGGTTGCATACAACGACCCATTTTTATCTGGCGAAACCGGTGTCTAGATTATGTGACATTTTTCATGATGGTAGGAGAAAAGTCGTGGTTAAGGATCATTGTGTTTCTGGAGGTTCTATAGAGATTTAACAATCTGGCGTGTCAACGTTTTTGACCATGAGGCAGAAGATGTTGCCCAGGGGTGTGAGGGGGGAGGAATATTGGACAATTTTGTTTTACTAGCTGGTAGGTTTATTGTGCAAAGGACCGTCCTGGTAGGTACCACCGCAGTGTCAGATATTCTGCCGCCAAGCAGCAGTGTATAACGACAATATTTTCCCGTCTGTCACCAGTGGGGACGTAGCCAGTGGTGACAACTGGGAATAATCGATTAAACATGGCTGTTCCGGTATGGAGGGCACTGTAGCTGCTGAAATTACCGGACACAAAATACCTAATATCTAATGTCGTAATGGTCAGCAACGCGCTAGTGATTCTTCTAGTGTTGCGTCTATAGGCTGCAGTGACTGATTACTATCAGGCGGGCTGCATGCTTACGTGCCACCATGGTAGTATAAAACAGACCCTCGTATTGCATAAAATCACTTGTCTCCTTTGGTTTTGGGGCCTTATGGTTTTCTAACAGTACATGTTCTGCACAGCGGTAACAGCTAGTACGGGGGTCGGAAGTAACCCATATTATATTAAACATTGATACCTACTGAGTAGGTGAATTGTGTACTGAGGTAGGTACTTCGTTATCGTACGTTATCAATGCTCCATATACGTATGTGCGATCGATAAATGTACATAGAAGGGTCGCTATCGTCTGATAAAGTGTATGATTTTAATTCAATAACTGAAAAGTTATAGCATAAATAAATAAATAAGAGCCTAACTTTATTCACATTGAGATAAACTATTAAAGAAGCATATAGCACATTATTTTTTTGAGGAAATTATTTCTAACAAAAAAAAAAGAACCGCCTTCAAAAAGTACCTAACTAAGGGCTCCCACACATAACTGCGATGCGATGCGATGCGGCGCCGCATCGCAGGAATTTGTATCGAAAATTCATTTGTTTCTCGCAGATATTTGCGATGCGATGCGAATTCGCAGTTAGGACTCCCACACATAACTGCGAATTCGCATCGCATCGCAAATATCTGCGAGAAACAAATGAATATGGTGTAAAGTGAGTGAGAGTGTGAGTCCGCTTAGTAGGTAACATTGATCATTGGCATCCCCCCCTGAGTATAAAATTTTCCCTAGACAATGAAATTAGATTGCCACATAATAACAAAAACCTAAGGCCTAATTTTCGTAAAGCAGACTATACGTTAATACGTGAATCATTAAATAAAATAAATTGGGAGGAGGAGTTTAAAGGTCAGTCTGACGTAAATGATTTGCTCGAAACTCTTTACAAAAATCTTGATATAGTGATTAAGCGCCATATACCACTGCCAAACTAAAAATAATAAATATCCAGTATGGTTCTCTCGTGCACTAATTAATATGTTAAACGAAAAAAATAAAATTCGAAAACGATTTAATAAATATCACAATACTTTAGACGAGATTGAATTAAAAATATTAAGTAAGCGATGTAGTGCAGTGGCAACTTCTTGCTACAATACGTATACTAGAAATATAGATGAATTAGCTAATAATCCAAAAATGTTTTGGACACATGTAAAGGTTAAGCAAGGAGGAACCAGTGCATACCCAAATACAATGACAGATGGATCCGTAACCACATCTAACGGTACTGAAATTTCTGAATTATTTGCTGACTACTTCTCGTCGGTGTACAATTCAGAAGACGACGCACAGCGTGGAATTTGGCCTTAGTTGCGGCTTGGTTGCGGCCATCTGTTTTTATGTTTTCTTTGGAAAGATAACCATCAAACGAAACTACTAATAAAACTCCGCCGGCTCTATGTGTCATAGTTTTAAAGATATTGAGATAATCGAGAAAAGTCCATAGAAACCGTAGAAACCAATTATCTCTTTTTCTGATATTGATTTTTCAATAAATGATTGACTGTATGATAGATGTCTTTTAAAAGTACCAATATGTTCAAAAAAAAGGTAATAAATTATGCTCTTTCAGGCAACAAAGTCGACTTTTCTAGGATTTCCTAATTATTTTTTTTCTACTTTATCTCTGCACGGTCGCATTTTTTTTCAAATCGTATATGTTAAGCATACTAATAAGTATTACCGCAAAATAGCAAGAGATATTTCGTTTCAAAATTTAAAGTTAGGGTTGTCAAAGAATGTAGTCGGTGAGTAAGTTATGTTTGCAACATGCAATATTACATATGTAAACATGTTTGATCGTGACTAAAGGCGTCTTTTATGTAATAATATAACTAGGTCGCGAAAATCATCAATATTTAACCGACTTTAAAAAAGAGGTGGTTATCAATTCATCGCGTATGTATTTATCATAATGTATGCTCTCTTATCATTCCGCCCAAATATGCACCCATTTGGATTGATTCTTTCTTGTATCTAAAGTACACTACATTAAAATAGTCCCGTCCAGTGATTCGTTGGCAGTGACATTTCTATAATGTCACTGCCAACGAACCAGTAGTTCCTGAAAGAACATGAATGACACGTTGAAATTACCTGCTAAAGTCGGTAAAGATGATATTCTCAGCAACAAAAAACGATTAAAACTCTTCAATTTATTAATAAGATTATTTTTTTATTAGAGAGCAGGAATCATTACAATAATTTATAAATTTTATCAAGACCGGTATTGAGTGGTGTAGACGAATTTATCTGGTAAAAACCATAAAATCGGTGTTGTTTACTACATAACTCTGACAATTATAATTATGACCTATCTTAGATAATTATAATATATGATCAAAAATTTCAATATCTATCTAATCCATGCAGGTACCAAACCTTTTTTACCAAAACTGTATAGCTTTCGCCCAAAATATTAATTAGTCTACTATAATTTAATTCTCGTGTCGTGAGCATGTTCGGTTTCATATTCAAGCCATGATCATCAGTTGCCACTCCCATTTATCTATAAAAATAATGTGTATTTCGATTGTTATACAATAGTATAATCTTTATACATACTTTTATTAAAGTTGTAATATTAATCTACATAGAGCGCTTATAACATTGATAAATTGACAAAGGCCTTTGTCTTCTATTGTTGGTATTCATATAAATAATTAAATAGCACTACTTTTTGTGACAACCCTATTTCTATAGAAATCTGAAAAAACTTAGAAACACATTATCTCAGAGATCTCGCTATATAGATATTTGGTATTTTGTCAATTTGAAGGTACATTACGTTAGTATTTCAGTGGTAGAAAAAAATGCGACCGTTATAAGGATAATTTAATATTAACTAACTATTGAAATTTATAAAATATATTTTTTTCTCCATTGTTAGTGCTATTAGGGACTTGATTATTTCCTATCTGATATATTACTGGGCTGATATATTACTTATAGTGGGCTTCCTTTATTACGAGAAATACAGCCAAAAACAGATTTCATAGAGGTCAATGACCTTTTAAAAAACACTCTGTATCTTCTAAATTAAGTGAAATATCTAATCCGGTGTTTTTTTAGTATGCTTCTTAATAACTAAATCCATTGAATTCTAACATAAAATGAGGATGGCCGCTACTAAGGTAAAATTCTACACTGTGCGACGCAACGCAGCATGCGTGTAAGTCAAATTTGTTAAAATTAATTGATTATGAATCCATACTTAAGAAATTACAAGGATTAGATTGTAAAAAAGGTGCCGGTTCTGATAATATACCATCTAAATTTATTGTAGCATGTGCCGCTGAATTGTCGCGTCCTTTGTTTTTTATATACGGACAGTCATTAATAACTGGCGTTTTCCCCTCAATATGGAAAATGGCTAAAGTAGTTACTATATTAAAATCTGATCAGATAGATATTATATCTAACTAGACCGATCTCCATTTTATCTAATTTTTCTAAAATTTTTGAAGCCTTAGTTTGTCCACACTTGCAGAATCACCTTAGGCTCTACCTAAGTGATCATCAACATGGATTCGTCACCTCTCGATCCACTAGCACAAACCTTGTAGCTTTCACCGAACTAATAATCAGGGCAGTTGAAGCAGGCCATCAAGCCGACGTAATTTATACAGACTTTAGTAAAGCATTCGATAAAGTCTGCCACAAAATTCTAATTTCTATGTTAAAAGCCTACGGTATTTGTGGTTCATTGCTCGAGTGGGTTGCCTCGTATTTAAAAGGACGATCCTTTTATGTGGTAATAAACGGCTACGAGTCCTCCCCGCGGAGTATTGCATCTGGTGTCCCGCAGGGCTCACATTTGGGGCCTATTTTATTCAACTATTTTATTAATGATATTTCTGATTGTTTCTTTTCTTCAGAAATATTCATGTATGCCGATGACTTAAAATTTGTCAGGATTGTGAAGAGTATTGATGATGCAAAATTATTACAGAATGACCTTGACATGGTTGGTAAATGGTGTGAAGATAACCGTATGGTTTTGTATCAAATACTTTTATGGTTGCCTAGTAACCATAACAAATATTTGTTTTGAAAAACATGCCATGGTTATTTTTTTTTAATAGGGGCTGAAGTGTGGTCTCAAAATATAGTAACTAAGTATGTAGTTATTGGATTTTTTTATACTACCAAGGTGGCAAGCAAGCGTACGGCCCGCCTGATGGTAAGCAGTCACCGCAGCCTATAGACGCTAGCAGAACCAGAAGAATCACTAGCGCGTTGCCGACCCTTAAGACATTAGATGTTAAGTCTTTGTGTCCTGTAATTTCACCAGCTTAAAATCAAAAATGTCAAGAATATTAAATAAAAATACCGTTCTCCCACTTATCTCCAAAGTTAGTGGAGGAAAAAATCTGAAATAATTATGGGTAAGTAATACATGTCTATAGATATTTTACAGGAAAAATAAAACAATTTTTCTATAGCTCTCTAAGCTTTTTAGTAATCCTAAAAAAAAACCTCTACAAACAGACTTATTTTTCCGGTTTGGTTCTTTTTTTTTGGAATTCTAAGAAAATTCAGCAGATGCGCATATTCTATATATTTTAATTAGTAATAACAAGTTAGAATAGACACGTCTCTTTATTTTTCAAAATGACAGAATGTACTGACAAGACCTTTTAAATATAAATACATCTTACGCTATGCTCTATAAAAAGTTCGAACATGTAAAGTTTTAATAAAATTATCAAATCTTAATACTTTTGCTATCTGAGGTGTTAGATTAATTGTAAAATAACTTTAATACGTCCAAGGATGGTATGGAACCCTCGGTGCGCGAGTCCGACTCGCACTTGACCGGTATTTTAACATGGTCTCGCTTACGAAGCGAAGACAATAAAATGATATTGTATTTGTTAGCAAAATTTTCACGCATAAAATTGATTCCCCGCAACTACTGCAACATTTCAATATCCGTGTCCCCTCTAGGCTCCCTCGCTATCCAGTTACTCCGCTATGCCCACCACAAAGCAGGACTAAGCTTGGTTCTAATTCTCCGCTCGCAAGATTTTGCAAAGCTATAAATAGTTGTAGCGATAAATTTGACTTGCACTCGGACTCACTCTCAAAAAGAACAAAAAAAGTTATCTTGAACTACTTGTCAGATCAAGACTAGCTTGTTTTATATAAAGTAGCATATAGAGTGGCCTTTTTAATATTCATTTATTTTCGGTTCTTTTTATTTCTTTATTAAAGTTAAGTACTTACTTTATTTGCTTTCGTTTTTTGTTTAGTTTCTTTTTGTATTATTCACAAGCTTTTATTAGCTAACGGTCACCGTTGGTTTAATAGATAGCTTGTCTTCTTTATGGCACTTACTGTTTATGCATGTGGTGTTTGCCAGTAAGTATTTGTTACACGTAGAATCTATACCATTCATCTTGTAATGTACATTTGCATGAGTGTAAACAAAAGTTGGTAAACCAAATAAATAAAAAATAAACTATTTTTGAAAAAATAAAAACCGACTTCAAAGTAAATTATCTAAAAAGCATAAAATAACGAAAATACATTGAAGTCGGTGCTAGCACATCATGTTAACTAAGACTAGCACGAGCTGACACCGACTTCAATATATTTTCGTTATTTTATGCTTTTTAGATAATTTACTTTGAAGTCGGTTTTTATTTATTTTTAAATAGTTTATTTAACACTTTTTAGTGACGTTTATTTTAGCAAAATAGATATCAGCACTATCACGCAACTCGAACGTCTACGTTACAGTAACTTACTGAAAACTTAAAAAGTTTATATCTCTTAAACTACTGGACCGATTTTGATGAAACTTGTACAGGAAAACACGTGTGTTCCATACCTACCATTAACTTCTCTCAACAGGCCTCTACGTATTGGATTCGTCCCCACGCAAGCCTTTTAAAAGTCCGGATGTAAAAGCCCGTGTTATAAAAAATATAAAATAATAATAATAATAATTTATTTCAGGTATACACCCATAGTTTATAAACATTTACATTACATTTCATTAAATTAAATTAAATTTCATTACATTACATTTCATCACATTTAATTTCATGCATGTCATTACATTTCATTTCATTACAATAAGTAAAACACTAAACAAACATTAGTCACACAGCTAATAATATATATACTTACATTTAATTCAATTAGATGTTTGTTTTGTAGTTAATACAACTATAGAGCGTCCAACCGTTTATTTTCTTTTTGACAGCACCAATAGATCGTAACTGCGTCATGTTACGCAAAAGTTCACTTTTAAAAGTTCACTTAAAGTGAAGTTCACTTTTAAAAGTTCACTTAAAGTGAACTTTTGCGTAACATGACGCAGTTACGTTCTATTGGTGCTGTCAAAAAGAAAATAAACGGTTGGACGCTCTATAAGTCAACTAAAGCCAAAAATTTTTAATTTACATATTGAAACGAAACTTGGCATGTGAGTTAATACTCCGAGGTAGGACAGGATACTTTTTATCCCGACATTCGGCACGAAACCCTTGGGAGGGGACTAAAGTCAAAATGTGTACTTGGTTATACGCTTGCTCCGATTTTAACAATTTTTCATTTCAATTATAATAAATATTACTAAGGGAACACATAGACAGTTGTTAACAATGTTTGGAAATCGATCAGGTTAAGCAACGTTAGGTAATGTCATTAAATAGATGGGTGACCGTTTAACGCCATTTGAACTAAACGTCTCCGTGTTTCGGAGGGAAAGTACAAAGTGGGTCCAAGTTTTTAACCGACTTTAAAAAAGGAGGTTTTGTATTCTATGCGAATGCATATTATACGTGGGTCAGCTAGTTTATAATAAGAATTTATTATAAACTAGCTGACCCACGCAGCTCCGCCCGCGCTTTGTTTACGTTAACTAAACTTTCAATAATATATATAGTCCATTGACTATTACAATAATTTACCTGCGATACTTGCAGCGCGCAGGCCTATGTCCTATGTCGCAAGGAATGCATTAATAGGTACATTTGGTACCTTTTTTAGGCAACTTTTGGGATCGATAGTTCCGGATAATAAAACAACTAAGTAAGTATATTATTTATTATTTTTAATACCTACCTAAACAAAAAGAAAAATAAGAATTATACAATCTAAGTGTAAAAAATAATAATACAAAAATATTGCTTCATTATTTCTATCACAAAAGTCAAAACTTAAAATAATGTCATGCCTAAAAATTACAAAACCACATAGCTAACGACTGGAGCCCTTGGCCTTGTGGGCACCTCTAAAGCAATATTATTATAATGTTACTACGACAATAGGTAGAGTCGTTAAAGGTGGTGGTGGCAAGGGCCACTGACCTTTCTCTTTGCTGTGATCGAAAACCATCGAAAGGTACCCGGTCTATGTAAGGGTAGAGGCCGGGTTCTGTGGGGAAGTAACTGCCTACCAATCGTAGTGAAAAAAATGTAACACTATGCTATAGTAACCCTGCAAAAAACAAGTGCGGTTGGTCAAAACTAGAATTACCTATAATAAAAATGTCGTTTATTTCACAGCCGTACGCTTTCGGAGTCACTTTGGACGTTTCGGGTGTGGGCCGCCGATCGAGTAGGTACGGCGGCGGCGGCGACTCCAAACAGTGGGCTTAGGCAATCATAGGCTTTCTATTCACGTTAACGCTTCTAGAATGTTACATTGTCTAGACGGGCCAGGACGGAGGTGGGGTTGCGAATACCGTGAGAGGTTCCCACAACCGGGACGTGGACGGACGATGGGGTACGCCGTACGGGGGCTCTCCAGTGGGATCTGCACCAGGTTCTCCTCAGTGCCATGCCTCAGGTACCGTCACGGTGCTCACGGGGACGGGGGTAGCAACCCCGCCGTCATCCTCGTAGTCACCGTCGTACTCGATGTATCTTAGTGCCCACGTATGTTATGTTATCTAAGGCACTACTGTGCATAACTGATCTAGACGGTACCGGCCATTTCGGATGTACCAAATATGGTACACATTCGGCGAAAATTGCTTTAATAAATGGCTTGGGAATTTAATCAAGTATACATTTTATAGTGGGCGAGTGATGATTCTGAGTAAATAATTCACAAACTAGTTAAGTGATGATGATCATGTGATGATATTAGAAAGTTTTTTTTTTTTTTATTTCATAGATACGTGCACTAAGCGGCGGATATACCAACGAGTCGTGTATGCAACTCTTTAAAACTTTATGAGCTTCTTTATAGTTCATTCATCCATGATACTACTAATAATATACCTACACCTATTATTATTATTGCTTCATAAATATCATTAAGGCAGATGCTTAATTATTGTGCGTTGTAAGCGAATTAACGTGTCATAATCTGAAATAAAAAAAAAACATCAGTTATCGATAATTCTAATTAAGCCATTTTTAGGGGTTTCACCAACTAAACGGTAATAAGGAACTCCTAGGGTACCTTATGGTGGACTTCGTCTGTCTGCTTAGAATAGTTAAAACTTGGAAGGACGTTGCTGTCCGTCTTGTTTTCTCTTAGGTGATGACCTAACTAAACGCGATCACGCGATCATCGCAAGGTACGCAAGAAATTTGTTCGCGCGACCGCGCCGATTAGGGCACTCGTTCGACGTCCCTAACTTTGAGATTTCGTTGCTTGAACTTGCGATGATCGCGTGATCGCGTCCTATTTAGGACACTCCCTTATTAGTCACCTCAGGGGTTACAATGTGAAATAACAAACTCCAGAGTAATAAATGTCCAACAATATATTACAGGAAAAAAAATATATACTTTGGTAACGTCGAATTGAGAAGCTCCTTTTTTGTAGTCAGTTAAAAATAAAAAGATAATTTCTAAGTTGTGTAGTCTTTTTAGTCATCCTAAACACGTTCACTAACAAACTTAGTTTTGCGGTTTTTTTGCTATCATAACTTTAATTCGTACAAAGAAGGTATGGTGCGCGAGTCCAACTCGCACTTCACAGGCTTTTTTTTTATTTTTTATATCTAGTTATTATTTGCTGCAGCACGTCACCCTCGTGACGTGCTGCAGCGTTTGTATACCTATTTTTCTTTACAAGATCAAAAATTCCCTTATTTCAAATAGGTTATAGTAGTTTAGAGTTTGCGGCAAACCTCAAACGTGAAGATCTGATATAATAAGCAGCCACAGTGACCTTCCACACCCAAATATATGCTGCGTGTGACTACGACTAATTTCACATTTTTTTATTCAGCCTACTGACGTTCGCCTGATAGATAGATAGATAGATAGATAAAGTCTTTATTTGCATCAAAAGACACACAAACATACATGATAATTAAAAAAGAAAACATAATACTGTGAAAAAAGAACATACAATCAGCAAACAATAACTTGAATTGTCATACTTTCAACAAGGTGTGTGTCACAGTGATGCAAACGGGCAGTAGCTCAACGATGTATTTGCTCAAAGAGCAAAGCGCTGATTTTCAGCCACAGCCCAGAGGATAGTCGGGATCGCGCACAGCGATACAGACGTGATTCGAACAGATGTCTTATGTAATACTACGTTTATCGCTTGGAGAAGTATAAATATATGTAATAAAAATAAAATAGAATAAATAATTTAAGGTAATAATTATTAATAATTTCCAGAAGAAGAATTAGAAAAGATAATTTTAAAGTTATATTATATTAAAGTATTTGGCTCATTAATGGGAAACCGCTACCTAGACGACCAAACCGTGTGTACAGTTTTTGATGTTCCAATAGTGCTAATTTTAATTGCTTTTTAAAGGTAAACTTTGAACTAGCATTTCTTATAGGAGGCGGCAAGTTATTCCAACACTTGGTCGCCTGGTAGCGAAAACTGCCATTGAACGCCACCGTCTTTTGTATATGAGCCGCTAACGGAGCCCGCGTTGACCGAGCTACACCTCCACCGTATTGATGGTGAAAAGAAGAGAATTTCAGTTTACTATATAGATATTCCGGGTTTTTATATTTTATTAGGTCAAACATTAGAGATGCAAGATGTAGTCGCCTTCGAGATTCCATATTTAGCATAGAGGCATTATTAATAAACGGGGAAATATGGGTACGCGGAGGAATATTAAAACAAAAGCGACAGCAGGCATTTTGCACTCGCTGTATTAACCGCTGGGTATGAGACAATAACCGAGGACCATATACAAGATCACCATAATTGAGCCTTGATAAAATTAGGGACTCGCACAAGTTGATTCGGGCTTTTTCTGTTAGAAAATGGCGAATCTTATAAAGAATTTTTAGCCTGTAAAAACAATTTCTAACAAGACCTAAGACATGGTTTTCAAAGCGTAGCAAATTATCAAAAGTAATACCTAAGTTTTTGGCTTGCGTGACAAGTTCGATGTTTGTACCCAGAATTTTAACAATAGGGTTATTTTCTAGAATTTTCTCAACCTGTTTCTTTGTTCCCAGAACCATGAACTTAGACTTAGAAGGATTCAGCACAAGCGCATTTTCAGCAGACCAGTTAGCAATGGCATCTAGATCCTCTCTATATTGGTGCACTGCCATTCCACACCCGAGATTAGTTCATAAGTCTTTTCAGCCCAGTTAATTCCACCAACTACAGACAGTTGCCTTCAGACTGAAACACAGCCATGTTTACATATCTAACGCTGCGGTGGTGCCTGGCTGGCTGACCCTTGCACAAGGGACTTTTCTTGTCGGTGATGAAACTTTCAAAAGGTGCTCGACGTCCGGAGGTAGTATTTATGCCGGGATTTGTTCCCACTAGAACAACCTAAGAATCTGCAAGTGGAAGTGGCACCTATAACCGTTGGGGAAGAAAGGTTCTCGAGTGGCGACCACGAACCGGAAGACGCAGCGTAGGTACCACTAGGTGGACGGACGACATTATGCGCGTCGCAGGTAACCAGTGGATGCAAATAGCCAATTGTCGTTCATTGTGGCGTTCCAAGGGGGAGGCCTATGTTCAGCAGTGGACGTCTTCCGGCTGGTGATGATGAATACCTCCTCGGTGACCTTCATCGACTCTGAAATGATCTGCAGGCTATTGCGTATCTTTAGCCACCCAACTGACTATCGAGCTTGAGTTGTCCACCGAACTTTTATGTCAACTGAAAGTGTTTTAATATTGGTATTTATTGGTCACTCAAGTTAGGCAATACCGAATGAATCATTTGACAGTTGTTTGATGATCACTTGCTACAGTGATCATCACTTTAGTTGCCAAACGTGATACGTAATAGCACACCGATCGATGTTCAGATCTCGTTGGTCACTCCGCCACCGCTCTGGAGGGAGAATGAACGCTCCCCCGGCAACATCACAGTGCTCGCTACAACCCAGGGCCTACACTGCATCGTCGCCCGCCTCGGTGTGGACAAAAGACTTACCACTTAATGAAGCCTACCTTAATCACTCCTGGACCGTCTCTGGCCATAGGTGGTGTAGCTCTGAGGAACTTGTCTGTACTGCCACCACTCCACCGCTACCATGACAGTGGCGACTAGCGCTGCTGTGCCGAACACTATCGCTTTCACCAACGTCTCCATTTTACTGTAATTAAAAAACAATGAAATAATACGAGAATTGATAAAAAAAACTGTTTTAGGTAACTCAGAGCTTGTTGTGCTCCCGCTGCGCACTCATTTGAACTCGCTTCGCAATCAAAGTGAGCAACCTTCGCAAATGTTCTGAGCAACTGCGTTATAGCTGCGCTCACGCTGTGACTTGAACTTGCTTCGCAGTCAAAGTGAGCAAGCTTCTAAATGTTCTGAGCAAGCTGCGTTATAGCTGCACACTCACTTGAACTCGCTTCTCAATCAAAGTGAGCAAGCTTCGCAAATGTTCTGAGCAAGCTGCGATATAGCTGCACACTCACTTGAACTCGCTTCTCAATCAAAGTGAGCAAGCTTCGCAAATGTTCTGAGCAAGCTGCATTATAGCTGCGGTCACACTGCGCACTTACTTGACCTTGCTTCGCAATCAAAGTGAGCAAGCTTCGCAAATGATCTGAGCAAGCTGCGTTATAGCTGCTCACTCACTTGAATTCGCTTCTCAATCAAAGTGAGCAAGCTTCGCAAATGTTCTGAGCAAGCTGCGTTATAGCTGCTCACTCACTTGAATTCGCTTCTCAATCAAAGTGAGCAAGCTTCGCAAATGTTCTGAGCAAGCTGCGTTATAGCTGCGGTCACACTGCGCACTTACTTGACCTTGCTTCGCAATCAAAGTAAGCAAGCTTCGCAAATGATCTGAGCAAGCTGCGTTATAGCTGCTCACTCACTTGAATTCGCTTCTCAATCAAAGTGAGCAAGCTTCGCAAATGTTCTGAGCAAGCTGCGTTATAGCTGCTCACTCACTTGAATTCGCTTCTCAATCAAAGTGAGCAAGCTTCGCAAATGTTCTGAGCAAGCTGCGTTATAGCTGCACACTCACTTGAACTCGCTTCTCAATCAAAGTGAGCAAGCTTCGCAAATGTTTTGAGCAAGCTGCGTTATAGCTGCGCACACGCTGATCTCGTTTTGTAATCACAGTTGAGCTCGTGAGCTCGTTTTGTAATCACAGTGAGCAAGCTACACAAATGTTGTGAGCAAGCTGCGTTATAGCTGCGTACACGCTGCGCACTCACTTGAACTCCCTTCGCCATTAAAGTTATCGAGCTTCGCAAATGTTGCGAGCAAGCTGCGTTATAGCGGCGCTCACGCTGCGCGCTCACTTGAGCTCACTTCGTAATTACAGTGCGCAAGCATCGCAAATGTTGTGAGCAAGCTGCGGTATAGCTGCGCTCACGCTGCGCGCTCATTTGAGCTCACTTCGTAATTACAGTGAGCAAGCATCGCAAATGTGGTGAGCAAGCTGCGTTATAGCTGCACTCACACTGCGCGCTCATTTGAGCTCGCTTTGTAATTACAGTGAGCAAGCATCGCAAATGTTCCGAGCAAGCTGCGGTATAGCTGCGCTCACGTTGCGCGCTCACTCGCTTTGTAATTACAGTGAGCAAGCTTCACAATGTTGTGAGCAAGCTGCGTTAAAGCTGCGCTCACGCTGAGCACTCACTTGAGTTCGCTTGGTAATCACAGTGAGCTAACTACGAAAATGTTCTTTGCTATATCTGCGAGCGCCTTGTGCAATTTTATTTTATTACAAAATAAATGGTTTATTATTTCAAATAGCCCAAAAATAGCACTTTCGAATTAGTATTTCGAAATGACATATTTTCTAAAATAAACTACGGCCAGTACACAACGCGGCCTAAAGTAAACTCAATGGGCTTGTAATTATTTCTTCTATTTTATGTATTACTAGCTGACCCGCGTAGCTCCGCCTGCTCTCTTTTATGTTAACATTTCAATTTCCGGTCAAATTTTACTTACTTTTTCTTTCCGCTTCTCTCTCTCTCTCTCTCTTTCTCTCTACCTGTATCTCTCTATAAGCTTCTTGATCTCTCCTGTATCGTTAAAGAGAAACAATATCGTTTTTGAAACGATTTCGATAATCCTACCTGCGCACGACGCACGCACTTGCCACAGATTATATAGTTGTGCGTACTTGCTGCGTGTTGCGTGCTTACGTATTACTACATTTACTACGTAGCTCAATGCACACACCTGCACTCACCTTACCTTAGAGTAAGTACCAAATGGTATCTCCTCTAAGGCACACACACACAGCCATCGATATATAAACACAGCACAGTGTGCAGTGCACAGAGAATCTATGGCACAGAGAGAACTATTTTTGGGCGCGCACTCGCGGCCGCGATGATTAATCATTTACTTACCTATATTCTGATACTTTAGCCTTGAATTGTTACTTTTTTGTGTGCATACACAGTTCACAGGAGCACTGTTAATACTGTTAGTGATATAGTTTTTATTAGTAGCGGAAATATGATACATACTACATGAGTAGCATATTTATGTTTCTACAAATTTATTTTATAAACATCAAAAGAAACACGAAAAACGAAGATAAGAAGTAAGAACCAGAGTAAAGTCTACAATAACCCGCGATATATTCTGTAAAAGTACTTACTTAGTTTTACTTAGGCTTGTTTGATTGACCTTTGTAACTAAGGAGACACCAATCGATACAATAATTGTATTTGATTGATTATATAAGTAGTGTAAAATAGATTGATAAACACAATCTATTTTATAATGTAATTTTAATCCATAGATAATACACTATATACTTAATTTTAATCATTGGATGTAATCTCAGAGGATGTACTGATGTACTCGTAAATGACTCGTAATATGTATGTTTATGGTATGTATTATCTATTGTCTAAAAAGTACTATTTTCCAAGGAGTATACGTAGTACATATTATATTATTATTTATTTTCTATTTTCTAATTTATTCCACTCAAATCACCCAGCTCAAATCACCCAGGTGATTTGTTTCCTAGGTGCTCAAAGTCCACTAATTTATTCCACTCAAATCACCCAGCTCAAATCACCCAGGTGATTTGTTTCCTAGGTGATCAAAGTGGAATAATTAATTCCACTCAAATCACCCAGCTCAAATCACCCAGGTGATGTAATTCCGAGGTGATCAAAGTGGAATAAATTGTTCCACTTTAATCACCCAGGTGATCAAAGTGGAATAGACCTTCTCAACGCGTATTTCCTCAGAGTAATTAGAATATGTAATGGTAGAATATGTAATGGTATCTCCTCTAAGCGTATTTCAGTTATAAAGAGAATATAACACTACGCTAAGTGAGACTCAGCGTAAAAGCAAGACTCTTGGAACTTCGGCCAAATTGCTGCCAGTGTTGCCAGATGCATTGAACCGTATACTATATGTAGTGGAAATTGTTAGAATCTGTATACTCGAATTCAAGTATTCCGTCGTAAAAAGTAAATAAACATGGCGGTATTGCAACCATCGACAATATTAGGGAGGTGACGCCTCATGAACGAGTGAATCTGACCACATCATAGATGTATGATAAATCCCTTAGAGGAGATACCACTGCAGAGAGCATGATGCGCTAACCCCTCTGCCAAATTTTGTTCATATGTTCAGGTCATTCTTTGTTTGTGTGCGTATCTTTTTGAATGTGTTGCGAGTTTATTATAGTGTGGATATGCGTGAAATTGTATCTGTGTGTGTTTACTTCGCCTCCCGCACCCCGCAAAAGTGCCACGAATAATTTGTTCGGGGAATCGACGCGATACTGGCTCTATTCTAATTACTCTGAGGATAAATCCATTACAGTATCGATATTTATGTCAGCAACGGTAGGATTAAAAAGAATACATTATTACTGTGAATTATTTTTATTGATAATTTCACCTTTATTTAAACAAATAACAACTCGAAACCCTTTAATTCAAAATAATTAACAAATGCGTCAGTATTAAAATGTTAATTTGAGTGTACAACAATTTTACTTATTCTCTAGAAGATTGAATATAATACGTCAAAGGGTAGCATTTGGGATTTTTGCGAACCATTTTGTAACTTCCATCTTTTTGGCCACAAGCTGCAAACTAACTCTGATGGAAATGCGTGCGTAAAAATATAAAAGTTTATATCTCTTAAATCGATTTTTATGAAAACATAAAACTAGAGATTTTTAAGACATTTATTCTGAGGAATAAGCAAATTCTGAGCTGGAGCTCGTCCCGGTTACATTTATGATAAATCGCGTTGTTTCACTTGCTGCATCTATTATGCCATCCAATTTTAACATTTTGTCTTCCTCCTTCTGCACATGTTCTATACATTTTTTCCATGCATTTGCTCCAATTAATGCCAAAGCATTGCGAAGTAACGTTTTCACCTCAGCCATTTTGAATGTTTTATTGTTTCTTCCCACGTATGATTTAATTTGAGCCCAAATCAATTCAATTGGATTGAGTTCACAGTGATAGGGTGGTAGCCGCAAAACAGTTACATTTTTCTTAGCCGCCATGTTATCTACTACTTTTTCTTGAAAACCAAAAATCGAAAGCAAAGTCGTTAAAGAAAAGACACCAGAGAGCATTCAGTACGTACGACATCGATACGAAGCGACGAATGAATGACTATGAATAACACAATGAGGGTGTTCAAAAATGACGTGCACCAGGTGGCAGCACTAAGGCGTAAGTCCCGGAACCTGTCAAACCGCATACATTTTCATATTCGGCACTCAATTTTATTGATATTTATTTAAATAAATAATTAAATACGTAATATAAAATATTATCTTACAATCAACATAATATAATCCGTGTAGACGTGGGCAGAGTAGCGATTTACTTTGAAATAGGGACTGTTTATGTTGAATCTACCTCAGTTTAGTCTGAGTTTAATATAATACTTTTTATTTTATAAAATGATTGGTTGTGGATCAATTTCAAATCATTCAATATCGAGATTTAGATCTTTAAATATTGGACATCACTAATTTCCATAGACAAAGTGTGTGTTCTATATATTGACATATTTTATCTGTGGCATTCTCATGTCAAAAATATTTTATTTATTCGTATATCTTAAGATTTTAATTATATTTTCAGTAGTTTAACTAGTTTTCTGAATCAGTTGGATGTTTTACGTGTGTGTGGTGATAAATGGAAAGTTTTCATCTTGTATTGGTGAAGAAATTTAGGTTTGTTTTGAAGTACCCGGTTTGATTACAAAAAATGACTTTATATCTGGTTTTGGGTATAAATCTGTATGCCTTTTTATATGAAATCTTAATAAAATATGTACGGTCAAAGGAACCAAAATAGAACTTACTTATCATATGGCAGGCTGCCTTTGTTCTGTTCCAGTCTCAAAGTAATTAGAATGGAGCTAGTATCGCGTCGATTCCCCGAACAAAGGAGTTGTTCCAGAAATGTATGGAGCCTGGGCCAACACCATGTACACTATATGTATATATAACTTTGCAATACAGTAACTGTTTTGTAATGTTATCTTTTTTTAATATTGCTTCGTTTTATTGTACATTTAAGATATCTTGGTCAAGGAGAGCAACACCAAAGAGAATATAATACTACTGTAGCAACACCACACAATACTATGATGAATCGGAAATACGTAACTAAAATGTCATTTTGACAACTGACTATACCTGCGATTGAACTTGTTGTGAAATAGCACTTATACGACGGATTCCAATCAAGAAAGAAACAGTCAATGAATGTCCGTATACATAAATAATCACTAAAAACTCCGAAATACATTATGTACTCCACGCGTAAACAATCTATTACGAAACGTCACCTATAGCATTAACTGTCAAGTAGTAAACCAACGTCAAACGCAACTGTCATGGCTGCCCTAAAAACAGGGTGGACATACTAAATAACTCCATAAGTAATAATTTATGTACAATTGTACTCTGCCACAAATTAATTTATAAGTTTATATGAAACTCTCCTATGTTTTCCTATTTTTCCATGTAGTGTACATAGTGTTGGCCCAAAATGGAACATCTCCTGTGGCACTTTTGCGGGGTGCGGGAGGCGAAGTAAACACACACAGATACAATTTCACGCATACCCACACTGTAATAAATTCGCAACACATTCAAAAAGATACGCACACAAATAAAGAATGACCTAAACATATGAACAAAATTTGGCAGAGGGGTTAGCGCATCATAATCTCTCCAGTGCAGTGGTATCTCCTCTAAGGTTCCAGTCAACGATATAACATATAAACTAGATTTGGTGTAACGGTTCAAAAAGTGGTAGCGAGAAATAGCGCCCTTGTGTCGCTATTTCTTTACAAGGCACATCCTGACAATTTTATTTTTGACGATAGGAGTGTCGCTACTGTCTATATGAAACTGTCAAACTACAAGTCATTATCATTATAAAATTGTTAGTTCACGTTTCCGCCACCAGCACAGATAAGTTTGCAACCTCCGAGACCACAAGACATTTTAGATGTCATTTTGTTCGTGAAAGTTTATCTAGTTTATATATTATATCGATGGTTCCAGTAGTTACTTTGTTCTGATTCTTTTGTAAATCAAGGGAATCAGTTAGATACTAGGATTAACTGACGGTCCCAATATCCTATCGATCCTTTACTATAAGATAAAATAGATCGATAGCTATAATGACATATTTCCGTTTCAACTAACATATTAGCAGCTTACTGTTGGTTGTTCAAATGACAGTCTGTCAGGGTTTTCGTTATCGCTCCATTTCGGAGGTTTATCGCGGCATATTGATGACTTGATCGATGATTTTAACTTATATTTAGGGATCAATAGAATATTGGCACCAGCAGTAAATCGATTACTCAAAAGAAAATAATATTTGGGGGCTCTTTGGGTAATCTGACATGAGATTATGGGGAAATCCTTCAACCGACCTTGCCTTACTCTATGGTCCAATAACTGAGAGATGAACTAAAAGGACTTGTATCCAGAGCTGTAAAAATGAATTAAAAATAAACTCTATGGTCCAATATCATCAAAATAGACTCTGCCTGGTTTTATCTAAAAGAAAGAAAATATTTTCGTTTGTGACGCGTAGTTTGTATTAATTCTTTAAATATAATGAATGTGCGCGAAGAAGATAGGCAGAAAAGCGGATGCTCGAGCCGGGGCTTAGGGGTGGCGGCCACAGTAATCGGCGTCGGAGTTGGGGCCGCCTTGTGCTACTTTTTCAGCAAACGGGTAGAAAATCCACACACTGAAGGTTCCACCAGCAATTGGAATTGCGAACGACCTGAAACCTTGTAAGTACTGTGATACAGTTCATATTAGCGTACACGTTTTATCTTGGCAGTATTTTGCAAGGAACGGTAGGTGCACGTATTATAAATACTACCGTTGTTTTCATAAAGTCTTGCGTCAGAATTATTTGCATAACTTTGCATAGTTTATGTACTAATTTCAGCACTCAGAGTACGTTAAAGTGTTATTATCTCGTCACATAAGTGTAGATTTCCATACCAAAGCTACACTAAGGAAGTATGGGAGAAACATTAACGCACTATGACTGCCGTATATACAAGCACTATTGCCGTAAACAGCCTTCGTCCATCTATGTATATGTATTGCATTAATAATGTCACAATTAATCTATTAAACCTCATTTCTTTTGCACTTTACTACAGCACCTATGTTGATAACAATAACATCCTTTCGCTTCACTCTCTCTCTCTCTTGCCTGATGGAACTGTCATGAGCTATTCTGACCAGCAGGGTTCTACATTTCAAAACCAAACAATTGTGCAGGGACGTAGCTAGCGCCGTATCAATAATACGGGGCCCCCGGGCTACAAGGGCCCCCAATGGGTGTAAGCAAAAGTTCCTAAAATGTTATCCTTGTTTTATTTTCACTTAAACTCTTAGGCCTTACCTTCATTTGGGCCCCCCAATAAATATTGATACAGGGGCCGTCTCAGACAAGCTATGCCACTGCAATAGTGCCTAATTTATGTAATCTATATGAACATTGTCAATGCTGTCTTTATATCCAAATTAAATTGCAACTGGGATGTAATGATCACATTGCCATCTGTTAGAGATATTAACAGCTGAAGTCAATAACTGGCCTTGATCCAAAAAAAAATTGCTATGCAAACCGGAAGTCACAGGTTAGATTCTGAGTCTCTTGTTTGTTTGGAAAGTAAGATGATCCATGCATAGGATGGGCTTGTAAAAAGTCAGTCCTGCACCTAGTCTCTCCCTGGCCAAGTCAATCTTTCGTTCCATCGGATTGCAAGAGTAAACGAAAAGAGGGTGCACTTATGTCTATGCAAGTATTTGTGCACTTCAATATTCCCACATAGATGGCTGATCTTGTTAAAGATAGACCACTGTGGTCGTATCAGCCTGGAGGACATTATAACATTTAAAGCACTTGGATTGGTCATTATAATAACCATTCATCATTGTGTGTAACCATTTTAAATCATGCTCTCCCATCAGTCACCCACTAATCGACGATTCAGACGATTCATACACAACCATATCTGAATATGAGACAACAGACACCAGCATCGACAGTACATTCTCGACGGAGAGTCCAGTGTCGTCAGATTACTACGAGTCTTCCAGCGAGAGTGATACGGACGATGACAGCGAGACGTCAAACGATACCTTGACGACTGACAATTACTCTGAAGTTGACCTTAACGAGACTGAGTATTTCTCGTCGTCGCCGGTGTCGTCCGATTCTGACGTGGGCTACGATTGGGATGTGACTTTGTCGTCTGTTGGTGTACCGGCCGTGGAGATGCCGGCGTCGTTCGCTAACATAACGTCTAGCGTAGGGAATCTCATTACTCCCCGTAGATCTAGAAAGTGAGTTTTGTTTTTTTATTTGCATGTTATTTTTTTATTTTACGAATTATTGAATATGTCTTGCTTAGCTTAGTTCGCACGCAGTTATCAACGCTAGTGCTTAACATTACCATAGATATATTGCCATAGAGTACGGTGCAATTCCGTGGAGGATGGTGGCGAGATTGCAATCCCTGTACCTGTAAGCACTGTGACAGGTCCTGGGGATTATAATGCGCTCCCTGCACTGGTCCTCCTGTGGGAAAACCCAAGCCTGCTCTGCCGTTGCGACAGCTGAGGGGCACGAGTCGGTTCCTAAACTACAAGCACTTGGAAAATATTTTACTAGGTGGATCGGGGCCGTTCGTGTAGGTACCTCCGCAAAGTCCGATATTGTACCGCCAAATACTAGTGTATCCACATTGCTGCGTTCCGGTGTGAAGGGCACTGTAGCTGGTGAAATTACTGGACACAAATGACTTACTAACTAATGTCTTGGGCGGCAGTGAATGGTTTGTTGTCTATAGGCAGGTTCTGACTATCAGGCGAACTTCTTGTTTGTCTTATTACTAAGTTAAATAAATATAAGATTGTACACACACTATTAAGACCAGTGTGACGAGTTACGTAATGACGTATACTCATACGTAACCGGAATGGCGTCTCATAAAGTTCGTTACATTGTAACATATTGGTACAGTACTCACAATGGATCTTTGTGTGTCTGAAGTTGGGTTCGGCGAACCATTGCGCAACTACAGTCGTGAGTTGTCAATACAAAAACACAAAGATAACTACTGCGCAGCGTCTTGCAGCCATCTTCAGACACACAAAGATCCGTTGTTACTATTGTACGTGCACGTGCACGTCTACGCTGTGGCGTTTAAGGCAATAAATCCAGTAACCTAATATTAATCGCTATAAAAACCTTTTCAGGAGCGAAGAATCGGAGCTGCAAAATTTGTAAGACTTAGAGTGGTTTCTTATTTAACCGGTTATGAGTGTTGGATCGTACTACTACCTAACCTAACATTATATCAGCCACGACTTATAGTATTTACATTAGTGATAGTAGGTAACAATAGATTAGCTAAAATGTAACTCCAACCGTACGTTTCTATGGCTGTGGTTCCCTGTGGCGCAGTGCTATAAGTGCAGTGGCGTTCAGTTCATACAGGCAAAAAGACCTGATTAATTTTCTGAATGGCTTAATTATTATAAGAAATAATCTAAGAATATTGCTTTTTTGCCTACCATGTGTGCACGCCACTGCCTAAGTGTGCGTTTCCACTAAAGCAAGCTGGAGCTGGGTGGAGCGGAGCGGAGAAGAGCAGTGAAAAATGGCGAGTGTTTCCATTGAAGTGGAGCGGAGCGGGTCGGAGCTGAGCTATCGTTGTTTCTACTGAAGCGTAGCGGAGATTTCGAGCATTGTGATTGGCAAATTGACGGTCCGCTCTGCTCAGCCCCGCTCCGCCCAACCCCGCTTCAATGGGAACGCACCCTAAGTGCTTGTTCACGTACAACTCGCGGGTGCGAGCGCGGCGTTCTTGGTGCGTTCGTGTGTACATTAACCGCGATTGCGCGGGTGTGTTGTGAAGTTTATCCAGGGGTTGCAAACATGGACGACGATCTTTTAGGTTTTCCGAAAATTCATGTGAGAGATGACAAAAAGTAGAATTGGTGTGCACGATACTAGTAAAGAAAGATAATGAATTTGAAGGTGAATTTTACACCTTGAAATGAAACTAATTTTACGGATTATATCGCGGTTTATTCTTGATTTAATTTAATTACGGCTTTAATTACCCGACGTTTCGAATACAGCATTCATGGTCACGGGCGGACTGAGGTGGTAGCTGTCCAAATGTCATAGTTGTCTTAGGGTACCCTCAGGTCTTCTAATTATTATTGTAACCGCGATATAATCCGTAAAATTAGTTTATTTTCAATGTGTAGTATTCGCGTAAATATCAGAAATCATTATGAATTTTACACCTTATACTACAGAATTTATATTTTTCTAACTCCTACATATATACTTACTTTTTTATTTAAAGGAGATGTTCCATTTTGGGCCAACACTATGTACACTAAAACATAGGAGAGTTTCATAAAAATACTTATAAATTAATTTGTGGCAGAGTACAATTGTACATAAATTATTACATATGGAGTTATTTAGTATGTCCACCCTGTTTTTAGGGCAGCCATGACAGTTGCGTTTGACGTTGGTTTACTACTTGACAGTTAATGCTATAGGTGACGTTTCGTAATAGATTGTTTACGCGTGGAGTACATAATGTATTTCGGAGTTTTTAGTGATTATTTATGTTTACGGACATTCATTGACTGTTTCTTTCTTGATTGGAATCCGTCGTATAAGTGCTATTTCACAACAAGTTCAATCGCAGGTATAGTCAGTTGTCAAAATGACATTTTAGTTACGTATTTCCGATTCATCATAGTATTGTGTGGTGTTGCTACAGTAGTATTATATTCTCTTTGGTGTTGCTCTCCTTGACCAAGATATCTTAAATGTACAATAAAACGAAACAATATTAAAAAAAGATAACATTACAAAACAGTTACTGTATTGCAAAGTTATATATACATATAGTGTACATGGTGTTGGCCCAGGCTCCATACATTTCTGGAACAACTCCTTTGTTGCCGATTCTAAGACAATTTAGCGTTTTCCTAGGACTCGCCGAGGGTCAAACCTCGGTATCTTCACTGGTGACCACTATAGATCCTGGCTGGCAGGAGTCACACTGGTGGGCATGATTGGTGGGATTAGGCGGAAAATATTTTCGTGGTCACAAAAAGAAAAAGAGTAGGTACAACTTTACTAACCTCTCTCTCTCTCTCTGATTCTGTGTAACATTGAAGCAAAGTGCAGTGGCAAATTCTTTGCTTTATTAGGTGCTTTTGGTCCATAGACGGCGATTTAATTCAGTCAGCTTATGTTTGCAAATCCGACCCTGCTTAAGAAATTAATAACTAACATCTCGGTGGATAAGCGCCAATGTTATGCATCTATTTTTGGGCAGGAGGTTCGATTACCACCGGGCAAATATCCTGGTGGTATGTCTTTTATGTCTGTAAAAGTGACTAAAGTAGTAATGACGTGGGCCCCTTGAGTTTAAGAAAATTCTCCTCTGGTTATCCTCTTCCCCTTCCTCATCCTCATGGGCATGTAATATAAAACTCATTATACACCCGATGCTATTGCATTACTTCATCCGAAATACCTGGTCACGAGACAAAGGTTTGCATGTTGTTTGCACTTAGGAAATAGGTATGCAACGCAAATATGTATTTGTGCAATATTTTACAACTCTAACATGTAAATTAAATTGTAAAACTAAAGTAATATAAAATCCATTTGGACGGTATAAAGGCCATGGGCAATTTGGGCTACTTTCTCAATTTTTTTCTCAACCGATTGATTGATTTTAGGATATAATTTATTTTAAGTCTTAAAACTAAAAAAAAATTAAATAATTCATACTATTATATTTTTGAGTGCTCCATAACACCATGTTTGCGCTAGATTTCCTATTGACATACTATTAAATAAAACACCAAAAGCTTTTAAATGACATTGGTATTATCACTGTTGAGCCCAGACTACATACTAATTTGCCCATGCTCCTTTTAATATAGAATTACCATTAATAATAATCTATATAACAAATAATAATCGCATATGAACTGCCACATTTACAAATGTCAATTGATATTTATTCTTATTATGCCATTTTTTTGTCCGAATGTATGTTTGGTATGTAAGTATGTGTATTTCTTTGACATGGGCTACAACCTAAACGGCTCAAGGGATTATGATTTATATTATTACGTTAGTTTCGTCGTAGTAGTGGGGGGGGGGGGGGGGGGGTTGGTTGTTTCGGGAAGACTATATTTTTTTTTTAAGAATATTATCATTTTATATATTTGACGGGCCTGTTGGCTGCTAACAAAAACTATATACACACATCAAAAGTGTCTAGGGATCAAGCATTTTTGGGCAAAAAAATGGGCAGAAGAACAATGGCGTTTCGTGTGCTTTTCTGATGAGTCTCGTTTTGGTATGAGACCGGATACAAGACGTATACGACACTGGAGAACCCCTGGACGCCAACAGCGATTAAAATCCTGCCAGGAAGTCCATCCTTATAGTGGTGGAACCATCATGGTATGGGCGGGTATTTGGATCGGCGGAAGAACTGAGTTGATTTGGATCAGAGGCAACCTCAACGCTCAAATTTATGCTGAGACGATTGTATCAGACGTCATCGTTCCTCTACAAGTGCAAATCGGTCCCTTATTTCAGTTAATGCATGATAATGCACGACCGCACACCGCAAGAGTTGTAAGACAGACTCTCGCCGCAGCTAACATCAATGTCCTGCCCTGGCCTGCTCAGTCGCCAGACTTGAACCCGATTGAGCATGCATGGGATATGCTACAGAGAAGAGCTCTGCCGAATATGGAGGGTATCGCAAGAAGACCTTTTTTTGTTGTTGCAACGAACATGGGCGGCCATTCCACAGCGTGATTTGGATGAACTCATTTTGAGTATGCCAAACCGATGTTCTTGTGTTGTTAGTGTTCGCGGTAGAAACACGGATTATTAATTGTTTAAGTTACCCAATAAAATTTTAAAGAAAACTGTTATTTCAGTCTTTTTTTCGAACTTTTGTGTTAGTGGTTCAAATGTCAAAAATCCCTTTATTAGGAAAATGGCAAATTTCTTTATTAATGCAAAGGTGACTTGGTTTATCGTTACTGTGACAAACGAAAACACTTTATTTGATGAATCCTTAAAGAAAATTTTAATTAATATCAATCAGGAGAAAAGTTATTGCAAAAATATATGTTGATCCCTAGACACTTTTGATGTGTGTATATATGTATTAGTATCAGTTGTCTATTTTCCTTATGACAAATTATGGACTTGCTATATCGTATATAGATAGAGTACACATAATCAATATCTTTACACACTAATAATAGAGTATAAAGTACTCGATTGTCGAAATAATACGACACTAAAACTGGATTAGTACCAGGGAAATATAAATTGACGTTTGTGGGTGCGGCAGAGAAGTTGAATTAATTGAATGAAGGTGAAGTAAGGGTAAATATTATAGATAACATGTAACATGGGTAGAGAACACATGGGCCTGAAAGTTAGTACACCCATAAATGTGTTTTTATTCCAGCCGCGAGAGAACCTGGACTCTTGAGGAGTGTTCCATATGCTTCGACGTGATGCTGCGAGGACAGGAGGTGATGTCCCTCCCGTGCACGCACAACTTCCATACGCCGTGCATCCTTCCGTGGCTGCAAGAGAAGCAGACGTGTCCCAACTGCCGGAAGGTCGCTGAATGAGAAAAGGTAGTATACTTACTTGATTTAAATTAGCGGACTTAACTCAGGCTCACGCACGGGCGCGGTGAAAGGGATGTCTTTATTTTAAATGGGTCATCCTTAGAATGACACTTTTATTTAGGTACAAACGATTCATGACGCGGAAACAAATGTGAATCCCGGCAGGAAACTCAATGGTCTGGTCTATTTGTGCGAATGTTCGAGAAGGAAGGGCTATGTTTTTCCTATTTGAAAAATTATTTCACAATTAGAATGCTGCATTATCCCTGCGTGCTGTAACAGCTCAGTGGGCGAGCGCATGCCTTGGAAACAAGGTGTGCAGGTTCGAACCCCGGCTCGCACCTCTGATTTCTTTAATTAATCATGTGCGAATCGTCTTTGCGCGATTGTTACTAGCTTTCGGTGAAGGAAAACATCGTGAGGAAACCTGCATGTCTGAGAAAGCCTTACTAGCTTTCGAATGACGTGTGAAGTCCGCCAACCCGCACTTGGCCAGCGTGGTGGACTATGGCCTAAGCCCCTTCATCTTGAAGGGAGGCCCGTGCCCAGCAGTGGGACATTAACAAGGGCTGGTATTATTATTATCCCTGCCTGAGTAACATAGGCTATTATAGGTATTACTAGAAAAAAATCCGTGCAAAGCCGGGACTGGCCGCTAATCTTTAATGTAATTAAGGGTAATTCTATTTGTTTGCAGTTGGGCTTATTGGTCGTTTATAAGTTATACTTGTTTCCTCTGTTACTATTGTTATTGCAATCACCTTTTTACATCTTTACATAATGCTGATTAGACGTAGATTGAGTCATCTGGGAGTAGCCTTATCCTACACCCGATGATTATGTACATCTCCAAGCTACCGTAGTACCTGCTTATATATTGCCAAACTAACAAGTATGTTTGCCTTGTTTTTATACACTAATACTACTATATCCGACACATTTCGTTGCTTAGAAAATGAGTACCTTATGTCTGGGGCGTCTCGGATCTTGGTCTAAATCATTGGTAGGAATCGTTGCGATGATTTGTAATGTAAATTAGGCTTGTAAAACTATATACAGGTATATATTTTATTTCAGACGTTACTTTTGCTCACACGAAGCAGCTACACCGGCAGGACCGGCTTACCGAAGCCAGCTGTGTAGTAAAATTATATTAGTAATGCTTGTTTTTAATGCTAAAGGTTTTAAAATTATAATAATATACATATATAGATGATACTATTTATACGGTTACATAATTAAGGTCATAATTGCATTATTCCAAAGATAATTCAGTAACAAAAGTAATGAATTTACAAACGAAAAAAGTGAATTATAAAGGAACAATGAATTTACCGGGTTGATGTAGTGTTTTAATGTAGACTTATAAAATTAAAAAAAAAACATAAATGTATTTGTTACCTTTTTTCAATTACTAGTCTATATTGATCTGAAAAATAATTTCAAGTTTCATTTCATTTTTAAGACTCACTGATGATCAATTCTCAAGTCAGTATGTCTTCAAAACGTCCTTTTTCATTTTGACATTTTGTCTTATTTCTGTTAAATTAATCATTTAAATTCATTTAACCGCAATACTTAAATACATATTAATCTTATTAAATAAATAAAAAACAATTAGAATGCATACAGATACAATGTCATGACTGCAATGGGCAATTTTTTTCCAAAATTATATCGTTTAATTGGTGAAAATATCTATAAATATCACTATTCTATAATTTTAGTATCAAATATAATTATATATTTCTGTTATCATTTTAGTACATACGCTTTTGTCGATTAAAATAGTTACTAGAAAACTAACGGTGCGCCCCGATTTCTCCCTTCCTGACGGCTTATTAATTTTTACTTTTTTTTTTTAGCATATATTGTTAGTGGTTTTTTTTTAATAGACCTGCTATAACTTTCATCGAGGTTATTCGAAACATTGAGAAGATATTTTATTATTATTTAAAGATAACTTCTTTTGATGCAGATTTATTGATACAGTAATACAAACAGCGTGCTTTAAAACGATGGCATGCGGATAAATAATGTATATAATTAGTTGATTCTAAAAATCTAAAAAATAATAATAATAATATAGTTTTCAAAATCAATTCTAATTTATTAATCTAGTCATAGTATTATTTTTAGATAATCACCAATTGCAATACTATTTTATTTAAAGTCTGGACATAATTATAACGATTGGACCATTTATGTAATAATTCAATGAAATTTGTGTTAGTAAAATTATAACTATTACCAATTGACACAATGTTATGATTAAGGTTGAGGTTCAAGCAAACAAAATAAATAAAATGTCTGTTAAAAGTTGAGGCCATCAGAAATTGAGGGAACATTAATTGATTTACTGTTGCAATTTTGTCATTATGTTAGTGTTTATTATAATGTTTAACAGAAATTGTGAAATTAGACATAAATTAATTGATTGTTAAGTAACTGTATGTAATTTTAATGTTCGACGATAGGCTAAGAAACGCGAAACAGACAGACATCATGGAATCTGCTCCAAACCAGGCCACATTCACTTTCCATATAGGTCCATTATTAAACGTTGGTAAAAACACGTGTCCTGCCTGTCCTGTTATCTTCTAATACACCCCTCGTTATCTCTTCTTTTCTCTCACTCTATCTCCCTCCTATCTATAGTAACTCAAAAGATTAATATGTTTAATTTGATACTATTAAACTACTATTTATTTATAATAAATGACAGTATATGTTCTCTGTTTGGCCTCAAATTAATTTCTACACTGTTATTGTGATATAGTAAACTAGCAATATCGGCTTAGGCATTTAGTTAGTAATTAATTGTTAAAGCGCTGGCAACATAATTTAAATGTACTGTGTTGCCAACGATAAATAAAAAATGAGCTGTAGATTTTGAAAATAAAGACTTTAAATAAAACATTCTTTTTACTAAAAAAATCTGTTTATTTCATAAACCTTAAATAAAATAATAACAATTGAACTCTTCATTTTCAGATTAAAATAAATTCGATTTTCAAATAAAATAATCCTGACCAACAAAAATAAAGCTTTTCTTCTCTAACTTATTTTTTCACGGTCACGGAGGTCACGAAGTTATCGTGACCTCCGTGACTGGCAGATACAGATAGAGCTTCCCTGACGGGGACTAGCAGGAGAGGCCCATAACAAATAGGAATTACAACATGCTTGACTGGCTGTAGTAGGATGTAGACATATCCGAACTTATAAGTAGAGATTGATATTTCATCTTATACTGATAGTGTCATATCTGATACTTAAAACAAACTAGCCATATTGTGTTCATGTCTCACATGGCGAGTCCAGTCGTCCAAATTTTGAAAGTCCTGAAATCAAATGAATAATTGATACAGCAGAACTCTGTGCAGTCCTATCTAAAATAGCTTCAGGAAGACCGCACGAATAACGCCTGCCACCTTCTAGTATGGTGGACGTCTAGGGTGTAGCCCTCGACTAAAACGTAGATAGTGATTGTATCAGTGGCGTAGCTTGCCTTAGATGGGCCCCGTATCATAATTTGTTGGGGGCTATAATGTAGTGATAAATAATAACTGTTCACTGTATAATACTATTGTTTTATTTCAATTAAATACCACGTACAATCAATGACTTATTAGTAGGTTCACAGGCCCATCCTCCATATTGTAATAATTGCCCTAGTGATGTGCAACCTCACTAGTGCTGTACATTACATCCTTACATCTCCTTTCTTTTATAAACAAATACAAAAGCTAAACATAATCACTTAAATAACTAGGTTTCTTTACTTCTCTTCCCGATCTGCTATAATATTTATTACTCTCTACAGTTTCCTGTTCAGAAGTTATTAAATCATTTTCAAGAGTACAATTACTATAATCATTAACGTCAAACATGTCATTATTATACATTTCTAGATTATCATTTATCTCCTTGTCTTTTTTAACAATCATTTTCTTATCATTTTTGCTTTCAATCAGATACTTTCTATTCCTATCAATAATTGTTCCATTTTCAGTTAATAATTTGTATGAATTAGGTCTATCACATTTATTTAATACTTCTGCATATACTAGTGGCTTCCTAGTATCACTTGTTACTACAACCTTCTGACCTACATCCAAGTCTTTTAACTTTTTAACACTCCTATCGTAATACTGTTTCTGTTTGTAAGAATTTTCATATAATTTACTTTGTATATTTTTATTTTTACAATCATTATTTAGGTTAGGCAGCAAACCTTGAATTTTTCTTCCCATTAAAAGTTCAGCTGGAGATTTGAAATCTAAATTTGAAATTGGTGTTACTCTATATTCTAATAAAGCTAAGTATTTATCTTTACCATCATAGTCTGCCTTTTTAAATATATTCTTTACAGTTTGAATATACCTCTCTGCCAAACCATTAGATTGCGCATGTAATGGACTGCTTGTTACATGAATAAAATTCCAATCTTTACAAAAAAGCTTAAATTTATAATTACAATAATTAGTGCCATTATCTGAATATAAAGTATCAGGTATACCATGTCTACTGAATATAGATTTCAATTTGTCAATAGTACATTCTGGTGTTAAATTATTTAATTCTAAAACTTCGAAGAATTTGCTAAAATAATCTACCACAATTAAGTAATTTTTATCTTTATAATGAAAAACATCGGTTCCTAATATGGACCATGGTTTGTCAGGCATTTCTCTAATTATCATTGGTTCTTTACTGTTGTTCTTCTTAAATCTATCGCAAGTCATACACGTTGAAACTTTATTTTCAATGTCTTTTGACATATTAGGCCAAAACAGACATTGCCTAGCCCTACTCTTACACTTCTCTACCCCTACATGGTTATAATGTATTCTATTTAACATATCTTGTCTAAGGCTTTTTGGCACTACAATACAATTATTTTTAAATACTAACCCATCATATAAATAAAGTTCTCCTCTATACTTATAATAAGGCTTTAAATTATCTTGTACTGTATCTAAATTATGTGGCCACCCTACTTGTATATACTGTTTTAATGTCAATAATTCATCATCACTGTTGGTTTCTTCTTTAAATTTTTTATACTTATGATCAGAAATTGAAAAATTACATTTTACTAAACATACTTGGGATTCATACAACTCTTCTATATTACTATTGTCATCTATTTTATTTTTTACATCTCTTGAAAGGGAATCTGCTAATAACAATGTTTTACCAGGCTTATAACGAACTTTGATATCATATTTTTGTAATTGTAATCTCATTCTCTGTAATCTTAAGGGTATCTCACACAAAGGTTTTTTAAATATTGCTTCTAATGGCTTGTGGTCACTTTCTATTTCAACGGTCATACCATAAATATATTGGTGGAAACGCATGCATCCAAATACTATGGCCAACATTTCTTTTTCTATTTGAGCATAAGCTTTCTGAGTATTTGTCAAAGCTTTAGATGCATACGCTACTGGTAAATTATTTTGTAATAATACTGCTCCAAGAGCATCTTTAGAGGCATCTACAGAAATTTTACATTTTTTATTAGGATCATAAAATTGTAATACTGGTTGTGACACCAATATATTTTTTAACTCATCAAATGCAGTATCATGTTCCCCAGACCACCTCCATTCTTTACCCTTTTTAATTAGTTCCCTTAAGGGGTTGCAAACTTGTGACATAGCAGGTATAAATTTTGACACATATGTTAGCATTCCTAGCAATCGTTGTACTTCTTTAACATTTTTAGGTTTTTCCAAATTCAATATTGATTCTACTTTTTTCTGATCTGGTTTTATACCTTCACTACTCAATATATGCCCCAAATATGTAATTTCTGTAATACCAAATTGACATTTATCTAAATTAAACTGTATACCATTTTGTTCAGCTGTGTCTATTACCTGTTGTAATATTCTATCATGATCTATCTGATTTTTAGCATGCAATATCACATCGTCAATAAATATTTCACATCCATCTATATTTTGAAATATTTCACTATATTGTCTGTGAAATATTTCAGGAGCTGATGACAAACCATAGGGTAATCTTTTAAAACAGTATCTACCAAAGGGTGTCGAGAATGTACAAAGTTTTGAACTACTCGGTGTAAGCTTAATATGAAAAAATGCAGTAGATGCATCTAATTTCGAAAATACCTTGGAGCCCGCCATTTTGGCAGAGACTTCCTCAAATGTGGGTAACTTAAAATGTTCCCTTTTTATACATTGATTTAAATTGCTAGGGTCTAAGCATACCCTTAAATTGCCATTAGGTTTTCTTACTAATACAATATTACTCACAAAATCTGTAGGTTCGGTGACTTTTTCAATAATATTACTTTTTTCCATTTTTTCTAACTCTAACCTCAATGGTTCATGTAATTTTATTGGTATACTGCGTGGTTGTGCTACATTTCCTGTACTACCTTCTATCAATTTTATGTCATACTCAAAGTTCTTTAATAAGCCTAATTTATTTTCATGAAATATGCTATCTCTATACTTTTCTATTATCTCTTCATAATTATTTTTTGTACATATTTTATTTAAGTATTTTCTTTCTATCAGACCTAGACTTTTTACTGTTTTATCACCCAACACTGGACAAACACCTCTTTGATCTATGACCTGAAATTCAAGAGTGACATTTTTACCATTTACCAACTTACAGAATATTTTGATTTTACCCATACATTTCAATGGTGACCCATCATAGTTAAATAAATTACAATCTGTTTTATCAATTTTATGTTTTAAATTGAGTTTTTCAACAATATTAAGTGGCAAAACATCACAATCACTACCCGTATCAATTCTGAAATCTACTAACCTGCTATTAATTTCTAAACATTCGTATTGAGATCTGTCTTTTATTTTATTGATGTTAATTGAACCTAGTACATAATCATTTTCATCTTCCTCATGTTCTTCCTGTTTTATAACTTGTACTTGTGACCTACACATCTTTGCATAATGACCGATTCTCTTGCATTTTGCACACCGTTGTCCAAATGCTGGGCATTTAAAACCATGTTCGAAACCACATCGCATACACTTTTTCTTTTTATATCTGTTACTTGCTTCCTGATGAGTAGTATTGCTTTCCTGATGTTTATGTTGTGGTTGTTTGATTCTGTTAACACTATTGTTCTCTGTGAGACTTTTCAAATTTATTGTAGCCATTTCAGCCGCTTTACAAAGAGAAATGCATTGAGGTAAATCTAATTTGTTTTCCTTGAGAAGTCTTTCCTTCAGATTTACATTGTTTATACCTCTGATAATTTGGTCCCGTATAAGACTTTCTTTTAGGGATTCAAACCCACAGTCATTTGCCAATGTCTTTAGGGCGGTGAGAAATTCCCCAAAAGTTTCACTCTCTCTTTGATCCCTTAGAAAAAATATATGTCGTGACATTGTCTCGTTTTTTAGGGGAGTGCAATAATTTTCAAATTTATTCAATACCTCTAGCATTGTGGCAGTCTTTTCATTAATTTCGAATGTATTATATAACTCAATCGCCTCCTCACCCATTACGTGGAGTAACAGTGCCACTTTTTCCTCCTCAACCATAGTTTTAGTCTTACTGCCGCATGCTTTAAAGTAGAACATAAACTTTTGCTTAAATTTTCTGAAATTTTCTTCTAAGTTACCTGATGCCAACAGTAATGGCGGAGGTTGTTGCAGATTTTCCATTTTGGTAAATTATTGTCTTCTATTCTTAGGCCAATTGTTATTATAACTGCGCCATATAATGTAGTGATAAATAATAACTGTTCACTGTATAATACTATTGTTTTATTTCAATTAAATACCACGTACAATCAATGACTTATTAGTAGGTTCACAGGCCCATCCTCCATATTGTAATAATTGCCCTAGTGATGTGCAACCTCACTAGTGCTGTACATTACATCCTTACAGGGGCCCCAAATGAAGGTACGGCTTAAGACACTGTGAGAATATGGATTTTACGAATTGTTGGTTACACATGTTCGGGGCCCCTGTAGCCCGGGGGCCCCGTATCATTGATACGGCGGTAGCTACGCCCCTGGATTGTATACTTTTTGCCCGAGACTTCTATCAAGTACGGTTGCAAGGTTGCTACCCCCGTCTTTGCGAGCACCGTGACAGGTTCCCGGGAGATTATTACGCGTTTCCCTGCACCGAGGTCGAAAGCAAGGCACGGAGTAGTACCTGGTGGAGATCCCGCTGGATGGAAAACCCAGAACGGGATTCCCGAGAGGGGTCTCAGATCGATGTGACAGCAGCGGGGAGTTTAATCTTGCATAACCCTATTGACCCCACCAAGTCCCGAGTATCTACCTACAATTTAAGATTGTGTCCGGGAGTAAAAGTATTCCACACAATTAGTAAACACTTGTAGCCACTTGTAGAAACCGCTTCCTTTGCAAACCGGAGGTCTCGGATTCAAATGCCGCTGGGAGCAACAATTTTGTGTAGTGTTCTCTACAGGTTAGGACAATGCAGACCGATCACCTTATTGTCTGAAAAGTAAGATGCATCGGCTTTTTAATTGCTCGCTCCGGTCGTGTCCATCTACTGTCCCATCGGATTAGAAGAATAGTGTAAATGAAGAGAGAGTGCACGTGTGTTAAGTCAACGAAAGTACTTGTGCACTATACTATCCCCCGCCCGCGTAGATGGCCGTTGTGGTCGTATCAGCAAGGTCATTATTATTTACTAAAAATACTATCATCTGTACTCACATGGTCACAGTACTGGCAAGGGAACAACTCCAGGCCGTGGGTAGCCACGTGGTCTTTGAACGTATCAGCGTCTGAGAACGGCATACCACACGCGTCACACATCCAGCTGGTCTCATCGCCACCATCTCCTTGGACACAAATCATTACTTACCTTTTCTTATTCAACCAGCAAGACAAGCAAGACGTTCGAAGCGACACGTCTGTCTATATACAGCTACTTCGAAATGTCGCTTGCCATCCGAGACATTAGTTGTAAGTTCAGTAATTTCACGAGCGACAGTTCACACCGAAATTCAGCACTTTTTACACACTGCTGCTTGGGGGCAGAATGTCTGCCATTATGTTTGTACCTATCCCTATTTGGACGGTTCCTTGCACAAGGAATCTACTTAGTAAAACCTCGTAGCTCCCAATTAGCTCGTGCGTGTAAGCCAGGCCAGGGAGGAGTATATTTTTGCTATGGATTTGAGGGAAGGAAGATAATTAAAGCTTATGACCCCCTATCACTTTGCCTCCTCTTAATTTAATGTTCTCTTTTTAAGATAATCTGTCGCAATGGCTGCGCAATTATTCGCGTGCGAAGGCATTCATGTTCGAGTCTATTTTGCGCATTGCGGATCCTACGTCGCGGGTCAAAATCCGACAAAAAACTGGGAACAAGGCACAAATCAGTTCGATACTCTTATTTTGCAGAACTTCATGGGTTCGCGCGCCAATGTGGAGGGGTCATTGCAAAAGAGTTTAAGGAGTGGAGGGGTTCTATAGGAACAGATCAAACTGAATTAGAAACAACAACATATTGTTCTAAACAGTATAGTAAACATTTTTTTGTTGACCTCCAAGGCCCTATCAGCCTAGCGTCAAACTCGCTTCTTTTTATTCAGTGCCTTATAAGTCCAGAGCTTCTTGCAACAACAAGCAAGATGTTAATGGTAAGCAACACGCTTACCTATAGACAGCTGCAATGTACTTCCGCTCATCGCCAGAGCCCCATCTATTGACAGTAGCTACAGTAGTCACAACGGATCTTTGTGTGCCTGAAGGTGGCTGCAGGACGCTGCGCAGTAGCTATTTTTGTGTTTTTGTATTCTTAACTCACTTGCGCAATGGTTCGCCAAACCTAACTTCAAGAGACACAAAGATCCGCGGCTGTGAGTGCTATAGTTGTTGATTTTAGCGAATTGGGGGTCATCAATAAAATTACCCTCTTGACCCCAAGTGTCGCGTCCATTATAGAAATAGCCTTCCTACCTTCATTGCTCAGTTCAGACTTCATTGAGCCCCCCATGTCCACAGAGCATGTCGCTTGTGACTCGTACTTTATCTTCTTAGGTTCGCGCGGTTCGAAATATGGACACGCTAAAACAAAAACGTAGGTAAGTATAAGATTTAATGGTTTTTTTTTATAAATACACAGACATAGTTTGCTGTCTATCAACTTACGTAACGCCTACTATTCATAAAAAAGTAATATCGAGTATTAATAAGAGGCTTGGGCTTGGCCGTACCACCAGCTCAGATAGCAGTAGGTACCTATCCTTGCTTGTCAATAGAAAGTAAAAGAGCTTTGTCATAGTAAGATAATAATAATAAAGTGATTAGTGTAATAATCACTCATAAATAAAACATAGCTAAAACAAGGTAGCAATATAATCATGTGTTTCCACCTCAGAGTAATTAGAATGGAGCTAGTATCGCGTCGATTCCCCGAACAAATTTTTCGTGGCACTTTTGCGACAATTTCACGCATACCCACATTATAATAAACTCGCAACACCATCATTCCCCCATATCATGCCCCCCCCCCCCAAATGTCAAACTCATTCACGTTAAATTGACTTAACTTTTGATTGAACTTAACTTCTGGCTTTAAAACGACTAAACAATTTTATCCAAAATAGGTTACGCACTTGAAACACTCAGACGCAAGGTGAGAATCGAACTCATAACCTAACGGCAAGGACCAGGGCACTAGACCAACGGGCCCGTCAACTATGAAAAAAATCGTTGACTGTGACCGCACCTGAGTCAAACGTCCGTAAAGAAGTGTTACTTCCAATTATATTTTAAACAATAGATATGCCATTAGCGCTCGCCAGACGTTCAGCGAGTATCCCCCAACTGGGTTTTGTAGCAGTTCGTCGCACGCCGTCCTCGTGACGTCTATCATTAAAATTTGAAAATGCCGTCCTGCGTATTTATAATGTGCACATATTACCAGGCAAAAGTAAATAAACAGTCAGGAATAATATAGCACATGTAACTTTGAAAAAATAATTTGATTTTCAATTTGTATTTAATTTTCATAATAATATTATAAGAAATAATTGTAAAATTGAATGTGTCAGTTGACAAGATGACACTGACAAGCGTTTAACCAACGCTGACAACGGAACGCACAAAATATAGCCATCTCGTTTTCTCTTACTTTTCTCGTTATGTATCTGTCCTTGTCAGACTATAGGTAGGAAAATGTATAGCTAGGTATAGCTAACTACAAGTGAGACAACTTTTATCGTGCGTTAGTAGGGATATAACATATCTTTAGTAAAATATCATTGGTTACTTCAAAAAATAATTTTATCATTAACTCTCCTAGCGTCCCCAACTCTACCACAATTATACCTAACGTCATCAAAACCAACACTAATGTAGCCAAATTCACCACAAGCATTAACTAGTATCAAATAGCGATACTTACGTCCGTGGCCCACGTGGGTTTTGTAGAATGTCACCAGAACCCGGTCCATAGTTTCCGTGACGATCATGTGCGCGGGGCAAGCTTTTCCCGTCTTGTATATTTGCCTCTCAGGGGCTGGCCGCTTGCCTTTACCCTGAAAATAAAAATAAATTAATAGTTTAAAAAACTAAAAGTTACACGCTTTTTTATGTAAGACACTAAAAAGCAATAAATAAATTATCAAACCCGTTCTCTGTCTACCCATGTTTGTAAGTAAAAGCATAATATTTTAGTGTAAAAACGTAGGGCGCTTTTTCTCTGTGAATTATTAAAAATAATAGCAGGTACGGTGTATTCCAACAGGCAGAATCAATTCAACTAAGTAAGTAATAGAAATCCAACAAATAATTTCTTCTTGAAATTTTACAGAAATAGTGGATGAAACCTAGAGTGAAAATTGAATCGCAAGATTCCATTACCATCATACAACATACATAAATGCAAGTGAAGGTACCTACTCGTAATATAAGCGTGTTAAATACATTGTGGTATTCTGTACCTACTTAATACACATGGCCCTTAGTACACAATCAAATTGAGTATATAACCTGTTATCCTTTTTTTTCGCGGGGGAAACCTTACCCCGGAAGGGGCTCTACCGGGGTATGTGGGATTTTTACCCACTAACACCCCCGCGGCTGTCACATGGCACATGAGAGGGTCGCATGGCACCATGGTATGTACCTGGTATACGTATACTCCGGATTGGCTGCACATGTAATGGGATCGAACACCTTCAATGGTCTGTTTACTTGCTGTCGTCTTCCTGAATCGATACTTGGTCTCTTCTTGAATGGTGCTCTTGAATAGCATAAAATCTGTTTACGAATAATAGCAATAACAATTATCATATGTGTAAAGTGTAAAGAGGTATATTATGATTGTGCAATGTGTATATCATTGGTGTGTCAGAAGTGTGTCAGTGGCATCAGTGGTATATCAGAGGTGCTTCAGTTGTTTGCCAGAGGTGTTTTTTTTATTTTTTATTTGGGAATGTTAGACGCTGTTGGCCGCAGATGGCCGTTACAGCTTCACCGGACAATAGGAGGCAAGCGCTTGAAAATTTGTCAGAGGTGTGTCAGTCAGTGCTATGGCCAAAGAATTTGCATAATATGTCTTACATACCTAGAATGCTGTCTGCATAAAATTATTAAAAAAATATTACACACGCGTCTCCATAGACCAGGCAAATCGTTTATGGTCCAAAGTGTACGCTTCTGTAACAAACTGCCACAGGATATCATCCACTGAATAAATTTAAACTTGCGATAAAAAGCTGGTTGTCAAAAAGGCCTATTATAAAATCTCGGATTACCTAGCTAGAGAATAAAGCTGTGTGGGCTTGAACTGTCCAACTCATGCAAGCTTACAATTTGTAACATTAAATATCCTGACTTTAAAAAAAAATATGACAAAAAGACAAGTCCGCGAGTTTCTTGCCGGATCTTCTCAGTAGCGGCCGCGTTCCGGTCCGGTGGTAGTTTGTAAACAATGATTTTTGTGTTAGTGCCTCCGTGATGCCTATACGACCTATCTATATCTATACTTATAATAAAACTGTAACAGGTCCAATTCTGTACATTGAAGATATTTTGAAAATTATCTTTGGAGGGCATTCTATAACCGATACTAAAGCCAAAAAAATTTTATTTTTGTCTGTCTGTCTGTCTGTATCTCGGCTGGGAATCACGCCGAAACACTGGATGGATTGAAAAGAAACTTGGCATGATTTGAATTTTGAGTTAATACTCCGAGGTAGGACATAGGATACTTTTTATCCCGACATTCAGCACGGTTCCCTTGGGAGAGGGGACTAAAGTCAAAATGTGTACTTGGTTATACGCTTGCTCCGATTTTAACAATTTTTCATTATAATTATAATAAATATTTGTAAGGGAACACTCATAGACAGTTGTTAACAATGTTTGGAAATCGATCAGGTTAAGCAACGTTAGGTAAGGTCATTAAATAGATGGGTGACCGTTTAACGCCATTTGAACTAAACGTCTCCGTGCTTCGGAGGGCAAGTGCAAAGTGGGTCCAAGTTTATAACCGACTTAAAAAAAGGAGAAATATGCGAATGTATATTATTGAAAGTTTAGTTAACGTAAACACAGCGCGGGCGGAGCTGCGTGGGTCAGCTAGTAACTTATATAATAAATATATTTTGACTTTGACTATTACTCTATCAACTTTCGATTTATATTAGAATACTAGCTGACCCACGCAGCTCCGCCTGCGCTATTTTTACGTTAGCTAAACTTTTAATAACAGACATTCGCATCGAATACATAACCTCCTTTTTTATAGTCGGTTAAAAACTGGGACCCACTTTTTACTTGCTCTCCGAAGCACGGACCCGTTTAGTTCAAATGGCGTTAAACGGTCACCCATCTATTTAATGACCTTACCTAACGTTGCTTAACCCGATCGATTACAAAACCTTGATAACAACTCTCTATGAGTGTTTCCTTACTAATATTTATTATATTATAAAGAAAAATTGATAAAACGGACCAAGCGTATAACCAAGTACCCATTTTGACTTTAATCCCCTCTCCCAAAAGAACCGTGCTAGATTACGGGATAAAAAGTATCCTATGTCCTACCTCGTAGTAAGATCTCAAATCATGCCAAGTTTCATTTGAATCCATTCAGTAGTTTAGGCGTGATGCTCAGCCGTGATACAGACAGACAGACAGACAAAAATTAAAAAAATTACATTTTCGGCCTCAGTATCGGTTATAGAATGCCCTCCAAATATAATTTTCAAAATATCTTCAATGTACAGAATTGAACCTGTTACAGTTTTATTATAAGTATAGATATTGAGGTGTCAGTCAGTGGTATGGCAAAGGTGTGTCTGTCAGCGGTGTAGGCTCCTATTACCCGACCGCTCTCATTACCCCGCGCTCCCTACTGTAGTGTCCACCCACGCCTCAGCCTGGCAATTTGCTGTACGTTTTCTGCAGAACAGTGGACTGTGAATATTACCGTCCATATTGTGGAACTCTAGCTGTTCCACTTGCTCGTGCACCCGGTGATTGTGGAGCAGGTGGGCGCTGAAGTTCGAGCCGTAGCTGACGCGCTCATCGCACAGAGGACATATAAACGCCTTCCGTTTTTCCACCTAGGAAAAAAAACATCATTTAGTTAGTATATTGAAATTATAATGTAAGGCAGGGGCGTAGCTACCACCGCATCAGCCGTATCAATTATACGGGACGCCCGCACTACAGGGGCCCCGAACGGGTGTAAGCATAATAAAATAATGTTTTCCTCTTCTCATTCTCACTTAATCTTAAGCCTTACGTTCATTTGGGCCCCCCAACACGTTTTAATATAGGGCCCGTCTAAAAAGCTACGCCACTTATGTAAGTTAGCATTCTCACAATTCTAATGGAGGGAGTAAATTGCAGGTCACACTGGAAGGCCATTGAGTACGGTGCGGGGCGGTGACTCCGAGGAGGACGGCGGGTGGCGACTCCTGTCGACCCATCTGTCTGTCCGTAAGTCATGTACACCGTGGCAGGTTCCCGGGGAGACGATATACGTTAAGTAGCAGGCAAGAACTGGTTAAGGAGAGCTGAAGATCGAAGCCAGTGCAATCACACAGTGGTATGATAGTGGTTTCCTTTATTCAGTGGTGTGTAATCCGAGAGGCCTCTGTCGAGCACTGGACGAATATATATACCGCTCATTGTCAAGTGGGTGTGGCAGCAAGCAAAACCTTCGTCGTATTACCAAGTTTTTGTTGTTGTGTTGCATTAATTCGTCATGTTGTTCGACCGCAAAAAAAGTTGTAGTCGTTTGCAAATTCATTTGAAACAGAGTCTACATGCGTTATGAGAACATAACCCTCTCTCTGGTATAAAAACATACATTTCTGAAGCCCGCATAGTCGCCGAATTTAGAAGCAAGAATACTCGCCTCAAAACCGTGCGCTTTCCATAGATGCTTGTTCAGGATCTGTTTCTGGCTAAAGTCGCGGTTGCACAGGTGACACTTCTTGCGTTCCCGGGTGACGAATTTCGGAGTTTGCTCGTTACATAGTTTCACTAAAAATATAATAATAATGGCTTCACACCATAGTAGCCATCACACTCTTCAAAAACAGGTGGAGTGAAATGGTCGTAGAGAATCTATAGGAAGTTCTCTGGAAACCAATGTTATCGAATACAATTTTAAATTCTACCCAATTTGAAATAGATAGAAATAAAAAGTGGATTGCAATATTGTTTTTTTTTATACTAGGTACCAAGGTGGCAAGTAATAATAATATGTTCCATTTCATTACTTCCTCCCAGCAGGCCTCTACGTGTTGGATTCGTCCCCACGCAAGCCTTTTAAAAGTCCGGGTGTAAAAACTCGTGTTATCTTACGAAACTAAAATAATAATAATATCCTGGGACAATTCACACACGGTCATCTGATCCCAAACTAGGCCAGAGCCTGTACTATGGAAACCAGACAACTGATACTAATACTTATATACTTTTTTTTGTAAATACATACTTATATAGCTAAAACACCCAGACACTTGGTGGGAATCGAACCCACGACTTGTTGGGTAGCATACAGGGGCACTAACCACTAGACCAACAGGCCCGTCGTGTCAGTAATCGAACGGCTCGCCTGATGGTAGGCAGTCACCGCAGCCTATAGACGCTAGCAACACCAGAAGAATCACTAGCGCGTTGCCGACCCTTAAGACATTAGATATTAAGTATTTGTATCCGGTAATTTCACCAGCTAGAGTGCCCTTCACGCCGGAACACAACAATGCTTCCACACTGCTGCTTGGCGGCAGGGTATCTGACACTGCGGTGGTATCTACCTGGAGGGTTCCGTGCACAATAAACCTATCCCAGCTAAATGGTTTCCAGAGTAACCCTGAAAAGAAAGCCAAAGCTCTGTAGTTGTTGTATGTAGTTATACTTACATCCGTGCTTCATCCTCAAATGTGTGAAGCAAGCCTTCTTGCTTATATACACGTTGTCACAAAAGTGACAGGGATATTTGCGTCCTTCTGTGTCCGACTTATGACCGTGACACCTTAGAGACAGGAATAAGAACTTAGTTTAGTACCTACAATCGTCTCGTCATTTGCTGGAGATAGATAATAACTAATGTTTCGGGAGATATATGGCAGTGCAGCTGAAAATATTGCAAGCAAGAATATATTTGTCTGATAGATGTGAGCATGGACACAGCTGTTCGAGAAAGAGGCCGCGGCCCCCTCCTACCTATTTATAGGCAGACAGATAATAACATGCTGGCGCCTTTGAAATGGTAATTAGGTATATAGGTGCCTAATTTCTATTTCAAATTAGGAGTACTAGTTACATCTAGGTATCTGATTTCTAGGAATACTAATTACATTTCTAGGTGGTGTAAGATGTTCTACCACCAAGCAGAAATTGTGAAAGCATTACTGTATTGCGATATCCAAGGCACTGTAGCTTGTCAAATTTATGGGCTCAAGAGACTTCATAGTTAATATCTTAAGTGATAAGCGGCTTATGGTAATTCTTGCTACAAGTCACTTCTTTCCAAGCACTAGTTTATATTCAATGAAACCCATGTGCGTCAGCCAGAAATGGAAAATTTCTTAAAGACGACGCGACGCCTGTAATTGTACAGGATGTAGATACACACAGCGGAACCTGAACCTAGACTGTTTGGACTTTGAACTATTAGAAGTTAAACGCTGCAGATCGTGCGATATTTTGTGGTTATTTCGTCCCACTCGGCGCGTGCGTTACGGCATGGCATGCCTCGTCCTTTTTCAATAATTATCTGTGTTGTATGTAGCGTAGTTATCGTGTAGCCGTGTGTACATACCTGTTGTGATGGTCAGTCGAGTCCTGGAGAGTGACACCGCATATGTTACACTCTCTGAGCGGCCGTCCGGTCCTTGGCTCGAGTCTGTGAACCCCGCGGATGTGGTCGTGCACGTCTTCCACCGTGGGCAGCTGGAGGTCGCAGTAGATGCACGTGGTCTCGTCCAACGCTTGGATTGCATGCTCCTCGTCGAGATCTTTTTTAATCCAAAGAAATTATGAAAGAAAGGAAGAACGTAAGAAGGAATGGGAAAAACATCGATATAATATATAAAGTAGATTTGGTGTCACACGGTTCAAAAAGTGGTAGCGAGAAATGCGCCCTTGTGTCGCTATTTCTTTACAAGTCACATCCTGACAAATTTATTTTTGCCGATAGGAGTGTCGCTACTGTCTATATGAAACTGTCAAACTACAAGTGATTATCATTATTAAATCGTTAGTTCACGTTTCCGCCACCAGCACAGATAAGTTTGCAACCTCCGCGACCACTTTTTAGATGTCATTTTGTTCGTGAATGTTTATCTAGTTTATATATTATATCGATGGGGCAAAAAAAAGAAATAAAGAGAATCATAGATAGTGTCACCACACGAAAATTTAGCACGTGCCTTAAAGAGTTCAACACAACAAAATGCGGGCTGCAGAGGACTAGCGTTAATTGCTGGTATTCATACACCGATGAATCCGTGTACGGGTTCTGGACCATCCAGGTCCATCAAAACTTAAATAGAGTTCGTTAGTACAAAATGTTCTAAACAAGGTAATAGGTACTTAACCAAGTAGTAGCAGTTCAACGAAATACAATTACTAAATACAATAATCGAACTAATTAGGGTGTTATACATATAGCTAGCTTGCCACAAAAGGGCCCCAACTCAGCATGAAGCGGCTTGCATGCAAGCCGTACTGGTCTTCCGTTGGTACCCCGGGTGACTGATCTGACTATTAACTGGTCTTCCCTTCTTTGTTGCATAATAATCTGTGAGAGTCGTAGCAAAATCGGATTCAAAACTAAAATAGTTTTGCTACTTATAAATGTTAGTTTTAAGTCTGTAGATACGCCCGTGTCTCGAGCAGCGCTGCATATACAAATTCCTTGCACTCGGGTTGATACCTCTGACAATATCGATATACGATTATAGTATGTCCGACAATGTCAAATACGTTGAGGCGATAAGCGCTCCTGCCACTCTTAGAACCTCTCGCTCAGCCGTGATTGATCGGAATTTTGTCTTACCTGAGGGCATAAACTATATCACCCTCATTAGCAAAATCCTGCATCCGCACCACTGTTGGAACTCCAGTCTCCAGCCAACATGACACGTTACATTTTACCACAGATTTACTACATGCAAGATTTCTTGTGTAAGAGACCGTCCAGGTGGGAACCATTACAGTGTGTAAGCATTGCTGTGTTCCGGACTTAATATCTAACGTCTCGGGTGACGAGCGACAGTGCCGTGCATCTGTCTATAGGCAGGCGCGCCACTCACCATTAGATGGAATTCCTTGCTAGTCTGGGCACTAAATTTCTTAAAAAAGATAACTCACCCTCAATATCATCCCCGTCGCCTCCCGACTCGTTATTCACGAAGCCATCCTTGTCAACGGTTGCACTAATTATTACCTCCCCTTCTTCTAATATGGACTCGTCCAAATATTCTTCATCTGGGAACAAAATATACTTATCCTTCAAAGATAATAGTTATATACTAGTTCATAAAAATGTGTTAAAACTTTAAAACCTAATCATCATGAAATGAATGCTCTTCGGAGTAGCTGCACGTTTAGGCAAGTTGTCAACAGAAGTCCATCGAGTACGACGGCGGTGTTGCTACCTCCTCGAAGGCAAGTCATTGGTGGTACCTGGAGCAGATCCCACCGGTAACTTTGAACCCCCTCTTTTGTACCGATATGACAACCGTGTTTTTTAGTATGTAGTATGTATACTTTGTTGGCACGCCGTGTACGCTAAAGGAATTCACGGATTTTAACTTAAGTATATAGTATAAAAATATAATATATAGTCTATAATAATATAATGTATAGTATTTAATATAATAATATATAGTATAATATATAATAGGTATTGAATAGATAAGTTTGCGCAGTTACTAGTATCAACCAAAAAATCGGATCGAACGACGGGACTAATGGAAGAAAATATTTATATTTATTTCATGAAAAAATCTGAATAGGACTAATAGGAATGATTCTACATTAAAATACTATTATCTCACCTTTAATGTTTTGCAGTATGGCCAATCCTTTCGCAGTCTGCTCTTTGAAGTTGTAAGATTCTTCCAGTTGCTTAACGCAACCGCAGCATAAGTATTTCAAATGGCTCGGTATCTGTATTTAAAAACGCAGCAAACAATTAGATTTCAATTTTACATAAGCGACAAACATGATTTTCGCCTGTAGGTAAGTGACAAGTCTGCTTATGGACAGGTGCAGTGCACTGCCGCTTCCCCTCGAAACCTAAGTAATTAACTGCCGCACCTACAAACATCAATTATAGTTAATAATCAAAAATCCATTTTTAGGGTTCCATACCTAAAAGGTAAAAAAGGAACCCTTATGGTCTGACTTCGTTTTTTTTTTTTTGTTTTGGGAATGATAGACGCTGTTGGCCGCAGATGACCATTACAGCTTCACCGGACAATAGGTCTGACTTCGTCTGTCTGTCTGTCTGTCACACCTGAACATATATTTCAGGAACCACTGATGCAATCGATTTGAAACTTGGAATAGTTTTAGATCTTACTTACCCAACCCCATCGCAAATAAAATTTTTTTTTTTCTTTTACTTTTTTTATAATTGGGGTCGAAATGGGTCATCAAAATTTCAAAGTGAAACTACTATATCGAGTAGGGTATCATATGAAAGGGCTTTATTTGCACATCGCAAAACTGATTTTTATTTTGGTTTATGTCACGTAGTTTTTGGCTGATAATCAAAAACGTCAAAAAAAATACCGTATCCCCGAACCGTATCCCCCCTTATCTCCGAAGTTTGTGGAGGGAAAAATCTGAAATAATTATGAATAATACATGCTTATCTATAGATATCTATAGATCATTTTATTTTTCCTGTAAAATGTATTTTACAGGAAAAATAAAATGATCTTTCTAAGTTGTACAGTTTTTTAGTAATCCTAAAAAAACTTCGACAAACAAACTTAGTTTTGCGGTTTGTATTTTTTTGCTACCTTAGGTGTTACACGAATAGTAAAATTACTTTAATACTTCCAAAGATGGTATGGAAGCCTCGGTGCGCGAGTCGGACTCGCACTTGACCGGTATTTTTTGAAATCTGATTATTTCATTCAACACGCGATGCCAATTACTGCTTAATACGCAGATAGTGAGTAGAGATATCAAATATTTCGTGTTCAATAAAATAATCATTAACGGCTCCGACAGTTGAAATAAATAGATTTTAATAACGGACCTAATTATAATTAAATTTAATTGACGTTTGTGAGTTTGGCAGTAAGTCTCTTAAGCCAGGTTAATTCATAGCTACAGTGCCCTTCACACTGGAACACGACCGGAACAACAACGTCAGACAAGTATTTTCAAACAGACACCGGTCTGGCCGGCGAGGCCGAACGGGCGACCACAACGACGAGCATCATCCCACTGACTTTTTTGCCGGATCTTCTCAGTGGGGCCGCGTTGTGATCCTTTGGTCGAGCCAGTCCTTTCTTAAGCGACAGCCCAAGCTCAGCTCTAGGGCGCCCTGTAGGAAGGCCGTGCCTCCCTATAGGGCGCCCTAGAGCGTCACTCCCCTGCTGTACATAGATGGGTAAACGTTTTGCGCCATTTGAACTGAGCGTCTCCGTGTTTCGAAGAGCAACAAATAGAAAGTCTGTCGGTTATCATTTATCGGTATTACATTTTAAGGCGTGTGCGCAAGAATTGCAAGACTTGATTTGAACGGTTTAGGCGTATAATGGCAGATTCTCAAAATGGCAGATGAGTCTACAAATGCCACATTCTCAAAATGGCAGATTCTACAAATGCCACATTCTCAAAATGGCAGATTCTACAAATGCCACATTCTCAAAATGGCAGATTCTACAAATGCCACATTCTCAAAATGGCAGATTCTACAAATGCCACATTCTCAATTTGGCAGATTCTACAAATGCCACATTCTCAAAATGGCAGATTCTACAAATGCCACATTCTCAAAATGGCAGATTCTATACAATGTATTCATCTCGAAATTATGTACTTTTCCTTCGTTACCTGTGTTACTATCATTTTTACTACCAGTATTTTTTTTTGCCCTTCTACTTACTGACTGCTTTATTAGTAACACGGGACAATTTTTATTTCCCATATTACTACTGGTCAATATCATTGTTGATTAGTATTATAAAACATTGATAAATGATAAACATAATGATAATAAAAATATTGCTTTATTCTTACCTATTTTTGGCCAATGTAGAAGTTTGATTTTTACCGAAATGTATGGGAAAAGTTTTAAGCGATTATCTTTGTTTTTTTTGGCGGTTTTATCTTTGGCCCCATAGATTTAGATCCCTACATGAAATAGGATCGCTTTTTTTATATGTTAGCATTTTTTCGTTAACTGTTTATTTATTCTAAAATCTGTGAATTCAGTTGAGAATATCTCAAAAAGTTATGGATGGTCTCCTAGACACATTTTCCTGTAACTGTAACGGTTAATGCCACAGTCCCAGGCCCCGTTTCTCCAAGGGGCCAGACCTCGCCAGGCTGGGCCGACAGGCCATGGGACTCATCGCATTCGTTGAAGCCCACGGCTGCCCACCGTCGCCCGCCCGATCCAACGGGAGCATGGCGCGGCGCGTGGGACCTGTCGGGCCGGCGAGGGCACGCGCGCCGTATTGGCTCATTCATTTTGTTTGCGACCGAACTCACACGTAGCCATGCACTTGGTATCACTGGATGGCGGCCTCGCGCCGTGGGAACTCTCAGCACCTCAGAGTAATTAGAATGGAGCTAGTATAGCGTCGATTCCCTGAACAAATTTTTCGTGGCACTTTTGCGGGGTGCGGGAGGCGAAGTAAACACACACAGATACAATTTCACGCATGCCCACACTATAATAAACTCGCAACACATTCAAAAATATACGCACACAAATAAAGAATGACCTGAACATATGAACAAAAATTTGGCAGAGGGGTTAGCGCATCATGCTCTCTCCAGTGGTATCTCCTCTAAGCTCAGCACAGGCTGTGACGGGCCGCGCCAGACGTTGCAACATTTGAAACCTTCGTTGCGGCCTGTCCGGTAAACGGGTCGAGGGAACGCGGGTAACGAAGGAAAAGTACGTAATTTCGAGATGAATACATTGTATAGAATCTGCCATTTAGAGAAGAAGGCGTTTATAGAATCTGCCATTTTGAGAATGTGGCATTTGTAGAATCTGCCATTTTGAGAATGTGGCATTTGTAGAATCTGCCATTTTGAGAATGTGGCATTTGTAGAATCTGCCATTTTGAGAATGTGGCATTTGTAGAATCTGCCATTTTGAGAATGTGGCATTTGTAGAATCTGCCATTTTGAGAATGTGGCATTTGTAGAATCTGGCATTTTGAGAATGTGGCCTTTGTAGACTCATCTGCCATTTTGAGAATCTGCCATTATACGCCTAAACCATTTGAACATCCGTGACCATCCCCTAATTATCATCGGATGACGAGTCGCAAGGCACGTACGCACCCTTATCTTGTGAATGTCCTTTAATTACGGACTAAGCACTTTGCTACGTACAGCTAAGAACTAAAATACTTTGCCTGTGTCGATTTTCCCATCCTATTACAATGTGGGTGTCTTCAAGGTTAGAGTGAATATGCCTTTAATAAGCTAGTGCGCTTTACCATAATCGATTGTATCGCCGTTTTCTATCGGGTGGGATTATGTCCTATATGTAAGGAGTAAGGACTAAGCGCTTTGCTACGTACAGCTAAGGACTAAAATACTTTGCCTGCGTCGGTTTTCTTATCCTATTACAATGTGGGTGTCTTCAATGCAAGAGTGAATATGCCTGTAATAAGTTATAGTGCTTTACCATCATTGATTGCCTAGCCGTTTTCTATCGGGTGGGATTACAGTCAAGCACTTATGAGTAAAGAAAACTAGACAGCAGAAGTTAAGCCAATTCAGAGGCCCAAGAGCTTAAATAACGCTGACACATCACTGGCCATACGAGATTAGGTATGTACCTGAACGGACGGTCACTGTACACGGGACACGGTACGGTTCCACCAGGTCCCTCAATCGGTTTTATATTTTACGTACCAAATACGCAATATAATTTGGTTTGCATATTTGGTTTTGCAACTGCTAATTAACTTTTTGATCAAAGTACCTATTTGACGTCTAAAACCTTTCTAAAACGATGGAAACCAATAAATAAACTAGCGCCACGATGTGGGTATACGTCCGGCCTTTTTCAATTTCAAAACCATTAGTAAGTACCTACTTATTATATATTCTATTATATTGTTGGTAGCTATGAACTCGGCCCAGTAACCACCGGAAAACACTTCGACCCGGTTGGAACCACTGTTCATGCCCTAGCCCGCCTACTCTGTTGCTGACAGGTCGAAGAGTTCCCTTATATATGCCACGATTGAGCCAGCTTGAAGATGTCCATAATCATATGGTGTAGGATATTCCCAGATGACTGATTGAATATGACATATTCAAGGCTAGGCGACTGCGAGACCTAGGTGTTTTGTACCTAACTCTTAGAGTGGTATGTACTCTAAGAGCGTTATTTATGTAATAATATTACTGATATATACTATTACAATTACCATGCAGAGCTCTTCGAGTATTTAAACGTGGTAGTGAACAGGGGCTTCGCTTTGAGCCTAGCTAAATCTGTCGTGTTCCTACTCGCTGTCTCCCTTAACGATGAGTTCGACAGACTCAGGTATCTAAAATATCTCTCTTCTTATTCCGGTATTAGCACGGGTAACGAAGAGATCAAAAACTGCCTAACAAACCCTAGGGGGTTACGTTACCCTAGGCTATAAAGGCAAATCTTCGCCCCGCCCCTTGGCATCACTTCATCCCTATGCTTAATTGCGCAAATCAGCACAAATAACTACCCCCTAGGCAGAACTGCGCCCCATACCATACGCTTAACTGCGCCTCGTAGACAAAATTGCGTTTCCCTAGGCGAAACTGCGTCCTATGCAAAAATCGTGGATAAAATCGGAAATGGGCGTACTAGTAGGGGTTAAATTCAAACGGTTATTTTAATTCCGGACCATGATTTTTTTAAACCAATAATGTGGTCCATGTTTATAACGTAGATCCTGATGGTAAGCAATTACAGCAGCCTATATTATAACATTATTAATGATTCATATAATTACAATTTAATTAATTTTTAATCAATTTCTAGTAAGAATACCTACAGGTGATGATCAATACGGTATAATACTTGGAGGTCTATTGAGGATACAAATATTTTACATGAAATGAAGGTTTGTATTAAATAAACTATGTACTTTTTAAATGAAATCTATTTTATGATGGAAATGAAAAAAGTTAACCTTTATATCAAAACAGGTTTCAAACATTTTCGCATAATTTTCCGGATTGTCCGCGTACACAGCAAATAGGTCACATAAATCGTTCGTCTTCATGCAACTGATGCAACCTACGAATTCCTGGTCCTCCATTTTGGAAATGATATCCAGTAAGTATATATATATATATTAATGTACTCTGTGATGATATCGATCGATTGTAATTTTTTATGGATTAAAAAGGTCAGCCATGGTCTTGGTTTTCAACTCGGTCTTCAACTGTTTTCAAAATGCATAGTTTTTTTTTTTATTACAGAAAATTCAGGTTCGGCTTGCCATGGCTTGCATTTCGTATTTTTTAATACCTACCTAAGTTTCTACCTAATTTATTTTAAAAATCTGTGATAATTTTATATCTGGTGTTTCATCACTTGCTGCAGATATTCAATTCCCTACTTTTATTGAGGTCCATACTGAGATGAAATAATTATCTGGCATTATTTAAATATAGATAGGTTTTGTAAAGTTGTATTCACTTTATTATTGGAACGAAAGAACCTTGAACGTAGTGAAAAATTCTAAATCTATGGAAAGAACAGAATTTAAAGTTATTGAATGATATTTAAATTACATATTTATCCCTGATTTCGTAGGTAGTGTAAAGATATGCGTGATATACTTAAATAAATCACAAGAAGTATCATTTCAGATTTCAAAATTGTAACCCCATTTTCGGAGCCACAGGAGCTGCAACTTAAGCTGCAACCAAAGAGGATTTAACACTACGTTTATAGCTGCAACCATAGGCTGCAACCCAAGCTGCAACCCTGCTGCAACCCATCAAGTCAAACTTCTACCACCACGTTTCTACCTCTCAGTATATTATCATTTATGTTTCTACCGTTGTTTCTATTAGGCATAAAGAAATTCTTGCAACACCGATGATTGAAAATAGATAGATATTAAACTAATAGACTAGATATAGAAAGAGATAGGAATATCCTCGTATATCTTGATCCCGCTCGCTATTTTCACCAACTACTTACTATGCGTGCCTTACATTCATACCACAGAGTACATTTGATATAAATGATTCATACTGAAACATCTCAATGTTCCTCCTGCTGCTCTGCGTGCTCGTTCGTAGTCTTATTCTACAAGCAAGTTTAACAAACCAAATTCAATGTGCGGAACAAGGTCGTAGTGGCGTAGTATCTATGCAGTGAACACACAGCCTGTACATACACATTAAAAACAACTCGGATAGCGAAATAATACACATCGCAACTTGAACAACTAGCTTTGAATCACGCACGGATACTTTTTACACTATGGAATATAATCTTTCATGTCAAGAGATAAGAATACACTACCTTTCAGCAGGCCACATTCAAACAAATGACACCTCCAATTTCTTTTCTGCTGATGCAGCTGTAGCAAAGGGTCGAGTTTTTATCAAACTAGACGACGCTCTACCACCCGCAGAGTTCTATTTTACAGTCACACCCAAAGATATTATACGTAGTGAAAATTTTAAATCTATGGTCACACCATATTATATCCATCTATTTTGTGCTCCGTCTACGCCAGTTATCAGGTCAGTCACCCGTCCTTGTCACTGTCGTACCAACCAAGTTACTTGTGCAGTTGTCAGCGTCGCCACTCTCTATGCAAAACTGTCATACTAAACATCATTGTTATATTAATAATATTAGTTCTTCTTTTCACCATCAGCTGAGTTATGTTGGTGAGTCTGTATGACAGTCGTGTGCAATCGGAATCAGTTTGTTGTGTACATAAAAATAATATTTATCTTTAATTGTCCGAGGCGTCGAGTAACGCAGCGTCGATCGCGACAAAACTAGAATAGAAAGCATAGTAAACTGGTTGTTCGTGTGAGCGTGCAATGACCCGATAATATGTGCGGACCTGTGCAGTGATTTCTTTATAGTTAAAAAGTTTTGTTTACAATTTAAACGATGAAGTTCAAAATAAACAAAGAACTTGTGCCCGTAAAGGCGCATTTTTTTTTCTTTTTTGCTGGTAAGTTTTTTAAGCATTTTTTAAATCAAATAATCCTGCTCACACAGGACATAAACTTATAGCACCCAATAATTGAACAATAAAATACATTAATTGTAATTTGTATGGATGTGCATCATATAGGTAGTATCTTTATTATCTTGCGAAATATAGGTAAGTAAGATACAAAGTCCAATACCTTGTAATTATTCTGTGTTGGTTTTGTTCTTATTGTTAAACAATAATTGTTTCTATGTTTTCTTTGAGATTCTAAATCTAAATCATGATCCATAATTCCATCTAATGTTTTCTGCCCGCACATTCAAAGGAGCTACTGTGTTTAGTGCGTATCTGGAGCACTACACACAGTAGCTCCTTTGAATTAAATTATCTGTCTACTATTACTGTACAAATATTACTTTGCTAGAGTTTGCATCTTTAAGGAAATATTACATTATTAGCTATATCACTGCCTTCTCCGTCTACCTCCAACAAGTGCCTCCTTGATTGAATTTGTTGCAGACTAGTGTGCTTTCTAAGCACCTCTGCCTTCTCCTGTGGGGCTGTCATGGCCGTATCTACGGCTTATCATCAGCCGGAAGATATCCACTACGGAATAAAGGCCTCCCCCTAATAAGGGGGGGGAAGTATAGGTGCTATAATCTTGTTTTCCCTTAGCCTTGCGACATCCAAGGAGATGGGTGGGTGCCACCCACCCATCTCCTTTTTTCAGATATTAAGGTTACTTACCACCCACTGGGTGGTAACAGTAACCTTAATATCTGAAAAAAGCATAACTTGTTTAAGTTGTGTCTGTATTTCGTACTGACATGCCTGCCTTGATTACATATGTAAATGTTAGTAGACCCGCATGTAAATGGCCTAATCAGAACTAGTACACAACAAAGTTAATCACAGAAGTTTCAGGTTACTGCGCTCAATTGAGTGACAGATTCATACAGGAGGGGAAAGCCCTCTAGGTAGAGAAATCGCAAGGGGCATGAAAGATTGATGGTTTAAAAAATTCGTTACTTTGGTACAAAGCTATATGTATATAGATTCAATACCGAATATATTCCAGGGCCTGTACCATCACCTCTAATATCAATATTATTTACACCTTACTTTCTCGATAGAGAGTGACAGAGCTATAAACTTCGTATATTGACGTCTCTATCTCATGTCAAGTAAGGTGATAATAATACTGCTAATAGAGGTGATAGTACAGGCCCAGCCCCAAGAAAACATTCTACAATACGGAATGCTAGAGATTAGGAAATAAATGTACGGTAATGAAATATTTATTCGTTGAGTCACGCGATGAGATTTGCCATTCTGATGCATTTGTTTTCTATTCTCAAGCGTTCCATATTGTAGAATGACAATTTGGCTACGGCCCCCCGTGGGACGTCATTAAACACCAGCTTATATTGAGTAAATTCAAACAACGTTAGCATTGAACCTTCTGCAATATATTTGTTCATTGATACTCCGGACCCGACCAGTGCGGATTTCAAGCCCTCATCTATTACTCCGGCAATCATCCTATTACATAACCAAACCCACTGCTCTTGACATTGCTGGCAACCAATTACAGATATGTAGTGCGTAACGTGTGTGAAAAATAGGGAATGGAGCAATGATATACCTACCGTATTATACATATACCTACTGGGAAGGAAGATTTTATTTGTTTCTCTTTGGGAAAACTTCCCGAGATATTGTGGGAGGATCAACTGGTAGTGTGTAGTCAGATTCTAATTTAAACCCCCGCGGCTGTCGCTTCGGCACATGAGAGGGGCTCCGGTAGAATCCGCACCAGGTACTCATTAGTGTTTGGCCCTGTTCGCCGTTCCGCTGGCAAAAAAGTGGTAGGTTCATAGTGCATGGCCGGTGTACCGTGCAGTCAGATTCTTATTAATTTAAACCCCCGCGGCTGTCAGAATCCGCACCAGTTCCCACTCGCTCATCCTTCTTTTGCCCTGATTTCCTTTCCGCTAGCAAAAAAGTGGTAGGTTCATAGTGCATGGCCGGTGTACCGTGCAGTCAGATTCTTATTAATTTAAACCCCCGCGGCTGTCAGAATCCGCACCAGTTCCCACTCGCACATCCTTCTTTAGCCCTGATTTCCTTTCCGCTAGCAAAAAAGTGGTAGGTTTATAGTGCATGGTGTCAGATATTGTAGTGCTATAGACAGGTGTGTGACCGACGACAGGTCGACAGACTGTCAGGTCTACTGAACGTCTTGCTGGTCTCACATTAAGATGTTTAAAAAATTCGTTTGCCTGATGATAAATAACACGTCAGCCTAGAGACATAATTAAATCTGACAGTCTCACCAGCTACAGTGCCCTTCATACACAGCATAGTTTACACATTGCTGCTTGGCGGCAGAATATCTGACACTGCGGGTGGTAGGTACCCAAATCTGGACAGTTCTGAAAATATCTTGATTTTTTAAAATTTGTCTGAGAACTTCGTGGTTATTTACGTTTATCCAATAATTTTGAAGACTTATTAATAGACATACGGGCTACGCAACGTATTTCCTACTTGTGCACTATAATATCTTCCGCGTAGATGTGTCTCAAACTCAAACTCAAAAATAGTTCATTTCAAAGTCAAAGTCAAAGTCAAAGTCAAAATATCTTTATTATGTATAGGCCCCACGAAGGCACTTACACAAAAATCATTTTTACAAACTACCACCGGATCGTAACGCGGCCGCTACTGAGAAGATCCGGCAAGAAACTCAGCGGGCTTGTCTTTTTTTGTCATTTTTTCAAATAGGCTTAGCACTTTAGAAAGGTCATGTTTTTTAAAAAAAAAAAGCTACCACCGGATCACAACGCAACTGAGAAGATCCGGCAAGAAACTCAGCAGGCTTGTCATTTTTTTCACTTTTTTTTTAAACAGTGTGTCATGTTACAATTAGATCAGAGCGACAGTGTGTCTTGCCGTGTGATCTTTGTAACTTCTTTATTTTCCTCTGCATCCAAAGGTTGCATGGAAGAGATCACTTTTAGCGATAATGCCGCCAATTGTTGCATGATTTATTAACATAGACCTTTTCTTTGAGTATCTGTTTATTTGTGCGCATTATAGAATTGTCTATCTATCTATCTAGTAAAAGATTGGCCGCTGTGGTCGTATCGGCCAGGAGGACATTATGACAGAGTAGGCCAAGAGCACTTTTAATTATTAATTGTATTAGGCGTTCAAAGACGTTTTAGAGTAAGCAGTCTTTTTAACCGGCTTCAAAAAGAAGGTTCTCTATTCGACGCGTATGTATGTAATATTGATAAAAATGCGTAATATTAATATATGTTAGTCTATGTGGGCTTCTAAACAAATTTACCAAATTTTATGAGTGTATGTATGTATGTAGGTATGTATGTATGTATGTATGTATGTATGTATGTATGTATGTCGGTTTGTCCACGGATTTCTCAGAAACTACAAGTCCAATTTAGAAAATTCTTTTTGCAATAGTAAGAGTATTTTTCAACTTAGGGTAGAGTATAAGTTTCATCAAAATCGGTCCAGTAGTTTAAGAGATATAAACTTTTATGTTTTCAGTAAGTTACTGTAACGTAGACGTTCGAGTTGCGTGATAGTGCTGATACCTATTTTTAACCGGCTTCAAAAAGAAGGTTCTCTATTCGACGCGTATGTATGTAATATTGATAAAAATGCGTAATATTAATATATGTTAGTCTATGTGGGCTTCTAAACAAATTTACCAAATTTTATGAGTGTATGTATGTATGTATGTATGTATGTATGTATGTATGTATGTATGTATGTAGGTATGTATGTAGGTTTGTCCACGGATTTCTCAGAAACTACATGTCCGATTTTAAAAATTCTTTTTGCAATAGTTAGAGTATTTTTCAACTTAGGGTAGAGTATAAGTTTCATCAAAATCGGTCCAGTAGTTTAAGAGATATAAACTTTTTATGTTTTCAGTAAGTTACTGCAACATAGACGTTCGAGTTGCGTGATAGTGCTGATACCTATTTTGGTAAAATAAGTCACTAAAAAGTTTAAATAAACTATTTAAAAAAAAAAAAACCGACTTCAAAGTAAAAAAATATCTAAAAAGCATAAAATAACGAAAATATATTGAAGTCGGTGTCAGCTGGTGCTAGTGTTAGTTAACATGATGTGCTAGCACCGACTTCAATATATTTTCGTTATTTTATGCTTTTTAGATATTTTTTTACTTTGAAGTCGGTTTTTATTTTTTTTTAAATAGTTTATGGTAAAATAAGTCACTAAAAAGTGTTAAATAAACTATTTTTAAAAAAATAAAAACCGACTTCAAAGTAAATTATCTAAAAAGCATAAAATAACGAAAATATATTGAAGTCGGTGTCAGCTGGTGCTAGTGTTAGTTAACATGATGTGCTAGCACCGACTTCAATATATTTTCGTTATTTTATGCTTTTTAGATAATTTACTTTGAAGTCGGTTTTTATTTTTTAAAAAATAGTTTATTGTCAGTATGGACTGCACGCCTTTAGCTACTATATTGCTTGTCGCTCTCCGCTGTAATCTAGTACGCGGCCATAGTTACAAGCTAGACGCCTTAATTTACAGTCTAGACTTAAATTTCAGTATATTATCATTGTTTTATAAGCAGGCAAACAGATAAATATTTATTGCGTTGTCTTTGTGCGATGTAGATAAGACTTATATCTCGATAAGAGTTGTAAGGTAATAAATACGTTGTAACAGATAACTTGATATGTTACTACATGTACGGTGCTTATGTAAATGTATGTAACTGGAAAATGGGTGTAGCCCACGTCGCTTACCGCTTTAGCGTAAAACCTACCGATCTAAGCTGCCGATGCTATGGGCAAAAGTTCCCTCACTACCTAAACGCCCATCGAGGAGGCAGGTGCGGTCACAGTCAACCATGTTGCAAAAACATCGTTGACTATGACCCCCTATGACTAGACTATGACTAGACTAACGGCCCCGTCCACTATGACCCCCCGGTCATAGTTGACGGGCCCGTTAGTCTAGTGCTCTGGCCGCTAGCCAATAGGTCGTGGGTTCGATTACTACCTTGCGTCTGAGTATTTCAAGTGCGTAACCTATTTTGGATAAAATTGTTTAATCGTTTTAAAGCAAGAAGTTATGTTTGTCAATTTGACGTGAATGAGTTTGAGATGATGGGGGGGGGGTCATGATCCCTACGCCCTCCCCCCTGTCGGACCCCCACTGCGAGGAGGATGGCGGCGGGATTGCGACCCCGTCCCGTGACCGTAGTGGCGGGTTCCCCCAGGGTTTACTCACCTTATTACACGTGTAAAAAGTTTTATGAAAAATTTTGCTCGCTATAACAGATCCAACCGTTTATTTTCTTTTTGACAGCACCAATAGAACGTAACTGCGTCATGTTACGCAAGTGAACTTCACTTTAAGTGAACTTTTAAAAGTGAACTTTTGCGTAACATGACGCAGTTACGTTCTATTGGTGCTGTCTAAAAGAATATAAACGGTTGGATCTATTATAATGCCGGTCTAATCCTAGTAGTTGCCTTTAGACTCAACGAATGGACTTTTAATGCAGCTAATAAAAGCGTGTTAAGATTAAAAAAATATTTAACAGTTTCCTAATTACCAAGATTAACCGTTGTAGCAATACAAATGTTTGCGTAAGTTAATGTGTGTTCTGTGTGTGTGTGTGTGAAGCAATTTTAATTATTATTGTGCTTGACGCCTCCATAAACAATAATTAATTCGCGCTCGCAAGTCTAGTTCTACCTACTACCTTCTATTTTTATCTCGGGTGCTATTGTGGCTAGGCTTGCCAGACAGCAGGGAAATCTATGATTCCCGTGTCCAGTGATACAGTGTATTGTCCTAGAATTATCGAGGCTGTGTGCTGTAGGGGTTTCTGTGGGGTGTCCGGGTAAGAATAGCACTCTCCCATATCCTTCCGTTGGGTGTTCATAAGAGCCAACTAAGGGAAAACAAGAAGACGGGCAGAGCGTCATTCTATTGGATTGCCTACCAGGCGCGGGAATTATGGCAACCCTTCTCTTCTAAGGGGGAAGCCTTTGTTCAGCAGTGGATTTTTCGGCTGCTGATTATGATGCTGACAATGTTCAGCTTCATTTTTTATTCGTATCTCCCCTTTTTTGTACCTTTCGAGTATAATAATTATGTACTTACTTAAAACGAAATGAATGAAGAAATATTTAGAAAATGATAAGCCTGACAACCTTATTTAACTGTGTCTCGCGCAAAATAAAACTTATTATCATTGAACGCGTTATTGTTTTATTAGCATGCATTGTAATTACGATTACATACTTTAAACTGGCTGGATATACTTATTTTACACACACTGAAATCTATTATTACAAGCAAGGGTATTTTACATTTATGCTTTTCTACGTGGATAGTTAGTTTGCTAACGAGCGTATGAGTCAATGTATTAATAACATAACTATATTGTCACAGTAACAGTTATGTTGGCATTAAAGTCTACACGTTCCCCAATCTCCATACTAGCGCAGTTCAACGACCTCTTGTTTTTGCAAATGGCGCCTATTAAATTAATAATTCATCAGCCGAGCGCCGAGCGGGACTAATGCTTCTATATAGTCCACCAAAGTACTTACTTCTAATATGTTAAGTGCTGAATGAAATTGATTCGTACATCGCGACAGCAAAATAATATCAAATGTATTTATTCTATAAAGCCACGGTAGCAAACAAATATGCGACCTGTCTGATAGTACGCGATCAGTCAGGCAGTCGATAGCTAATAGTGTTCTGTGGTCGATAGACGCTAGCGGCACCAGAAGAATCACTAGCGCGTTGCCGACCTCAAAGATATTAAGTCTTTTGTGTCCGGTAATTTCACCAGCTAAAGTGCCATTCACACCGGAACACAGCTGGTACCTAATAATTTCCGCAAGATAACTTATTGATATTATCAATTCACTGTTTCTCATTTTGAGTGGTCAGTCAAATTGTCAGTGGTCACGGCCTCGCGGCTCACGGGGAGAAAATACACATCTAAGGATAATATCGATTAGATAATGTAACACGTTGGTCGCAGTTTCGAATCCTGAGAAAGGACTTAGCAGGCGCGCCAGCTAAAAATTGGACAGTCTGGCTGTGGTAGTACCTCCACTTTAATCGACGAAGCATGTGCCTTACGTAAAAGCGCATCCATAAATTACGTCACACACATTTCATAATTTTTGGACCCCTTGCTTCGTCCTTGTCACAGTTGATCACACTTGTATGACCCCCTGCGACCCTGGTCTGGTGTGACGTCACACGTTAGGTGCTGTACGAGGCAACTAAGGATAACAAGAAGACAGCAGCAGGGATTACTTACCTTACCACCTATACATATACTGCGATTCCCAAGACGCCTGCCAAGGGTGGGGATCACGGCAAGAACCTTAAGGGGGAGGCCTTGTTCAGCAGTGGACGTCTTCCGGCTGATAATGGTCATTTATATTTCTTTGACTAGATACAGAGACTTATATTACATACCGGATATATTACATGGACCTTGTGGCGACTAAGGAGACCTGCGTTCAAACTTTTTTGCCATACCTATTATTGGAAACAAGTTTGAAAAATCCTTGGTGGTGCCTTATGGGTTGACTAGCCTTCGTTGGTCCGCCTGTAAGAGTTCCTTTTTGAGGTTGTATCGACCGTTTGTTAATTATTTGCTTGTCTCCCGCTTTGCAAAGGAGGGAAGTGGATTATATGTATTTCCAACTCCTCCTATCTACCTTTTAAATTAAATTTGTTGCGGGTTCCAAGACAATTTAGCGTTCCCCTGGGACTCGCCGAGGGTCAAACCTTGGTGTCTTCAGTGGTGACCACTGTAGATCCTGGCTTACAGGAGTAACAGTGGTGGGATTAGTCCCATAAAACACACACACAGACACAGAGATACACACACACACACACACACACAGAGAGTTACACACACACACACACACACACTACAGACATACACAGATACAGAGAGAAAGATTCCTACAATCGCGCAGGTTATCATAACGAATCGCGAACCGTACCTACCTACTGATAATGGACTCTTGTCACCAGCTCTCGGTCCCCTACTGCCACAAATGAATGTGTTCGGGCGGCAGTTGGGAGTGTCTCCAGCCGCCATGGGCATGGTCACGGCTGTGCTGCCGTTACTCTGGGCTGCGGCGAAACCACTGTTCGGATACGTAGTCGACTTTTGGCCGGTGAGTATCATGTCCTTGTGATAATCACACTGGATCCTGTTCTTTTTAGGGTTCCATACCTTTTTTTTTTTTTTTTTGACGCGGGGGAAATCTTCGAAAGATCCCCGGGAGCTGTGGGGCTCGACCGGGGTATGTGGGATTCTTACCCACTAAAACCCCCGCGGCTGTCGCATCGGCACATGAGAGGGGGACCCCAGGGCTCTCCGGTGGGATCTGCACCAGGGGCCCCTCAGTACCTTGCCTTTGAGCCCGCCGCCGGGAGGCGCATTGTAGCCCCCCGGGAACCTGACACGGTACTCACGGGGACGGGGGTCGCAACCCCGCCGCCGTCCTCCTCGGAGTCGCCGCCGTACTCAATGGACGCTCAAGGGGCCCACACCCCGAGCGTCCAGCGACTCCGAAGAGGGTTCCATACCTAACAGGTAAAAAATTAACCCTTATGGTCTGATTTCGTCCCTCTGTCTGCCTATATACCCACACCTATATATTTTAGGAACCACTGATGCTATCGATTTGAAACTAAGAACTAAAAAACCTAGGACAAAACCTCAAAACCTTTTAGGATTACTAAAAAAAAAAAACTACTGTTTAGAAAGATCATTTTATTTTTCCTGTAAAATATAGATAGACATGCATAACCCATAATTATTTCAGATTTTTCAAAGCCAAAATAAAAATCTGTTTTGAGATGTGCAAATGTAGCCCTTTCATATGATACCCCACTCGATATAGTAGTCTCACTTTGAAATTTTGATGACCCATTTCGACCCCCATTATAAAATAAATTTCTAGTTTAAAAAACTAAAAATACACGCTTTTATAAGGACTACTGCACTAAAAAGCAATAAATAAATTATCGAAACAGTTATTTCTTTCTTTCTACCCCGTGCTTGTAATTTATGGATTATACATATTTATGTGTAAAGGCGTGTGGCGCCTTTTTTCTGCATATACTGATTGTCATGTGAATACAAATACTTAGGGTTCTTGAAATTTGACAGAAATGTTAAGCTGTTATTCAGAAAAGGCGCCCCACGCTTTTACACATAAATACACACATCAAAAGTGTCTAGGGATCAAGCATTTTTAAGCGGATTTCTTGAGATTGAGATGTGGCTTTGTAATAAATTTATGATTTTATAAATTTATATGGATCCTTTTTGGTGCATTTCATAATTTGAATCAGGAACTGTGAATCAAATTCGAGTAAAAGATGAAAATCAGCTGTCAATATTTTCCCTATAAAAACATACAACGCATTGAAGACATTATTAGTGCTACTGTTTCCCTACTACTGATTAAAACCAACGTTATTATGGAGCGGCGACGTCATTTAAGCAGGGAAGAAATGCTCAGAGCCGTGGGAATGATAGAAGCTGGTTCCCGGCAACGTACTGTGGCTTTAGCTCTGAATACAAGTCAGAGTGTTATCAGTCGACTTTGGACACGTTACCGAAGCACTGGTACCGTGGCTGAGCGCCATGGAGGACGGTATCGCTGCACCACACGGAGACAAGACCGATATATTCAAATCTTAACTCGAAGAGCTCCAACAATAACTGCCATGATGTTAGCCGTGAGGCTTCATCACTCTTCAGGGAACTTAATTAGCGACCAAACAGTCAGAAACCGCTTGCATGAAGTGAACCTTCATTCCCGAAGACCGCTACGGGTACCACCTATAGCAATGCACAATCGTAGGATTCGATATCAATGGGCTCTTGAACACAGAAATTGGGCAGAAGAACAATGGCGTTTCGTGTGCTTTTCTGATGAGTCTCGTTTTGGTATGAGACCGGATACAAGACGTATACGACACTGGAGAACCCCTGGACGCCAACAGCGATTAAAATCCTGCCAGGAAGTCCATCCTTATAGTGGTGGAACCATCATGGTATGGGCGGGTATTTGGATCGGCGGAAGAACTGAGTTGATTTGGATCAGAGGCAACCTCAACGCTCAAATTTATGCTGAGACGATTGTATCAGACGTCATCGTTCCTCTACAAGTGCAAATCGGTCCCTTATTTCAGTTAATGCATGATAATGCACGACCGCACACCGCAAGAGTTGTAAGACAGACTCTCGCCGCAGCTAACATCAATGTCCTGCCCTGGCCTGCTCAGTCGCCAGACTTGAACCCGATTGAGCATGCATGGGATATGCTACAGAGAAGAGCTCTGCCGAATATGGAGGGTATCCAGTCGCAAGAAGACCTTTTTTTGTTGTTGCAACGAACATGGGCGGCCATTCCACAGCGTGATTTGGATGAACTCATTTTGAGTATGCCAAACCGATGTTCTTGTGTTGTTAGTGTTCGCGGTAGAAACACGGATTATTAATTGTTTAAGTTACCCAATAAAATTTTAAAGAAAACTGTTATTTCAGTCTTTTTTTCGAACTTTTGTGTTAGTGGTTCAAATGTCAAAAATCCCTTTATTAGGAAAATGGCAAATTTCTTTATTAATGCAAAGGTGACTTGGTTTATCGTTACTGTGACAAACGAAAACACTTTATTTGATGAATCCTTAAAGAAAATTTTAATTAATATCAATCAGGAGAAAAGTTATTGCAAAAATATATGTTGATCCCTAGACACTTTTGATGTGTGTATGTATAATCCATAAATTACAAGCACGGGGTAGAAAGAAAGAAAGAACTGTTTCGATAATTTATTTATTGCTTTTTAGTGCAGTAGTCCTTATAAAAGCGTGTATTTTTAGTTTTTTAAACTAGAAATTTATTTTATACTTTTTAGTCTTAGAAATATTCGCCTAAACTACGGATAAAATTAGCCCAAGTATTGATTTGTTCGTAGCTTGAATCGTAGGCAGGTTGTGGCAAAACATATTTTTACTAAACTAGGTATTACGCGTAGGTATCTGATTGAATTTAAGAAAGCACTACGTATTTACCCATTAAACAGTCGAAAGTACGCTAAAAGTCAATAGCTTTACAAGTAGTATTCAAGGGTTCCGTTACCAACCTTCCGGGTCCATCAACAGGTCCACGTTATTAGGCAATGTGAATATAACTCCTTTATACAAATCAAATGAGTCCAAGCTCGATGGGTTTACTAGTAATCATTCCAGGGTTCCGTCACCCACCTTCCTGTTCCATCATTAGGTTCTGATTATTGGGCAAAGTGAATAGAACTCTTTAATACAAATTAAATGAGTCCAAACTCGATGTGTTTACTAGTAGCCATTGCAGGGTTCCATCACCCACATTCCAGTTCCATCATCAGGCCCTCATTAATGGTCGAAGTGAAAAGAACTCTTTAAAACAAATCAAATGAGCCCACACTTGATGTGTTTACTAGTAGCCAATCCAGGGTTCCGTCACCCACCTTCCTATTCCATCATCAGGTCCTGATTAATAGTAAATGTGAAAAGAACTCTTTAAAACAAATCAAATGAACCCAAACTCGATGTGTTTACTAGTAGCCATTCAAGGGTTCCGTCACCCACCTTCCTGTTCCATCGTCAGGTCCTGAATAATGGTTAATGTGAAAAGAACTCTTTAAAACAAATCAAATGAGCCCACACTCGATGTGTTTACCAGTAGCCAATCCAGGATTCCGTCACCCACCTTGCTGTTCCATCATCAGGTCCTGAATAATGGTTAATGTGAAAAGAACTCTTTAAAACAAATCAAATGAACCCAAACTCGATTTGTTTACTAATAGCCATTCCAGGGTTCCGTTACCCACCTTACTGTTCCAACATCAGGTCCTCATTAATGGTCAAAGTGGAAAGAACTCTTTAAAACAAATCAAATGAGCCCAAATTCGAAGTGTTTACTAGTAGCCAATCGAGGGTTCCGTCACCCACCTTCTCCAGTTACACCATCAGGTCCTCATTAATAGTCAAAGTGAAAAGAACTCTTTAAAACAAATCAAATGGACCCAAACTCGATTAGTTTACTAGGAGCCATCCAAGGGTTCTCTTATCCACCTTCGAGCCCCAGCATCAGACCAGCTCGATGATACCATATTATTGTATTGTCACCGGTCCTCGATACATGTGCAAAATTTCAAATGATTTGGACGTGTAGAAGTGGGTCAAAATTGCATCGCAAGATTCCATTACCATCATACATACATAGTTACATACATACATACATACAGGTCAAGCTAATAAAAGCGTGTTAAAAAGTAAAACTAATAATATATTTTTTTCATTTGCGATGTATGCGGGTAAAAAAGATCTAAAATTATTCCAAGTTTCAAATCGATAGCGTTAGCGGTTCCTGAAATATATATGTTTGTGACAGACAGACAGACAGACAGACGAAGTCTCACCATAAGGGTTCCTTTTTAACCGGCTTCGAAAAGAAGGTTCTCTATTCGACGCGTATGTATGTAATATTAATAAAAATGTGTAATATTAATATATGTTAGTCTATGTGGGCTTCTAAACAAATTTACCAAATTTTATGTGTGTATGTATGTATATTATGTATGTATATATGTATGTATGTATGTATGTAGGTTTGTCCGCGGATTTCTCAGAAACTACAGGTCCGATTTCGAAAATTCTTTTTGCAATAGTTAGAGTATTTTTCAACTTAGGGTAGAGTACAAGTTTCATCAAAATCGGTCTAGTAGTTTAAGAGATATAAACTGTTTATCTTTTCAGTAAGTCACAGTAACCTAGACGTTCAAGTTGCGTGATAGTGCTGATACGATACCTATGTTTTTGCTAAAATAAAAGTCACTAAAAAGTGTTAAATAAACTATTTTTGAAAAAATAAAAACCGACTTCAAAGTAAATTAATTATCTAAAAAGCATAAAATAACGAAAATATATTGAATTAGTTAGTGAAAATAGTTTATTTACCTTTTAGGTATGGAACGTTTGGTAAAAATAACTATTTGTTTTTTTTTCTAGGCCCACCGGAAGTTGGTATTTATGCTCCTTATTACCGTGATGACTGGCTCATATTGTTGCCTATGGTTCCTCCCGATGCCTGAGCCAGAAAATAAATTAGTCGAATCAGTATATCGACTAAACGACACGATATATTTGAAACAGCACACGAACCTCACTAATCTGGAAAAGTACAAATGTCATTGGAACTGCTCAATGGGTCGAAGCTTTGACGTTTACCTGTCAAATGTGTCATTTGTTAATACAGTCTACATTGACAGCGAAGTCACAAACTCGTCGTGCTCTATATTGTCTATGGATTTCGACGACGTGAGAGACAGTGACGTCACATGTGTTACAAAGGAAGGATGCAATTTATTGTGCTACGAAAACGATTACTATTTAGATATGGCGAATAGAACTAAAAGGAGTATCGAATCGACAAACAGTACCGATAATTTAATCGATTCGAACCGTGTTGATAGTCGATCAAATCGGAGTGATGTTCCGTTGAGTACAGTTGAAGTGAAAAGTGATAATATTTATATGACGTCCACTTTTTGGGCGTTCGTGATTCTTATGTGTGTGGGTACTGTCGCGTTCAATGTGGCTAATTGCATCGGTGATGCGGTGTGCTTTGACGTTTTAGGTAAGTTCAAACTTAAAAAATATATAAAAAAACATAAACTTAAAAATTCTTAAAACTTAATGATTACAATAAAGTCTGAAAGGACATGCATGACATTTTTGTTCTCAGTTATTCTGACTTGTGATGTATCATTTTTATTTCCAGGTCCTGATCGAGGGTCAAAGTACGGAGCGCAAAGGGCGTGGGGCACCGCTGGATATGGCATCACCGCGTTGCTAGGCGGTTGGCTTGTGGACTCCGTCTCTGGAGACTACAAAGACTTCACCCCGGCCTTCGTGGTCGCGCTTGCGGCTACTGCGGTCGACTTGTACAGCTGTCGAGCGCTCACTGTGAGTTTATGACTTAATTATATAGAATAATCATTTAGTTAGACTCATATTTAAGGTGATAAGTCGTTTGTGCAAGTGACAGGATATCGGTATTCTATTCGTTCATAGCTCTCCATTCATTTTATGCGTATCGTATTTTGTATGATCGCTTGTGCGTTTACACTTGGCATGATAAAAAAATAGAAACATGTACATAGATATAGTAACAATGAACTTATATTAAAAACTAATGTAATTAATTCTGATTTCGGTTTAAAACAGACTAGTATTAATTTTAGCGTTAATATATTAACACGTTGTATATCACACGTACCGTTGAAACTTCACTAGCGCCACAAAATATAGAGAGTACAGAAGGCAAGCTCATGTATGTACCTCACTTTTCATACCTACGCTCGGCGGTCGCGCTAGGGTTGTCAACTCTGGCTTATGCGAAAAAACTATCGCTTGATAGTGGCACTCATATCCACCTTGTTGTTTAATTGATTGGTGAGAAGAAAATAGGAAGAACGGAAATAAAAACTATTAATTACTAAAATAATTCAATTTTAATGTAATTGTTTACATTTTCGAATTAATTACACTTTCGACGTCTCGTTGTTACGACGTGTAACGTCGTATCGTTTCGTATTTTGTTGAAGAAATAAATAAAGTGTAGTAACGGTACCTACTGTTACTTGGAACTTGAATTCTGTGATTTAAATATAAATAGTTATCTGTGATTTAAGTTTAATAGTTGTTGAGAGTACACTACTCGTTGAGACCCACCCAACGAGCCCAAATTCGGTGGGTCTATGTTTATTGGTGCAGAGTTCCCGTGACCACCTTCCTGTTTCATCATCAGACCCTGATTATCATTTTTCTATTAACTACTTGTTGAGACCCACCCAACGAGCCCAAATTCGGCGGGTCTACGTTTATTGGTGCAGAGTTCCCGTGACCACCTTCCTGTTCCATCAGCAGACCCACAGACAAACATACAGACCGACAGATAGACAGACAGACTACCGGACATATGCGTCAAACTTATAACACCCCTCGCTTTTGGCCGGGGGTTAAAAATACAAGCTAGTTACAATACAAGCAAATACCTACTTACCTCTGTGACACGACTGGTACTCGTAGCTTAAAAAACGTCAATTTTGATGCTCCATCTTTGCTCAAAAAAAATATCACAAGACGCGTGCGAGCGTGTCTGAAGCGGGTGGCAACCGCGCTCGCACTGAACTCAAATTAACCTAGAATTCGTGTCCGTGAGCGCTGTCTATGTGTGCGTTACTCGAACGCCCATTGTATGAAGCTTGCCTTCTGTACCCTCTATATTTTGTGCTAGCGCGATTCAGAAATGATCGTGAGTCATTATCTTTAATTCAGCGCCATCTATCTAAATATGTGGTAATCGCCACTGTTTCTTCGATGCTAATTTTGTGTATTTATTTGTCAGCTGCCATCGCTGTCAAGTCCAGAAGACTCAGGCAAAGCACTCCGGGAGGTGTTGAAGATTCCTCGCGTGATCGTGTTCATTATATTCGCTGTGGTAGCTGGGACCTTCGACAGTTTCATCATATATTACATGTTCTGGTGAGCAGTTGATCACTTGACCAAACTAATTCACATATAAGTTTTCAATTGGCGACCCTGGTTTAGTGAGAACTACTCGTACAAAGCCTAGCACAGACGCAGTCGCAGTTCTTTTGATATTCTACAGGATACATCATGAAGAGGGTGCGCAGGAATTACGTGACTTGATCGCACCGTCCCCATTCTATCATTATCTCCAAAGAAGGCTAACGAACGTGTTACGTTGGGCCTGTCTAGACGGTTCGTCAAAATCAAACTGGACCTATGTAGATTAACCAACCAAGTCCAGCGATGTTTGGACTTTTTGGCGAATGCCAACGATCATTTGTTTGCCTTCGTTGGCCCGGTGTGTACGTACCATTAGATGACGAGACGCTCGGTAACTACGCACCCTTACGTTGCGAATCTCCCATCACTCCGGATAGTTATGCGATTTGCTTCCTCATTTATATGTATGCGTACAGCTAAGGACTGGAACAGTACCCAAGACATCAATTATGAAGTGTATCAAGCCTGGTAATTTCACCAGCTACAGTGCTCTTCACACCGAAACACATCCATGTTGACACACTGCTGTTTTGCCGCAGCATATCTGACACTGGTTTCGTGGGAGATATCTTCGAAAGGTTCCCGGGACCCTGTGACTTATTCATATTTATTAATTGAAGTAGTAGAAAAAACATTTATTTGACCACACAAGAATATCTAAGCTACAAAAAACTTTGTGGCGCCAAAAAGGGCTTGGTCTCAGCATTTTGCTGCGCCATAAAAACTGCGTTGTTATTCTGACAGCACCTTTAGGGCTCCCACACATAACTGCGATGCGATGCGATGCGATGCGGCGCCGCATCGCAGGAATTTGTATCGAAAATTCATTTGTTTCTCGCAGATATTTGCGATGCTATGCGAATTCGCAGTTATTCGCAGCCCTTAAATAGAGGTGACTTCACCTCGGGTTATGTGAGATTCTTAACCACTAAAACCACTTCCGCTGTCGTATCGGCACATTAGGTTACTCTAGATTAGGTACTTCCTCCCTGAGCTCGGGGCTATAAACAATGGGCAACCTTCGGAGTCGCTGGACGCTCGGGGTGTGGGCCCTTTGACCGTCCATTGAGTACGGCGGCGACTCCGAGGAGGACGGTGGCGGGGTTGCGACCCCCGTCCCCGTGAGCACCGTGACTGGTTCCCGGGGAGCTACAATGCGCCCCCCGGCGGCGGGCTCAAAGGCAAGGCACTGAGGGGCCCCTGGTGCAGATCCCACCGGAGAGCCCTGGGGTCCCCCTCTCATGTGCCGATGCGACAGCCGCGGGGGTTTTAGTGGGTAAGAATCCCACATACCCCGGTCGAGCCCCACAGCTCCCGGGGATCTTTCGAAGATTACCCCCGAGTCAAAAAAAAAAAAAAAGATTAGGTACTTCCTGTACCTGGGTTCTCCGGTGGGATCTGCACCAGGTGACCCTTAGTGCCTTGTCTTTGAGCCCGCCGTCGGGAGGTGCATTATAGCCCCCTGGGAAACGGCCCACGGTGCTCACGGGGACAGGGATCGGAACCCCGCCGTCCTCCTCGGAGTCACCGTCGTGGGAGGGAAGGACGACTTGACCTACCTCCCTACCCTACCAAATATTTCTTTTTAGGTTTTTAGAGGAACTAGCGGAGGAAACAGGTCACATGGCGAAGATCAAACTTATCGAAGGTGTTGTGGTAGCAGCGCAGAGCTTCATTGGGGAACTGCTTTTTTTCTTTTTCTCAGGTAGGTCTAGGTGTATACAATCTTTTTCTCGCAGGGGAAACCTTCAAAAGTTGCTCGGGACAATTCCGGAATTAGCTAGGATATGTTGGTGTGGACTCTCCTTTCCTTTAGGTACTATTACAATTCGTTAGAACGGAAAACTGACATGGGAGAGGTCAGACTCTTACTTTCGATACAATGAATTCAGAAGTGGAATTTTTTCCAACTAGTAGTAGTAGATAAGCTACTTATCTTTCTAATTAAATTTGGTTCGGGTTCCGAGACAATTTAGCGTTGCCGCGGGACTCGCTGAGGGTCAAGCCTCGGTGTCTTCACTGGTGATCACCGTAGATCATGGCTCACAGGAAACATAGTTGTGTGATCAGTCCTATTTCCTGACTAATAAGGTGATCGGCCTGCATTGTACTAACCAGTCCTTACTAGTATTATTATTAGCGGTACCTTAACAACTACAAAAATGGTTGCTCCTGGCAGGTTTGAACCTACGACCTTAGATTGCAAAGCTGTTTCCGGCTGTGTAGCCGTGCCGTGATGACACGGGGTAGCTACAGAGCAGATATTTATTTAGGGTGCCTTCAAATTTGTTGCAAAGTGCTCTTGCTGATATTGGCTGCAAATTTGAATTCACACTACCTATTATTTGTTTTAGGTAAAATTATAAAACGTCTTGGCTACGGCACGACTTTGACGATAGCTCTGCTGTGCTACGGCTTGAGGATGGCATTCATCTCGTTCATACAGCATCCCTGGCATCTCGTCTTCATAGAGGTAAGGGCACCACTATAAAGATATACAGACAAAAGTAAAGGAAACATTCTGAATACTCGATCACGCCGAATGACGTCCACTGCTGAATAAAGCCTCCCCTTTGAAGGGGGGGGGGGGGTTACCATAATCCCCGCGCTTGTTTCCTTAGTCGCCTGTTACGGACACCCAACGGGAGGTTCTCCTCCTGTTGGGTGGGAGGGTGTTATTCCTACCCGGACACCCTGAGTAATTCAGACTTTAAGCAAATATATTTCATATCGATGTCCCGTTTTCTCTTTGTAATGCGGCGTGACACCATGGTTTTTTTTGTGATGTCGTGGGGTAAAACGTGCCCCGGACCCTGTGGTCAACGGATTATGTGAGATTCTTACCCACTGAAACCCCCGCGGCTGTCGAATCGGCACATGAGAGGGGAGACCTGGGAACTCCAATGGGATCAGCACCAAGAATCACTCAGTGTCTTGCATTTGAGTCCGCCGCCGGGGGACGCAGTGTAGCCCCCAGGGTACCGTCACGGTGCTCACGGGGACGGGGGTAGCAGCCCCGTCGCCGTTCCTCGGCGGTCCTCCACGGAGACGCGGTGGTAAAAAAAACGATGTATGTGTGTACTAGGCGGTAGGTTCCTTGAGCAAGGAACCCATCCAGGTAGCCACCGTATGTCAGGTATTCTGCCACCAAGCAACAGTGTGCAAACATCAGTGGCGGTCCGAGAGGGGGGGTCGTAGGGGTCATGACCCCCCCAAAATCCATATTCGTACACGTCAAAATTGGGTAGCAATTAACCCTAACCTAGTCTAGGTACAAGACGTCAAATGTGACCCCCCCGAAAATCATTGGCTGCGACCGCGCCTGGCAAACATTGCTGTGTTACGGCGTGACGTGCACTGTGCCTGGTGTCATTACTACTGGACACAAAGACTTAATATCTAATGTCTAGTGATTTATCAGGTTAGTGATTTATCAGGTGTTGCTAGCGTCTATAGACTGCAGTGACTGTCTACCATCAGGCGGGCCGCGTGTTTGCTTGCTACCTTGGTAGTACAAAAAATGTATTCTACAGGCAATCATGCAAGGGCCTACATACGCCCTATGCTACTCAACAATAGTGGGCTACGCGGCCCATGTGGCTCCGGAGGGCTACTCCGCTACAGTGCAAGGAATCGTGGCGGGAATGGACGATGGCGTTGGTAAGTTTGATGTTACACTATTAACATGGATACCAGATTCTGAGGGGTGGGGGTCACAAATATGGGGGTCATCGTGATTAAGTTTCCTCAAGATTGGGGGTCATTAAGATTAAGATTGGAGGTGCCATCGATATTGATGGGTAGGAGATCGAGATTGAAGGGGTCACCAAAATTGAGGGGCCATCGAGTTTGTGGGTCACCGTGATTAAGGGGGGTCAATGAGATTGATGGGGCTACTAAGACCAGTGGTCACGAAGATTTGGGATTAGTAAAATGAGACGCATTATCGAAATAGAGCGTCGCTATGATTAGAGAGTCGTCAAGTATTCAGAGGTTTATTAAAACTTCTAAAGCAGTAGTTCCCAAAGTGATCCAGGGGTCCACGGAAGACTCGACGTAGGTCTACGTTGGCGTGACAAATTAATTAATTAAGAAATCTCTTCTCACGTTTTGGTAGAAGCGTAGCTGCAGGGGTCCACCGGAACCAGCTTGAGAGTGGTCTATGAGAAATAAAGTCTGGGAACCTCTGTTCCTCGACAGCAAAAAAAGTTTTTGTGTTCAAAGTGTTTTAGAATTTTTTTTTCCAATGTATCATGTTTTCGGTCAGGGTTCGCGATAGGGTCCCTGTTAGGCGGTTGGTTATACAGCTGGATGGGTGGGCGAGGGGCGTTCAGGACGCTGGCCGCCGTCGCGGTAATGGGGTCCGCCCTGCATGCTGGACTGTTCGCTATCGTGACCCGACAAGACGACAAGAGAGGTATGTATCACCTGACGGCCTAGACAACTCTCTTCACGTGACTAAGCGAAGATGTATGTCATTCCCATACATTTGTTTTCTAGCGTTTCGTATTTGTAGAATGACACCTTGTCTAGGCCCTATGATGGGTGACTCCAGTGGCGTGCACAGAGGGTAGGCAAAAAAATGTATTCGGCTTGTTTCACCTATTTTAGGTATGTTATTATTCTATTTCAAATATCCATATGCAAGCAAATACTATAGACATATTAATTTGCATTTGAAAACATTAATAAGTTGGTTCAGCGGCTCCTTACTGACAAAAATACTTTGCCTACCCTAGGATTTCTATAAACAGTCTTAATTTTAAAAAATCTTAGTTTTGACATGAATTAACGTAATTTTTTTTTAATGTAAATTGATATGTTGGTAATATTGGTTAATTTAAGGATATTTGTGCTGGAACACGAACAAATATCAGCATAAACAACTCGCAGATATTTTTGCCTGCTTTCAGTGCACGCCACTGGGTGACACGCCTGCCTACAGAGACCTGCATTGCCACTCGTAGACATTAGTCATTAAGTCTCTTTTGTCCGGTAATTTCGTCAGCTACAGTGCCCCGCACATCTGAACACAGCAATGTTAACACTGCTGCTTGGCGGCAGAATATCTGACACTGTGGTGGTCATCCAAGCATTTGGACGTGGTTTTGGAAGCGTCAGTGGCGCAGTGTGAAATCCCTTGCTTTGAAAACGTTCAAATGCCGCGAAGAATTTTTTGATTGTCTGGTGAAGTGAGATGATCCATGCGTCGGATGGGCATGTAAAAAGTTGGTGCTGCGCCTAACCCTCTCCTCGCTCGTTTTGGTCTTCCGTCCCATCGGATGCGAACAAAGAAAGAGAGAGTGCACTTCTGTCTACTACAAAGCACTTGTGCAAGTTGTGCACTATAAGGCTACCTGTCCACCGGAGCGGAGCGAGGCAGCGGAGCGGAGAAACGGAGACTATTAACCAATAAGATTGCACAAAAATCCCGCTCCAAAATCTTAGTGCAATCTTATTGGTTAATATTCTCCGTTTCTCCGCTCCGCTGCCTCGCTCCGCTCCGGTGGACAGGCAGCCTAATACCTCCCGCGTAAATGGCTGATATGTGAAAGATTGGCCGGTGTGACCGTACCTATCTGCCAGGGGGACAATATTATTATCTACATAAACGATCCCTTGCATAAGGGCACTATTACCTAGTAGTATATTATTTATTTATTAACAGAACAAAAAGGAGTTGAAGTAATTCAAGAGGAAGGCGAGAAAATGCTTCCAGCAGAGTTGCACAGTAACGCCATCTATCGGGACACGGTGGTGCCGCTGGCTGGTAGCGACATTAAGTCTGATAGGTAACGAAGCAGTATCCGTGGCCCTCAATAGATGGCGTTATAATAGAATAGGCAAGGTTGGCTAGATAGAGCGTCGCGACACTATTCAAAATCACTATCCAGAAATGTCGCTGCAATATTTTACTAAATTAACCTGCTTGCGTTATCTTGCTATATATCATCACTAGATGGCGCTACACAATTCGCCATGTTACTGTTGTTTGTTAATAGATGGCGTTACAGTATAATATCAAAACCTAACTAATTGTTACATTATTATTCGTAAATGTCAATCGATGAAGTTACGTCATCATACCAAACAGCACCTAAATCTCATTTTGAATTTTCATATTTTTCCAAAAGAGGAAGCATGCAAAGCGTTATCTTACTACATAGCATTACTAGATGGCGCTATAGTATATCAAAACCTACCCACTTTAATATTAACATGTCAATAGATGGAGTTGGTTGGATGGTGACGTACCATACTAAACAGCAAGCGGCACTATTTTACTTCTAAAATTGATGGTGCTAAATCAAACTTATGTTTGCAAATTGCTAACAGGGGTATTATAGGAACAATTTTGTTTTGTTATACTTAATATCAGTTGGCCGCAACGTGATTTTAAGTTATGCCGCTATCCCACGACCTGTTTATCCGACAGGCCATGACAGACGATGCATGTGTTGAATTGTGTTGCTACGCCTGGCGCGGCCTGTGAGGTAAACGAGCCGTGGGACCGCGCCGTTAGATGGACGCGTATTACATGAAAATACCTGTGTCACACATGTCGGAGTTTTAAATTGCGTTTAGCTCTGCACAGTACATTTTATTTTTATTCATTTATTTTTATAAATATTATTTACATTGTTAAATATACAAAATATGAAAACGGGTTCAAACAGGGTCTTAGCATATTGGGAGAGATGAACTTGCTCACTAGGGATGTTCGATCCAGTCGCTTTATTGTATCGATATCGCAATCGCATTGTATCGATCCGAGTATAATAATAAATCGAACCCAGTTCTATCGATACACTTAAGTATCGATAAGATACGGATCGAGAATCTCTAGCGCTCGACGCGATCTATCAACACAATATCAGGATTATCAGCGAAAATATTCCATTCTGTGATGATAAATCGGTAACCAGTATGATAATAATAATTAAACATAATTATTGATAGTGCCATTTGATTAAATTTAAAAAGAGACTGCGTGTTTGCCAAACGCAATTATAGATAGATTAAAAAGTATTCATATTACCTTGGTGGTAGAAAGTTGATTTCCAGGGTACTAGGTTCTATTCCCAGACCGGGAAAACTGTGATTCTGTAAAAGTAGCAAATCACAATTTAGGACTAGCTGATAAATAACATCACTGCTTAAGTCACAATAACATAATTATAAAACGAATTAACTAATCGTAGGCTTTAGGGTGCTGCTGCTATGGCTATCTGTGGTCATCAGTAACGTTCAATCCCAAAAAACAGCTATCGTTTTCAGTGTAGGTAGATTCAACCCTTTAGTTACATTTGTAGACAAAGTGCCCTCAGAGTCAGTTAACGAGACAGATTATCCACAACAAGTGCAATGGCCATGGTCACAGCGTACCGGGGCGTTTGCCACTTACCGAGGTGCGCAGGATGTATACCTACATTTTCGGAAATTTAGTGGTGGATATAATTTACTAAAAGCAAAAGAAAATTGAGAGATGTCTTATGCACACCCGTTAGAACGGAGGTCGTTTTTTGTTCTGCTTCTTGCGTGGTGTGCATAGCACCCCTGGTTTTGCATTATTTTATTACATTTAGTATATTAAGTAAGTGAGAAGTTAAATTAATAATTCATTAGTGGACTATAAGTGTGGAAGAAAGACTTTTAATACGCAACTACCGTACCTATACCAAAATGGAGCAATTCCAATTTCATTATAAAATATAATATTTGACTGAATTATATTGATGCAAAGAATACGTACCTTATTGTACATATATAACGTTGTTTTTAATTAAATAAAAAATATATTTTACATGCTTTCGTCACATTTTTAATTTTGTTATATTTTTTTTGTAAATAAATTAATAATAGGCTAGTTTACTGCGGTTTTGGTTATAAGTAAATATTTTAGCCCGGGTAAATTAGCCTAAGATTTACACGTAAATCAACAATCTGTATATTTTATTACTTATTAATAAAAAATGTTTTCATTTTTGTATTGTTTTATTGAATGTTCCGCTGTTACGTTCGTGCCAACTGACGGCTGCAGATCGCAATATTCTTATTGCATTACTTACCCTTGCCAAAAATAACAGAAATTTTCAAAAGCTAGGGCACAGACAGTAACTGCGAATTCGCATCACATCGCAAATATCTGCGAGAAACAAATGAATTTTGGATACAAAAATTCATTTGTTTCTCGCAGATATTTGCGATGAGACGCGAATTCGCAGTTATATGTGGGAGCCCTACCCATTAGGTTATATCCTACGGGCGGCACGTTGTCGTTTGGTATAGCCAGGGCCGGGCAATCTGGATATTTGCCCGGGACCATTTTGGCTCGATGTTTCCAAATACCCGCGGGGTGTCCGGGTAATAACAACACTCCTCATCTCCATAAGTTGGGTGTCCGTAAGATGCGACTAAGGGAAAACAAAACGTAGCGTCTTTCTATTGGATTATCTACCACCTTGACTGCGATCCCTAAGACGCCTGCCAAGCGTGGGGCAACCCATTCCTTCTACGTGTTTTTGCTGTTTACAAATAACATATTTTAAAGCGGCGGCAATTTGTCTTTTTGTCTGGGGCGACGTGAGACCATGCGCTGGGTTCAGCGATACTCTTGTATCACCGCTAATATAAGCAGTTAAGTGGCGGTCGAGTTCACAATTTTCTTATAAGTACTAAAGATGCACTGTTATGTAGGATTAAAATTAAATTTCATTATTATTCACGGGCCCGTTGGTCTAGTGGTCAGACACCCTGCCTGCTAACCGATGGGTCGTGGGTTCGATTCCCGCCAAGTGTCTGGGTGTTGTTTATCTATTTAAGTATGTATTTACAAAAAAAAAAGTATATAAGTATTAGTATCAGTTGTCTGGTTTCCATAGTACAGGCTCTGCCTAGTTTGGGATCGGATGACCGTGTGTGGATTGTCCCAAGATATTATTATATTATTATTATTATTATCAACCGAAGGCGTCCACTGCTGAACATAGGCCTCCCCCTTGTAACGCCACAATGAACGACGAGTTGCAGCTGTCTGCAACTCGCACATTGTCGTCGGTCCATCACCGCCCCGGCTTCTCACGGTTGTGGTATAAATGTATTTATACCTAATCTTCGTAAATAAGCCATTATTTCTCTTAAAAAGTAAAGAATGGTTATAGTGGGAGGCTACGTTGCGTCTCAAATTTCCGGTTCGTGGTCGCCACTCGAGAACCTTTTTTTTTCTCCAACGATTATTGGTTCTTCGAGCGATGTGGTCTGCCTATAAACCATGCGATTTGATTTACATTTTGTGTAAATTACTAAGTATGTACCTAGCTAAGTATGTGTGTCATCACTATACTTATACTAGATTGAAAAACCCAGTCACTCGGGACTGGATTTTTCTATCTTTCGATTAGTATAAGGGTTTTTCTATCTTTCGATTAGTATAAGGGTTTTTCTATGTTTCGATTAGTATAAGGGTTTTTCTATCTTTCGATTAGTATAAGGGTTTTTCTATCTTTCGATTAGTATAAGGGTTTTTCTATCTTTCGTAAGTGTCTAACTGACGAACCTACAAACGTCAATTATCATTAATAAATTTTTTGGATATCTGACTATTTCGACACTCGCAGCCAATTAATACTTAATACGCAGATTGTGAGTAGAGTTATCAATTATATCCTATTCTATAATCGAAAATAATAAACGACTCCGACAGTCGAAATAAGTAGACTTTAAAAAGTGACTTAATAAGAATTAAAGTTAATTGGCGCTTGTGAGTGCGGCAGCTAACCCTCTTACTTAACTAAATACAATTTGATTAATCTGTACTTAGTTAAGTAAGAGGTTTTAGGATATACATAATTCACCATACGGGTTAGCCCGTCTGTGTATTACCTATTTCCTAAAACCTCTCATCTCGTGACGAGGAAATAAGAAGATCCCTGGCTAGCAGTGAGACAAAGAAAAAAAAATCAAATTTAGTTTTAATATAAAATTTATTTTGTACTCTGTTCATTTTAACTTATATTATTACAAAATTATCATAGTTGTCACGTCATACAAAAACATATAATAGCTTCATTGGGGTATTAAGTACTAGCTAGATAGATTAATACTTTATTGCACACATTTTGTTGAACAATACATGAAACAGTTACATAACTTAATGTGAGCAAAGGCGGTCTTATCGCTTAAAGCGATCTCTTCCAGACAACCTGTGTAAAAGGAGCTATTATACTAAAATAAAACTGCAGTATAGTGCACAGTAATAATACAAAGTAGACAAACAATTAATAATAAATTAACAACACATTATGCATATATAAAAATATTATTATATACTAATACATATTTAAATGAATATATATATATTATATAAGATACTATAATTATAAAATACCTAGCTAATAGCTAGGTATTATATATATTATCTAGGATTTCCAGATGGCCTGGAAATGCGGGATTGACCTGGAATTTGGCGTCGGGTCTCGTGTCCATTATTTTATACGATTTGTTTCGAAATTTTCTAGTATTTACTTTGCTCTATCAAATCCGTTTTTTTTTCGATCGATACTGAAATGCCCCGGGAATGGTAAGAGCTTATTTGGAAACCCTAACATATGGGGACTTATCCGATAGGATATTTAAAATAAAACAGACATCGGTCTCGCCGGTGGGCCATTCAAAACAAGCTGCTCCATAATTGCTGTCTTTATTAAACTTGTCGTTGGTAAAAATCAGCCGTTGAACGATGGAGCCATAAACAAAGATTGTGTACGGTGCAACCGTGCATTTCTCAAGTCAGCATTTTACGCGACGCACACATTTTATAATAATCAAGTACTTAATTAAATTCAGTTCGCATCGGACCGCCAAGGGAACCACTACCTGTGTACTCACTACCAAACAAGTGATATCTTAGCAAAACCGCGTTTAGGCCAGCAAGTGTGCCTCGTGTAAAATGCTTGAGAAATGCACGGTTGCACCCATCGATATACAGGGTGGAATTTTGTAATGCCACCTGAAGGAAAAATACCTACTCTTAATACTGTAGATAGAAAATTTTACTCAAAGAAAACATTCCTTTATTTTTTTAAAGAAAGAAAACTGCATTCGAAAATTTTTAAAAATTCGCTTGCCGCACCCGGTAATCGAACCGACTAAAATCTCTAAAAGTTGCACCCTGTACTTTTATTGCATCGATCGTTAGGGTCAATTATAAGGATGAAATCTCTCTAACAAACTTCATAAATTAAATAAAAGGAAAACAATGAAATCGTAAATTATTAATTCAATGGATCAAGTTAAAGCACTGATACTCAAAGATCCATCTGTTTACTTATGTTATTAATTAATAATTATCATTGACGTCATTTGTCCATTAAAATGACGTATTACTATTTAGATAAGACGATTGCAATTTGCACGTGTTTATAATGCAGACTCCTTTCTTAGATGCGACATAACTCCGTGTGTGTCGTAGGTCGTAGTTTAAATATGGAATGTTACATTTGAAAATGGATTTTCATCTGTTATTCACATTTGATTGTTTTTAAAAATCATTTCATATTTGTGTCACGGTAAAAATGGCTTATCAAGAACAATTTGATTTAATGGAAGCTTATTTTTTAAATAACAAAGATATGAATCGTGCTCTGCGGTGGTATGGAGAGAGATATCGAGATCGACAGGCAGCAACTCGGTTTGTACTGAAAAGAATAGTAGAAAATTTAAAGAATACGGGTAGTTTCTAAAAGCGACGGCAAACTCTTCAGCAGAACAACTTCAATTTTGATCTAAATGTTTTAACATACTTCGAAGCATTTCCGAAGGCTTCAAGCAGAGATGCTGCCGAAGTAATTGGAACAACCCATACTCGCGTACTTAAAGTGCTGAAAAAGTATAAGTTTAAATGTTATCGCGATGGTCGGTTTGTACAAAAATTGCATCCTGGGGATTGTGAGAGAAGACTACAATTTTGTCAACACATGCTAAGAGAAATTAACTGTAGCCCTAATTTTTTGAGTAACATTGTATGGTCTGACGAAACACAACAACTTCAGCAATAACGGCATGTACAATCGCCGCAATAACCACTATTGGTCTCGAGTGAATCCTCTTCGTGTTCATGAAGCTAACAGTCAAATAAGACTCTTTCAACGTTTGGTGCGGAATTATGAGAAATATGGTTGTGTTAGTTCATGTGTACGAAGGTCACTTAAACACTGTCAAGTATTTAGGAATACTGGATTTATTAAGAAATGAGTTAAATGGTTTCCCCTAGGAAGAGCGAAACCAAATAATTCTACAGCAAGTTGGTGCTCCAGCCCATAACAGCAGAATCACTACTGCCTACATTAATAACCATTTGAATACCTGGGTTGGTACAAACGGCACAATCAGATGGCCTGCGAGATCACCAGATCTCACCCGTTTAGATTTTTTTTTTGTGGGGATATGAAAAAAATCAAATTTACATTAAATCTTATGAGAATGTAAAGGAGTTGAGAGTTGAAGTTTAGAATACGATTTATAACATTCACCACAACACGTAATTAAAGGTTACTAGAAATGAATTCGTTAGAAGAATAAATTTGTGTAACCAAGAAGATGGAGCCCATTTCGAGCAATTAATTAGTTAGTTTACCATTTTTTGTAAATAATCAAAATAATTTAAGATTTCATTGTTTTCCTTTTATTTAATTTATTACGTTTGTTAGAGAGATTTCATCCTTATAATTGACCCTAACGATCGATGCAATAAAAGTACAGGGTGCAACTTTTAGAGATTTTAGGCGGTTCGATTACCGGGTGCGGCAAGCGAAATTTTAAAAATCTTCGACTGCAGTTTTCTTTCTTTTAAAAAATAAAGGAATGTTTTCTTTGAGTAAAATTTTCTATCTACAGTATTAAGAGTACTTCCCCTTCAGGTGGCATTACAAAATTCCACCCTGTATACTCGTAATAGATAGTATATCGATGGTTGCACCGTACAGATTGGATATGATTATTGTCTTTCATGTCTTAAAATAATCTAGTTGTGAAGTCTAGGATCCTATTTTTTATTAAGACGTTCGCCTTGTTGTAAGCGACATAGACATCTGCGTTGAACTGCCGTTCGTCACCGTAAACATTAGTTATTAAATATTTTGTGTCCAGTAATTTCACCAAATACAGTGCCTTTCAAACAGCAATATTTACACACTGCTGCTTGGCGGCAGAATATCTGACACTGCAGTGGTACCAACCTGAACGGTCCCTTGGAGCTACAGCCTAGAGATTTCGTAGTACTTAATACCTTAGTGACTAAAACGAGGGTTATAAGGCGACACTGGTTGAAACGCTACTGGTAACTGGTAGTATTTATTGGTAGTCGTAATCGGTAGGAGGTTTAGTAGCGAGATGGTCCAAGGCGCGTTGTATCGCCGCAGGAACAGGCGGCGGTGTGGGTATGTGCGCTCCAATCGCTTGGAAACCATCTTCACCAGCTCTGTATAGTACGTTTATCACCTGGCGAAGAACATTTCTTTCAATAAATACAAGTGGGCTTCGATATCCGGAACAAAATTTGAAATAAGAATTCGAAATAATAATAGATAGATGCTTAAAAGGTTCGCACACGGTCAATATTACTGTAGTGTTGATGGCAATAAATTGTTTTTTTTTTAATGTCAATATTCTACAACCCGCCCGACTTAAGAGTGCACCTCGCTGGAATGCGACGTCACAGCGTCAGGTGCACACTTAAGTCGCACGGGTTGTAGAATATTGACAATATTAATGACTGTGTGCGGCTAGCCTAAAAGCAATGAATGTCAATGATACCTTGATCTTTTTTTGAATTGTTTTTTTTTTCTTTTTTAATATTTATCGAATGATAATAGAGCCGCATGTGATTAACGTTCCTTCATTTTCTCAACTAAGCAAGTTACAATATTGGACGGGTGTAATGGGCATCCTTCAAAGTTTGATCAAATATTGGACATAGTTTGACAAAGAAATTTGCCAAGTGGAATACCACCCTAAGGCTAGCCAAACACTAATAATATTTTCAATATTCTTCAACCCGTCCAACTACTGTGCACCTCGCTGGAATGCGACGTTACAGCTCCAAGTCGCACGGGTTGTAGAATATTGACAATATTAATGACTGTGTGCGGCTAGCCTAAAAGCAATGAATGTCTACCTTGATCTTTTTTTGATTTGTTTTTTTTTTCTTTTTTAATATTAATCGAATGATAATAGAGGTGCATGTGATTAACGTTCCTTCATTTTCTCAACTAAGCCAATTACAAAAAAAAACTTGGATTAAAATATTGGACGGGTGTAATGGGCATCCGTCAAAGTTTGATCAAATATTGGACATAGTTTGACAAAGAAATTTGCCAAGTGGAATACCACCCTAAGGCTAGCCAAACACTAATAATATTTTCAATATTCTTCAACCCGTCCAACTACTGTGCACCTCGCTTGAATGCGACGTTACAGCTCCAAGTCGAACGGTTGTAGAATATTGACAATATTATTGACGGTGTGCGGGCTACCTTTTTTTTTGACGCGGAGGAAATCTTCAAAAGATCCCCGGGAGCTGTGGGGCTCGCCCGGGGTATGTGGGATTCTTACCCACTAAAACCCACATGAGAGGGGACTCCAGGGCTCTCCGGTGGGATCTGCACCAGGGGCCCCTCAGTGCCTTGCCTTTGAGCCCGCCGCCGGGGGGCGCATTATAGCCCCCCGGGAAACTGAGACGGTGCTCACGGGGACGGGGGTCGCAACCCCGCGGCCGGGTTCCTCGAAGTCGCCGCCGTACTCAATGGACGTCCTAAGGGCCGCGCGCGGTAGGAAGGGTTTACCCCGAACCCTTCCTACCGCGCGCGGCGCGGTCTGGTGCGGGCTATCTAAGACAAGCTACATCCTGTTATCCTATATTCTATACCTGTCCATCAGGTGCTGTGTACTGATATTGGCCCTCTACCAGAAGGCTCGGATCTCCGGATCTGCCCGGTTGAAGTCCGCCTCGCTGCTCGTGGTATATACCACCACCTGTGAACAATTTATTTACCCGTAGGTGAAGTGGTTAGACACCCTGGCCGCTATCCGATGGTTCTTGGGTTCCCACCCAGCACAAATTAATATTATGATTGTTTGTCTCGTGTCTGGTGTAGTATATGTATTTAGGTATGTAGTTGTCATGGCGCAGCGATAAAGCGTTTGATTTGCTAACCGGAGGCAGCGGGATCAAATCCCACGGAGAGCAACACTTTGTGCCTTAACCCTGGCTAGAAAAATGTAGGCCGATCACTTGTCCTCTTCGGAGTCGCTGGATGTTTGGGGTATATGCTGTACTTGCTGTAGACTTCCATTGAGAATTAATCCTTGCAGGCTTCTTGAGGATCGCAGTTCATGTTAGTTGTATATTAAACAGAAGACGCCCGTCTTCTGGATTTCCCTTAGTCGGCTCCTACGACACCCAACCAACAGGAAGAGATGAGTGCTATTCTTACACGTACCCTCGACGGGACAATCATAACATCTATTATAAAAAGCCTAACATCAAGTACTGTCCGGGTAAGAATAACATCTACCCATCTTCTCCCTTTGGGTGTCGTCACAGATATAGATTTACATAGATAACGCAAATGCATGTACTTCGGGTGTCCGAACCCCGACGAAACGTCGGGGTTGGTCGCCGCTAACTTACAGTCCGCGCGCGTCTGTTGATGCAGCCTTGCAGCCGGTCGGCCGCAAAAACTAAAAAAAAATCGGCGGTGCATCGGTGTTTGAATCGGTTTGGACTTCCCGTCGCTAAAGTCGGCCGTGACGTCACAGAAGGTGTTACAAACTTGGTTCAAAAGTCGGCACGCTTGGTTTCAATACAAATCGTGATACTTGCGTTATCAATGTAAATCTATGTCTGTGGGTGTCGTAAGAGGCGAGGGAAACAAGAAGACGGGCAGTAGCGTCTTCCTATTGGATTACCCGCCACAGATTGCTATCTAATTGGGGATCGCTATCCCCAAGCCGCCTGCCAAGCGTGGTGGCTATGGCAACCCCTCCCTTCTAAGGGGGAGGCCTTTTGGTTAGCAGTGGACGTCTATCGGTTGATGATGATCATCAAATAAATGATACCTGTCTGAATCGCCCATCTGTAGGAGCCATCGTCGTTCGGACCTTCGAAGTCTTGTCGGAGGATCTCATCGTTGGTCTGAGAGAGGCACAAGGCTGCTGCCGCCAGGACCTATAACCAAAGAGACGCTCAATTAGATATCAAGGTATAGGTGGTCTTTGGTGCGCAGAGTGAGGGCGAGCGCCAACACCGTCCTAAAGATGATCGCCACTAGGTTAGATTGTCCCTACGTCCGGCACTGCTGTGACCGCCATGTGGTAACATTCAGTGTGGGAGGTAGGTTAGGGTTACTATTGTGATTCTGTGTATGTGATTTTGTGTGTGTGAATTTTTGTGTTTGTATTGTTTCGTTTAATTTATGTGTTTGTTAATTTTAATTTATATGGGTCAATAGTTACCTGAAATAAATGAATTTTATTTTATTTATTTTATAAGTAACCAGGGTTAGATAAAACAACTTGGTCATGTTCGAGTCGGACTCGTGCACCGAGAGTAACGTACCTACCTACCTTCTTACCCACACACACACTCACTAACACACACGCTAAACGAATACTCACTGGCTCATATTGTAGAATTGACCAAATTGTACCTATTTTAGTAGTCCTTTATTAACCGACTTCAAAAAAGGAGGTTCTGTATTCGACGCGTATGTATGTAATATTAATTAAAATGCGTAATATTCATATATGTTAGTCTATGTGGGCTTCTAAACGAATTTACCAAATTTCAACAGTGTATGTATGTATGTATGTAGGTTTGTCCGCGGATTTTTCAGAAACTACAAGTCCGATTTCGAAAATTCTTTTTGCAATAGTTAGAGTATCTTTCAACTTAGGGTAGAGTACAAATTTCATCAAAATCGGTCCAGTAGTTTAAGAGATATAAACTTTTTATGTTTTCAGTAAGTTACTGTAATGTAGACGTTCGAGTTGCGTGATAGTGCTGATACCTATCTTGGTAAAATAAGTCACTAAAAAGTGTTAAATAAACTATTTAATTTAAAAAAAATAAAAACCGGCTTCAAAGTAAATTATCTAAAAAGCATAAAATAACGAAAATATTATTGAAGTTGGTGCAGAATATACACAGCAGGTACGCTAACACCAGATTTTTAGATAATTTACTTTGAAGTCGGTTTTTTCTTTTTTTAAATAGTTTATATTATTTTAGTAGTTATAGTATTTTAGTAGTCCTATTTTAGTATTCAGCAATTCTGCCCAGCACAGAATCGTTCTGACCAAACTTAAATCTACTGTAATCTCTGGTTTTTACTGGTCCTCACGATACAAGCTGTGCTTAGTGTGAGGGCCATAGGTAAATAAATAAAGTTAATCGTATCTAAGTACCTACTGCACTATGTAAAACGTGAAACATCTTTTTGTTAATATTTTTGTGTACTTGTGGTAAATAAAGAATTTATTTCTTTGGATGTGTTAAAGTTAGTTTGCTATTTATGTCACAACAATAAAGAGTACTTAATTTATTTTTATCGCGAGAAAGGAACGGAGCGGAGCATCGATATACTATCTTATTATGTATCGATGGAGCGGAGCTATGAACTGCGTATACAGAGTGATTTTTTGGAGTTGGCGTGGATGGCCAAATCCGAAACTAATTTGGAATAGCAAAAACTAATTTGGAAGAGCAAAGGAGTTACAGGCCCTGTTTTGATGAAAACTGAAACTGTATCATGCCAAGATGCCAGGAATCAAACCCACTGATTTGGAAAAAAAAAACATCTTTCTGTATAATTACACCATCGGATAGTAAGGATAAAATTCTGAGAACTAATGACATATGGGAAACTACAGGAAAGAACTCAGTTTTAACATAATACTATATTTTTTCCTACCTAAGTATTAAACTGTAGGTACCTAACCATACAAAAACGCGAGTGGAACTTCTATGAGAACTAGACAACTGATAGTAGAACCTAAATACTCAGTTTTTTGTAAAGAAAAGCAAATAAAATACATTAGGTACTTTAGTTAAATAACAGACACATATACATTAAGCCCACCCTTTACTGTAAGTACGAGTTTTTCGGACTGAGTCTGGTGATGTAATAGCAACATCGATGGCATTTAATGGGCTGTAGATCCAGTAAAAGATCCACTGGACTGGATTGGATGGATTTAGTCTAGTGGTTGGACCGACGACATTGTGCGTGTCGCATGTAACCGGTGGATGCAAATAGCCAAGTGTCGTTAATTGTGGCGTTCGAATGGGGAGATCAATGTTCAGCAGTGGACGTCTTCCGGCTGGTGATGATGATAGACACCAGCTTGCTGGCAAAAAAACAACGATATCTGTGTTTTTCAAGCGCGATTAGATGGCGCTTCATTCGTATTATACATGTCGCTATGGTTTTGTTCTACAAAATTGATGACACGATTAAACCTTCTCATTGTAACAATTTTTTCCGGAAGGTTTTATGTGTAAACTTTTTTGCGCACTTTCCATACTGTTAAGTATTAGGAATTGAATCGGATTAATGGATACTAGGCTTGGATACATACACAGACAGAGTTCATTAATACATATTGATTTGAATACTGAATCTATGTAAAAATATCAAGAAAAAAGCCGTTTGAGTGACGACTCTGTCTGACCATCTAATATATAAAATTCTCGTGTCATCTAATATATAAAATTCTCGTGTCACAGTTTTCGTTGCCATACTCCTCCGAAACGGCTTGACCGATTTTGATGAAATTTTTTGTGCTTATCCGGTATCTATGAGAATCGGCCAACATCTATTTTTCATCCCCCTAAATGTTAGGGGTAGTCCACCCCTAATTTTTTTTTTACTAGGAAAATATTTATATGGCAAAACAACGTTTGCCGGGTCAGCTAGTTTTGGTATAAAAATGATACCGTCCGTCGATGCGTCCGTCCGACCGATATGATCTATTCCTGCGGGGAGCAACAATTTTGTGGTACATAGTCCAGCAAAGTTATTTTTGGTAAGCTAAGATGATCCATGCGTCGGATGGGCATGTAAAATGTCGGTCTTGCGCTTGACCTCTCCCCGGTCGTGTCGGTCTTCCGTCCCATCGGAGTAGTGCACTTGTGTATAAGCAAGCCAAGCACTATTACTAGCAAACTACACAGGAGACTTAATCTTGTTGAAGGTTTGCAGCCGTAGTATTCTATTAAGTTATTTATTATTTGCACAACGCAACCTTCAATTTGTGTGTCTTGAATAACGCTCAACTGCCGGATTAACTTATTCGAAACACGTGAAATAATTGTTGGTAATGATCGCCCGTGGCTTTATTGCGTAAATGAGATTAGCGATCGGTTGTCACGTGCAATCAAAAATATTAAATTAAATATGTTTACAGGCCATAGAGCGGCCTTTGGGAATGTTGAAAAACTGTCATCACGTTCACAACTGCTGTAGCGAAAATCGCCATTTAGTGTTTCCATTTTTTTTCTATAGCATATTTCAGTTTTAAGTCTGACCCCAGCAAGCGACTATTGCGCAACTCTCGCAGTTACAAAGTCACACAGTGGGCGCGGCGGTTACAAAACCCAATTTTCATTTCAAACTTGATAATCATACGATTCAATTTTGCGTAATACGCGTGACTTCTGAATTTTGCCTAATGTACTAACGCGGACAAGAACGCTGTAGGTACCAGTTTTCTATGAAAAACCGTTCGAACGACGACGTTTTTTTTTTTGGAGATGTCGCTGTTGGCCGCAGATGGCCATTACAGCTTCACCGGACAAGAGGGCGAGCGCTTAAAGCGCTCCAGCCAGAAAGGCAGGGGGAGCGACGAGCTCAAGGGCACCTCAGGGTGGCACGGCCTCGGCTTGGGCTGTCGCTTAGAGAGGGCTAATTTTACCACCGGTTCACAACGCGCCCCCACTGAGAAGAAGGGGCAAGAAACTCAGTGGGGTGATGCTCGTTTGAGGTCGCATACTTACGACCCTTCGGCCTCGCCGGCGAGACCGGTGTCTGTTTGATAGTGTAGCATAGGGTTATCGGGGAGGGGCAGGCTCAATGCCATGGTCCAATAGGGCCGACATTGGGTCTGGGGATCTATCAATACGTATCGCGGACGGCGGCGCGAGTCTGAAGGACTCAAACGACGACGTTATGTGCACTTATCTCGCCCGCAAGCATTTCGCCGGCTCGTGCGAGTGATTATTATTGTAAACCGCGCCTGTACCGACGTTTTTGTAGTTACTACCTACATTATACCTATTTATACGTAAAAAAATACAAAATGGCTGGCGGCAGCCATATTTAGGAAAAAATTATTGTCTCTGAAGGTACGCGTCCATTGGCACGCGCCGGACGCACCGCACGCACGGCACGCAACGGATTTTAGTTTGCTTTCTATGATTTTGACGGCTCGCATCGGAAAATGCCGGCGTGGATAATGGACGCAGCGCTATGTAAAATCATAGAAAGCATACTAAAATCCGTTGCGTGCCGTGCGTGCCGTGCGTCCGTCGCGGGCCAATGGACGCGTACCTTAAGACGAATCTAACGTCATATTATAAGTCACTGTCCATCACCGCCGCCGCCGCGCCGTTTACGTTGTAGGCCGTGCCAAAGAAATAGACATACTTACATACATACTCTCGCTCGAAAAACATAGCCCTCCGCCTCCGCCTGGTACATTCGGATAAAAAGAAGAAAATAATGTTAAAAAGTGAAGCCTGAAGCATTAGGTACGATATTGGTTAGGTCCAAAGCTATATAGTCTAAGGTCCAAAGGTATTGTAATATGTAAGCGATTGTTATTATTAGTTTCTATGTTTGTGATTTTTTTTATTTAATGCGTCTTCTTGGTGAAAGGTGTGCTCAACCTTTGACCTAGCCTCCGCATTGAACCTGCTTGGAACTATGAAGAAATCATAGAATCATTTCATACCAGAGCTTACAAGTCTCGTTGGTACAAAACGCATGCAATTTGCATTAGAAAAATATAAATATTAGAAAAATATTTAAGTAAGTACTTATAGAAAAAATAACTAAAAATTTGCCAAATATTTTCGTTTCTTAATGCGGTCGTAAGAGACACAATACACAAAATATCCAAGTGTTTAAAACATTACTAATAATTACCCAATTTTTGTACCTAGTGTTTCGTTAGGAGCTATAAAGTCTTATTAGGTATGCGGTATTTTATGACTTTTGACTAGATTACCAATGTCTGGCCAATAATATTAGCATAATACAGCTTTTATATAATCAACGAAATTGATCGAGTAGTCATTGTGACAGCGTCTGAAGGACCCTTACTACAATAATACTCTCGGAAACGGAAGACTCTGCTGAACATAGGCCTCCCCTTGGAACGCCACAGTGCCCACCGGTAACAAACTGGTTGCCTGCGATTCATACAATGTCGTTAGTCCACCTACTGGGACCTGCCTACGCTGCGTCTTTTGGTTCATGAGAAACTTTATTCACCATAAATGTGGCCTGCCCTTTGCCACTTCAACTTTTTAAGAGTTATCTCGATGACTTTAGTTCTTTGGCGAACTTCCATAATCCGGATACTGTCGCGCAAAGAAACTCCGAGCATAGGTCATTGTGTGACTCTGAGCTGCTCTAAAAGGCCAGCAGTCAAGGACCACGTTTTAGTACAATCATATGTCATCAGTGCAGTATTTTGGATGAGATGATATCGCGAAGAACACAAAAGATATTAATAGTAATAATCATCAACAGCAGCCAACAGACGTTCACTAATAGACGTAGTAAGTAGGTAGGTAGCAAATCACAATTCATTTGCTATTTTACATATTATGTTAGGAATGGACCTTTCGGTATAGGCACTTATAGATAATTTATCTATCAGTGTCAGATATTCTGCTGCTGTGTTCCGGCGTGAAGGGCACTGTAGCTGGTGAAATTACTGGACACAAAGACTTAATTAACATCGAAGTCTTAAGTCGGCAACGCGCTAGTGATTCTTCTGGTGTCGCTAGCGTCTATAGGCTGCGGTTGCTGCTTACCATCAGGCCGTACGCTAGCTTGCCTCCTTGGTAGTATGAAAAAATATATAAATCAGGGCTCGGACCGGCTTGTTTGTACCCATTACCAAAACTTGAACAAAACGTCGAGAACTTTTAGTTTAGCTCTACCCATCGATAATCGATATACTATAGATAGTATATCGATGGGTAGAGCTAAACTAAAAGTCCTCTTTGGCTAGAGCCAAAGACGATGTACCTATATTACGTATTTAACTAAGATCTATCTTATTTTAACTAAAGCGCGCTCATTTTGACAGGTGACATTTACGTCAACGTTCCCGCCAAAATGTCGCCGCGGCGTCTTGAGACTGATACGCGTACGGAATTTCAGATGCGTTCGCAAAACAATGTGCCTGTAATGTAATTACAATGAAATCGTGAATGGCAAGACGACAAGTTACAATCCCTGCCCTTTATACCTCATTACCGTACATGTAATGCCATATTAATCAATCTAATATTGGGTAATCTTAAAATAGTCAAATATCCATAAGCTCCTGCTAAGGAAATTTATTTAATTGATATTTTACTATCATTGGCTATAGCTATATAAGTTTTGTAGTTCTATTCAAATCTCATGGTCGAATCGAAGGATCTCATGATTAAAAACAATGAGATTCAACTTTAATGTCTTTGATTAAAAATCATTATTCACCGTCTGTAGACAAATATTATAAAGAGGAAAGATTTGTATTTTTGTATGTTTGTAACGAATAAACTCAAAAACTACTGGACGGAAATCAAAATTTTTTTCACCAAAGATAGTGGTAGTTCCAGTTCCAGTAGTGTAGCATTCTAATGAATGCTACACTATCCCTGAGTACCTTTAGCTTTATTAATTACTTAATAGAAAAAAAAAATGTCTACCCGTGCTACGCCGTGATGGGCTGCTAGTGATATGATAAAGTATAATATCATTGGTCCGTAGAGACCACCCAGGTAGTCTGGGACACGAGTCCCAGATATTTCGCCATAAAGCAACAGTTTTTTTAGTGGCAAGACTAGCAAGACGTTCGTCTGATGGTAAGCGACGTACCTGCCTATTATAGCTGTACGCCGCACGTCGCCCAAGAGATTATGCTTGGGTAATCGCATCAACTACAGTGCTCTACATACCGAAACACAAGCTTACACATGGCTACTTGTTTTTTTTTTGAGGGCCATAACAACTTCACCGGGCAAGAGCGAGCGCCTAAAGCGCTCTAGCCAGAAGGATACTTCAGGGATGCACGGCATTGGCTTGGGCCGCCGGCCGTACAGCTTAAATAGCTGCTTGGTCCAATGGGCCGACGCGACGCCTACAGCTAACCACCCAGTAAATATGTATGTGTTACCCAAATATAATTGTAAATTGCAAATATTTTGCTTGAATAACTTTTATTGATATTACTTAACTTTATCACGATATGTAATAATTACTTCGACACACATTCTATGCACACGATAGCAGCCATAAGGGCTGTTACACACAAAACTTTCGCACATCTGCAATAGAATAAGGGCAAGAATCGGCATCCAACTTGGAAGTGCGTGCGTTCCTGTGGTTGCGTCTCGGTGGTCGAAGTGCATTCCTGTTGCCGGCTCAAGTTATAGCCCACAAAATGTAAAAGAATAGAATTATTAATACTACTCTGCAGAATAGTTGCGCGTTTGACCGCGGCAAGTTGACGCTGTATGTATCGCGTTTAGACAATTCGCCCGCTATACAGGGTTAAAAAGACAATCACATTAGTAGCCAAAAGACGTCCACTGCCGAACAAAGGCTTCTCCCTTAGAAGGGTGGGGTTGCGATAATCCCCACGCTAGGCTAGGCGCAGGCGGTTTGGGGATTGCAGTAGGTATATAGGTAGGTAATAGAAAGACGCTGCTGCCCGTCTTCTTGTTTACCCTTAGTCACCTCTTACGGACACTCATCGGGAAGAGATGGGTGGGTGCTATTATTACCACGACAGACACCCCACGGGTTGAACGGACACGGAAAATAACAATAAAAAATAATAATAATAATACCAGCCCTTGTTTATGTCCCACTGCTGGGCACGGGCCTCCCCTCAAGATGAGGGGGCTTAGGCCATAGTCCACCACGCTGGCCAAGTGCGGGTTGGCGGACTTCACACGTCATTCGAGAGCTAGTTAGGCTTTCTCAGACATGCAGGTTTCATCACGATGTTTTCCTTCACCGAAAGCTAGTAACAATCGCACAAAGACGATTCGCACATGATTAATTAAAGAAATCAGAGGTGCGAGCCGGGGTTCGAACCTGCGCACCTTGTTTCCAAGGCGAGCGCTCGCCCACTGAGCTGTTACCGCCTAAAAAAAAAAAAAAAAATATTTTCAAAAATTATAGTGATATTACAAAAACTGAAACACATGTAGAAACTAGGTGCCTTAAAGAGTATAATGACATTAATAGTGTCGTTCACAGTTGATTCATTCGCTATTGCGGAACAAATTGTACGCAAAATCCCGAGTTATTCGACTGCCTTAGAAGAAATAAATGAACTATTCAAAGATGAGATGACATAGTATAAAAAATAAGGAACAGCACCGGCTCTAGCCCATGTGGCGGCCGTGTGCAATCTATTACCTATGGCGCCCTCTAGCTTAGGCACGCAGTCAAAATGGAAAATGAAGGTCTTTCTTATTTCCCTAAGACCGTTGACCGAGTGCGCCGCCGCACACCCTGCAATGAAGGTAAAGTCGCTGATAAATAAATAAAATAAGAAATATGTATTATACCTCCTTTATATGTTTATATTCTTTGTTGACATCAAAAGACGTATTCAAATTCTTTACATCCTACTCGCAGTGTTTTTTAACCGGCTTCAAAAAGAAGGTTCTCTATTCGACGCGTATGTATGTAATATTGATAAAAATGCGTAATATTAATATATGTTAGTCTATGTGGGCTTCTAAACAAATTTGCCAAATTTTATGAGTGTATGTATGTATGTATGTATGTATGTATGTAGGTATGTATGTATGTATGTATGTATGTAGGTTTGTCCACGGATTTCTCAGAAACTACAAGTCCGATTTCGAAAATTCTTTTTGCAATAGTTAGAGTATCTTTCAACTTAGGGTAGAGTATAAATTTCATCAAAATCGGCCCAGCAGTTTAAGAGATATAAACTTTTTATGTTTTCAGTAAGTTACTGTAATGTAGACGTTCGAGTTGCGTGATAGTGCTGATACCTATCTTGGTAAAATAAGTCACTAAAAAGTGTTAAATAAACTATTTTTAAAAAAATCAAAACCGACTTCAAAGTAAATTATCTAAAAAGCATAAAATAACGAAAATATTATTGAAGTTGGTGCAGAATATACACAGCAGGTACGCTAACACCAACTTCAATAATATTTTCGTTATTTTATGCTTTTTAGATAATTTACTTTGAAGTCGGTTTTGATTTTTTTAAAAATAGTTTATGGACTATAGTTAAGGTTTCCACAGGAAAAGAGAATAAAGTGAACAATTCAACGAACGAACAAACAAACCGAAAGACAGAGATTTTATTTTACACTATCGCTATTTACAGGTTAAAAATTCTATGGCCTCTTGCACAAGCGATTTATAATTGTGTAAAATCTTACGAAATGAGTTCATATTGCACAAAAAGCCTATTTTTACATAAATTATGGAAATTACTATCTGAAACAGACGGTTTGAAGTGTGTATAACTAAGTGTTGCCAGCCGTTCTATTTATTTACAATGTTATAATGTGTTACGTATTTACTCAAGCGCGAGTAGGTTTACCATTTAGAAAATTGAAACCGGATTTTCACTTAGTACTAACATTTTAGTCCTACGTAGAAATAGTCGTATCTAATTGTAGTTAAAATTATTATTTGGTATTATTATATTGAACGATAAGTTGATAGAGGTAAGACTGATATGATTCTTAAATTCCATCTATCTAAAAAAAAAGCCAGTATAATGGTCTAGGCAAATCCTAACGGATGGTAACCCTACACACGACATACTTTCAATCAACTACAAATAAAAAAAATAATAAAGGTCATCACACACTGTTGGCGTACGGCTTTTTTGCTAGATCATTATAAAACGTAGCTTGCCAAAAAGTTGCTTGACAATCCTTGATGATAGTTTTCAGAATAGAAGCTGTTGGGTTATTTGGTGGGTGGTGATCTCGGGTCTCTTCGTGATCGGTCTATGCATATATCAGAAATCAATGACATGTACATAGGTATCGTGCTAATTAGCATTTAGTACCTACTTCCGTAGGCTAAGGCTCTCATACTCGAATATTATATTACTAATAAAGTACTAACGCTATTTGCCCGCCATAAATTCTAAATGATAAGGTAGAAGATGACAAGTGCAGTTAGTTTAGTTTAGGCAGTATTAGTTCAGTAAAAAAGAATATAGTAAGGAAACTTCGGTATTTTACTCGCCATTTCGAAACTTAACCAAATCCAATCGATTGGTACTACTTTGCCTGACGAAGTACTGCTTAACAGCAGAAGAGAAATGTGAGCTACTGTGATTTTCGTTCGGTCATGCTGCTATCCCTTTGGCCTTTTGTTGACTGTAATTCTGTCGTATTTTTTTTCTTTTCTCTTGTTTTATCTTTTGAACGGCCAGACACACCTATCGCTGATGTTGATCCAATTGTAACAAGACAAACAATGTTTAAAAAAAGTGAAAAATGTGAAGCCTGCTGAGTTTCTTGCCGGATCTTCTCAGTTGAGGCCGCGTTGTAATCTGGTGGTAGCTTTTCAAAATTGACCATCCAAAAGTGCTAGCGTTAAGCCTATTTGAAATAAATATTTTAGACTTTGACTATCCAATGTTGTGTAGTGCAATTACAGCGGCATTGGGATGATATTGCCATCGGTTTCCGGAGCCTAGCCTCTAGATTTGACATTGGTTTGGATAAAGATATCCATTTTATAAGTTATCAGGCCAACAAAGAACTACCCTTTATCATCATCATCAGCAGCCGATCGACGTCCACTGCTAAACAAAGGCCTCTCCCTTAGAAGGGAAGGGTAACCCTTCCTTTCCTTTCTAAGGAACCCTTGAAGGGTTGCGATAAGTCCCACGCTTGGCAGGAGTTAAGAATCAACTGCACTTGTAGAGTCAAAAGATTCATTTTTAAACTATATTTCACACTAAGTTTACGCCTTTCCCGGGACAACCACCGGTACGAAATATACATTTACAATTAAAAGAACGAACAAAAAAGAAATATTAAAAACAGCTAAGTATCTAATCTTTCGTAAACTTGACACTTTGAAATTAGCTAATACAACCAGTGAGCTGTTATTACTACGTAGTAATAACAGCTGACTGAATACAACCTAATTATGCAAATTAATTTTAATTTTTAAATAGGTAGTATCTATGCTTACAAAACGCTATAATTATATCGACTACGACTGTTCGAAGTTTGAAATTATTTTTCCATTTTAGATTTTTATGGAGGTTTTAACAATAAAATTATACTTGTATGCTTATTTATTTGTTGCAGCTCCTACCAACAACGATCATACTGTTTTTTGCCGAATTTATTTAAGTACTAATTTAAAATTATAATTAAATCTATTAGATCCGTGTCTGTCCGTATGAGGTCTTGCTCAATAAATATCCAGTGTTGCCAGTGTGCTAGAGCCACAACGACAATGATGTGACTTGCTCAGTCATGAACTCTCTGTGTACATCTATTATAAATATACATGGAGCTTATAACTAAATGTTTCTGTAGCAAATAAATACTTGTTATCGTCAATGAAATCACTATATCTATCTAAGTGCTAGCGCGCACGAGTGACTTGTCGTGGTGACTATGAGGTAAATGTCACTCTTGTCCGATCTGTGAATATGGTATAATGGAGATGCGCGCACGTTACGACGTAGTAACATTTAGTTTTTAACCGACTTCAAAAAAGGAGGAGGTTCTCAATTCGTCTGTATATATTTTTTTATGTATGTTCGCGCATAGCTCTGGCAATTATGAAGCGATTTGAAAAAATCTTCCATCCATTCTTTAATCCGTTAATTGGGCCCCATAAAAAAAATATTGCTTACGAATAAGTAGTTCCTGAAAAAACAAGAATGGTGACTGCGCACTGAGAGCTGCAGGAAAGCCTATATAGATGACTTTATGTCGCTTTTTAAGGACAAAAATGGTCATAACTCTGGCAAATATTTACCAATTTCAATGATTCTTTTTTTATTCGAAAGAAGAAACCACTGTGATGAATCTTTATGAATTTTATCACAACCGGATAAGAACTTCCTGGAGGACCATGAACGATGTGGAGGAATATATCTGGTAAAAACCATAAAACTGATGTTCTCCATTAGGTACATTACTCTGACAAATACGAACCGATTTCGATGATTCTTTTTTTATTCGAGAGAGTAAACTACTATGATGATTCCATGCAAATTTCATTAAGTACGACCGGAAATTTTTTTTCTGAAGAAACATGAATTATGTAAAAGTATGTAGACGATAATGTGATCATAACCTACCTAGATCATTTTACCGTCTTCGATGGTTCAATCTTTATGTATGAAAATATCACTAAAAAGTTTAAAATAAAATCATAAAAAATAAAATTAACCGGTTTCAATATCAATGAAAAGTATAAAATAATTTATATTATTGAAGTTGGTGCAAAATATACACAGCAGGTACGCTAACACTAACTTCTATAATATATAAATTATTTTATACTTTTCAGTGATATTGAAGTCGGTTAATTTTTTTTTTAAAGATTTTTTCTCCATCACGAAAAGTCACTCGTGCGCGTTAGCACAAAATAAGATAAACAATTATTATTAATTTAGGTAAAACAAGGTAGGTACATAGGTTTACTAAAGTTTCTTAGCTAGAATAAATCTTTGTTACTTACAGGAATCTTTCCCAATAAAACGTAACAAGTAAATACAATTTTCTCGCTATAAAAATTGCGATAAGTACTATCTTATGTACTAAATAAATATGTATATGGCAGGCAAATAAAAGTAAAAAACAGAACCAGATAGACAAGAGAGGAGGAAAAATTCGCACAGCACTAAACTTAAATCAAGCTCGCCTTTAAGCATTTAATTTATGAGTTATGTCTGTCATTAATTTATGCGTCTCACGTAGGTACAATAAAGAAATATAGAATCGCACGTGGTCTATACGAATTTTTCAAAGTCCATACATAAGTACTTTAACGATCGAAAACCTGATAATACTAATTTTTTTTGTCCATCATTAGGTACCCACCGAGTACGGCACTCTATTCGAAGTACCTAACAGATCCTATGTGTAGTACAAGACTACCCTTCAACCTATAAACTGGAAGTTATGTACAAATAAGTTCTTACATAATAAGACAGGGACACCAAGTCATTCGGTTATTGTCCAACCGAATGATGAATATTTTTCAGGGATAAAACTACTATCAACGTTTTATTTATTGTTATTGTTCGTAATTCTTATTATGAGTCAGAGTAGGTAGTGACTTATTACCTCAATGTTAAGGATATTAGATAACGGGTAAAGTTGGAGCCCTTGCTGGATTAAGGTACGCGTCCATTATCCGCGCCGTCATTTTCCGATGCGGGCCGTCAAAATCATAGAAAGCAAAATAAAATCCGTTGCGTGCCGTGCGAGCGGTGCGTCCGGCGCGGGCCAATGGACGCGTACCTTTAGGCTCGCCCTTTTAATACATTTGAGAGCATCCCTAGGTTTTCTTTTCACAATATTTACGTTACCTTTGACGAATTATAAATCGTTTTAAACGTAAAAAACTTCGATACTAATTAATCTTACTTACATATAATTTTCTAAAAATTAAGTCATCATTACTCTGTGACAATGTTACGTCGATCAAAAAAAAACATTAAGAATGTAATAAGGCAATAAATTATTTATAATACTTATTGTGGGACAATAAAACCTCAAGGCCACATTATTACGTGTTTTAATAACAATATAAAAATACATACTTAGTACATATTATATTTTGAGGTCTTCACCCATTAGATACATTGGTTGGCATGCTACTGTTAAAATAGGTTTTATTATTACTTATTATCATCGATTTATTATTTGTACTTGATTAAGTGTAACGACTTTGGGAATATACCCACCACTCACTCCCACCACTGTGACTCCTGTTGGCCAAGATCTACAGTGGTCACCAGTGAAGACACCAAGGTTTGACCCTCGGCGAGTCCCGCGGAAATGCTAAATTGTTTTGGAACCCGCTACAAATTTAATTAGAAACGTAAGTAGGTAAGTGTTTAGGAGGAGTTAGAAAAATATAAATTCCACTGATATAATTTATTTCCCTTATCTGGAGGAGATCCTTCGCAAAGCGGGAGTCACGTAAAAATCACACAGATTGATATAAACTCAGAACTAAAGTTTCTTACAGGTTACCAACGAGTGTTAGTCCACCTATAAGGCACACGGAAGTTATCCAAAAACTGTAACAAAAATAATAATCTGTGGCCGTGTTAATTCTCATTTAACCGACTTCATAATAGTAGTTTATGCACCAAGGGGATAAAGTAGTGTCTTATCGTAGTAAGCTATCGCCGCTGAAATTATTGTGTATTCCCCGTATTAACCTTATCAATACATCAATCAAAAATGAATGTCACGGATACCAGTTGACGGACTGGTATGTTCGCGCATAACTCTGGCAATTATGAACCGATTTGATAAAATCTTTCTTCCATCCATTCTTTAATCCGTTAATTGGGCCCCGTAAATAATTATTGCTTACGAATAAGTAGTTCCTGAAAAAAACAGAATGGTGACTGCGCAGGAAAACTGCAGGAATGCCTATAAGATGACTTTATGTCGCTTTTTACGGACAAAAATGGTCGTAACTCTGGCAAATATTTACCAATTTCAATGATGCTTTTTTATTCGAAAGAAAAAACCACCGTAATGAATCTGTATGAATTTTATCACAACCGGCTAAGAACTTACTGGAGGACCATGAACGATGTGGGGGAATTTATCTGGTAAAAACCATAAAACTCATGTTACTCCATTACATTACTCTGACAAATAAACCGATTCCGATGATTCTTTTTTTATTCGAGAGAGTAAACTACTATGATGATTCCATGCAAATTTCATTACGACCGGATATTTTTTCTGAAGAAACATGAATTATGTAAAACTATGTAGACGATAATGTGATCATAACCTACCTAGATCATTTTACCGTTTTCGATGGTTCAATCATTATTTATGAAAATATCGCTAAAAAGTTAAAAATAAAATCTTTTTAAAAAAAAATTAACCGTCTTCAATATCACTGAAAAGTATAATATAATTTAGATATTATTGAAGTTGGTGCCAAATATACACAGCAGGTACGCTAAAACCAACTTCTATAATATTTAAATTATTTTATACTTTTCAGTGATAATGAAGTCGGTTCAATTTTTTTTTTAATATTTATTAACTCCATATTTTGCCATATTTTCGCTTTTTAGTCCATATGTTCGATTTTTTTGTCCACATTATATGTAAATATTTTGGATTTTTTAATACATATAAATCCGGTCCCTAAATCATATAAATAGAAATTCGTAATATTCTCTGTGGCCATCTAAAAAAATGTGACTCAAGAGTGTAGGTATGTATGTATGTAAGTTTGTCCATGTATTTCGCATAAACTATAAATCCGATTGTGTTAATTATTTTAATAGTTTAATAGTTAATTAGTTTAAAGATCTTTCAATTTAGGGAGAACAAGTACATGCCGGTGCTGGTGTTAATTAACAATATAGGTAAATACATAGATTTGCGAGCATGCACACTATGATGTGTGATCATTAATTCAATGACAATGAAGATATAGAACGGGAGCGCAGAGCGCTGTCTGTTAGAGCTAATATGATAGCTCGGAGGTTTGTTCATTGCTCCAGCGAGGTAAAAATTACTATGTTTAGAGCGTACTGTACCTCTTTCTACACTAGCAGTTTATGGGCAAATTACACTCAGAGACAGTACAGCGCTCTGCGTGTCCAGTACAATAACGCGTTCAGGATGCTGATGGGGTTGCCTCAATTTTGTAGCGCATCGGGGATGTTCGCAGCGGCGCGAGTAGATTGCTTCTATGCTACCATGCGTAAACGTTGCGCGTCCCTGGTACGTAGGGTGCGTGCTAGTTCCAACAGCATCCTGAACATGATAGCGAATAGGCTAGACTGCCTCTATGTGAATCACTGTTGTATGATTCAAGTCATGTCCAATAATGGAAACTTGTTACGAACATTAGGTTAAGTAATTTTGTTGCTAACACAATGATCTCAGTTGGTCGTAAATAAAGAAATATTATTATTATTATACCAAACTACTAACTTTGTGGAAAAAAAATTACTCGATATGGTCTATTACTAAAAAGTCTAGTGCTCTGGCATTGCAAATGTGATTTTCACTTTGTGTAAATAACTGAATAATTGGAACTATACATACTTAAAAAGATTTCTGATTTAACGAATAGGTACCTACTCAAAGCGCAAAACAAACTAAAACGAAACTTGGGTAGAAGAAACAACTCTTCTTATTGCAGGTTTCCATTTCTTTCAGACAATATTTGAACGAAACATTGAGTTAATGGAACAAAACGAACATTTTAGAAAGAGTAGTAGTTTAGTAACCTATAATATAAAAGATAACCTATAGAAAAGGTGTATATATTAGTATTATTATATACACCTTTTCTATAGTATTATTAATTATATTTTAGTATATATTTTAGTATTATTAATTATTATTTTGATTGTTTTAATTTTATCCATCTTAACACGAATAATGGTTGCCTGATGATAGCGCCACCGATATTTTAGAAACCGTTTACTTGATACCTTTGCGTGCAAGAAACAAATGGTAATATAAAATAATGCAATAGGTACTTGTAGCTAAATATATACTTAATGTACTGTTTTGAAAACGATGTCTGGCGCAATTATATGTCTGGCGTCAGTAAATTTTTATTATAAACAAAAAAGATACAAGCCTATGTGTATCTAATATGAATAAATTAGTAAGTATGCTAGTTTAATTGGCTAATAAAAACATAACATTATTATGTATGAATGTTAATATCATAATTCGCATACATACTTACATATTTAAAATATATTTTATGTCATAGGTTTAGTAAGAATATTTAGCAAGTCTACGCCCAATAAGTAGGAAATCAAGTGCTTACCCTTCCAAAACAATATATTAAATAGAATAGAATAGATTATAGAATATTTTATTAGCAACAAATGATACACAATTTAGAACTAAATTTAAGTATGCCTTATACTAAACTTAAACATTATTTATTTGTTGACCACTGGTAGCCAATGTAAGAATTAACTTGTGTTATGAGTGCCAGGGCTCACGCTCAATGCTTATCTTTAGCCATACAGTCTTACAGGGCATTCCGATTTCAACCCCCATGACGGTCCTATTGGACCGGGATGCGCCGAACCCTGCCCGACAACCGTATGCTACACTAGCTATCAGACACCGGTCTCGCCGGCGAGGCCGAAGGGTCGTACGTATGCGACCTCAACGACGTGCATCACCCCACTGAGTTTCTTGCCGGTTCTTCTCAGTGGGGGCGCGTTGTGAACCGGTGGTAAACTCAGCCCTCTCTTAAGCGACAGCCCAAGCCAAGGCCGTGACTCCCTGAGGTGCCCTTGAGCTCGTCGCTACTTCTGCCGTAAAGGCTAGAGCGCTTTAAGCGCTCGCCTCCTATTGTCCGGTGAAGCTGTAATGGCCATCTGCGGCCAACAGCGTCTATCATTCCCCAAAAAAAAAAACAGTCTTACAGAATTAATGCACAATTCAAAAGTATGCGAGTGTGTGTGTACGTGTGTGTGTGTGAGAGTGTATTATAATTTTTATAATTCTTTATAACATTGAAACTTAGAGCAGTTTTTCCATTTCGTCGTAAGTCTTTGAGGTTAACCAATCAGTTGCCTTTTTTCTGCATAGCCATCTGGTTAGTGGATATATGTGACAAAATGTGTTTAGTTGGTTGTACAAATGATTAACCAATGCACTTCTAAAACTTTGGGATTGACAGACATCATACTTGCGACGTTTCTTAGTAATATTTAGGTCATATTTAAGAGAAACGTTATGAAAAAAATTGTTTTTATGTAACTAGGTATATCCAAATGATATTATAAGTAATAGATATGTTACCTATTAAGCAATTGACGATTACAAGTAGGACAGCACTGACACATATTGCAACATCACGCTATCTATTCCAGAAAAGTTTGTGTATTTGGATAATTTACTTACCTAATAGTAGGTACTATACAGGTAGGTACCTATTTTCAATTATTTTGATGCGATTATTCAATCAAATTAATACGACGTGACACTGTCAATGATTCCGTGTGTGGTGTGCAGGTGCAGCACTGTAGCACACCGTGTGCTACTGATTCAAGTTGTGTTATTTAGCTCAACTTTTTTCCGCCACTTTCGAATTGCCTATATCCACCTACCTCCTTTTACTTTATAATATATACCTTATAATTTAATCCCTTTGTTTATAAAATACTTGCAAAAGAACACAAAGGTAGGCAATAATTTGTTATTAAATTTCATAATTATTTAAAGTTTGGTTGGACATAAAGACGCGCGCGACACATAATCTATGAATAAATAATTAACCAAATTCAATATTAGAAGGTCATTACTGTTTAATATTAGACGCTATTCACAAATCAAATGATTCTTGAACTCATTAGTACCCGGTAGGTAATGGTCAGACCGTAGTTTTAAATCCTCTTCGGGTCAGACATCAGTCATTAAAAAATTAAAATTAACGTTTATTTTTATTTACCATTGAACCATAATTACAACGATTTACTTACCGCCGCACTCACAAACGCCAATTAACTTTAATTCCAATTATGTCACATTTTAGAATTTGTTTATTTCGACTGTCGGAGCCATAATGATTATTTTCAATTATTAAATACGAGATAATTGATATCTCTAATCACAATCCGCGTATTAAGTATTAATTGGCTTCGAGTGTCGTAATAATCCAATTCCAAAAAATACATTAATCATCATTAACTATAATTGACGTTTGTAGGTGCGGGAGTTAGTAATTTACTAGAAATTTAAATAATGCCATTGTTATTATTTTAAATAAAACAAATAATGATACTTATCCTTAATTCTACATGAAAAAAAATAAAAAAAAAATAAACTTACCACGAACACTGCTGCTGTGAAATGCATTTTAGTTATTTTATTTAATAAAATCAAATTAAAACGATTAAAAATTAATTGGATAGATTTAAATTGTGCGTTGTTGTCCACTTATTTAAAAAACAAAAAAAAACTTTCACAGAAAATAAATCAAACGATGAATTCCCGGCAATTTTTGACAGATAATAAAGTTCTGAATTTAAAAACATACAGTGTTAAGATCGCGACTACACTGTGACGATGCAGATGTTACGTTTGGTTGTTATGACCTACGACCTCTCACTAAAAGCCCCGCCTCCTCCTATGTTGGTTTTATAGAAAGGAAAAGCAATTTTATTCGCATAACATGTGCTAATAAGATGCTTGAGATTGTAAACGGAACTTTTGACCAATAAACAGTCACCTCTTTTTTAGGCTCAAAATCTAAATTACACTTGGCTAGGTACTATCGTGGACACGAACGGTGTACCAGTTTTCAATCAAATTAGTTTGAACGACGTTATACGTGCGCTTACCCCGTCCGTACGTATTTTGGGCCGGCTCGTGCACAAGCGATTATTGTCGAGGTGATACACCGCTTGTTACCGCGAGAGTTAGTACATATTAATTAGAACTTCCGAGTCGTTAGAAGCTTATTTAGAGTGTGGGCCATAGACGTCCAGTAAGACGGCGACTATTAGGAGGACGGGGCGGTGAGATTGCGATAGCCGCGGGAGTTTTAGTGGGTAAGAATCCTACATACCCCGGTTGACCCCCTTGGTCCCTGGGACTTTTAAAGGTTTCCCCCGCGAGATCAACAAAAAGTCACTGACATAATTACATAGAAAAAAAAACTACATACTTAACCAGTTACGTACAGAATCAGGTCAAAGAAGAAGATTCATTCTTAGAATATCTACTTATTTCCCGACGGCTGTGATAACTAAAGATTCATTCAAGCTTCAAACAGACACCGGTTTTGCCAGTGATGCCTCAGTTCGTATCGTAGTCGACACGTTCGTCGAGTCGTACGTATGCAACCACGACGAATATCAATCACCCCACTGATCTTCCCAGTGGGGGCGCGTTACGATCCGCTGGTAAAGCCAGCCCTCCCAACCGCGACCGCCCAAGCTGAGGTCCTGCCTCCCTGTAGTGCCCTAGAGCCCGTTACTCCCCTGCCCTCCAGTACTCTCTATATTTTGTGCCTCCAGGCTGTATTGCTATACACGCTTGCCTCCTTCCTCTTGTCCGGTTAATGCCGGGGTCCCACAGCCTGTTTACCCGTCAGGCCACGAGTGACGTTGCAAGTGTTGCAATGCCTGGTGCGGCCCGTGCTAAGTGTTCCCATGACGCGAGGCGGCCTGGGGCGGTCTGCCGGCTGCCACGGTCCCACGGCCCGTTTTCCCGACAGGCCGCGATAGACGTTGCAAGTGTTGCAACGCCTGACGAAATTAATGAATGAATAGCAACGAGATGGATAACGGGCCGTAGTACCCCGGTATAAGCTATCGTAGGCATCTGGGATCAACAGTAATTGTACTAATTTTTTTTTGTCTCTCTCGTACTTAGACACATAACACTATACATCAAGAGCATCACTTTGCAGACTCGTGGGTTTCGTTGCGGATGCATAGGGTGGCGGTTCTTAGCGCACAACATGCGACCCCGAGACAGGTGACGACGGTGTACTCGGGGTGGATTTACAAATATTCCGCCAATAGGCTGAAACAAATCACCACCTATGGTAGGTACATGTTTTGACGGGCGCGTTGGTCTACCCAATCAATAGGTCGTCAGTTAAAAACGCTTTGACGAGGTTGATACTACGTTGGCATGAAAATTTGCCGCCGTAGGCTATAGCTTAGCTAGCTAGCCTATTGGGAAATCTGCTATTATATATTAAAATTGAACACAGGATCTCTAGATAGCGACAATGCTTTCAAATTACGACACAAGGTGTCAATTCCTGTGTAAGTTTTAAAAATCATTTCCGTTATGTGCATAAACTTTATGTAATACAACAAAAAGATAGAACAAATAATTGGCCGGACACGGAGCGGCCAATTAGCAGTGATAAGTAACCCGCTGTTTGAGTTTGAATGGCCAATAGCTTAGTGAAAACGTAAGATTGAATGTCAAGTAGATATTGTTTGGTAATTTACACAATACATTTTATTTACATACAGGATGTAAGTATATTATATTTGAGGCTAAGACACATTCTTCTTCTTTTTAACCGACTTCAAAAAGGAGGAGGTTCTCAATTCGTCTGTATATATATTTCTTTTTCTATGTATGTTCGCGCATAACTCTGGCAATTATGAACCGATTTGAAAAAATCTTTCTTCCATCCATTCTTTAATCCGTTAATTGGGTCCCATAAAAAAATTATTGCTTAGTAATAAGTAGTTCCTGAAAAACAAGAATGGTGGTGGTGCGCACTGAGAGCTGCAGGAAAGCCTATATAGATGACTTTATGGTGCTTTTTAAGGACAAAAATGGTCATAACTCTGGTAAATATTTACCAATTTCATTGATTCTTTTTTTATTCGAAAGAAGAAACCACTGTAATGAACCTGTATGAATTTTATCACAACCGGATTAGAACTTCCTGGAGGACTATGAATGATATGGAGGAATTTATCTGGTAAAAACCATAAAACTGATGTTCTCTTTTACATTTCTCTGATAAATATGAACCGATTTCGATGATTCTTTTTTTATTCGAGAGAGTAAACTACTATGATGATTCCATGCAAATTTTATTACGATCGGATAAATTGTTTCTGAGTTTCTGAAGAAACATGAATTATGTAAAAGTATGTAGACGATAATGTGAAATCATAATGATGTCATAACCTACCTAGATCATTTTACCGTATTCAATGGTTCAATCTTTATGTATGAAAATATCACTAAAAAGTATAAAATAAAATATTAAAAAAAAAAAATTGGATCGACTTCAATAACACTAAAAAGTATAAAATAATTTAAATATTATTGAAGTTGGTGCCAAATATAGGTAAACAGCAGGTACGCTAACACCAACTTCTTTAATATTTAAATTATTTTATACTTTTTAGTGTTATTGAAGTCGGTTCAATTTTTTTAAAAAAATGTTTATCTTGTAGACGCATGATCGCTTTCATGTCGTGATGGAGAGATTAGTGAATCAGTGCGCTAGGCGAACGTATTCAGAAGGTCATCCATCACTCACTGTAACAGACACAAATAATGCCGAAAGCACACTATGCTGTTGTTTAGACGTGGCGCGTCAGAAGCTTTTTGGTCACATACATTGAGCGCTGCGCTGTGACACGACACGCTAGAGTGCGCGCCAGATAAGTCTGCGCGCGGCCAAAATCGGAACTAATTTGTTCCGCCATATTGTACTTACTGACAGGTGTTGTTTTCTATTTGTTTTGACTGATTTAACTTTGCCATCATCATGCCAAAAGTGATTAAAAGTGCTGGCAGGGATATTATTTTCAAGGTGAAACGTGCTTGCGAGGCAGAACAAAAGAATAATGGGCCTGTTATACCTTTTTTCGAAGTTAGAGCCCGCGTTGCTTATTTGACAGATTAGTTTTGGGGCTGCCAAGTAATGAATATTTCCCCATTTATTCTTAAATCTTCACAAGTTCTATATTTTTTAATAATTTAGTAATCTTTGTAAATGATGATTGATAAAGTTTATTTCTGTGATATTTAAATAATATTGTTTTTTAAGTTTGAAAAGTGTGAAGTGAAGTAGAGCGTTTGCCTCCTACCACTGCGACCTAGAGACCCCATAGAAAATATATGGGCTTTTGTGAAGAGACGAATTGCAGAGAAAAATTTCAATAAAACTCCAGGGGAAATAGCCTCAATAACTGAAGCTGCTTTTAGCACAGTGACTACAGAACAATGGTACAACGTGTGCCAACATGTTTGAAGACAAATATTATGATTTACATAAGCTGATGGATACGGTTATGGATATGCTACAAGTGACACTGAATCATTGGACTCTTCTAATTCAAACTCAAACTCAAAAATCTTTATTTCAAATAGGCTTAACGCTAGCACTTTTGAATCGTCATTTTTTAAAAGCTACCACCGGATCACAACGCGGCCTCAACTGAGAAGATCCGGCAAGAAACTCAGCGGGCTTGTAATTTTTTCACTTTTTTTTTAAACATTGTTTTGTTACAAATGAATCGACATTAGCGATATTGTGTCCTGCCGTTCGAAAAATGAACCTAGATGATGATTATGATGATCTTGGAATAAAAGGGATTGACTCATTGCAGAACTATTGTTACGCTAAATTTAAAAGTTCTAGTAGATACTCAATAAAAAACTTACAATAACACTCATTTACTTCCTTTCCACAATTTTTATACGATAAAATAAATTAAATTCCATTGCCTTTAAAATCATCAAAATATTCATAAAGGATCATTCGTTATATTTTTAATACAAGTGACAACTTACGTCTAAAGTAGTAATAACTAAAAATCTTCTCAGTAGCGGCCGCGTTACGATCCGGTGGTAGTTTGTAAAAATGATTTTTGTGTAAGTGCCTCCTTGGGGCCTATACATAATATAGATATTTTGACTTTTGAATAGATTTATATTTTTGTCTTCATTTGATTCTTAAGTACTCAATACTTAGGAATCAAATGAAGACAAAATGGGTAAATATATTTCATCGACTGGCAACATTATATACGCCACCAGTCGCGCGCAGACTTAACTGGCGCGCACTTTAATACTAAATTTTTCTAACCATACTAAATGTACGTGAGCGATATGGTTCTGAAGAGACATGGCACGACAGCGTGGTGTGTTTCCAACTTAACTATTCTATTCGAGTTAGATCAATTCAATTTCATTTATTTGCAATAATATGGGTTAGGTACAGTTGTTGATTGTCATCATGAGTATCACCATAATATCCATTAAATAACATGCAAATCATTATAAATAAACGTAAACTTATAATAACCGGATAAGTTTACCTTTGATTATATAAAGGCTATTACATTAAAATTTTGGTACTGTCATTATAATTATGTATAATCAGTCAAATTTAATTTAAATAAATAATTACTAAAACAATGCAAAATAACATTTGTTTAAATTAATAAGTCTATTTATTCGTATTACAATATACTTATTTTATAATTTATTATTCTTAGAATTTAATAGCTCATTAACTGAGTAAAAATTGTTTTCATGTAGCCATAATTTTATTTTAATTTGGAATTTTTTAATTGGTAAATTGATCATATTCTGAGGTATAGCATTATATATTCTGACACACATGGCATAACAGTTCCTGGAAAATAAAGCTGTATGCGTCCTGTATGGCAGTACTAATTTGTTACAATGTCTAGTGCTTCTTGGGTAGACTTCCTTAGCCTTTGTAAACAAATCTAAATTCTGTTTAACAAACATAGCTACTTCATAAATGTACTTACTTACATACATGGAAGTGGCAGTATTTTAAGGGACTTAAATAGCGGTTTGCACGATTCATAGTTTGGAATACCACACACGCATCATCATCTTTCACTTCTTCATCACCATCATAACACATCATGACCATTCATCATCATCATCATTCACATCTTCATCACCATCATCATTTGAAATAACCCCCCGCGCATTTCCTTTATATAATTATCTTATTTTTTTGTTAGCTTTATTTGTTTACATATTGCGTCATACAACAATAATATTTCAAAAACTATTAAAGAAATAGAGATGAGTACCTACGTCAATTGAAATAAAGCCGTAAAATGCAGAAAGTATAAAAACCCCAAATGTATGGACTTTACGACTTACACGGGACTTAAATGCCATGGCCGCGCGGTCGTCCAATAGAAAACCGCGCGGCCACGCAGTCCTCTTAAACGGTGCTTAGTAGAGGTCTCATTCTTTTTGCTAATCGTTGATACGATTTCGAAGAAAATGCAGACAGTATAAAAAAACCTCAAATGTTTGGACTTTCCGACTTACGGTACTTAAATCTCTCCGTGTTAAAACGAAGTAGCAATAAACTGGCACTGAGATAACTAAGTTACTTTTGCTAATACAATAGGTACCTACATACGTAACTGATACCTAAGATCTTTAGTTATCTTTATTATTGAATCTTTAGACTAGCCACGTGAGGCAATGCGCACTGCTGTTTTAGTTCGACAGACTCACCTCGATAGTTAATTCGCACATCCGTTATGCTACGCGTTCGACTTCCCTGGCCACTACCAGTCGCATAGCCGTCGTGTCTGGGTGGAACTCGCTTGTCTAGTCGAAGCCGCATACACGTAGGTAATGCCACCAGCCGACCGGCCTAGCGAGTCGATGCGCATAGCTGTCGCGACACGCCCGACTCGAACGTGTTAGTCGGTTAGCACACGCGTTGATTGAGCAAACGGCTGTGCGCAAAACTCACTTTGTCTATATTGGCATACGCAGAGCGCCCGATTTTTGCTTAGCAGCGGAAGTGTGATCTAAGTACTAATATCTTTGACGATAACTTATGAAAATAAATAGCTTAGTGTGCTAGATTAATATTTAAAATTATTACCTACTTATTTTGGGGTTTCACAGTTGAATTAAGAACCTCCTTTTTTAAGTCGGTTAAGATCTGAACATACCTACCCACTTAATATTTCCTATCGTCTCTTAGTTAATAAAAGAAGAATGGACGTCCATATGCAAATTACAAAATATTTGTACACTTATTTTAAACCAAAATTTATTAAACATTCCGTGTACAAGATAAGTACTATGTTTGAATATTAATAGGCAGCATCGACTTCTAAGAACTATTATTATTATTAAGGCGACCAGATTATCCATGCCAACCAGCAGCATGGCTATTTTTAACCAACTTTAAAAAAAAAGGATTCTAATGAGGATCAACAAGGATAGGGAGGAATTTATGTTGTAAAAAATCGACTTATAAAAAACATTTGAATTTGGTGTTAGCGTGTGTATTTATTTAGCAACTAGCTGACCTACGCAGCTCCGCCCACGCTGTGTTTACGTTAACTAAACTTTCAATAATATACATTCGGATAGAATACAAAACCTCCTTTTTTAAAGTCGGTTAAAAACTTGGACTCACTTTGTACTTGCCCTCCGAAGCACGGAGACGTTTAGTTGGCGTTAAACGGTCACCCATCTATTTAATGACTACCTAACGTTGCTTATATAGCGTAATAATAGATATCTTAATGATTAACTGATCAGTTTATAATTACCCTATTCACGTACAAAGGAAATTACGTGGTAATATGTGCAAGTAATGTTTCACTGGTTAGTCCCTATGAAACATAGCGTGATGTTTTATAAACCAATTTATACCCCTACTTCTACACAACACATCAGTGAAAGTCCTATGAAAATCCATCCACGGGTTTTCAAATGATACCTGGACGAACAGAACGACAGACAGACAGACAATAGTTCCAAAAAAAATTGTTTTGGCCTCTATGTCGATAGTCTAGTATAGAAATTTTGACACACATAGCAATTTTGCAATGCAAAAAATATTCAATATACAGAAAAAGTCCTCATTGAGTTTTATTATAGTATAGATGGTTTTATATAGGTATGAGTTGTTTCTAAATATTTTGAATTCGATTATCAATTAGCGTATTTCTACGTTTTTGCAATGTGTAGTTCAGGCATGTGTAGAGCTAACATGGTCATCAACGATAAGTAGCTTTCCCAAAAATCGTCTTGACAGTCTAACACTAAAAAGTTGAAAGTAAAACCACAAAACGGCACGTCCGTACAGTATATTTACATAATATTATAATATTTACAATTAAATTTACAATGATATATCAATAAATAACGATACAAAAATAATACAAAAATCACTTACACATCGAAATATTACAAGTCTTACAAAGAAATTAGTAGAAGTGTTAGGTATATTTTTAACCATCTCGATGGTTCATCGCGAGGTCTTTAGTTCGATTCTGATACTCCTAAGAGCTTACACAAAATCCTAGGACTTTCCGTTCACGCTTAAGCGTTAGCGTGACGTATCTGCAAAAATGTTCGGCTCGGGTGGAAATGGAAGCCACCACTATCTAACGACACCTGGAGGTTTATTCTGGAAACTCATATATATTTGAATCCAATTTAATTGTTTTGCTAAGCGTTGGTGCTCCTAGACAATAAAGACCGGTAGCTGCACTTGATTTGTTTATTTTAAAATTATTGGTTGGATATTTACATTGTTAATTAGAGGAAAACTACTTACATATCACGGTAATGGAAACTTAATACTTAACACAATTTTGTTAATTAACCTAAAAAAACGTAAACAAACCTTTTTATTAAGTCTAATTTTGCAATATTGGATCCTATTCTATTTTCATTAGGGACCAAAAGGTCATTGGACATTTTTGACCCGATACCTTGAAGATCGGGGCCACTATCTAAATGTGGTTGATATTTATACTAGATTTAGTGTTACAGCCCAAAAAATCGTCACAGAAATAGAGCCACAAAGACGGTTGTGTCACTATTTGAAATTAGTCCGAGCCAACCACAGCTAGCGGAAGGGCGTAACAAAATTGTTCAAATGCTTGAGTCTAAAATCTGCCCTAATACATGAATCAGACACCGGTCTCGCCGGCGAAGCCGAAGGGTTGTACGTTTGCGACCTCAACGACGTGCATCACCTCACTGAGTTTCTTGCCGGGAGAGGAGATGGGTATCTCCTTCCGTTGAGTGAGACAAGATGACGGGCAGCAGCGTCTTTCGTTAACTACCATCAATACTTCGATCCCCCCCCGCCGTATCTAAGGAGGAGACCTTTGTTCAGCGGTGGACGTCTTTCGATTGCAGATGATGATTAGAATTGGATCCAATACTGAGCACATAGCGTGGGTACAATCATTCACTGTCAATATTATATTTAAATAGGTACAAAACCTAAAGTTAGGTACTTAAAAAGAAATTTATTCACATAATTAATATTGCATTAAATTATCATGAAAAGGCACTATGTAGAACATTGGTGATAGTTGTAAAACACTAGCGTACACCCGAGTAAACAATTATAGCAAAGCTTAAAAAAGACGAGATTAATTATTTACGTAATAAAAAAAACAAACATTACAATTAATGATATAATTTGTTAGCTGACCTCTCTTTTCTTTTGCTGTTAATGGATAATTTGATAGCTAGCCCATCTTTTCTTTTGCTGTAAATTGATAATTTGATAGCTAGCCCATCTTTTCTATTGCTGTAAATTGATAATTTGATAGCTAGCCCCTCTTTTCTTTTGCTGTAAATGGATAATTTGATAGCTAGCCCCTCTTTTCTTTTCCTGTAAATTGATAATTTGATAGCTAGCCCCTCTTTTCTTTTGCTGTTAATGTTATAGTCCTAGTCGGCCTAAAATAAAAAATACCGCGGACTGTATAAAATACGCCTGATTTAATGACGTAAAATGACAAACAGCAGTGCGTCGCGAGTGGCGAGCCGATATCTCCTCCAGTACGTTAAGACTGGTTCTTAACAGTTAACTACCACGAAATAGCATTTATCTACGAAATACACACAGAGTGGAAAGCCACGGGTAATACGCCAGTGTTAAACAAGGTATCAACGTAACACTGTTATTATTTTTACACGTAAAATATTTTCATGTTAATAATACCGGTATTGAAGAGTATTTTCTACTCTTTAATACCGGTATTTCAATATGTCACACGTAAGATAGTTTAAAAAATAATAATGTATGGCTTAACGAAAAAGATGACTAACAAACAAGATTCGTAATTCTTTTTTAATAATTTCTGTATGAGACAGAAAAAAAAAATTAAGTATTAATAAACACCACACTATCACTGAAATCACTGATTTCCTTATACCACCTCTGCATACCTGTTCAGCAAGCATTAGCGTGAAGTCTAATAAAATAATAAACCAGATGTTCACAGGTTAAGCGGAAAAGTTTAGCTTAGAAAATAATAAATGAAATCGCTCCCAAATCGCTCACATAATATTATAACGTTCGCATTACAAAATAAACTTAACAGAACCGATAAACTACCTTCCGTTTAATTATAAAATATCACTTTATACACAGTAATAATAATTATTTCTTTTTTTGGTATTTTTTCCAAATCTTTTTGAAACTACCCTACCTAATTTGCTCGTTATAAAAACTAACTACATACTTATAATATTTTTTTACATAATTTACAGATAACTCACTCATTATTACAAACAGGTTATTTTTTTTTTGGATTGCGCATATTTTTATCACGTAATCAGTATCGCTAATAAAACATATATAACCAAATAAAACAATTTTTCACCACTAAATTTCGGAAAAATGTCTTCACCCTATCACTAATACTATAACGTCAGTGAAAGGGGGTAGATGAGGTGCCGCGCGTCACATCGGCAAGCAGTACGTACAGTAGTGACAACGTATCTTTGTGTGTCTGAAGTTGGCTGCAAGACGCTGCGCAGTAGCTATTTTTGTGTTTTTGTATTGACAAATTAAGACTGTAGTTGCGCAATGGTTCGCCAAACCCAACTTCAGACAAAAAGATCCGTTGTGAGTACTGTAAGAAAGCAGTAATCATAGTCACCCGACCATGATTATTGCACTTGTTGATAGATATTTTTGTACCAAAGGTGGGGGTAAACCCAAAAATAAATACGCATCTTTATTTTTGGACAACGGTGAAATAAATTTGCGCATTAAAAAAATGTTAATCTGTATAATATAGATTTAGATTCACATAAGCTTGGGATTAGCAATATTTGTCACATTTCTCATACTCTACCGAGAATCACTGGACGATGGATTTGTCAGTCTTATTATGTATAGATGATGATTTATCTTTTTAACCGACTTCAAAAAAGGAGGTTCTGTATTCGACGCGTATGTATGTAATATTAATAAAAATGTGTAATATTCATATATGTTAGTCTATGTGGGCTTCTAAATGAATTTACCAAATTTCACGAGTGTATGTATGTATGTAGGTTTGTCCGCGGATTTCTCAGAAACTACAAGTCCGATTTCGAAAATTCTTTTTGCAATAGTTAGAGTATCTTTCAACTTAGGGTAGAGTACAAATTTCATCAAAATCGGTCCAGTAGTTTAAGAGATATAAACTTTTTATGTTTTCAGTAAGTTACTGTAATGTAGACGTTTGAGTTGCGTGATAGTGCTGATACCTATCTTGGTAAAATAAGTCACTAAAAAGTGTTAAATAAACTATTTAAAAAAAAAAACGACTTCAAAGTAAATTATCTAAAAAGCATAAAATAACGAAAATATTATTGAAGTTGGTGCAGAATATACACAGCAGGTACGCTAACACCAACATCAATAATATTTTCGTTATTTTATGCTTTTTAGATAATTTACTTTGAAGTCGGTTTTTTTTTTTTAAATAGTTTATTTCTATTTGATTTTCTATGATTTATCTTTCTTATGTATAGGCCTCACGGAGGGCACCAACAGAAAAATCATTTTTTTTTACACACTACCGGATCGTAAAGTGGCCGCTGCTGAGAAGATCCGACAAGAAACTCAGCGGCCTTGTCTATTTTGTCATATTAAAAAAAAAACAGCTTGTATAACGTAGCTCTGGGAATCTGGGGCCATTGGTTTAGACACCTTAGTCGCTATCTAGTAGGTTGTGATAGGTTAGATTCAATCTTCGTAGTCGCTGGACGTTCGGGGTGTGGGACCTAAGACGTTCATTGAGTACGGCGGCGACTCCGAGGAGGACGGCAGCGGGGTTGCGACCCCCGTCCCCGTGAGTACCGTGACTGGTTCCCGGGGGGCTACAATGCGCCCCCCGGCGGCGGGCTCAAAGGCAAGGCACCGAGGGGCCCCTGGTGCAGATCCCACCGGAGAGCCCTGGGGTCCCCCTCTCATGTGCCGATGCGACAGCCGCGGGGGTTTTAGTGGGTAAGAATCCCACATACCTCGGTCGAGCCCCACAGCTCCCGGGGATCTTTGGAAGATTTCCCCCGCGTCAAAAAAAAAAGTTAGATTCAAGCTTCGTAGTCGCTGGACGTTCAGGGTGTGGGCCCTAAGACGTTCATTGAGTACGGCGGCGACTCCGAGGAGGACGGCGGCGGGGTTGCGACCCCCGTCCCCGTGAGCACCGAGTTTGGTTCCCGGGGGGCTGAGAGACAAGGCACTGAGGGGTTCCTGCTGCAGATCCCACCGGTGAGCCCTGGTCTCCCCTCTCATTTGTCGATGCGACAGCCGCGGGGGTTTAAGTGGGTAAGAATCCCACATACCCCCACAGGTCCCGAGGACCTTCCAAAGGTATCCCCCGCGAAAAATAAAGTTATATTCGATTCAGATAGACACAGGGCCCGTAGCCAAGTCGCAGGACAGATGCGCACATGAACATGTCTGTTTGTCGTTAATTATCTGTAACAAGTTGACCCACGGAGCTTCGTACGGTCATCTGATCTTAAACTAGGCAGTTTTTATTTCGCGGGGAAACCTTCTAAATGTCCCCGGGTACTGTGGATTCTTACCCACTAAAACCCCCGCGGCAGTCGCTTCGGCACATGAGAGGAGACCTCCGGGCTCTCCGGTGGGATCTGCATCAGGGGCCCCTCAGTGCCTTGCCTTTGAGCCCGCCGCTGAGGGCCGCACTGTAGGCCCCCGGGAATCAGACACGGTGCTCACGGGGACGGGGGTCGCAACCCCGCCGCCGTTCTCCTCGGAGTAGCCGCCGTACTCAATGGATGGAGGTTATTTCAGCAATAATCTCTTCCAGCAAGCAAGATAGAAGAAAATCTACATCGATATAATATATAAACTAGATTTGGGGTCACGGTTTAAAAAGTGCTAGCGAGTGGAGTGTCGCTACTGTCTATATGAAACTGTCAAACTACAAGTCATTATAAAATCGTTAGTTCACGTTTCCGCCACCAGCACAGATAAGTTTGCAACCTCCGCGACCACATTTTAGATGTCATTTTGTTCGTGAATGTTTATCTAGTTTATATATTATATCGATGAAAATCTATAACGGATTCTGAGAAGTAATTCCGATTCAATCTGTATTCCATCGTCCAGTGGGCCTTGTTATACCGTAATCGAATTCTTTTTTTTTTTTGAGTTTTACAAATTATTTTATAAACATTTATAATATTACTTCACTAGTATGGCAGTCGTGTTGTTAATATATAACGCAGATTAATCTATGTTTACATATGATTATTAAATTGTTTATATTTACAAGAAAATTATACATTCATGTAACTACGGATTTAGGACTTCTACACAGTCATACCATGACAGTGCTATGAAAGTTTTTGTATGAATTACTACGAAACAATGCCCCCTAAAACGTTCCGTCCCCGTCCAGCCCCGTAGAGCGCTATGACCGAGCCGTCAAAAATTTAGATGTACGTCTTGTGCATGATACGCGACGTTGCCGCTCCGCTGCGATTTGGCAACTATGTACAATCAGTACATACGACGTACGTTTATAGCACTGTCATGTATGGCACGGTGTACCCTTAAAGTTGTCATAGAGGTTCTATTAAACCTGCAGTGTTGAGAGACATGATCGTCACAAAAATCGAAACGCTTCCGTAAAGCATGGAGCAATTTGTTATGTCAAATAATGGAAACGTCACAAAAACTGTAATATTCTCGAATTCGTCCAACCTACCCAATGTTTGAAGCGCCACAAACAGGTTAACGCTATTTTTAGGGCAGAGTTAGTAACTCCTGTTGAAAATGGCAAGCGTCACGACGAGATGTGAAACGCTTTTGTCAAGGAAGAATCACTTGTCGTACTGAGAAATACAAGCGTCATAAATAACTTATACAGCAAAATTGTAAGCAAGAAGCTTATAAATAAAAGTGGAGGCAACACTCTAAATATTCAAGTAAAGACGACTGTAGTCTAACCCTCTCTTTCTAAATACATAGATAAGAAGTTAGGAGTAGGAGTGTTCGCAACGGCTATATATTCAAAACGCGTTATAACGATACGCTACTCATAAAACGCCTATTATTTTTTTACGTTATAATATATTACTTTGCTCCGTAATACGACGCGATTGGATTATGGATTGTCGCGCTGTTAAAGGTTACCTTACTTTAATAACTATGGAAATAATCTAACGTAACGACACGAACAAGTATATTCGCGCGGAACAAAGTAACCTAATAAATATTATATTCATTTCATTACTGGACACTGTTTGAAATATAGTTCTTAAGCAGACGTCTTAGAGTATTATTTGGCACGCAACTCGTGACAAAATATTATTTGGCAACGTGAAATTGACCTTGTGTCGAGTAAGTTTCGAGCGAGACCAGTCGTCACACGTCGTGTACACTGTAATAAAAATTACACTTGCCTGAGGTAATAAATAATAAGCGATTTGATTACTTATTAATTATAGATTATTTTTTCAGTTATATAATATATCTCTTATATATCTTATGTATGTATTCAAAAAGAGTGTAACCACAGTCGTCTTCACTTAGGTATTTAGAGTGTTGCCTGCAATTTTATCTATAAGCTCCTTGGTTGTACGTGAGCATTAATGCCCCGCTATTTAGTGAATTAAAGCTGGCTAACTCAGTACCAATCTATTACAAAAATCAAAATCATACGCCCCTTAGTATTAATGCTACAGACACACACAGATTATTATTATTAAGGCTATAGACTCACTCCAATATAAGACAGACATAATAAAACCTTATCATTAATGCTACAGATAAAATATAGATGGCCTTATCATTAACGCTACAGTCCTTAATGTGATTGTCTCATGATTAATACAGGACCGATGTGCTATTATTAATGTTATTCTCACAAGACTGCACTATCATTAATGATACAGATTCAAAACTGCCTTATCATTAATGCGTCAGATAAAAAAAAACTGTATCATCATTGTCTCTACAGACACAAGTTTTGCATCGTCAATAATGCTGTAGACTCAAGGCTGTCTCATCATTAATAATACAACCGCAGGACTGATCATCATTAATGCTGCAGACATAAAACTATCATTATTATCGCTAAAGACTCGACTGAAGTCTATCATAATTTATACTATAGACACAAGACTTTTATCATCATTAATGCTACAGTCACAAGACTGTATCATCATTAGGGCTACAGACTTAAGTCTGTCTCATCATTAATCCTACAGACACAAGACTTTTGTGATCATTAATGATGCAGTCTCATCATTATTAATGATGCAGCCTATCATTAATGCTGCAGACTTAAGACTGTATCATCATTGATTCTACAGATAAGACTTTTCATAAATAATGCTATCAACATAAGACTGTATAGCATCATTAATTCTACAGTTAACAAGTGTTATCCTTAATACTACTGATATAATAGTGCAACGTACATTATAAGTTGAGTCCTCTAAGGTTCTTGAGCCTCTGTTCGAGGTCTTGAAGGGCTTCGTCCGCGGGCCAGGCGGCTTGGTGGGACCTCTCACCGCCCGGAGCCATCATGAAACCCGCCCCGGACTTGCCAGGACTCTCCGAACTGGACATAAAACGTACATCCTTTTTAACCAACTTCTGTGGTCCAAGTGATTTGAGGACCAAAGGATATTGTAATTCGACATAAGACATGTATTTTAATTCGTTTCTCTATTCGACATTTCTTTTTGTTCTCGCGGTAATAATAATAATAATATCTTGGGACAATCCACACACGGTCATCTGATCCCAAACTAGGCAGAGCGTGTACTATGGAAACCAGACAACTGATACTATTACTTATATACATTTTTATTTTTGTTAATATATACTTAAATAGATAAATAACACCCAGACACTTGGTGGGAATCGAACCCACGACCAATCGGTTAGCGGACAGGGTGTCTGACCACTAGACCAACGGGCCCGTCCATACTACTTTCAAAAGATCCCCGGGACGTTGTGATGTGGGCCCTAGACGTCCAGCGAATACGGCGGCGGCGGCTCAAAGGTAAGGGGTACCCCTCTCATGTGCCGATCAGACAACCGCGGGGCTTTTTTTAGTAGGAGTTTCATTATCATTAGCAGCCGATAGATGTCCACAACTGAACAAAGGCCTCCCCTTTAGAAGGGAGGAGTTGCCATAACCCCCACGCTTGGCAGGCGGCTTGGGGATCGCAGTATAGATGGAAGATAAATCCAAAAGAAAGACGCTGCTGCCCGTCTTCCTGTTCTCGCTCAGTCGCCTCTTACGACACCCAACGAGAGGAGATGGGGGGATGCTATTATAACTCAGTGCCTTAAAAACGTAGTATAAAATCCTCTTAGCCTGCAACAAGTCTGTGAAACAAACCTGAAGTACTCAGTGCTGGCGGCGAGCTCGCCGTCCGTCACGTTCCGGTTCGAGTCCCGGGTATTGTATAACCACACGCCAGAGTTCATCTTATGATCGCGCACTTGGAAGTCTGTGCTGTAATGCCTCGGTGGAGTCGTGAAGTCTACATTCAGCTGTTGACCTGACAACAATACAATACAAATATTCTTTATTGTACACCAAAGAGAAGATACAGTTTAAACTCAAACTCAAAAATAGTTTATTTCAAATAGGCTTAACGCTAGCACTTTTGAAAGGTCATGATTTTTTTTTTTTTTAAAAGCTACCACCGGATCACAACGCGGCCTCAACTGAGAAGATCCGGCAAGAAACTCAGCGGGCTTGTCATTTTATCACATTTTTTTTTAAACAGTGTGTCATGTTACAATGTCATGTTACAAATAATACAGAAAAAAAAATACGACGAAAGTAGGTACAACAAACTAAAAAGCCAAAGGGATAGTAGTCTGACCAGTTCCCCCAAGCAGCACCCGCGCACGAGTTGACTCGAGCAGAAGGATAAGAAGATTACAGTGTGACAATTTATACAACAGATTACAGTGATTACATTGTAACAATAATATAAATCATCATCTACACTGCTGCTGGTGCAAGATTCTTGACCCCCCCCGGTCTTAGTGGGTAAGAATCCCACATACCCCGGTCGACCTGCACAGGGCGCGGGTAATTTTGAGGGTTTCCCCCACGAAATAAAGGATATCCAGCCACTAAGAAGGTAGGGAGGAGGTGGCCATAATCCCCACGCGTAGCAGACGTCTTGGGGATCGCAGTAAAGGTAGTAATCCTTCTTTTAGCTGGGGAAACCTTCAAAAAGTAAACCGGTTTGTGGGATTCTTACCCACTAAAACCCCCCTTTTACATCGGCACATGAGGGGAGACCCGGGCTTTAATGGTATCTTCACCAGGAACCCCTCAGTGCCTTTTGAGCCCTCTGCCAGGGGGCGCATTATGACCCCCCAGCAACCTGTCACGGTGCTCACGGGGACAGGGGTCTCAATCCCGGCACCGTACGCAATGGACGTGAACCCGTGACCTGGGGGCCACAGTTCAAACTCAAACTCGAAAATAGTTTATTTCAAACAGGCTTAACGCTAGCACTTTTGAAAGTTCATGTATTTATTTTTTTTCAAGAAAAGGCTACCACCGGATCACAACGCGGCCTCAACTGATAAGATCCAGCAAGAAACTCAGCGGGCTTGTTATTTTATCAGCCCAAGCAGCACCCGCGCACGAGTTGACTTGAGCAGCTGCCATCACTCCCCTCAACCATATTAGAGGGAAGGGGGTGACCCGCCACACGCAAAGACCCAACCCAAGTCAGAAACCCAAACTAGGATACCCTGTGCTATGGACTCCTGCCCCCTCCCCCCCAACCCTCTCAGAAATTGTGATACATTTTGAAAACAACTAACCTAGGTAAGTTAATTAAGTAATTTTCTGTTAGGGAAAAAGCTAAGTAATTAATATTCGCTGGTGTATCTATTGTATGGGTGAAGTCACCTGGATGTATCCGGTCATCCTGGCGCAGTTCCGCGAAGTGTGTGACGTCACTGGGCGAAGGGCCATTGTTGTTGGTGGCCCACACCGCTTCGGGCCGAAGACAATCGGCCGTCGGCGGGTACCAAGCCTTTGTAGCCTTCTTCGTGACCTTTGGCGACTCTTTGGGCGTTTCTGTGTGAAAATATACAATGTGTACTTTGTGTATCAATGTTAATAATACAACATGTTACAAAATACCCCGTGAAAATATAACAAATTATCAAAGCCAAAATTGTGATCCTAGTAAGGATAGGTCTTTTAAAATGTTTGTCGTTTCGCGAATTAGGTAGAAATGTAGGTACATTCTGCATAGTTTACTTTTTAATTTTACTGAAATAGGGTTTGCACATCAGTGAAAATAATAATATATTTTTTATTTATTTTTTACGGGGTATTTCTTCATTATGTAACATTCTAATCTTCGTCAGTCTGTTTCACTTACTTGTGTTCTATTGTCTTCACTTTGAGCTACCTGTTCGTGGAAACTGTTTTGCTAATAATTTAAGCATCTAAATGTATCTTTATGTGTTATAGAAGCTGTGTTGTCCTTACTTAAATAAATAAATAATGTAACAACGGGAATCCTCAGACACCCCAACTTAATCTATGTATATAAAAAGTAATAGATGTCCGTTAGGCTCGTTAAATCTCAGAAACGGCTTAGCAGATTTGAATCATCTTATCTTGTTTTGTTCGGTCTAATCCAGGGGTGGTTTATAAGAAAAATATTGGGGAAGGTCCATAAAAAACGTTAAAGTACAACGCAGTTGGAGCTGCGTGGGTCAGCTAGTTCTAAATAGTAACAACACACTATTAGGCTGCCTGTCCACCGGAGCGGAGCGAGGCAGTGGAGCGGAGAAACGGAGAAATATTAACCAATAAGATTCAATAACATTTTGGAGCGGAGATTTTGTGCAATCTTATTGGTTAATATTTCTCCGTTTCTCCGCTCCACTGCCTCGCTCCGCTCCGGTGGACAGGCAGCCTTATGGGGGCGTCAATTTGGCGAGCCTGTTGGTCTAGTGGTTAGACACCCTGGCCGCTGACCAACAGATCGTGGGTTCAATTCCCACCAAGCGTCTGGGTGTTTTATCTATATTAGTATCAGTTGTCTGGTTTCTATAGTACAGGCTCTGCCTAATTTGGGATCAGATGGCCATGTATCGATAGGACCATGATATACAAAGTCTCACCTTCTACAACTTCCTCAGCGACCGCCACCTTCTTCTTCTCTTTCTGCTTCTCCACCTCTTTCTCTTCTTTGAGTGCGTTATCATCGTCCAATTCATTCAGTTCAGCCAACATCCTCTCCTCACCGTCGAAGATGAAGTCTCTTTCTGACTTCTTGTGTGGTCTACTGGATGGTGTTGGCACTTTTGTTCCTGGGACAAATGACTAAAGTTCTTACGTATTCCATACTAGCGGCCCGCCCCGTCTTCGCACGGGTAGTAAAAAAATTATTTATACTTAGTTGGCTAAGGTATTGGTTAAAATTGCTTTGTAAATAAGCCAATATTTCTCATAAAAAGTAAAGGATAAAAAATGGTTATTCTGAGTCCCTAAGAGATAAACATATACCATCGTGGACTTTTTTGTAGACCTTGTTAAGGTGTACAATACTGTAGTACAGGAGTTCCCAAAGTATGGGTCGCGACCCACTGGTGGGTCGCGGGAGACTATTGAGTGGGCCCTGAAACATAAGATAACCCAACCGATGGGTTTGGTTGCTTTTTAAGATGGCCAAGAGGTGGGTCCCGATTTTGGCAGTTTTTGTTATGTGGGTCGGAGCCCAAACAAGTTTGGGAACCACTGCTGTAGTACATTAGTAAGATTTTTTTTTTTGGGAATGATAGACGCTGTTGGCCCCAGATGGCCATTACAGCTTCACCGGACAATAGGAGGCGAGCGCTTGAAGCGCTCTAGCCTTTACGGCAGAAGTAGCGACGAGCACAAGGGCACCTCATGGAGGCACGGCCTCGGCTTGGGCTGTCGCTTAAGAGAGGGCTGAGTTTACCACCGGTTCACAACGCGCCCCCACTGAGAAGAACCGGCAAGAAACTCAGTGGGGTGATGCACGTCGTTGCGGTCGCATACGTACGACACTTCGGCCTCGCCGGCGAGACCGGTGTCTGATAGACATTAGTTTGATCTATCTCGTAGGGTTCAGCCAGCGTTTGCAATGTAAGCGCGAAAAAATGTGTTTATTTACGACATCACATTAGAATATACATACATAGGGACAGACAGATAACAGGAAGCGACTTTGTTTATACTATGTAGTGATAAATATTTTTGACAGTCTGTATGAATATATTTTCTTCATTGAATTTAGTGACGTGATACCCAAGAAATTGGTAGGCGCCTATAGGCAGCTGCACTATACTGCCACTCGTCACCCGAGACTTTAGTTCGGTCTGTGTCTGGTAATTTCACCAGCTACAGTGCCTATCACACCGGAACACAGCAATGTTTACACACTGCTGCTTGGCGGCAGAATATGACACTGCGGTGGTACCTACCTGGACGGTCCCTGGCATAAGACACAGCATTTAAAACACAATAAATAAAAATTACGCTGTAGATATTTACTTAACAAAGGCATTCTCTCTTCCTTTACGGGGAACGGAAAACCATCACGACATGTCAGGCTCTGGACCGACGTTTACATGCCTATCCTACGCATGGATCATCTTAATTTCCAGTCAGATGAATCCGTCCGTCAGACCGAAAAGCAGCTTTTATTATCACCATAACAAAAAATGTCTAAGTGAAGTCGGAACAGAATCCACGGTACCATTTAAAGGGTTAGTAGACCTACATCAAATCATTTATTGTTCGCAAATATGGGTATTATACAGATAATATTATATACATTAAAGTCTCTCCATATTTTGCCATAAAAGAAAGCATGCAAACATTGAAAATAAAAGTAACCACTTTAATACGACTTTTGACGGGCCCGTTGGTCTAGTGGTCAGACACCCTGCCTGCTAATCGATGGGTCGTAGGTTCGATTCCCGCCAAGTGTCTGGGTGTTGTTTATCTATTTAAGTATTGTTAGCACCCCAGCCGGTGTGCCTATATAAACGCGGTGCAAGCTGAGACGGGACATTCATACAGCGGTCACGGGACAGTCAGCGGTCTACGCTCGTCGGGATAACAGTACGGTTTGAAGAATTAAACTTGTAAGTGATTTATTATTATTCTCTTTATTTTGTGTATTTGACGATATGATATAATATTATGCTAAAGATTTAAATAATCGTCGTGCCTCTTACATCAGAAGTGTGATAAGTAACTCGCTAGCCCACAAACTATAGCTGTTTTTATTTTTCTTATATATAATATACTTTTGTTTTTATGTTAAATGGTTAAAGGTATTTTTATGGTTAATACATAGACACTGATTAATTGCAAAATTTACTACCCACATCTAGTAGATATCGAATATCGGCGATTGTTGTTTTTATGAAATGTAAACTGTATCACGTTAACCCACTACTATAGATGTGTTTATCTATCTTTTGATTTAATTTTGATATTTATGACCGTGCTAAAATAATTTTAAAGTTTAGTACAGAAAGAAAGTGAATAGTTGCAGAAGTGCCTAATGATAGAATCTACTTCCCACATATAATAGATATCGAATATCGGCGATTGTTGTTTTTGTGAAGTGTAAACTGTAACACGTTAAGGCACTACTATATTTGTGTTTGTCTATCCTTTGATATAATTTTGATATTTTTGACCGTGTTAAAAGCATTTTAAAGTTAATACAGAAAGTGAATAATTAAGTGCTTAATGAAGGAATCTACTACCCACATCTGGTAGATATCTAATAATCGTAATTATTTGTGATACGGAAACTGTGAGTATTCATAACTGCAAATATACGTACCGCATGTTGTAGTGATGTATCCACGTAATATCTATAATTAATTATTGTTGAAATAATTGAAGTGCTTTAAAATTAACCTGGTAATTTGTCATGATAAAAAGAAAATTATAAAGTTTGCAGGTAGAAAGCAAAATGTGTTGAAAATATTTACGTTTGAACTAGAAAAGAATGGTTCTTCGTGGTAATATTTATATTATGTGCATTTTCGTCAAATATCTACCTACTAGTTATACGAAATGGTATAATAACTTGTATAATGACGGCACCTACCTTTACCATTATAAAATACTTTACTGGTTATTATATATGGTTATGTTTAGGGGACGGCCGAACGGTTGATAAGCGGTAATAGTTTTCAATTATAACTAAAAGTTATTAATGATAATAAATAAGAATCTCAGTAGAGTTAAATCCTTGTTAATTTTATTAAGAGTTTTTAATATTTTGTGGATATATATATATATTGTTACATTTCATTAAGACAATGTAGTACGTGTATCTGCATTGCAAGTGGGAGCGCAATGGCGGAGAAGGCTATAGTGTCTTGGTGATATATACTGTAACATCCCATCGGGACAATGTAGTGTATGTCTGTATTGCGACAATGTGTAAGCGCAATAGCAGGGATAGCTACAGTGTCTTGGTGATATATAGGTACTGCAACATTTCATTAAGACAATGTAGTCGCGTATCTGCATTGCAAGCGCAATGGCGGAGAATGCTATAGTGTCTTGGTGACGTGTGCTGTCATTTAAGACAATGTAGTTGTGTATCTGCATTACAAGTGGGAGCGTAATGGCGGAGAATGCTATAGTGTCTTGGTGACATATACTGTGTCATTTGATTAGGGCATGTAGTCTTGTAGCTACATTGTGACAATGTGAGCACAATGTCTAGAGGAAACTACAGTGTCCTAGTAATGTCTGAATAATGTTGTAATGCAAAATTATGTTTTACAGAAAGTTGATATGCACTGTATCTGGCCCACTCAAGCTCATGGTGCCTGAGGGCAGGCACCTGTGCAGGAGGGCCGTGTTAGCACCCCAGCCGGTGTGCCTATATAAACGCGGTGCAAGCTGAGACGGGACATTCATACAGCGGTCACGGGACAGTCAGCGGTCTACGCTCGTCGGGATAACAGTACGGTTTGAAGAATTAAACTTGTAAGTGATTTATTATTATTCTCTTTATTTTGTGTATTTGACGATATGATATAATATTATGCTAAAGATTTAAATAATCGTCGTGCCTCTTACAGTATGTATTTACAAAAAAAAAAGTATGTAAGTATTAGTATCAGTTGTCTGGTTTCCATAGTACAGGCTCTGCCTAGTTTGGGATCGGATGACCGTGTGTGGATTGTCCCAAGATATTATTATTATTATTATATAGAAATCTTGCAAGCATTTATAAAGAAAGTAAAAACTACCATTTGAGTCGTTGAAAATAAGAAAAAAAAAACGAAATTATGTAAAAAACAGTAAATGAATGTACTTGGTTAAGTTAAGGGAATCATAAATATTGCATATAATTTACTGGTCTGCTAAAAAATCGGACACTTTGTAGTAACATTTATCTAACAAATATTTTTTTTGTTTCTTTTTAAATAAGTATAATTCAAGGTCTTTAATTTCTTTCGGAATCCTATTGTATAATAGACGTACCTTCAGTCTTCTGGTCTTTGGCAGCGTTGCCACCGGCAGGTCCTCCAGGCTTCGCCAGCAGTTCTGCCAGCTCTTCCTCTAGTTCCGCCATGTCTAGGTCGTCTGTGGTCATGCCCAGGGCCTTCTCTACTTCACTGTATGACTCCATCACCTGTGTTCGTTAACAAATAAAATAAATTGCCTTTAAACTGCCCACTACAGCAAATTATAATAAATAGAATGGTTCAATCATCTCTTGAGGAATTCACCACAATGTACCAAAGATTTTTGCGAGATATAGAATGAAAGCGAGCCCGAAAAATTGGGTTATTTAGCTTTGATGGCGTAGGAGTGCGGAGACCTCGAGCTTTTGACTGTTACGTGCGAGGATTTCAAATAGCGCGATGCGATTGGTTCAACGCTTCATTCTATGCATTCGTTTTGGAGAGGATTTCATACCATCGTGGACACGAACGGTGTACCAGTTTTCAATCAAACCCGTTTGTTGTTGTACCCCGACCGATGTTATGTGCGCTTACCCCGCCCGCTCGTATTTCGGGCCGGCTCGTGCAAGCGATTGTCGTCCTAAAGGTGGCACACCGTTCGTGACCGCGAGAGTACATACATACGCATCAAATACGGAACCTCCTTTTTTGAAGTCGGTTAAAAAATATTAGTCAAAAACTCACTTCTCTCAAATCATCCATTGTGTCGTGTGCGGCATCCTCAGTGAGTCCTGTATCCTTCATACTGCGTTTCATCGCTTCCGAGCTCGTCCTGAAAAATCACACAATAATGTGACTTACTTTTTAGATCGCTACCATATACATAACGTCGTCTTCAAATGCTGTTATTTTGCTGAGGTTTCTTTTTTTTTGCTTAGTGGCCAACCTGGGGCCCAAGTCTGCTAATTTTAATAAAATGACATACAATTGCAATTCCAGCGACACACTATTGAAACTCGATTGCGACTGGGGCAAATTAGGTATTCTGCTAAAATAACCAAACCAGCGGTGTCATACCACTGAGACGCCATTTTGGTTTTAGGTGTCAATTGTGTGTCGCTAAAATGGCAATTATATGTTGTTTTATTAAAATTATCAGACTTGGGGCTAAGGTTAGTGACAAGCCACTGGTCTTATAGAATTAGTAGACTATAATAGTAGACGATCGACACTCAATTAAAGGGATTGTATATTAGCAGACTTGGGGATTAGTTTTAAGGATTATATAAAGACTTCAGAGTCGCTGGACGTTCAGGATGTCCATGGAGTACGGCCAGTGGCGTACACTGAAAGCAGGCAAAAATATCTGCGAGTTGTTTATGCTATAGGCTATTTGTTCGTGTTTCAGCACAAATATCCTTCAATTAACCAATATTACCAACATATCCATATCATATCATATATCTACATTTAAAAAAAAAACCTTTTTTTTTGGGAATGATAGACGCTGTTGGCCGCAGATGGCCATTACAGCTTCACCGGACAATAAAAAAAAATTACGTTAATTCATATCCTAACTAAGAATTTTTAAAATTAAGTCTGATTAGAGAAATCCTAGGGTAGGCAAAGTATTTTTGTCAGTATGGAGCCGCTGAATAAACTTATTAATGTTTTCAAATGCAAATTATTATGTCTATAGTATTTGCTTGCATATGGATATTTGAAATGGTATAATAACATACTTAAAACGCCACTGAGTACGGCGGAGACTCCGAGGAGGACAGTGGCGGGGGAGATTTCAAGCTGCCCGTATGCCTCTGACTTAGCTTAACGACTGCTGTCTAGACGACAATAGCCGGGACCCACTTTTAACGTGCCCTCCGAAGCACGGAGACGCTCAGTCCAAATGCCACTATACCGTCACCCATCTAAGGTCTGACCTTGCCTGACTTTGCTTACACAACTGATCGTTTACCGAACCCAGAATATTATTATATTATTATTATTTATTTTTAAACTTTAGTTTATCTCGGTTGCAAATGAACCGGTTTACCTGATGGCACGGGCCTAAGCCAAGTGTTCATCAGGGGGTGGGGCGTGTGTAGTTGATTGAGGAATTGGGTTAGGCCTCTCCTGTTCAGTTTGCAAAAATTTGCGAACCAAACGGCATGTGTTCAGAATGACGGCTTTTTGGAGTAATAGGTAAATATTTGGAGGTAGGTTAAGGGTTTTGAGAGACTGGCGTAACTGTTTTGGTATGTCCCCGGTTTTAGAAATGACTATTGGGACTATGGTTACTTTTTGTAGGTGCCAGAGACGAGTAATTTCGTCTTTGAGCTCGGTGTACTTCGTATATTATTAGTAGTAACAACTGGCTATGAGCGTCTCGCGTATTTGCTGACTATTTAGCCCAACTACCCTAGAAGCACACACACAAACAAACACACACACAGATTTTGTTTGTTTTGTTTTGTTGATATGAGTTCTCTTAATGTAGTATCATAAAAACACCCAATTTCTTTCGAGAATATGTATGGCACGGCCTATCTATTTCCTTGGCACGGCCTTAACGGTTTTTTACTTATGTTATTAGATTCGTCTCAGCTGTAGTAGAGACATAGGCTATATATTTTTTCCAATGACAATATAAACCATAGATATGCACCATACTAATGCGCGCCAAAAATTGTGCCACTTTTCTCATTACTTATTGCCTACAGCACATAGTGCATTTTTTAAATACACATGAATGCTTTTTACTTGATTTTCAAAGGCACACGTCAAGTTCGTTACATTTTACCTACCCGTGACTTAATGCTAGTTCACCCAATTTGGGTGAATTTCTTTTTCACTTTCCGTGCGCTCATGGCATATCCATTGCATAAAATATCATTGATTTTTTCGAATAAGTCTAATATAGCGGCCATCAGCCGCCATCTGTTACCTGTACGTGTCGACGATGGCAGCGTTGTGTGTGACGTCACGCATCTGAAGCAACAGGTGACGCACGTTGTCCAACGCGGCGGTACAACGCTGCAGTCTGGCTGCGCTCTTATGCTTGCGACGGAGGTGAGACTTCGCCTTATTATGAACAAAGATATATTCTTTTATTTAACCTCATCAAGAAAAACCCATTCAAATACTTTGAAACCGAGTGGAATAATCTACCTAAATGTGTGATATAGGCACCCACATTGAAATTCAAAAATAGATTCGACAATATATTCTCCAAATCTTAAAGATACACACGCACTAAAATCAAAATCATTTATTACAAATAGGCTTAACGCTAGCACTTTTGAACGGTCAACTTTAAAAAAAAAAAAGCTTCTTCCCTATCACAACGCGGCCTCATCTGAGAAGATCCAAGAAACTCAGCGGCCTTGTAATTTTATTCACATTTTTTTTTAAACAGTGTTTGTTTTGTTACAATTAGATCAGCATCAGAGACAGTGTGTCCTATCGTTCAAAAGGTCAAAAGAGGGAGTTTTTTTGTGTTGTAGTAAGTTTTTATTTTGTATATTTTTGTGTGTGTCGTTATCCGCCAAATAAATGTAGTTCTTCTTCTTCTTCTTCTTCTACATAAAGGTACCAGGTATTTTATCTTTTATGAGAGAAAAAAAAATACGACGAAAATACAACAAACTAAAAGGCCAAAGGGATAGTAGTCGGACCAGTCCCCCCAAGCAGCACCCGGGCACCCGGTTCCTTTAGTTCTTTCTCCAAGAGGCAGGTGAACTATTTAAAGTTATATGCTTTTCGATGTTCTTACTCGTGCCTACGGTTCTTACTTGAATATAAGCATTCTACTATGCGTTTCAACTAAGAATGTGGCCGCCATTATGATCGCGACTGCGGAACTTAACTCGTTTTTTACGATTTTTGTACCGGCAGCAGAGTAAACACAAAATAAAAAATTCGCCCCGGTTTTGATTATTTCTGGTAATGTCTTATTTTGCTATCTATTTTTGTTAATACATCATTTTTAGTAATTATATATTTGAAATGGCAAGATGGCGGCCACATTCTTGGTTGAAACGCATAGTATAGTACTTGTACTTATAAATATTCTAAGGCTGTGAAGAACTAGTACTTACAGCGAGTCTATTGCCGAGCTGCATGGCGGCGCGCGCGTCGCTGTCTGCAGCGGCAACATCGCGCGACAGTCGCATAACGTCGCTCTCCAGCCTCGTCTCCGCCGACATAAGCTTCACTAGCGCTTCATCCGTCTCGGTCACTGGGAGGACCTTCTTGTCCGGTTCAGCTGGATATAAGGAAATTACAATGACTTCTTATTACTTACTACTACCAGGCTAGGACATCCCGAACGCGCGTTCGCTAGAGATAGCAGTGTGAGACGATTGATAGTTTCGAAAGAAAAATCCATATTCATAAACGCCAGTCACTAAACGCAAAAAATCGTAGGTTGGGGACAAAGCTATAAGGGTCCAAAGTGAAACTTCAAGATGGTCCGTGATGGAACAAAGAGTTTGGACAGTATCGAGCATACGTAAACAAAAACCCTATATCAGTTTCTTTTCATCTAAAGCGAGTGTTATACGACTGACAGAGTTAGATATAACGCATCTTGCATTGTCTTTTCAAAGATGTTTTATGGAAATTGCATGATATAACTATACCTAACGGGCTTGTTGGTCTAGTGGTTATACAGCCTGGCCGCTTCCCAATAGGACGTGGGTTCGATTCCCACCAAGAGTCTGGGTGTATTTAAGTATGTATTTACAAAAAAAAAGTATATAAGTATCAGTTTTCTTGTTTCCATAGTACAGGCTCTGCGTAGTTTGGGATTGGATGACCGTGTGTAGTGTGTAGAGTGGCCATTCTTGTTCATGCATCCATTCCTATCTATTTAGTGAGAATAGAGATGTACATACATCCTACCACTAATACTGGTCATCTATACGTAAACCTTTGTGAAATGTATTATCTTAAACTAGTACTATTACGGCGGCCAGGAGGATGGCGGCCGGGTTGCGACCCCGTCCCCGCAGGCCTAGCACGACTTGCAATCTTGACAGATCGATGTGGAGTATGACGTAGTTTTCAACACCGAAACGTCATTTCTCCATACAAAAATGTGAAGTGTGTCATAGTGACGTCATACTCACACTTGCCTGTCAAGATTTGCACATCGTGCTAAGCCTGCCATAAGCACCGTGACAGTTTCCTTTAAATCTCCCCACGGCACGCTTATAGGCAAGGCACTGGGGTACCTGGTAAGTATCCCACATTTCATCAGGATTGCATTCAAGTAGTATATTACTATATATTAAACCAAACACTAGTCACTCACCGAGCTTGACCACATCGCCCTTCTTAACAGCGGCACCCTGGGAGACCAGGTAGCCCAACAGCAGTTCGAAGGTGTCCCTGGACCGCTGCCAGCCACACGCTCGCATCAGCTCCTCAATCGTGCCGATACGCTCTGCGTCAGGTGGAAACTCATTCAAGAGCTCCATTGCTTGCTCCTGTGGGCAAGTGTTACTGAGAATTACTTTTTTCTTGGGAATTATTGTGTCCTGTGGAGTGTCTGGGTAATAATAGTACTGCTCGAGTCAACTCGTGCGCGGGTGCTGCTTGGGACTGGTCCGACTATTATCCCTTTGGCCTTTTAATTGTACTTTGTCGTTTTTTGTTTTCTCTCTTATTTGATCTTTTGAACGGCAAGACACACTGTCGCTGATGCAGATCTAATTGAACATGACAAACACTGTATAAAAAATTTTTTTTAAAATAAATTGAACCGACTTCAATATCACTGAAAAGTATAAAATAATTTAAATATTATTGAAGTTGGTGTTAGCGTACCTGCTGTGTATATTTGGCACCAACTTCAATAATACACACATCAAAAGTGTCTAGGGATCAACATATATTTTTGCAATAACTTTTGTCCTGATTGATATTAATTAAAATTTTCTTTAAGGATTCATCAAATAAAGTGTTTTCGTTTGTCACAGTAACGATAAACCAAGTCACCTTTGCATTAATAAAGAAATTTGCCATTTTCCTAATAAAGGGATTTTTGACATTTGAACCACTAACACAAAAGTTCGAAAAAAAGACTGAAATAACAGTTTTCTTTAAAATTTTATTGGGTAACTTAAACAATTAATAATCCGTGTTTCTACCGCGAACACTAACAACACAAGAACATCGGTTTGGCATACTCAAAATGAGTTCATCCAAATCACGCTGTGGAATGGCCGCCCATGTTCGTTGCAACAACAAAAAAAGGTCTTCTTGCGACTGGATACCCTCCATATTCGGCAGAGCTCTTCTCTGTAGCATATCCCATGCATGCTCAATCGGGTTCAAGTATGGCGACTGAGCAGGCCAGGGCAGGACATTGATGTTAGCTGCGGCGAGAGTCTGTCTTACAACTCTTGCGGTGTGCGGTCGTACATTATCATGCATTAACTGAAATAAGGGACCGATTTGCACTTGTAGAGGAACGATGACGTCTGATACAATCGTCTCAGCATAAATTTGAGCGTTGAGGTTGCCTCTGATCCAAATCAACTCAGTTCTTCCGCCGATCCAAATACCCGCCCATACCATGATGGTTCCACCACTATAAGGATGGACTTCCTGGCAGGATTTTAATCGCTGTTGGCGTCCAGGGGTTCTCCAGTGTCGTATACGTCTTGTATCCGGTCTCATACCAAAACGAGACTCATCAGAAAAGCACACGAAACGCCATTGTTCTTCTGCCCAATTTCTGTGTTCAAGAGCCCATTGATATCGAATCCTACGATTGTGCATTGCTATAGGTGGTACCCGTAGCGGTCTTCGGGAATGAAGGTTCACTTCATGCAAGCGGTTTCTGACTGTTTGGTCGCTAATTAAGTTCCCTGAAGAGTGATGAAGCCTCACGGCTAACATCATGGCAGTTATTGTTGGAGCTCTTCGAGTTAAGATTTGAATATATCGGTCTTGTCTCCGTGTGGTGCAGCGATACCGTCCTCCATGGCGCTCAGCCACGGTACCAGTGCTTCGGTAACGTGTCCAAAGTCGACTGATAACACTCTGACTTGTATTCAGAGCTAAAGCCACAGTACGTTGCCGGGAACCAGCTTCTATCATTCCCACGGCTCTGAGCATTTCTTCCCTGCTTAAATGACGTCGCCGCTCCATAATAACGTTGGTTTTAATCAGTAGTAGGGAAACAGTAGCACTAATAATGTCTTCAATGCGTTGTATGTTTTTATAGGGAAAATATTGACAGCTGATTTTCATCTTTTACTCGAATTTGATTCACAGTTCCTGATTCAAATTATGAAATGCACCAAAAAGGATCCATATAAATTTATAAAATCATAAATTTATTACAAAGCCACATCTCAATCTCAAGAAATCCGCTTAAAAATGCTTGATCCCTAGACACTTTTGATGTGTGTATTTAAATTATTTTATACTTTTCAGTGATATTGAAGTCAGTTCAATGTTTTTTTTAAAAGATTTTATTTTAATCTTTTTAGTGATATTTTCATATATAAAGATTGAACCATCGAAAACCGTAAAATTATCTAGGTAGGTTATGATCACATTATCGTCTACATAGTTTTACATAATTCATGTTTCTTCAGAAAAAAATATCCGGTCGTAATGAAATTTGCATGGAAACATCATAGTAGTTTACTCTCTCGAATAAAAAAAGAATCATCGAAATCGGTTCATAATTGTCAGAGCAACGAGAGAACATCAGTAATGAGAGTAATGGAGAACATCAGTTTTATGGTTTTTATCAGATAAATTCCTCCACATCGTTCATGGTCCTCCAGGAAGTTCTTATCCGGTTGTAATAAAATTCATACAGATTCAATACAGTGGTTTCTTCTTTCGAATAAAAAAAGAATCATTGAAATTGGTAAATATTTGCCAGAGTTGTGACTATTTTTGTCCGACCGAGCGAGTCCGAGCGACTAAAACGTCATCTATATAGGCTTTCTTGCAGCTCTCAGTGCGCAGTCACCATTCTTGTTTTTTCAGGAACTACTTATTACTAAGCAATAATTTTTTTATGGGACCCAATTAACGGATTAAAGAATGGATGGAAGAAAGATTTTTTCAAATCGGTTCATAATTGCCAGAGTTATGCGCGAACATACATAGAAAAAAAAATATATATCTTACAGACGAATTGAGAACCTCCTCCTTTTTTGAAGTCGGTTAAAAATAGTGAATAAATGACATTTGAAATAAATAATTTTGACTGACCCAACTCGTCCCGTTGGGTGTTGTAAGAGGCGACTAACGCAAAACATGTAGACAAGCAGCAGCCAGTAAGAAGCGAGTAGTCCAGTAAGAACTGGACTACCTACTGAACTACCTACCGCCTTACTGCGATCCCGATTATGTCAAACTTTCCCTTCTAAGGAGGAGGCCTTTGTTTTGCAGTGGACATCTTTCGGCTGATGAATGAATGAATGTTGGTGTCCAGGTATCATTTGAAAACCCGTGGTTTATTTTTTATACTACCAAGGTGGCTAGCAAGCGTACGGCCCGCCTAATGGTAAGCAGTCGCCGCAGCCTATAGATGCTAGCAACACCAGAAGAACTACCAACGCGTGGCCGACCCTTAAGACATTAGATATTAAGGGGGTAACAACGGTAAAATTGCAAAAATAGCCTTAGTTTAAAGAGTTCGATGGATCAATCCGCTATTGCATTGGCTAAGAAAATTATATGTACTTATACTTCAGATCTTCAGCAAATAGTTTTATTGATTAGATATTGGATTATATATAACGTTTTTAAGCAATATGTATTTAAAAAATGTACTACGTTGGATATGAATTGTGTTAGCGTTCAACATCCGTTCATCGGATAGACGTCAAACTTGGACTATTAAAAAGCATATAACCTTTTCTACAATTTGTATTGATTACATTTCTTGATTTCATACATGTTTTACAAGAAATTATAGAAAAACCACGTACGCGATGCATTTCCTTGCAGCGCCCCCGCGATCGCCTTCTATCAGTCCTTCGTGGACTGTTACGGCGGGTGGACGTGCTCGATTTTTTTTTGACAAGACGAATTTAATTTAAATGATTTTGAACATATTTTTAATTAAGATATGTTACAAATGGTATAATTAGAACATTATAAATCATTTCAAATGAAATCTATACTTGTATATTTAATTAAAGATATTTTTATGGTAATTAATACCATATTTTTGGTTCATCATAGAGTATGCGAAAGTATCGTTGCCGAGTATCATGCCTAACTTTTAAAGTGTATCAGAGTCATATATGATCTTAATAATTTAAATCCTATTTAATACTGTGTAGGTCGACAAAATGTCATACATTATGATATCATTTACTTTATGATTTTCAAAACATTAACGGTGTTATTATTACTATCATGTTGGTTTTTGCAACTTAGCAACGAGTCGAGTACCTGGGTGGTTGGCTTGGTGGTGAGCGACACGCTTACCTACGGACAGTTGCATTGGACAGTTGCTCGTCTTTTGAGACATCTGGATGGTTAAGTTGGAAGGGTACTTGTGTGCTATCTAGGTGGCGCCACTTTAATCTTAGATTTCTTCCGCTATGTAACATAAGTAGAAGGTCACAGCTGGCAAAAAAACTATCGGACCTAAAGGCTATAATTATAGTTTTGGATGACAGGGACAGGAAGAGACTTTTCTATGGGTGGGTGCTTTGATTACTATCACTTAATACCTTTTTACTTAACTAAGTTGCGTAACAATAAACTGATGGTGTTGTTGTCAGACACGAGAAAAAATACCACCGCGTTAATATGTTAGTTACTTTAAAACTAGATTGTTTATTAGAATCAATGTCAAATGCTCCACGTAGTTCAAACCCCGCGATAGGTACAGAACAAAAGATGAAGTTACGTTACGTACATAATATGACGTTATACTAAAAAAGACTATTACTGAATTTGTGCGTTCAATCAAACAGTGCTACGGACTCCTTTGGCAGCCACGTATATTGAATAACAACAAAGGTCCGTTGATTTTGTAGTTTGCTACCCTGGCCGCTGCCCTTAAGGTCTTGGGGTCGATTCCCACACAGGACAAACATTCATGTACATGAACATAATCTGTTTGTCTTGGGTCTGGGTCGTTTTTACCTGTACTTAATTATGTAAAAAGTTAGGTATCTTATCCTAGTTTCAGTTCGATGGCCATTATGGAGTCGATCACGGAACTCATCAACATCATCATCAGCAGCCGAAACGTCCACTGTTCAACAAAGGCCCTCTCTCCCTTGGAGGGGAGGGGTTGCCATAATCTCCACGCCTGGCAGGCGTCTTAGGGATCACAGTATAGGTAATCCAATAAAAAGACGCTGCTGCTCGTCTTCTTGTTTTTCCTTAGTCGCCTTTTACGGACACCCAATGAGAGGAGATGGATGGGTGCTATAATTCTTATCACGGAACTAACTGTCGCAATAATAATAATTTCTGATTTTTGGGTTTGCACGACTTGGGTCGACGTTGGGTATCTGGTCTTGAGTAAGGTTGGATGCTAGCAAGCTTCTAAGATTCGGGTACTTGTGCCGCTCTTAAAGAGAATATACGCATTAGAATAGGAAATATTATAGTTACACGCTTCTTTAATAATACCGCTAGCATCTCATCAGGGCCACTGGCATGCATTGCAGCATCTTAAGTCACTCTCTTTATCAAACTCGAACATCTCAATCAATCATCAATTTGGTTTCAGTTCACTTTTCCAGGGATCAAAAAGCTTAACTATCAGATGGATGTTTATTGGTTAGAGAATTTGGAACTAATTCAGGAAATATGATAAAAAGGTCCCTTTTTAAAAAAAATCTACTTTTTAAGACAAAAATCTATATTTTGAAGGCTCTGTCGTTCGGTTTGATGTGCAGAAGTTGACCTTAGAACTTTGTGCATAGTTTCATTTCAAATACGCTTACAGTAGTCACGGCGGATCTTTATGTGTCTGAAGTTGGCTGCAAGACGCTGCGCAGTAGCTATTTTTATGTTTATGTATTCAGAACTTGCAACTGTACTTGCGCAATGGTTCGCCAACCCTAACTTCAGATACACAAAAATCCGCTGTGACTACTGTAAGTTATAAGTAGTACGAATTTATATGGATTCCGAATGGCAGGCACAATGTATTCAGGTGGGTCGAAGTGCGTTCCGGTTGTAACCAGACCTAACTAATAACCACCAACAATAGAATAGAAGTATGTATAAGTCTTACTAGTCAGGCATTGGCCATTCTATAATAAACGAACTGAACCTTTGATATGAAGTTTGGAATATGAAATGCAATAATCCATATCCTGACGCAACACGTCAACTACGTTACCACTGTAAGTTGTTGGGTTATCAGATTGTAATTAGGTGGCACGCCAAGGTATAAATCAAGATATTAAATAGTGGGTTACCGTTCTTAAACTGCATCAGTCTTATTCTTTTCGTGTCACTATGAAATGACAAAAAGCTTTGCCAGAGTTAAAATCGGTTTTTATCATGCATTTAAATAATTCATCAGTCATTTATTTTACGTATACATAATCAACAAAACATTCAAAAGTGATATCATTAAGTATATTTGCAATAGATATCATTTTACTGAAAGGAGTTGTTCCAGAAATGTATGGAGCCTGGGCCAGCACCACGTACACTATATGAATATATAACTATGCAATATAGTAACTGTTTTGTAAAGTTCTCTTTCTTTAATATTGCTTCGTTTTCTTGTACATTTAAGATATCATGGTCAAGGAGAGCAACACAAAAGAGAATATAATACTATACTGTAGCAACACCACACAATAATATGATGGACGGGAAATACGTAACTTAAATGTAATTTTGACAACTGACTGAGTGAACATACTGCAATTGAACTTGTTGTGAAATAGCACTCATACGATGGATTCCAATCCAAATCACAGCCGATAATCAATACAGTAAAGCCCCGGACCAAGAAAGAAGCAATCAATTAATGTCCGTAAACTTAAATAATCACTAAAAACACCGAAAAATAATATGTACTCACGTAAACAATCTTACAAAACGTCATACCTATAGTATAAACTGTCAAGTAGTAAACTAATGTCAAACGCAACTGTCATGGCTGCCCTAAAAACAGGGTGGACATACTAAATAACTCCATAAGTAATCATTTTTGTACAATTGTACTCTGCTTCAAATTAATTTACGAGTATTTTTATGAAACTCTCCTATGTTTTTCCTATTTTTCCATGTAGTGTACATAGTGGTGGCCCAAAATGGAACATCTCCTTTCATTCTTTAACGGAATAGGCAAAATTAACAAAACTCCATTCGACACATCTGCATATTTTTAGTCTATGATTTTTCAAATGTAATATTCATATTTGCTGGTAGCGCCCTCTACGATGACAACTCTCGACCGAAGCGGCCAGATTCTCAAGGTCACTGGCGCATGTTACCCCCTTAAGTCTTTGTGTCTGGTAATTTCACCAGCTACAGTGCCCTTCACGCCGGAACACAGCAATGTTTACACATTGCTGCTTGGCGGTAGAATATCTGCCACTGCGGTGGTACCTACCTGGACGGTTCCTTTCACAAGGAACCAACCACCTAGTAAAAATTGGATGGATTTTAATAGGACTGTAACATGTTTTGTGTAGAAATCTGGATATAAAATGGTATACATAACATCACACTATGTTTCATAGGGGCTACATTACCACATAATTTGTTTATTACGTGAATAGGGTAATTATAAACTGATAAGTTCAATACATAAGGTTTGTACTATCATGTTATAGGCAAAAGGGACTTAGCAAGCAGACATTTATGAATAAGTAAGATAGGATAATTCGCACAGCTAAATAAATATCCTGTGGTTGAGTGGTTACAGAATACTGTTATTAGCACAGTATTGGCTAAGTTTAAATCTCACATAGAGACACAATATAGTTAACGTACTTTAAATATTTTTTTACGTATTATTATAATATTTTTTTTACATTTTTAACTGATAGAATCTCTATACCTTTTTATTTCTATTTTTTTGACGCGGGGGAAATCTTCCGAAGATCCCCGGGAGCTGTGGGGCTCGACCGGGGTATGTGGGATTTTTACCCACTAAAACCCCCGCGGCTGTCGCATCGGCACATGAGAGGGGAGACCCCAGGGCTCTCCGGTGGGATCTGCACCAGGGGCCCCTCAGTGCCTTGCCTTTGAGCCCGCCGCCGGGGGGCGCATTGTAGCCCTCCGGTTCCCGGAGGGCTACAATGCGCCAATGTCACGGTGCTCACGGGGACGGGGGTCGCAACCCCGCCGCCATCCTCCTCGGAGTCGCCGCCGTACTCAATGGACGCTCAAAGGGCCCACACCCCGAGCGTCCAGCGACTCCGAAGGTTGCCCGTTGTTTATAGCCCTGGGCTCAGTGCTGGCGAGCGAGACGTTGGGCGGCCGCTTCGCGCCACGTCGCGAGAGCGATGTCTCGTTCCTGCCGCTTTATGGATTCGAGCGCCACCGGCTCGCCTCCGCCACTCTGGCGGGCGATGCGGATCCCGTCATAGACCCTCGCATACATGCCCGCCAGGATGTCTAAGGGCGGAAAGCGTGCCAGTATGGTCGCCGCCTCAAAGGACACCGTTCGGTATCCTCGTGCAATCCGCAGTGCCATCCTCCGCTGGACGCTGTAGATTTTCGTTCTACAGCGTCTAATGGCCAGCCTCAGAGCGCAGATAGGCGCCCCGTAGAGGACTACGGACTGCACGACTCCGGCGTAGAGGCGGCGAACTTCCTCGCTCGACCCCCCGAGATTGGGGAGCAGCCTGTGCAAGGCCGCTGCAACCCTGTCGACTCGGGGGACCAGGCGCTCGAAATGCTCCTCGAAGCCCCAGCGACTGTCAAGGATGAGACCAAGATATTTCATGTACGGCCCCACCCTGACTTCCGACTCACCCACACGGACGCGCAAGTTGGGCGGTGGTTCCCGGCTCCTAGGTAGGCCGTGGAACCACAGCGCCTCGGTTTTCTGAGGCGCTATCTCCATGCCCATCTCGCGTATTTTCACGACGACGATTTCCGCCCCAAGCTCGGCGAGCTCTTTGGTCCTCTCGAAGGTGTCCCCACCGGCCACGATTAACGTGTCGTCCGCGTAACAGACGACACTTACGCCGGTGCGTCGACACGCAGAACCGCGTCGTAGGCGAGGTTCCATAGCAGGGGGCCTAATACTGACCCCTGCGGAACCCCTCGCTCTACTTCCCTCCGAATCCTCGTACCGTCTCGATCTACGTACAGGATGTACCTGTCGCGCAAGTAGTCCCTGATCAGGGCCTGCAGGTAGGGAGGCACTCCATGGTAGACCAGTGCCTCCCAGATCGCATCCCAGGGTAGGGAATTGAAGGCGTTGACAATGTCGAGTGACACCGCCAACGCCACGCCACCCCGAGAGACTGCCTGATCCGACAGGGCGCGGACGCGATTTATCGCATCCACGGTCGAACGGCCCTATCGGAAGCCGAACTGGCTATCGGCCAGATCGGGACCGACGCGCGACAGATGCCCGCTGAGATGAGAGGCAACTATTCTCTCGAACAGTTTGGCAACCTCGACCAGCAGACATATGGGACGGTACGCGGAGGGGGAATCCGCGGCTCTGCCTTCCTTCTTTAAGTGGGCCAAACTAGCCTCCTTCCAGGCCCTGGGGAACGTAGCTTCACGGAGGCAACTAGTGAATAGCTGCCTCAGCACGTCCCTCTGGGCAGCCAGGCTCAACACCAGCACCCTACCCGGAATACCATCGGGTCCGGGCGCGGTGTTCCGGGCTCTCAAGCGGCCAACGGCCCAGTCCATCTCCTCTATGGTCACCCCCAGATCGTCGCGCCATTCGGGCAACTGAAAGGGGTGGACTGAGGGACTTGACCGACCCGCCGGGAACAAGGTGTCTACCATGCGTCCCAGCAAAGCCGGATCGAGAGTCTCCGTCACCGGGGGCATCCATGGGCGTAGCTTGCCCAGCACCATATGGTACGGGCGCCCCCACGGATCCTCGTTGAGTCCCTCGAGGAGTTCGTCCCAGGACTGGTCCCTGGCGCTCTTGATGGCATTTTGGAGCGCCTTGGTGGCCACTCGGTATGCCCTGTAGAGCCTGGCTACCTCGTCGGCTTGAGCTCGCCTTCGCCTTCTCGCCCTGGTGAACTCTCGGCGGCTTCGCCAACAGACCTCGCGAAGTTGCGCGATCTGCGGCGTCCACCAGTACACAGGGCTACGCTTGGGGCGGCCGGCTCGGGGCAACGACGCGTCGCAGAAGAATCTCTATCCCTACCTTAAGGCTGCCTGTCCACCGGAGCGGAGCGAGGCAGCGGAGCGGAGCAACGGAGTAAGGCGGAGCGGAGTTGCGTACTGTGTCTGTCCACCGGAGCGGAGTGAGGCTGCGGAGCGGAGCGAGAAAGTAATGCGGAGCGGAGTTTACGGTCACGTACGCACTGGTCGGACTACGACGGCACACACCCTGCGGGGGCGCGGGCGCGATGCGCCCGCGCCCGTACTCGCTTCCTCGCTCCGCTGCATCGCTCCGCTTACCGGTTTTGTATGAATTTTTAAATTAGTTCGCAACTCCCTGTCCACTAAAGAGGAGCGGAGATTTTGTTCAATCTTATTGGTTAATATTTCTCCGTTTCTCCGCTCCACTGCCTCGCTCCGCTCCGGTGGACAGGCAGCCTAAAGGTTGCCTGGAGGAGTTCGCTTTAAGCGATAAGGCCGCCCATTGTTGCACGTCTTATTAATTTGTATCTTATACTTCTAGTATCTGTTTGTTTGTGCGCAATAAAGAATTGTCTATCTATCTATCTAAATTGACTTTTTAACCGACTTCAAAAAAGGAGGAGGTTCTCAATTCGTCTGTATATATTTTTTTTTTTTTTTTTTTTTTATGTATGTTCGCGCATAACTCTGGCAATTATTAACCGATTTGAAAAAATCTTTCTTCCATCCATTCTTCAATCCATTGATTGGGTCCCATAAAAAAATTATTGCTTAGTAATAAGTAGTTCCTAAAAAACAAGAATGGTGACTGCGCACTGAGAGTTGCAAGAAAGCCTATATAGATGACGTTTTAGTCGCTCGGACTCGCTCGGTTTGACAAAAATGGTCATAACTCTGGCAAATATTTACCAATTTCAATGATTCTTTTTTTATTCGAAAGAAGAAACCACTGTATTGAATCTGTATGAATTTTATTACAACCGGATAAGAACTTCCTGGAGGACCATGAACGATGTGGAGGAATTTATCTGGTAAAAACCATCAAACTGATGTTCTCCATTACATTGCTCTGACAATTATGAACCGATTTCGATGATTCTTTTTTTATTCGAGAGAGTAAACTACTATGATGTTTCCATGCAAATTTCATTACGACCGGATATTATTTTCTGAAGAAACATGAATTATGTAAAACTATGTAGACGATAATGTGATCATAACCTACCTAGATAATTTTACGGTTTTCGATGGTTCAATCTTTATATATGAAAATATCACTAAAAAGTTTAAAATAAAATCTTTTTAAAAAAAATTGAACCGACTTCAATATCACTGAAAAGTATAAAATAATTTAAATATTATTGAAGTTGGTGCCAAATATACACAGCAGGTACGCTAACACCAACTTCAATAATATTTAAATTATTTTATACTTTTCAGTGATATTGAAGTCGGTTCAATTTTTTTTAAAAAGATTTTATTTAGTTACTGTATATGTTGGTACTTTATGTACGTACCGATTGACATAAAAGCCAAAACTTTTTTAGAATTTTATTATTGCCTGTCAATGTAAAATAAAAATTTTTAAAGTTGTTTCCTATCAACATTAGATCGTCAGCCCAAATATATCAAATGTATTTTTTAAATAGTATAAAATTTCGCACAGCTAAATAAAAGATAATTCGCACATCTAAATAAAAGTCCTGTGGTTGTGTGGTTACAAAAGCCTCTAATTAGCATAGCGTGACTAGGTTTAAACCTCACAAAATGTTTTAAAGTACAAAAAGGAAATGTGTACACATATTTCATCAGAGGGCGTTAATCCCAATGAAATGTACTTTTAAATAGTATAAAATGTCGCACAGCTAAGGGCTCCCACACATAACTGCGATGCGATGCGATGCGGCGCCGCATCGCAGGAATTTGTATGGAAATATTCATTTGTTTCTCGCAAATATTAACGATGCGATGCGAATTCGCAGTTATGTGTGGGAGCCCTAAATAAAATATAATTCGCAAAGCTGTATAAAAGTCCTGTGGTCGAGTGGTTACGGAAGCCTCTAATTAGCATAGTAATGCCTAGGTTCAAATCTCACATAGGGAAATATTTAGTTATTGTACTTTTAATTATTTTATTTATTATTAGATTACATATTAAATCTATCTATACCACAATAGAACTTAAAAAGCAGTTTGTACATTGAATACTTTTCCAAAATTTATATGTGGGAGTACTATGGACATACGTCCATAAGGTACGTATAATCACCCTATATGCAATACGGACAAAGCAAACCTTTTCGAGCAAGATATGATAATTCGCACAGCTAAATAATGTTCTACACGACGTCACTGATATTGTGTCCACACGGTAGCAATTATCTGTGTCGACATTAAGTGTATACATCAAGTGTCCCGGGTCAAGTGTATGGACCGTCCATATGCGAACAACTGATGTGCGACACTTATTGCAATTACAGTGGCTCTGGGTTCATAACCATGAATCGATGTGCCGCTACCGCGGAGATCATCATCATCATCATCGGCCAAAAAACGAGTACGTCGTTGCAAAGAGATACATATCGGTCAAAGATAGGATTAACAGAAGAACATAGCTAGGGTCAATGTCATCATCATCCAAAAGACGTCCACTGCTGTACGTCATCGCAAAGAGATATCAATATGGGTCAAAGATAAGATTAAAAGAAGAACATGACTAGAGACATATCATCATGGGCCAAAAAACCTCCAGTGCTGTACGTCATCGCAAAAAGAGATTCATAACGGTCAAAGATAGGATTAACAGAAGAACATAGCTAGGGTCATGTCATCGTCATCCAAAAGACGTCCACTGCTGTACGTCATCGCAAAGAGATATCAATATGGGTCAAAGATAATATTAAAAGAAGAACATGACTAGAGACATATCATCATGGGCCAAAAAACCTCCAGTGCTGTACGTCATCGCAAAAAGAGATTCATGACGGTCAAAGAAAGGATTAACAGAAGAACATAGCTAGGGTCATGTCATCATCTTCCAAAAGACGTCCACTGCTGTACGTCATCGCAAAGAGATATCAATATGGGTCAAAGATAATATTAAAAGAAGAACATGACTAGAGACATATGATCATGGGCCAAAAAACCTCCAGTGTTGTACGTCATCGCAAAAAAAGATTCATATCGGTCAAAGATAGGATTAACAGAAGAACATAGCTAGGGTCATGTCATCATCATCCAAAAGACGTCCACTGCTGTACGTCATCGCAAAGAGATATCAATATGGGTCAAAGATAATATTAAAAGAAGAACATGACTAGAGACATATCATCATGGGCCAAAAAACCTCCAGTGTTGTACGTCATCGCAAAAAGAGATTCATATCGGTCAAAGATAGGATTAACAGAAGAACATAGCTAGGGTCATGTCATCATCATCCAAAAGACGTCCACTGCTGTACGTCATCGCAAAGAGATATCAATATGGGTCAAAGATAAGATTAAAAGAAGAACATGACTAGAGACATATCATCATGGGCCAAAAAACCTCCAGTGCTGTACGTCATCGCAAAAAGAGATTCATAACGGTCAAAGATAGGATTAACAGAAGAACATAGCTAGGGTCATGTCATCATCATCCAAAAGACGTCCACTGCTGTACGTCATCGCAAAGAGATATCAATATGGGTCAAAGATAATATTAAAAGAAGAACATGACTAGAGACATATCATCATGGGCCAAAAAACCTCCAGTGTTGTACGTCATCGCAAAAAGAGATTCATATCGGTCAAAGATAGGATTAACAGAAGAACATAGCTAGGGTCATGTCATCATCATCCAAAAGACGTCCACTGCTGTACGTCATCGCAAAGAGATATCAATATGGGTCAAAGATAAGATTAAAAGAAGAACATGACTAGAGACATATCATCATGGGCCAAAAAACCTCCAGTGCTGTACGTCATCGCAAAAAGAGATTCATATCGGTCAAAGATAGGATTAACAGAAGAACATAGCTAGGGTCATGTCATCATCATCCAAAAGACGTCCACTGCTGTACGTCATCGCAAAGAGATATCAATATGGGTCAAAGATAAGATTAAAAGAAGAACATGACTAGAGACATATCATCATGGGCCAAAAAACCTCCAGTGCTGTACGTCATCGCAAAAAGAGATTCATATCGGTCAAAGATAGGATTAACAGAAGAACATAGCTAGGGTCATGTCATTATCATCCAAAAGACGTCCACTGCTGTACGACATCGCAAAAAGAGATTCATATGGGTCAAAGATAAGATTAAAAGAAGAACACAGCTACTACATGGTGATTGCATATTGTTAACTAATACAATTAGCCAGCATCTAAAGTACTCATTTTCAAGAAAACTTAAAGGTTTCCCGCAAGATCAATATTTAAGGGCAACACGCAAAACGTAGACAGAATATAACAAGACATCTAGCTAGCGTGCCGCCCGCCGATAAGGACAGAAAATAATCATTCGTACACTTAACACACGTTATGGATATTTATTCAAATGCGGCTATTATGTAGTTTAAACGATATTTCATAATGCAATTCAATTTAAAACTCCAAAGCTAGTTCGTGAACTAGAAAATTTCATGAGTACTCGAAGAAAACGCACCGTAGGTGCGACGCAAAATGTATAGGATGTTTTTGATATTATTTGTATAACCCTTTTTCGTCGTACGGGCGTTATCCAGAACAGACGTCTATGCGCTTATTTTGTGTTTTGTGTTGCCCTTTTATTTCGCATACGAATAATCATCGTTCAAGTCGGATCGGGTGGTTGGATCGGGTCGGACTGAGTCAGACCAAATCTGATTGGAGTCGGATGGAGTTGGATCATATTATAAGTTTGATTTTATAAGTATAACGCGAAAATCACTCGCAGCTAGTGATGCAAAGCCGCGGCTACAGCTAGTATTTTATATACACGTAAATATCAGAAATCTTTAAGATCTTTTGGGCCTCTGCTTTTCAGGCAATCATTGTCATAAGTTTATACATTCAAGAAGATTTATTCACACACCGCATCCACGTGATGATAATTACGTACCTTAACAGCACTTTCCAGTACAAATCTCTGTGTGGATTGAATACTGGCTTTGGGCAGTCCGTCATTGTCCACCGCCTGTCTTGCTGGTAACAGTGAAACAACAGCAGTAAGAGCGAATGCTGCCGGTTTGAACGCCAGCCGGGCTCCCCACTTCACCCAACCTTCCGGACCATTGTGGAGGATCTGCTGGTATTTTGATATCGGGGATAGATCACCATTCCTGGAATAAATTAGAATTATACTTGTGTTGATATTATTTATTATTACATAAAACCTACCCATGGGGTGCCAGGTTAGAATTGCATCCCCCACATCTCCTCTCGTTGGGTGTCGTAAGAGGCGACCAAGCGAGAACTGGAAGACGGGCAGCAGCATCGATATACTATACCAACTAGATTTGCTGTCACGACCCGAAAAGTGGTCACGAAAATAAGAGCTACGGAGACGGCTGTCGCTCAATTGTCTGCAATTATTATTGAACCTTATTTTATAGTATGTAAGTTATCTTTTTATATGAACATATTATTGTTTTGCGTGTACGTGTATAGTTGTAACCGCGACCACATTTTCGATGTCATTTTGTTCGTGACAGCTAATCTAGTTGGTATAGTATATCGATGGGCAGCAGAGTCTTTTTATTGGATTTGTCTTCCACTTACACTGGGATCCCCAAGCCCCCTGCCAAGCGTTGGGATTATTGCAACCGCTTCCTTCTAAGGGGGAGGCCTTTGTTCAGCAGTGGACGGCTATATGCTGCTAATGAATGAATGATATAAAAACCTACCGCTTAACAACACTGTACAGTAGTCACAGCACAGCGGATCTCTGTGTCTTAAGCTCCGCGAACCATTGTGCAAATACAGTTGTGTATACAAAAACACAAAAATAGCTACTCTGCAGTGTCTTGCAGCCAACTTAAGACCCATAAAGATTCTAAAGCTGTGATCAATGAGATGTAGAAATGCAAGACAGTCTTATTCTTCTTATTATGTTTTCTTATATTATTTGTAAACAATGAAATTAAATAAATGTAGACCATGGAATGGCCTTTGGCAATTTTATTTTACATATAAAAACTGTCATCACTAGGGACTGGATTTCTATTTATAAAAAATTCCAAAATATGTACATATAATATGGACTGAAAAACCTTAAATTATGGAGTATAAAACAATATTCTTTTCAATAATGTACTGTTCAATTTTAATAATTTCTAAATGGCGGAATCTTTCAACATCACAGTATGTGACTGGCATTGATATTTTATTAATGTTTTGATAAAGTGAATCAGGTAATGTAGATTAGATTCAGCAGTGATAGCTCAGCAGGAGTACTGAACAAGCAATATTTGCACAATCACTGTTTACCTAGCGTAAGAAATTTTGTTCATGATTTTCTTCTGCAGTATCGTAAGTACTTTGTTTTTTTTTACTTTTATACCCTGGTCGGTAATACATGGAGGCGAAGATGAGGACGAATATGGCACCTCCTCAAGCGAATCGGAATCTGATTAAAGTTTGTTTGCCAGTCACAAATATTTTTCTGATATGGTAATTTTGCTGAAGATAATAATTATTGAAATTTTAATTTTTTTATTACATTCACAAATTAGAATCCAAACAAACAATTATTGAAACTTATGTTACTTTTTTCTTTGATCAGGAAATAATAGCGTTAATTATTTCCCATCACTAGTCATGAGCAACTGACAGACGTCAGGAACACATTCTCTCGGCAGCCGGGGTATAGGCAATGTTACCACTGGTACTATTTTTACAAAAATAATATTATTTTTGGTAAAATATGGGGGCTTGCTGTTGAAATATGGCAATATATGGAAAATAAAAATTACATTTTCCTGTTCCAAAGATCATGATACATGTAGAAAACTAAAATGAAGTCAATAAATGTATTTACATATTAATCCAATCCCTAGTCATCACTTTTCACATATGCCACCTATATTATATTCTTTAGTAATTCTTATTCAGTTATTTTATCATTTATTTGCAATATTGCAACACAAAATGAGGCATATTTCCTGCAAAATTAATATTTTTTGTTGGTTGTATCAAGTATTTGATAAAAAATTTGGCTTACTAAGGCCAGTCCAGTATTTCTAAGTAGTTTAAATGTCTTTGATAGTGAAGCTTTTTGAGCATATATTTATCTTCAGTTAAAGTCCTCCTCACACTTGTTACATAGCAATATTGACACTTGGTTTGTAGCAGAACATCTGACACTGTAGAAATATAAGGTACCTACTGTAAAGGTCTCATATAGGATGGGTATCCTAATAATGACACAATACAACCATGCTTTATTTCTCAAATCAATAATACATAATATTCCGTTGTACTAGTGTGGGGGGACACTAGGAAAATACTGCACGTGGAGACCAGATCCATTTATAATTGTAAATAAACCATTTTGAACCTTAGAGGAGATACCACTGGAGAGATCATGATGCGCTAACCCCTCTGCCAAATTTTGTTCATATGTTCAGGTCATTCTTTATTTGTGTGCGTATCTTTTTGAATGTGTTGCGAGATTATTATAGTGCGGGTATGCGTGAAATTGTATGCGTGTGTGTTTACTTCGCCTCCCGCACCCCGCAAAAGTGCCACAAAAAATTTGTTCGGGGAATCAACGCGATACTAGCTCCGTTCTAATTACTCTGAGTTTTGAACTGATAGATTAAAAAATGAATGATCTTGAACAAGATCACAGGAGATGTAGTACTGCACAAGTACTTGTATAGACACAAGTGCAATTTCTCTTTACTCTTACAATCCAATGAGACAATACAGACATGACCAGGAAGTGGTCAGGTTAACTAACTTCTTACATGTACATTTTGTGCATGTAATCGGCCGGATTTGTCCTAACCAGTAAAGTACAAGTCGACAAAGTTGTTGCTATGTCCGGTTTGCAAAGCATGCGGTTTGCTGCTGTGCCACAAAGGCTATTACTTAATAGGTTACTCTTCAGTCAGTTATGGCTAAACAGAATTAATGTTACATATGTATACAATTACAAATAAATACAAGTAATCATTTGCATGCTTACTACATTAATGACATTTGTATTATGCAACTGTTCAATAATCTTGTTTATAAACACTCAAGGTCAAGTATATTTAGAATAATCACGATAAAATCGTAACAAAGACTCACCGAAACATTTCTTCGACGACAATTTCGATGCATGCTGGCGTCCTGCCTCTTCTCATGAATGCCGCCTTCGCATCCGCCGCAGACACTACGGGATCTTTCATACACCTGCACCACTGCCGCAGCATATCCGACCAGAACTTCATCTTCATATCCCATGATTCAGGATTCGTTATTTTCATACGGAAGGGGGCGAAAAGCGCGTTCATGCGGACGTCGTCGGTCCAGCATTGCGGCAGGTCACCCTCCGGTATGCCGCATTCTGGCAGACCCATTATGAGTTTGGAAACTAATTGTGACGGTAAATATACGATTTGTAACAATGAAAACTATTATATTTACGAATGAAAATACAACTTCCGCATACAATACAATACAATGGCGTGCGAAAGAAAATTTTTGACGTTTTATGCAGGGGGATACCACCCGTCAAATTAAAAGCAAGCAACCACTGTATTTTATCTGTGGTTGGTTGCCAACCAACCACAGATAAAATACAGTGACCCAAAATCCACTTTTTATGTTGTAAATGAAAAAAAAAACACTACTCAGTAGTATTTGTTAGAAAAATACTGAAGACATGAAGCTAGTAGGTCAACAATGGAGCCCAAACTCCAAATACTTGATTGAGGCATACGCTATCCCTTTCATTGAGGTCCGATGTGTGGTCCATGTTATAATTGAAATTACCCGAGAAATGGATACCCTAATATAGAAATGCTTTACTTACACATCAAAAGAATGTTTTCCACCCGAAAACTTAAAATACGATGACAATCATGTCTAATAAAAAAAATATTGGTACTGTTCTGCGAGTTCGATTAGAATAATGCTCTATTGTGTTTTCGCCAATTATACTCAAATGCAATTTTAATTACCGATTTTAAGGGTTCGTATTTTGTGGCAACACTGTCGCTTATTGTCAGCATGAAACTGTCTGTCATATAAATCGATCAAACATTTAAATACCATAATTTCACGATAAAGTGAATTAAAATCATAAAAATGGTGATAAAATGTGCAGTACTTGGTTGCAAAAATATGTTGTATCCAGTATTTAATACCGAATATCACTCGTAAGTGCGATTTTGTTCAATAATTACCTACCGATGATCCCTGTGCATTATGCACCATATTTTCGATCAGTTCTTCTTTCGATAGGCACATAACACGTTTTCAGTTCGTTTGTTAGTATTGGGTTTAAGTTTATATTAATTTGTACTTGAATTATTTAATTTTAAAATATTTCACATTATTTTAATAGAGTAACCATGGTAAAGATTTTTTGAAGACTTTCCGTTTTGGGGATTATTTACCGCCACTTTATGATCAAAAAATAAACGATGTATTTAGTTCAAAGGATTGATATTGAAAACATATTGTATGTTCATTAATTTTACAAGTGTGTAGGTATGTAGGTTAAGTTTAGGTACAGTTAGTTTTGTAACTTATTAGATACATATTATTAAAATCATATTTATTCTTGTCGCCTCCTAGTCCTGTCGCGTCTAGTAGCCTCCGTGGCGCAGTGGGAAACCGTTTGCTTGCATACCGGGGGTCGCAGGTTCGAATCCTGCGGGGAGCAACAACTATGTGTAGTTGTTCCTCACTGGCTAGGATAATGCAGGCCGGTCATTGTCTGTAAAGTAAGATGATCCATGCGTCGGATAGGCATGTAAAGTACACTTGTGCACTTGTGTCTACGCAAGCATTTGTGCACTGGATGATGGCTGATCTTGCGAAAGATTAGCCGCTGTGGTTGGATTGGCCGTATCGGCGAGAGTACCTATATCATTCCATAAATATACATACTGTTTTATTTACCCCTGGTCAATATTAATACATTTTTTATTTTCTTGTAGATTTCCTAAAAACATTGAGTGAAGGAATGTACCTATGACTATCCATTGTCCCATTGGAAAATAAATTTGATGAAGCTGCAATGATCTGCTGTTGGTCCAATGGAAAACTAAATTTACCGCGAATGCTTTTTCTATCGTCTAATGTGTTGGTTAAAAGGTGTTTTAGTTGTTTGCATATAATGCTAATTGCTATTCAGTATCTTGTGATTAATCGGAGATCGTTAAACGTACTGAATAAATGATTTTATAGCACAATATTTTTTTTAATCATAACTTCATATGCTTTTATTTTCACAACCATTAGCTTATTATTTATCCCTTGATTTTCTGTAAAGTAAGATGCTCCATGCGTAAGATGGGCATGTAAAATGTTGATCCTGCACCTGGTCTCTCCCCGGTCGTGTCGGTTTTTCATCCCATCGTATTTTGAGAGGTAAACGGAAGAGAGAGAGAGAGAGTGCAGTTGTGTCTACGCAAGCACTTGCGCACTATAATATATTTTGCGTAGACTGAGATCTTTCAAAATACCCACTGTGGTCATATCGGCCAGAAGGAGGTCCTTATTTATTTATCATCTGTTTCCCTATCAATCACAGTTTGTTCTTCTTATACACAGTTCATCCGTATTTGGGCTGCTCCAACCCATAATCAGACTGATTAAGCAACTAGACATATTTAATCGGTTTAAACTTAAAGCATAATAATAATATAATAATATCCTGGGACAATTCACACACGGTCATCTGATCCCAAACTAGGCAGAGCCTGTACTATGGAAACCAGACAACTGATACTAATACTTATATACTTTTTTTTTGTAAATACATACTTATATATATAAAACACCCAGACACTTGGTGAACAAGCCAAGTAAGTCGTATTATGCGACGAAGTTAAAAAGATGTCCTGATTTTTCATGAAACCTTAAGGTTGCCCTCTTAGACAGAGAGATCCGACCTCAATGAAAGGGATAGCGTTGACCTCAGGCATGTATTTGGGAGTGTTTCCTCCACTTTGACCCTAATAGCTTCATGACTGAAGATCGAATTGATTAGAACGTAAGGATTAGGACGTCAATTTATTCAATTTGTGTTTGTTTGTTCATAATATTTTGAATAAAATTATTTTTACTGCTTGCAACTAACTGAAACGTCAATCAAATTCATTCGCCATTTTTAATCTGTGAATGAACATACGTCATACGTGCTGCATTTCTGTTGTATTAGTAATTTTAGAAACGTTATTTTTCGCAATTTCCACGTCGTTTCACGAGCAATTTCAATTTCCTTAACCTAGGGCGGACCATAATACACTGTACTGGTAAGTTTTTGTCACAAAACTTCATCCAATAATAATAAATTATCTTCAAAAATCTAGCTGGTCGCGCGACACAGTATGTAATGTCGATTTTGAGATCATTTTATATGTAGTTAAATTCTCGGTATAAGACCGATTGCGCTATTAAATTGTTTGTGTATATTACATCATTCCCGAGAGCGTCGAAACACGCGAGTTTGTATTTGTTTTATTATATAATGTAGGTAGGTATTGACGTACCTCTGAGATGTACCTATGTAACTTACAGAACAGGTTTTTGGTCATTAAATATTTTTATACCGTGACCATAATGGCAATAACTAATTACACTAATGGGGTTGTTCTTGATCTACTATTAATTGGTCATTTACTGCCCACAACTAAACTTATGTGGAATTTTTAACTGTATTTTATTGAAGCAATATTTTTGGCCTCTTCTTTATGCAATATGAAGTACATAGCTATCATTTAATTTATCCCTGCGATATTTGATGGTAAGTCACCATTTACATCACCATATAGCCATGAACAGAAGAACCTTACATTAGCCTATTCAGAACCCAAGGAAAAGGAACCTATTTCAAAGGTATATAATGTATATGGAAGGGTAATGTTTTCACCAGAAGGGAGGAACAACGATGACCTCTGGAGTCCCTTGAGCCTGGTAATTTCACCAGCTATAGTGCCCTTCACCACCACCAAACCCCAGTGTGTAAACATTGTACATACCCAATGTTACACACTGCTATTTAAGCAGAATATCTCACATTGCAACAATACCTACCTGGATGGTCCCTTGCACAAGGGACCTACCACCCAGCTTCCACCATGATTAACCTTTTTAACATGCTCATAATTTTAATAAGATCAGTCATATAAAATAAAGGTAGACATAACAGGGCTACTGGTCTAGTGATGGGACACCCTGCCCATTCATCAGTGGCATGCACTGGGTTATATGAGAGGGTAGGCAAAAACCTACTCGAACCTAAATTGACATTAATGAATGATGTAAGCACAAAACATTTGATGAGTAGGTACCTAATACCAGTGGCGTGCACAGAGGGTAGGCATAAAAATGTATTTGGCTTGTTCTCCGCGTACCTAGGAATAGTTCAATGCACTTTGCTCGTAGCCGCGGCGCGCTCAGCTGAATAATTTCAAACATTTCGCGCGAATTTGTTTATTTATGGGCGATTCTCTGTAAGCTCGTAAATGGCTGTCCGAACCGATTTTTGTTTTAAATAATACAATAAAATTAAATAACTATCAATCTATAATTAAATAAAAGACTGAAACTTTACAGCGCAATTGTATTTAGAACCATAACAAGTTTAAAAATTTTTCTAAAAATTATCAAAGCCGTAAAAATACAGTCCCCTGGCTGTCCCATTCTAAGAATTCCCACTTATAGGTAATTTTTAAAATTCAGTGAGCAAGACTGCATAAATTTGGCAATTAATATCTAAAAATAGGATGTTTAAGTTATAATTTGTTCATAAAACATGGTCTAGTAATGTATTTTTTCTGTTTGATAATGCCATGTAAATTTTGTCCGGAGTTTTTTGAAACAGTCCCCTGCCAAAAATTTAAGGACGCAATAGAATAAATCTGTTATGTCTACAAACGTAATTTGGAGTGAAATGAAACGCAATCATTCTGAAGTTGGTAACATTGTCGAGAATGGCGGCGGGACGCCATTTTGTTCAGTGTCCGAGCGTCATCTGTGAGGGTAAATGCGTCTTGGACACTTCGACACACAGTCCTCTGATGAGTGATTTTACTGATGTTAGTTAGTGTTATTGTATGTGCATAATATTGATTATATGTATGATTTATGTCCAAATGTAGTGGTTGCTTCGTAACTAACTATTTTTCAATAGTTTTGCAAATATTATGGAAGTAATCCGAAAAACACAGTCCCCCGGCTACAGTACCCTGGCTGAAATTGTGGCAGGGGACTGTGCAACGCGCCAGGGGACTGTAGATTTCATGTATTGGTCAATGTTTATAAGTTTTATTGGTGTAAATTCGTCACTCGTCTAAGTATAAAAAAGTATAAGTTTCACGTTATTAATCTTACTGAACGTAAATTACGTTACAGGTTGTTAACATACATTTAAGATGCCTCCTAAAAAGAAAAAGGTATCACGAGAGGAAGTCGTAGTTTACCTACGGGATTCAATCCATTCTTTTTTCACAGTCGCTGAAAACATATCGCATTCACCTGCACGTGGCATAAAACACGTACATTTCTTGAGAGATGGCCCTGTCACACAGTACCGTAAAAGAACGATGTTTTTTTGTAACGGCAACTACTCGCTGAAGAAATTCCAGATGTTGAACACATAAAGTGATCACGGTAAAGGCACACCAGACGGCTACGGAGCTACGTGCAAAAGAACAGCTGATTTTGTTGTTAATTCTGGGGGTGATATCAATAGTCTAAGAGACGATGATTGATAAGTTAGAAATGGAAGCGTCCAATCAGAAGTTTTTCAAAGGCACCTTGAATGTGCATCAGGTTGCGGGTGATTATTTCAGATTCATCCTTAATTTCCCAGCTAAATGTAAAACCCTAACAATGAAAAGTCAATAGTCAAACAAACAAAGTACAACACGTTTCTAGTATCTACGGATTTCGCCAAAATCGGTTAATGGGGGACCTTCTAGTGTATGACACTTATGGGGCGAAGCCCTCGAGAAAAATGGGGAAGCGCTTGCTGTTTCCTTTTGAACAAGCCACCAGCGTACGGCATATCACCTGGTCTGAAGATGAGAGCACTATTGTGGAGAGATATATGCCGAGTGTTCGGGCCAGTAAGGATGTTATCCAGTCTGTAATTGCAGCCATCTCCCAATAGGGTGATGCCACTCTTGTGAGATTCAATGCCACCAAAACTCAAGCGTGTCTGTTCACCGCTAAAAGGAGTCCGTTCACCTCGGCTCCTTTTCAGAATGTACCCTTGGAATACACCAACCGCCTTCAGTTGTTGGGAGTTGAAATTTCCTCAAGCCTCAACTTTGGGCGGTTCATTGAGTCCAAGGCCAAGGAATCTGCAAGGAAGCTAGGTGTCCTTGCAAAGGTCTGCCGGTACTTCACACTGGGGCAGCTTTTGATGCTATATAAAGCACAAGTCCGGTTGTGTGTGAAGTACTGTAGTCATATAAAGGCTGGTGCTGCAAAATGCCATCTTGCAGCTTTGAACTCGGTGGAGAGTCGTACTAAGATATTTATTGGTCACGCAGGGTTAGTAGCGGCCAATTTACAAAGCTTAGAGCACAGGCGCAGAGTAGCCAGTCTCTTAGTATTCACAGGATGCATTTTAAAGATTGTGCGCAGGAATTGCATGACTTGATTCCACCATCCCTCTACCATCATCAGATGACGAGACGCACGGCACGTACACCTACTTATGTGTTGAACGTACCTTCAGTCCAGACTAAGCGATATGTTGATGCATAAATATTGCATAAGAATAATATGATTGATACTAATGATATGTCTTACTTCTATATAAAACAGTCCCCTGCTGCACCTAACAGTCCCCTGTCATGGATTTTCAGAAAATGACAAATTACTTGAAAAACTCCAATAAATTCAATTGGCCCTCTTATGTATTAACAATAATAGTTACTTTCCTAAGCAATGGTATTATATTTCTGCGAAAATGCAAAAAAAATATGCCAGGACAGTGTTTGTATGGGCCATTGCGAGTTTACAGAGAATCGCCCTTATATCGATGAAATAATTCAAAACAAAATGTTATTGTGCACATAAATTATTTTTGTTATCATGTATTGTTCCGGAAATCACAGGGTAGGCAAACACTTTTTGCCTATATGGACTGCACGCCACTGCCATTCATCCCATCAGCCTGGGTTGGTAAACCCAAGTCAAATGCTTGTTTGTGTATTGTCTATTTATCTATAAATAACCATCCTGTCCTTTAATTTTCTGCACAACTGTACAACCTTTTACAAAGTATTAGAAAACCTTAAATAAAAGATAAATGAAATCACTGAAGTCATTCTCAAATTATAGTGTGACCAAGGGAAATAGGGATTAATTTTTAGTCTAGTTACCATAGTACAGGCTCTGTTTGGGATAAGACGGCTGTGTGCATTGTCTCAGGTTAGTATAATGTATAGTAATATAGTTTATTATATGAGAGGCTATTAAAATCGTGCTGTGTGTGCCATTGTAGATGTTTATCTTATCTATAGTATGTCTGATAAGTATAATGAAAACAGTGATAATAGATAATTTTATAAAGTTCCTTATAATCTGAAAATGAATCATCCTTGGGAAAATCGCAAACAAACACCCCAAACAAGGCTGTAATGTGACAGGCAGACAACTCATATATGCTTTAATAGGTTGTAGAACCCTTGCAACCAATGCAGTGGCAGATATTCTGTTGCCCAACAACAATGTATACATTAATAAAAATAAAAATTAAATTAATAAATGGTAAAAATTAAATTAATAAGATAATAATTTGAGACAATCCACACACAGTTACCGGATTAAACAGAGCCTGTAAATAACACACAGAACCTGCAGGGCTATTGCGTATCTTTACACACCCAAGTGACTATCAAGCTTCAGTTGTCCACCGAACTTTGATGTCAACTGAATGTGTTTATTATTGGAATTTATTGGTCATGTTAGGCAATACCGAATTAATCATTTGACAGTTATTTGATGGTCACTTGCTATAGTGATCATTACTTTAGTTGTCAAACAGGCAGGTTGGGAATCAAAACCATGACCTATTGGGTAACAGCCAGGGTGTCTAACTACTAGACCAACAGGCCCTTTACTACTCTGTTGCAGTGTGAAGGGCCCCATAGCTGGTCAAATTAAAGACCTCAATAGAATTAGTATAAGTGCAGTGCAGCTATCTCAAGGCACGCGTGTAGCTTAATATCAAGGCAAACGTTTCTCTTGTTTAATCACTAAATTGAATTAAAAACACAGACAAAGATGTCAAACTCAAAACAGCTTTATTCGGCGGCAGGTGCACAGTGTGTAGACTGTAAATAAAACGTTGGCAACACTGTTTACAGTTGGCAAATTATGGCAGCACGTCGGTGACAGAAGCAAAAGGCTGGTAACCCTGATGTCACAGCGCGACATCTGCGACGCCAGCTGCGGCGCTACTCTAGAGAGATGGTATTAGGTAAGTTTGTTTATAATTGTTGTTTTTATTATGTCCATATAGACTGAGGAGCCACTTCAGATATTAATATGAAATTTGCACCATTATTTAGTAGTAGAGCAGATTATTTTGTAGGATAAATTCTGGAATTTGTAATAAAATACATATATCAAAAGTTATAGCAATTTAAAAGTGGCTCCACAGTCTAAACAGCTAATCTGAGGATTGCTGCACAGTTTAGATCAGAGATACCCAAACTTCCACTTTCAAGTTCCAGTGGGCCCCTGCAGCTACTTTTCTCTCATCTCAATTGATCAGTTAATTCATTAGTCACGCCAAAGTAGACCCCCATCGAGTCTCTCGTGGATCCCTGGGGGTCCATCTGGCCCACTTTGGGAACTACTTCTGATGTTTAGACTCAGGAGCCTGGCACTCGGAAAGTACTCAATGAATGTAATTGTATTTTTTGTAATATTTAGTAGTAATTAACTTAAAATCTGGTTTGGGGCTGCTGAAATTCGTGAAAATACAATATATTTTAGCGTTATACGTTCAAGTTGATTTAAAATGGAGCATATGTTAAAGCTAAACCCTAAAGTAAAGTTAAGCTGGCAGTAAACCCGTGAGTCAAAACATGATATGTTAAAGCTACTTATCTATAAATATGTAAATATTCATATTCTTTTAGACTGAAGGTTTGAACTATGACTTCAGACGACTGTGCATCCGCTCCATCCTCTTTTGTCTAACATCAACACAATACTCTTATGAATTGATCTATTTACCAATGTTAACATTGACATTGTTCCTTTTATAACGTTTCACGTATGTACGTCATTCTATTTTTTTTTTACTCAATATGAGCATGTATACTGCTATCCCATCAGATGTTAAGTGGGACTACAACCTAAAAAAATGGGATAATTCATATAGATAGTTGAAAAAAGACTCGGGCGGAGCTGTGCAAGTCAGCTAGTCTATAATATAACGCTGCCAGTGGTGTACTACGGAGTCTTATAGTGATGTGGGTTTTCGGTAAAATTGGTGTCCATTTTATACAGATTGGATTGTCTATTAATTACATATTGGCGAACAAATCAAACAGGTTTCATACAGATTGGTGAGCATTTCATACAGATTGGTGAGATTGGTGACCATTTCATACGGATTGAAGTCTACTTCATACATATTAGCAACAAAATCATACAGATTGGCGTATATTTCATACAGACTGGCGACCAAATCTTATAGATTGTCGTCTACCTGTTACAAATTGGCAAATAAAATCAAAAAGATTCAAGTCTATTTCATACAGATTGGTGACCATAGACCACGGAGGTTGCGGGTACAACAGGAAGCAACAACGATGTGTATGTGTGTGTTCCCTAATGGCTAGGACATTGCCGGCCAAACAACTGATTGTCCGGAAAGTAATATGATCCATGCGTTGGATGGGCATATAAAAGTCAGTCCTGCGCCTGGCCTCTTCCAGCTCGTGTCGGTCTTCCGTCCCATCAGATTGTGATAATAAAAGAAGAGATAGATTGCTTTTGTTTCTTCGACAAAGCACTATAATATCTCCCGCGTTGATGGTTGATCTTGTTCAAGACCGGCCGCTTTATTGTATCGGCCAGGAGGACATTATTATTAGTGGGTTTTGTCCCACTGTTGGGCACGGGCCTCCCCTAAAGATGCAAGGGCTTAGACCATAGTCCACCACGCTAGTGAAGTGCGGGTTAGCGGACTTCACACGTCTTTCGAAAGCTAGTTAGGTGTCTCAGCCATGCAGGTTTCCTCACGATGTTTTCTTTTACCGAAAGCTAATAACAATCGCACAAAGACGATTTGCACATGATTATTAAAGAAATCAGAGGTGCGAGCCGGGGTTCGAACTTGCGCACCTTGTTACTGCTATAATATATTATTGGTGTCTAATTCATACAGATTTCAGATCAGTGCAGTACTCACTAATCTATTGACTGCTTTCCAGGCATCCACTCCCCTAATATCCTGCGAAGAGTGAAGTGCACCACAACCCTCACTTTTCTCCTGAGACATGTAAGAACCTTCCCTGTCCTATTATTATCCCGTTTACGATGTATAAAATCAATCAGAAAAGCAACTAGTTACTAGAATCATAGAGGAAGATGTTGATGTTATATGTTTCTCTCCTGGGCCTGTTGGAGGAAGAAATTTCTTATGAAATAAGCAGTGCCTTTGTACTTGTATTATCCTAAGGTTTATGTTCTCTGTCTGGTGTATGTGTGTACATAAATTATTAAATAAACAAAAATCTCTAAAATAGTCAAAATATCACACGAGGAATATAAACAAATTACGGTTTTTAAGTAGGAATTATAGGTGAACGCAACACATTGTGGCTAGACATCCTGGCTGTCCACCATTGGGTCGAAATCAAATCCGAATGAAAGATTTATTCGAAAATTAAAAAATCTTTACAAAATATTTCCTTTTAAAGTTACGTAAATTGAAACGTAATTTCAAACATCACATAACGTCATGATCCATCTGCTCTGAGGTACCTTCTCTGTAGCCGTGATAACTTGTACCGTCTTATTACGGAGAGACGTCACAATGCGTCACATCACGCTCGTGAGCGCTTTTGCGTTAATTTTGAAAAGCCAACATTTAGTTTGCAGTATTTTTATTAGTTTTGCGTAAATTAACTTTTTTGTTTTTTGTTATGTTTAAGCAAGCCCAAAATCTATATTTTTCACTAAAAATAAAGAAAAATTCTGCATGTTCTCTGTTAGCGAGTTTTTAGCTTCATTATCAGTTGTTAAAGTACATATAGAGTGATTGAACTACGCGCAGGAGATTTTTTTTTTGATACTACAATGATAGCTATAGTGTCGGTAGGTAATAGGCTGCAGTCTTTTATAAGGTCGAGGTAAGTAATATTAATAGTCGTAGTAGTTTCCGCCCATACCGTATCAATGTCCCACATCTCGACAACCTCGTGCGCAAGAATAATAGTTTTACATTGTCTATTCTTTTCCGCGTTTACGAGATCCTCATCATGAGGGACAGTCATTGCACGACGTTCGATGCGATCTATCGGCACAATATCAGGCTTATTGGAGAAAATAGTCTTGTCTGAGAAGATAGATCGGTTCCAGTATAAAGTAATAAGGCAATCCTCCAGAACTAGTTCTGGTACATACCTGTAGTACGGTATCTCTGACGTCACAGGACTATTTGAAGGCAAGTTCCTGGTGGACTATCCTTGGCTACTTGGTTGTGTCTGTGCAAGTATTCAACATTTGCGAGACGCGAACAACCGGAGATAATATGCCTGGTAGATTCACCAGGGCGAAGACGTGCCCGACGGTGCCATCCCGCAGGATGTATCTCCGGTAGTAGTTCGTCATCATAACTTCATGCATAATTGCACAGACAGAATATTCAGTATCTCCAAAGAGATTACCGAATTGTAGCCAGGCCACGGAAGCTGTCAAATCTACATCAGGCCCATGAAGAGCCCGGTAGAACCTTCCGTGTAACTCCTTACTTTGCCATACCGTCCAGTGGTGTGGTGGGCACCACAGGCTTGCGCCAGTTCCCTTTGGCTAAGGATAGAAGGATTAATTAGTCCATTGTCCACAGCAACCACAATGACTGTTCCATGGTTGTTTCACTTATGCCTAACGCCTGTGACATACCTAGGTCTCAGTTGCAGAGACTTCTCAGGTGGGAAAATACTTAAAGCTGTATGCTCCTAGACTCCACCATCCTCCCCCGCTTTACATGCTTAACTTCAGATTTGTTTACACCAAACTGCATTCTGATAGAATTACTGAAGGTTTCTGTGACTCAGTAAGCCCGCCAGTTGGAGATCAGTGGGGGCAAACAATTTCATGTCGTCCTTGTAACCTGACCACCTCCGCAACTGACAGCCGAACCCTAACACTTTAAAAGAGTGCTTATTGAGTTCTGTCAATTTTGCCCTCGCAGTGGATGTCCCCCGTGGGGTGCCGGGTTAGAATTGCATCCCCCCATCTCCTCTCGTTGGGTGTCGTAAGAGGCGACTAAGCGAGAACAAGAAGACGGGCAGCAGCGTCTTTCTTTTGTATTTATCTTCCACCTATACTGCGATCCCCAAGACGCGTGGGGATTATAGCAACCCCTCCCTTCTAAGGGGAGGCCTTTTGTTCAGCTGTGGACGTATTTCGGCTGCTGATGATGATGATGAATGGATGTAAGAGCTGATGCACACCACGTTTGTATCTTTACGAGGGCAAATAAACTGATTATTTGGAATGAAAAACGCGCCGCGGTGTGAGTAGGCCAAAGAGTTTAATGAACTGTAGGGACACGTGATCGGTCTTTAGTTCCTATTATTATTATTCTTTTTAATCTGCGGGTAGCTCGATCACAGAGTTGAGCGTCCTGTCCATATTAAGTGTGTAGTATATCCTAGGAAATACAAACATCTATGCACACTTTTGAACACATGGTATCATCGATATAATATTATATCGATGCATGGTACCTATGTTTATAGATGTAGGATGTGGTAAACTATAAGATTCGCACGTGTTGCTAAGCTGGAATGCACTCATCACGACTCTGATAACGTGACCGACCTTCGAACGCAGTGATAGACTACCTATCGACCGTGATAAACATGGTTCACGTTATGAACGATTATATTAAACTAGTTGACCCACGCTGCTCCGCATGCGCTATTTTACGTTAACTAAACTTTTAATAACAGACATTCGCATCGAATACATAGCCTCCTTTTTTATAGTCGGTTAAAAACTGGGACCCACTTTTTACTTGCTCTCCGAAGCACGGACCCGTTTAGTTCAAATGGCGTTAAACGGTCACCCATCTATTTAATGACCTTATCTAACGTTGCTTAACCCGATCGCTTACAAAACCTTGATAACGTTCCCTTACTAATATTTATTATAATTATGAAGAAAAATTGATAAAATCGGACGAAGCGTATAACCAAGTACCCATTTTGACTTTAATCCCCTCTCCCAAAAGAACCGTGCTAGATTACGGGATAAAAAGTATCCTATGTCGTCCTACCTCGTAGTAAGATCTCAAATCATGCCAAGTTTCATTTGAATCCATTCAGTAGTTTCGGTGTGATGCGCAGCCGTGATACAGACAGACAGACAAAAATTAAAAAATTACATTTTCGGTTATAGAATGCCCTCCAAATATAATTTTCAAAATATCTTCAATGTACAGAATTGGACCTGTTACAGTTTTATTATAAGTATAGATGTGACCACAATGGCGGACTTCTCACAAGAGCCATCTACGCGGGACATAATGCAATGCTCTAGTACTAGCGTAGATATAAGTGCACTCTCTTTTTCAACATTTTGTTGGTCTGCCATCCCGTCGGATTGTAAAAGACTTTCACAATCCGACGGGATGGCAGACCGACACGCGCAAGCAGGACTGACTTTTTATCGCACTTTATCAGGTGATCGGCCTGCATTGTCCTAGGAACAACTACACAAAGTTGTTGAGATTTGAAACCGTGACCTCCGGTTTTGAAAAGGCCGATGTTTAGGCTATACAGAGTGGAAACGTAAAATGTTAACAGACGATATTTTCTCCTTTAATAAGCTATTTCATTTTATCATCCTCGAATTCGATAGACGCTGTTGACCGCAGATGGCCATTACAGCTTCACCGGACAATAGGAGGCGAGCGCTTAAAGCGCTCTAGCTTTAACCCTTAATTTGGCAAAGAGTATAAAACAAAAGAAACTTCAAAATTTTATTAAAAATAGCCTAAATACACTTAAAACTAGTATAGAAAAATAATAAAAAAAATCTATAGTTTTCAGTTTTCCTGAAAACCCATGTATGCCACAGCATACATTGCCAAATGCACAGAACTCCATTTAGTAAATGTATTGTATGCTGTGACATACATTGCCAATTATGATGGCACTTAAAATATCACTAAAATAATAAGAATAATAATATAAAAAGGCTATAATATAAGTCCACTAAGGTTGCAAATGATAGTCAAGTCGACAATTCCTTGAACTTTCGCTAGTTACGAAACTTAATCGAACTTGGCACTTTATGCATTGCATCGTTATTAGTTTTGAGTCAGCTACCATCGACCTAGAGTGGTCATTATCATAAAATGATCAACATTGTCAAATCCTGATGATTCCACTACGAATCCCAATGAGGGTACTTCGTGCGTACGATCTTTATCAGAGTTCCGTAAAGCTCGAATCCGCAATCTTTCAGAGATCGATCGTTTGCCTGATTTGCTTGAGTTATTCAAGCCACGAATTATTGATGCAAAAGTCCAGTATTTTTGCAGATATACCCGATGTAGCATCGCCAGGGCTTAAATAGGGTTCATAGGGGAAATAAGCATATCAGCTAAATCTTTTCCCAACATATATCTATTGTATTCCTTCACGTGTTTTGGAGAGTCTAAGTCCACTTTGGATGTAGAGTCCTTTTTATTCAGACGGTCTCCACGCCTAGATATATAAAAACTTAATAAATTCACTGCTTTGTTATCATTCCACGGTGCTATAGCTAAATAGTTTTTAGCAAATACTACTTGAAAGTGACTGCCCTGGGCCGTCTTCATTCTATACGTTTTCTGCGGGTAGAACTACTTCAGCTCCTCTCAACCAATCGTTTCTGATACAAATATGCCATAGACTTTTTATATATTCATTTCTTATATTATAAGTACCAAAAATAGTTCTAGACTAGGAATTATAACATACTAAAACAAAAAGCAAGCTAAAAATCAATCCTAAGTAAAATTGGCAATGTATGCCACGATATACAAATTAATAGGAGAGTGTTTTGTTATGAACTTGGCAGTGTATGTCACAGCATACAGCAGTTTAGTGACCTAGATAGAATAATATTATAAAGTAAAACTTGCAAAATTATTGTCATAGTTATTTGATTACTCTATCAAGCATCAAATATAGTCATTACATTCGTCCTAAATAGAGTAAAAATCATAAAAATAACTTATATACTTTGGAAGGCTCAGCTGACTTTAGTCGGGTAGCCATTTTTTCACGATAATGTCAAAAATTCTTATTGTGGGACATGTGTTTTAATTTTTCTCCCATATATTGATTGTGTTGCAACTTAAAAATGAAAATTTCTCAAATGTATTTTTTTAATTTTAAAACAATTTCTTACAGTAAAGTTCATGTATGACAGGGTATACGTTGCCAAATTAAGGGTTAACAGCAGAAGTAGCGCCGAGCTCAAGGGCACCTCAGGGAGGCACGGCCTCGGCTTGGGCTGTCGCTTAAGAGAGGGCTGAGTTTACCACCGGTTCACAACGCGCCCCCACTGAGAAGAACCGGCAAAAAACTCAGTGGGGTGAGCATCCTCGAATTCATCACCACTCACCATCAGGTGGGATCGCGGTGTAGCTTAAAGGTACGCGTCCATTCGCCCGCGCCGTCAAATTCGATGCGGGCGGCGCGGATAATGGACGCAGCGCTATGGATTTTACATAGCGCTGCGTTCATTATACGCGCCGCCATACAAAGCAAACTATAATCCGTTGCGTGCCGTGCGTGCGGTGCGTCCGGCGCGTGTTAATTGACGCGTACCTTAAAGAAAACCCGATCTTAATGTACTTGATAAAATAATCTGCCCACTACACCGGGCCATGACCGTGTTATGAAAGTATCAGGTACGGAATAGAAATTACTGAGACTAGGGCTCAAAACGTATCATGCCCGTGTCGTGTCCGGCACCAAGACTGTCGACTGTACCACTATATAATATAAACGTTACAACATCGGCAGTGATATACTGAAGGGCCTGTTGTTCTAGTGGCTAGACACCCTGGCTGATACATAATAGGTCGTGGGTTTGATTCCCGTGTCTGGGTGTTATTTATCTATTTGTGTGTATTTACAAAAAAGTATATAACTATTAGTATCAGTTATCTGGTTTCCATAGTACAGGCTCTGCGTAGTTTGGGACCAGATGACTGTGTTTTGTCCCAGAATATTATTATAAATATGAACAAACGGTTCTAATTACACACGCAGACAGACAAATAGACTTAATTTATACTGTTGCGACGCGTAACAGAACGACAACCTTGTAAGACATTTTGAAAATTTTGACAAGCATGCATGGCACGGCCGGACCGTTGTTTCATACAAAAAATATTCTTTTGCCTGGTACTTTCATAACACGCTTATAGTATGGTCCGGTGTATTGGACAGATACTTTAATAAATAATTGACATATGAGTATATTTTTATATCGCATCTCGTTCGCATTGGCCTACTTGCGAGATAAGTTTTCGCTTCATTTATTTCATTTCGCAACCTCTGCGTAGTCAATATATATCTCCTGACGAACACTGGATTCTTGGTACCTGGAGGTAGCGGACGCACTCCGTACCTGTCGGTGTCTGATGCAGGCGACGCCGTGGTTTAGGCTCTGCGTTTTTGCGTGTACCGCGAGGGTGCCGGATGGAGGGGCCCCGTCCGAGACATGCTCTGGCAAGCGTGTATTGCTGAATAGTCTCTTGTGAGGTCCGAACAGAATGGCTAAGGTCTAGAGTGTCAATGAAAGTGACCGGGGAGATTTTAGTAGACAAAAAATCCCACCAAACCCGGCCTCCGAGAACTGTTTGAAGATTTCCTCCGCTCCAGGAAAAAGGAGGTTTGTCTCTTGTGCTGTCCAGGTGGATACTACCGCAGTGGCAGACCGCCAAGAAGCAGTGTGTAAACATTCCCACAGACCCACTGAAAGTCCAATTGGACCACAACTTTGCCCCGACTATGTCGACAAATATCACACTCTCAGCCACCTGTCTTGCTGGCGAGGCCGAAGTGTCTTACGGATGCGACCTCTGCGAGCATTACCACACTGAGGATCTTGCCGGATCATCCTTGGGGCTCGTTGTTATCCGGTTGTAGAGTCAGTCCTCTCTCAAGCGACAGCCCAAGCCGAGGTTTTCCGGGGGCGGCCTTGAGGTCGTCGCTCCCTTGCTCTATAGGCTGGAGTGCTATGAGCGTTCGCCCCTCTTCTCTGTCATAGCCTTAATTCCCATTAAAAAAAAACGTAAAAACTTCTCTCTCTAATGTCTACGAGTCCACATTCACATAGCTAATATTTATAATTTATAATGAATGACATTGACAGTGACATTGTTCAAGAGATTAAAGGTTATCATTCACTCTAAACAAAACGACACCTAGCTTGTATAATTATCGCCTTGACTCTGTTTAATTTTCGAACAGTGTTTGTACAAGTAATGAGATTTGATCAGTTGAGCTCGCTAGCAGGATCTAATATGAATTTATGTCACTAGCTGTTCTATGATAAGTCGTCTGAAGGATCCGCTTTGTCTTTTATCGCTAGAATCACAAGGATGGCTCTGACGTAGGATCGGCAAACCGTAAGTGGTTACTGATGATACAATAAAAATATAGAAATCTTACTGGTGAAGTGTTCCGTTCGTTGAACATAGAAAAGTTAGATTGAGTACGGCGACTACGAGCAGGACGGCGGTGGAGCTACTACCCCCGTTCCCACGTCCTCAGTGACGGTACCTCAAAGGCAAGGTACTGATGGGTACCTTTTTTGCATGGGGAAATCCTCATGGATGCTACGGGTGGTAGCAGTGAAGGTTATGTGGGACGGTACAGATCCCACCGGGGAGCCCAGGTCCCTTCTCTTATGCCGAAAAGCCGTGGGGATTTTAGTGGGTAAGAATCCCACATACCCAGATTGATCTCCCGTGAATTATTGAGGAATTCCCCGCGAGATTAAAAAAAGATAGCAAAAAGAACAAACCTTATAACTAACTGCCGCACTCACAAATCCCAATTAACTTTAACTGTAATTAAGTCACTTTTTAAAATCTATTTATTTCGACTGTCAGAGCCAATTATGATTAATTTCAATTATTGACTATGAGATAATTGTTATCGCTATTGACTATCAGCATATTGATTATTAATTGGCTACGAGTGTCGAAATAATCCGATTTCAAAAAATTGATTAATCACCATTAACTTTAATTGACGTTTGTAGGTTCGGCAGGTAGTCTCTAAAAAACTGTGCAACTTAGAAACATAGTTTTATTTTCCTATTAATATTTCTAAATGAAAAACTACGACAATTAAAATAAATGAAAGAATTGTATTGAAATGTGTAAATGATAACCCACTGATAAGTCTCATGTTAAAACATGAAAAAAGGTTGGGTATATTTATAACTGTTCGAAAATTCTAATCGATTGCATTAATAGTTGCTGAAATATGTTAGTGCGACAGACAGAAGAAGTCGCACCATAATCCTCGGGTCAAGTTTTTACCTTTTATGTACGGAACCCTAAAAAAGATGTCAAAGAGCTCAAAAATGATAGTTCAGAAAAGCTAGTTTATTTATTTTCGGCAAAATTATTCAGTTAATAAAGATAAAATATGTTCTTTAGTTTGTAAAGAAATGCACTTATCTATATGGACAATTATAGTATAAATTATTTTAAATACTCTGTTTTGATAACCTATTATCAGCTGCGCGAGCGCACCACATTGACATTTCATACGCCACTGCTCGTGCTCAGTTGCTGCTCAAGCCACAAGCGTCGCGGCGTGCGTGCGCACATCTCGTGCGTAGATGTTCGCAGCGGACGTACGAGTACTCATTGAATTCTGGTGGATTTTAGTTTATTATAGTTTATTTTTGAGCAGAATAGTAGACTCAGTTATACAAACAATACTAAGTGGCCTCGCGAGTCTCTTGGATTTGGAAATTGACGATGATTGACTAATGTACTAAACAAATAAACATTATATTTATTCAATCTGTGATATTAGTGCTAAGTTATTTTGTTTTAAATCAGTGTTGTTCCTAATAAATATGACAGAACAATCCGGCGTTATAACCATACATCAGGTAAACTTGAAGCTTTAGTTACTTTTTTTATTGTTATTATGATAATTTATGTGTGAATAAAATTAATGTTTCTCATTATATTAATACTGGAGGTCGCCACGGTTGGCGCTCTAGCTTATTATGAACCGAGGTGTGATCCGTGTTGGCAACAAAATCAAATAAAAAGTTCCCGAAGACCCTGAGTATATAATAATAATATCCACACACGGTCGTCTGATTCTAGACTAGGCAGAGCTTGTAGAATGACAAACAGACAACTGATACTTATACTTATATTTCTTAGGCAAATAACACGACGACACACGACCTACTGGGTACCGGTCAGGGTATTTAACCACTAGACCAACAGGCCCGTCCCTGTATGTACCTAATAAAACCCCGTAGCTGTCACACCGAGTCAGGGGGGGGGGGGGGTACCCCACAATGTCTTGCTTCGAGCCACCAACGGGGTCGCATTGTAGTCCTCGGAGTCACCGCCACGCTGTATTCTATGAACGTCTAGGGCTCGCATCACAAACGTCCCGCGACTTCGACGGTGTGGTGGGTCTACCTTGACGTTAACAAGACACCACCATATAAATTTAATGAGCTTTTGTTTTTTCGGTCTCATAGTTACAGTATTTTTTTTTAAATATGAAGATTAGGTATAGAAGTTCAGTTGTCAGATGAGTCAAAGTACATTAATTGTTTGGATGAAAATACATACATTTGCAACATCACTTCGATGTTGCATTTAGTTGTTTTTACATTACGAGTAAAAACAAGTAGGTAAATGCATGTCCTGAGCGGGGGATGGGTCACATCAGTTTTTTTTACTATATTTTGATACAAAGTTATTTAATAATAATAATATTCTGGGACAATCCACACACGGAATTAAATACGGAAATAATAATGGGAATACGGAATTTATCTAGTTAGAAATAGATAGGCAATAGCGAGCAAAATTTTGATTCAAGGAGGCTGTTCCGCATACCTAGAACCAACAATGCCAAATACACGAGTGACTTAATATGCAATGTTTTGTACTTTGTATAATCTTATCTAATCACTCGTCAGAAAGGAAATGATAACTCGTTATTTTTACCCGACCGCCTCAGGAATGAGGGCAATGTATTTCCGAGTGTATACAGGGTTAGTTTAAAAATAATAATAACCTCTTAGGGGTAGCTTCCTTGCATCATACTGAATAACATTTTGTTCTACCATATTTAATCATTCATTTTTATTTCTATCTTTAACACTATTAAAAATATTTAATTGGTTTGCTCTAAACAGCAACAAAGACTCGTTTTCAAAATTCGCACTGGTTTAACCCCCAACGAAACGAGGGGCGTTATTAACCTTCTCTTTACGACTGCATATAAATATTCATTTATAATAATCCAGTGAAAAATAATAAATCGTATTGTGACAGCTGAGACTAAGATTGCCAGGTCAGTAGCGTGCGGTTCATACAGGCAAACAGACTTTGTATGAACCATTGAAGATTATAATTACGTAACCTTAAAGTTTTTAAAACGATAATAAATATTTCTATTATCATTTTGGTAGTGGATATTTTATTAGGAGGCGCAATCGAGAGCTCGTTGAATTGTTGTTAACATGTTTTTGTCTACGCTGTCGTAAAAGTATGTGCACACCACTGCCAAATCATCATCATCATCATCATCAGCCGAGAGACGTCCAGTGCTGAAAAAAGGCCTTTCGCTTAGGAAAGAGCGGTTGCCATAATCCCTACGCTTAGCAGGCGTCTTGGGGATCGCATAATCCAATGGAAAGACGCTGTTGACCGTCTTGTTGTTTTCCCTTAGTAGCCTCATACGATACCCAACGGTAGGAGATGGGTGGGTACTGTATCCGGCACGGACTACTCCCTGCCGGATACAGGCTTATAAGTTGCCTGGACATTACTGGGGTTACGAATCAAATTGAGAGCTGAGAGTCCCAACCCTATACTTAATAGTTGGACGGACGGATACAGCATGCTTAGCTAAGAAATCAAGTTTAAAAACAAAATTACTACAGTATATTGTAATTACTATCCACGGGACCATGGGAGTCTACCACCATCGGTTCGCGCAGTATTGTAATCTATTTTTCTTCTGAGGTAGGAATGGCGATATAAACAGCGTATATCTGCGTCTCTTTCCCACGTATAAGTTAGATTACTTTAACACTGTCATATGAGCTGGTGTTAGGGCGCTAAAATCCGGGAAGTTTCCCGGACTTCTCAGTCGTCTGGAAACGCCGGCTGAGGTGCCTTGACCCACGCTGGCGAAATGCGAATTGGACCGCCTTGAAAAAATATTACAAGATAATGACGCACAGCGCGGTCACCCAGCTGTAACCGACACTCGTATCAAGGCAAAGATAATAATGATAGAAGATCATAAAATTGTAAATTCGCTATCTTGACGCAGGATTGTGAGTTTTTATTTTGGTCAAGTCAGATTCACTCAAAGCGGGCGGGACTAGGTGGAAGCTACTAGACCTCCTACCCTATTACATTGTTGATAGCTATAAAATCCAGTTGGATCCATGGTGCATGCCCTAGCCCTTACTCTGTTGCTGACGTGTCGAAGAGTTCCGTTAGGTATGCAACGATTGCGCCAGCTTGGAGCTGTACATAATCATCTGGTGTAGGATAGACTACTCCCAGATGACTCAACCTACGTCTCGCAAGAGCATCACAGCCGCACAATATGTGTTGCATTGACTCTTTTTCACCTTCGCAAAATCTGCAAGTCCTCCTACCCCGCTTTGCCTGCGTGATTTAGTTTTTATAGATGTTAACATAATTGGAGCTATAGAAACAGAGATAACCGCGGAACAGTGATTTTTGTAACCTTTGGACCTTGAATAGCTTAGGACGCTGGCATGAGATTTTATGATTTTTGAGACAACTTTGAGAAAGCTAAATTGAAGGTGTATATCAGTTTTCAACTTATCTCTCATTCCGAGGTTGATCACAAATTTTATTTAGGGCGCGAGCGCGATTCGATTAGTACGCATTTATAGTCGTACGTATGTACGAGTTAAATACACACAAAACTAAAGGTGCGCGACTGTTAATCATCTACATCCACGAATCATCTACAACTACTAATGTACGCATTCGACTTGAATATTAGTAACATACTAATGTTCTAAGTCGAGTCCCGTCGAGTCGGTCTCGGAACAAATAATGTCAGAGCGCCTATCAAATCACATAATTCAATCTGCCGAATAATCAAAGTCGAGCAGGTATCAAATTAATTACTAACTTCTCAAATCATTCGAATACGTCGAATGATTTATAAAGTCGAATAATTCGAATGAATCATTCATAGTCACGCATCTTTACACATAGTTTAGTTGAAATATACAGTAGTCATAGGCGCGGATCTTTATGTCTCGATTGTGTGATCGATTTGAACTTGATTTAAATTTAGACTGACTGAACTATTGGTCTAGTGGTTGATCACCCTGGCCGCTACCCAATAGGTCAAGGGTTCGATTAACACTCAGTGTCTGTGTGCTATTTATCTGTTTAGTAACCGACTCCGAAAAAGGAGGAGGTTCTCAATTTGACTGTATAATTTTTTTTTCTGTGTATGTTCGCGCATAGCTCTGGCAATTATGAACCGATTTGAAAAATTCTTTCTTGTACAGATAGGCCGATCCACTGATTGCCTCCCATAAAAAAAAATATTGTGTACAAATAAGTAGTTCCTGAAAAAACAAGAATGGGGCCTCAGAGAAAACTGTAGGAATGCCTAAAAGATGACGTTTTTATAGCTTTTTAAGAACAAAAATGGTCATAACTCTTGGCAAATATTTACCAACTTCAATGATTCTTGTTTATTCGAAAGAAGGAACCACTGTAATGAATCTGTATGAATTTTACCACAGCCGGATAAGAACTTCTTGGAGGACCATAAACGATGTGGAGGAATTTATCCGGTAAGAACCATAAAATGTTCTTCATTACATTACTTTGACAAATATGAACCGATTTCGATGATTCTTTTTTTATTCGAGAGAGTAAACTACTATAATGATTCCATGCAAATTTCATTACGACCGGATAAATTGTTCCTGAAGAAACATGAATTATGTAAAACTATGTTGACGATATTGTGATCATAAGCTACCTAGATCATTTTATCGTCTTCGGTGGTTCAATCTTTATGTATGAAAATATCACTAAAAAGTATAAAATAAAACATTTAAAAAAATTGAACCGACTTAAATTACACTAAAATAATTTAAATATTATTGAAGATGATGCTAAATATACACAGTAGGAACGTCAGAACCTGACGACGAACGAACTTTTTCGTGTTATTGAAGTCGGTTTAATTTATTTTTTAATAATGTTCTATGTATTTACAAAAAAATGTTTATATGTGTTTGTATCAGTTGTCCTGTTACCATAGCACAGTACGTAGGTCACAGCGGATCTTTGTGTCACAGAAGTTAGGCTCGGCGAAACATTGCGCAAACACAGTTGTGAGTTGTGAATACAATAAAATCTTATTAAAAAAAATTGAACCGACTTCAATATCACTGAAAAGTATAAAATAATTTAAATATTATAGAAGTTGGTTTTAGCGTACCTGCTGTGTATAATTGGCACCAACTTCAATAATATTTAAATTATTTTAAACTTTTTAGTGTTATTGAAGTCGGTTTAATTTATTTTTTAACTAGCTGACCCGCGCAGCTCCACCCGCGCTTTAATTACATTTTGCTCCCCTTTTCTCCCTACTCCCTTGATTTATCTCTCTCCATCTCTCTCTCTTATAAGAAAAATCTAATTCTATGCTCTTTCTCTCCCGTCCCGCTTCGGTCCCCGTTACACTTCCCCTCTTCCTCTCCCCGTTGTCCTCTCTGAACCCTCTCCCTCCTCTCTCTTCTCCCAACTTGCTCCCTCTCACTCCCCCCCCCACCCCCTTGCTCCACCTAACTCCTCCGATCACTCACTCCATCACCCACCCCTCTCCCTCTCTTGTACCCTCCTCTCGTTCTATATATCCTCGTCAATCATGGTATCAGCGGCATAAAATATACTTTATAATCTATTCTCAGACCTACCCGCAAAATTTCATACATATCGGTTCACCCATCTATTTAAAGACCTTGCCTTATGTTGCTTAACCTTAACCTAGCGGCATGAAATATACTTTGCGACCTATTCTCAGACCTACCCGAAATGCACACAAATCAGTTCACCCATCAATTTAATGACCTGGCCTTATGTTGCTTAACCTTAACCTAGCGGTTTGAAATATACTTTATGACCTATTCTCAGACCTACCCGATATGCACAAAAAAAATCATACAAATCGGTTCACCCATCTATTTAATGACCTTACCTAACGTTGCTTAACCTTAACCTACCGGGATAAAAAGTATCCTATGTCCGTTTCCTGGTTTTAAGCTACCTCCCCACCAATTTTCAGCCAAATCGGTTCAGCCGTTCTTGAGTTATAAATAGTGTAACTAACACGACTTTCTTTTATATTTATAGATAATGTTCTATGTATTTACAAAAAAATGTTTATATGTGTTTGTATCAGTTGTCCTGTTACCATAGCACAGTACGTAGGTCACAGCGGATCTTTGTGTCACAGAAGTTAGGCTCGGCGAAACATTGCGCAAACACAGTTGTGAGTTGTGAATACAATAAAATCTTTTAAAAAAATATTTAACCGACTTCAATATCACTGAAAAGTATAAAATAATTTAAATATTATAGAAGTTGGTTTTAGCGTACCTGCTGTGTATAATTGGCACCAACTTCAATAATATTTAAATTATTTTATACTTTTCAGAGATATTGAAGTCGGTTCAATTTTTTTTTTTCAAAGATTTTATTTTGTATTTTTTAGTGATATTTTCATAAATAATGATTGAACCATCGAAGACGGTAAAATGATCTAGGTAGGTTATGATCACATTATCGTCTACATAGTTTTACATAATTCATGTTTCTTCAGAAAAAAATATCCGGTCGTAATGAAATTTGCATGGTATCATCATAGTAGTTTACTCTCTCGAATAGAAAAAGAATCATCGAAATCGGTTTACATTTGTCAGAGTAATGTAATGGAGAACATCAGTTTTATGGTTTTTACCAGATAAATTCCCCCACATCGTTCATGGTCCACCAGTAAGTTCTTAGCCGGCTGTGATAAAATTCTTACAGATTCATTACAGTGGTTCAATCTTTCGAATAAAAAAAGAATCATTGAAATTGGTATTTGCCAGAGTTATGACCATTTTTGTCCGTAAAAAGAGACATAAAGTCATCTATATAGGCATTCCTGCAGTTCTCCTGCGCAGTCACCATTCTTGTTTTTTCAGGAACTACTTATTCGTAAGCAATAATTTTTTTATGGGACCCAATTAACGGATTAAAGAATGGATGGAAGAAAGATTTTTTCAAATCGGTTCATAATTACCAAAGTTATGCACGAACATACATAGAACAAAAAAATGTATATACAGACGAATTGAGAACCTCCTCCTTTTTTGAAGTCGGTTAAAAACACAAGAATAGCTAGTGCGCAGCGTCTTGCAGCCAACTTCAGAGGCACAAAGATCCGCTGTGACTACTGTTCTTCCATGCTTGTGCAGGTAACTACATTATAACCTGAGTGTTATTGATTTCACAGCTGGTTTTTTTACGTTTTGTACATTTGTACTTAGTTATATACTGAATTCAAGTTAGCATATTATATGTAACTCCACTGTGCTGGTATTCCACCCATAAAATTTATTTGTCTAATGTATGAATTCATTTAATTTACTCTAGACCTTTATTTTGATCAAAGATCTTTCATTTGATATTTCAATCAAAATGGCTGCAAATAAAATTTCTGGGTGCTGCAAAGCATTCGAAACGTCGGGATAGTAAAATCTAAAATAAACCGCGATAAAATCCGTAAAAGTAATTTGATTTCAATACTTAGATATCTTCTTTTTCAATATTAAACGAATGGGCATGCGTCAATGAAATCTTTATCCAGTTTGCAAAATTTCTAAGTCCACTCGGCAAATTCCTCTGTCCAATTTCTATGTCCAAAATTGATTTAATATTGGACATAGAAATTGAACAATAAAATTGCCGAGTGGAATACCACCCCAAGACAATCGTTTATATTGTAATCCAATGACGTCACATTGTTGATGAATTATGTATCCGTATTAAAATATATTGTTGATATTCATGAGCTGCCGTGTCAAAAGGTCGGAGAGCGCTACCCCCCTGTGCGTTGGTTTGTGAAATTAGATCATTGTTGGTTCTGCTTAGATAGCGTTGTGATATGGTAGTAGAATCAGCCTTCTCTTAAGCGACATCCCAAGCCATGCCTTTCTGAGGAATCCTTGAGTTCGTCGCTCCCCTGTCCTTCAGGCTGGAGTACTCTATAAGCGCTCGCGTCCTCCTATCCTGTGAATATGTAATGGCCATCAGCTGGGGGAGATTTGTCTCGCTCGGTGAGAGGATCCTCCCTGCTACGGGCAGAGGCCCAAATGTGCGGATATTTGTACCCCGCTCTACACAGTCTGTCCGTTAGTTGTTCCATACTTCGAGCAGAATGGCGGCTGAGTTGTTACTCGTCCCTTTGAGCACCGTGACAGGTTCCCGGAGAGCTATACTGCCTCTCATAGCCTTGGAGGTAAGCCACGTAGGGGCACCGGAGAGCCCCACTTATGTGACGAAGCGACAGCCGTGGATTTTAAAGTAGCATAAAAAAACTGTTTTGCCTGATCTTCTTCTCGTGTGGACATGAATACGTTTTGCATGCCATGTTGGAAGGATGGGTCAGTCAGCAAGGTCTTCTAAGAATGGTCACCATACTCTCCTGGTGCACCCTGGTCAGGAAAGCATGTGTAATTATTACCATTCAAGAGGGATCTTTCCACGCACTCCACCCTGACGTCAGAGTGGGGTGTGAGGAAAAGGTCCTCTGAATCTACACCCCCTGGTGAAGTGTATCGAAGTAAGAGCGCGAACTTCCTAAACGGACGAAAGAAGTCTGTTTTAGTTTTTAAGTCAAAATTTATTAAATTCAATTTTTTTCATGCTTGAAACAAATAACGCACTATAAACGATCATAATCAATAAACTAATCAAAACGCAATTAGACCCTACCTCAGTAGAAACGATTTTATCATATGAACAATTAATTCGACCTAGAGAGTTTTAATAACAGTCGAACTATTTACCCTTGAACCATTGCCTTAGCAATTCAAAAACAAGGAGACAGGCGCAGATTTTGCCCATCGAGCATATTTTGGCTAAGAGGTATTAAGTTGGACCATTTTGTCAAAGGTAGCGTCTGATAGCGCTAGGAATATGCCGGACCCGTGTGAGGGGTTAATTGCGGGAGGGGCTTGGGTATAGCCAGACTGAAAAGTGGGAGTGGTAGTATAAAAAACTCCAACTTAAAAAAATTACCCTGTAAGCGCATGTCTACTCCCAGCACGCCAAATGCGTTGCGATTACGTTCTCGTGCTCATATCCACTGAAACAACACGCTTTCTGAAAATTTGCACGTGCAGACTTAATGGTTAATAAAATACACACATCAAAAGTGTCTAGGGATCAACATATATTTTTGCAATAACTTTTCTCCTGATTGATATTAATTAAAATTTTCTTTAAGGATTCATCAAATAAAGTGTTTTCGTTTGTCACAGTAACGATAAACCAAGTCACCTTTGCATTAATAAAGAAATTTGCCATTTTCCTAATAAAGGGATTTTTGACATTTGAACCACTAACACAAAAGTTCGAAAAAAAGACTGAAATAACAGTTTTCTTTAAAATTTTATTGGGTAACTTAAACAATTAATAATCCGTGTTTCTACCGCGAACACTAACAACACAAGAACATCGGTTTGGCATACTCAAAATGAGTTCATCCAAATCACGCTGTGGAATGGCCGCCCATGTTCGTTGCAACAACAAAAAAAGGTCTTCTTGCGACTGGATACCCTCCATATTCGGCAGAGCTCTTCTCTGTAGCATATCCCATGCATGCTCAATCGGGTTCAAGTCTGGCGACTGAGCAGGCCAGGGCAGGACATTGATGTTAGCTGCGGCGAGAGTCTGTCTTACAACTCTTGCGGTGTGCGGTCGTGCATTATCATGCATTAACTGAAATAACGGACCGATTTGCACTTGTAGAGGAACGATGACGTCTGATACAATCGTCTCAGCATAAATTTGAGCGTTGAGGTTGCCTCTGATCCAAATCAACTCAGTTCTTCCGCCGATCCAAATACCCGCCCATACCATGATGGTTCCACCACTATAAGGATGGACTTCCTGGCAGGATTTTAATCGCTGTTGGCGTCCAGGGGTTCTCCAGTGTCGTATACGTCTTGTATCCGGTCTCATACCAAAACGAGACTCATCAGAAAAGCACACGAAACGCCATTGTTCTTCTGCCCAATTTCTGTGTTCAAGAGCCCATTGATATCGAATCCTACGATTGTGCATTGCTATAGGTGGTACCCGTAGCGGTCTTCGGGAATGAAGGTTCACTTCATGCAAGCGGTTTCTGACTGTTTGGTCGCTAATTAAGTTCCCTGAAGAGTGATGAAGCCTCACGGCTAACATCATGGCAGTTATTGTTGGAGCTCTTCGAGTTAAGATTTGAATATATCGGTCTTGTCTCCGTGTGGTGCAGCGATACCGTCCTCCATGGCGCTCAGCCACGGTACCAGTGCTTCGGTAACGTGTCCAAAGTCGACTGATAACACTCTGACTTGTATTCAGAGCTAAAGCCACAGTACGTTGCCGGGAACCAGCTTCTATCATTCCCACGGCTCTGAGCATTTCTTCCCTGCTTAAATGACGTCGCCGCTCCATAATAACGTTGGTTTTAATCAGTAGTAGGGAAACAGTAGCACTAATAATGTCTTCAATGCGTTGTATGTTTTTATAGGGAAAATATTGACAGCTGATTTTCATCTTTTACTCGAATTTGATTCACAGTTCCTGATTCAAATTATGAAATGCACCAAAAAGGATCCATATAAATTTATAAAATCATAAATTTATTACAAAGCCACATCTCAATCTCAAGAAATCCGCTTAAAAATGCTTGATCCCTAGACACTTTTGATGTGTGTAGTTATAAAAATATCCTCCTAAGCTCTAGACCGATACTATTGAAAGTATTGTGATTTGTCCGCAGATGCGCTTGCACCGCTGTGAGGGGTGCCTCGCGGCGTGCGGCCGGGAGCGCCGTTCGACGCCGCTTCCTGCCCTACCGCGGGTGATAGCCAAGTAAGTGCAAGGGTCGTCGACGGTAAATGCGTCCGAACGGAAACGAGACCGTCTATCATCAATGATAAACCAGTTCATAAAACAGTCTAAAGTCTTTAGACTAGTTTATAAACTAGTCTTAACTTTAGACTGTGTTATGTTGTTGTTGTATATCGGTATACCGTTTGATCTCGAAACGTTTAGTAGTCGACGTTGGACGTATTGCTTAGAGTCCATTCATAAACTTTTCTGATCATTTGACTTTAAACTCGTTGGTAGACTAAATTCGTTTAATCGTCGATAGCAAAAAAACAGTCGAAATATAGTTTTTTCGTTCTATGCCTCAGAGAAAGTACCAAAGGAGTTAGTATCGCGTCGATTCCCCGAACAAATTTTTCGTGGCACTTTTGCGGGGTGCGGGAGGCGAAGTAAACACACACAGATACACTTTCACGCATACCCACACTATAGTAAACTCGCAACACATTCAAAAATACACGCACACAAATAAAGAATGACCTGACCATATGACCAAAAATTTGGCAGAGGGGGTTAGCGCATCATGCTCTCTCCAGTGGTATCTCCTCTAAGTTCTATGCCCAACCTACAACAGACTGATATCAATTCCTTTTGGTTTTAGCTTTATGAGTGTAACAAACTACCTAGGAATGAATAAGAATATGAATATGTATGAATGTATCTATTTGCTAGAAACATCGTAATTACGGGTGGTAAATGATACGTTTCGTTCGACATGTTTCGCTCACTTCATTAAGCATGCAAATGTATAAAGTGGTATTTAACAATTGAATCTAAGCCATTTCTGAAATAAATATCTATACCATACGCATTAGTATAAATCAACGCTGCCAAAACACAACCGTGCCTTATCACCGCCGTGTCAGAATGTATCCTTGGAATACACCTCAAACTATAACTTTGGGCGGTTCATTGAGTCCAACTAAGAAAGGTTTCTTCAAGGCTAGAGTGAATACGCTTTTAATAAGCTAGTGTGCTTTACCTTCCCTGATTGCGTTGCCGCTTCCCATCTGGTGGGACTGCAGCTAATCACTAGCTTATATTTAGTAAATAATAATAAAATAATAATACCAGCCCTTGTTTATGTCCCACTGCTGGGCACGGGCCTCCCCTCAAGATGAGTGGGCTTAGGCCATAGTCCACCAAGCTGGCCAAGTGCGGGTTGGCGGACTTCACACGTCATTCGAGAGCTAGTTAGGCTTTCTCAGACATGCAGGTTTCCTCGCGATGTTTTCCTTCACGGAAAGCTAGTAACAATCGCACAAAGACGATTCGCACATGATTCATTGAAGAAATCAGAGGTGCGCGCCAGGGTTCGAACCTGAGCTCCTTGTTTCCAAGGCAAGCGCTCGCCCACTGAGCTGTTACCGCAATACAATATATTTATAAAAAATAGTATAGTATATTTAGTAAAATAATCATTATTTTTAGAAGTAGACTACTGAAACGGACACGCCGGACGCCTTACCCTGGCAAGGATTTCAAAATGGTGGAGCCCGCGCCGCCCGCACCTCCTGACAATGACGCCCCACGTAAGTCCCGCAAATATCAATCAACGATGATGATGCCAGCTACAGCTTTTTTTAAGTATCTGGATCGCTTACATATAGCGTGGGTAGGGTTCCCAACCCTCCCGGATTGCCCGGGAGACTCCGATAATAATGGTTAATCTCCCGACCTCCCGGAGTGCAATAATTTCTCCGGTTTTTCTATATACTTATTAAGTAAGCAATCGTCGCTCGCACGTGTCGCTACCGGTGTAAACCTCGTCTCGCCGTCGACGTTGTCGATTCCTTTGAGGTCAATTCGATGGTTTCTCATGCCTCTTCTACACAATAGACAATTACCGGCGTGCATTAGGGTGCAGCTGCAGATCCTCTACACACAATACAGTATAGTAAGTCGCACTGCACCTCGCCCTCTACAGTGGAGGGCATACAAGAGTCATAGACATACTTTTACTACTTTAACATAGTGTTCCTACAATCGATTAAGTAATCCAACACGATGAGGTTGGACTTTTGCGTGAGATGCAACCACACCTTGTTGAAGAAATTCGAGTGGATTTACGCTGGATTGACTTCTTTACGAAATCGAAGACAGAAATTCCTGTCCTGAAGTGAACAAAATGGTCACGTGTGTTAAAGGTAGAGTTACAAATACTAACAAACTTAGATTTTTCATGAAAAAGCTATTATGATGTGGTGAAAAACCGACAAATATTAGATGCTGCTCGAATGCAAGGTACGTACATATAAATTTAGAAATAAATAAATGATTGAGATTTTCGTCACCAATACCCCCCCCCACTCCCCTCCTCTCTACTCGATTTCATAAAATTCTCCCGGGTTGGTCCTTTCGAGAGTTGGTAACCCTAAGCGTGGGGGATCTGTGCGTCCCTAGTAAATGCTCGCACGGCGTTGTGTGGTCCTTTGTCGTCGCGAGTACAGTGAGGGTGCCGGGGGTGAGAGCATTTTATGATGCCACCCGAGACATGCTCTAACGACCGTCCGGTGTTGTAAATACTGGTGAAGTCCGAATGAGTGCACAGAGTCTCACTAAATCGTTGATGAAGGTCACGAGGGGGGGGGGGGGGGTCTGCTGGGGGTTTAGCGCGGTAGGAATCCCACATAACCTGAACTCCGTCAATACGGGGGTTGGATACCTTTTGAAGCTTACCTCCCCGACAATACAATAAATATGTAGTACCCTAGTGCAAGGAACCATCCAGGTAGATGGGAAATAGTACCCTAGTGCAAGGAACCGTCCAGGTAGATAGCAATGTGCAAATATTGTTGTGTTCCGGTCTAAGCAGCATTGCTGTGTTCGGATGTGCAGGGCATTTTAGCTATTAAAGTGACCAGACTTAAGAGATTTAATAACTTGTCTCACCTCATCAATCTTGCTTGTCTTGCCTTTCTTGTCACTACGTTTAATCAAAAGATTAAGTGTTCGAAAGAGCCTACTGGTGGTGAATATTTTGGGCTTTTATAAATTTGTTGAATGATCCGTGACCGAGTCGGTTTATGAGTCAGTCCAGAGTTCTATCAACATTAGAAAGACTTCTACTGCTAAACATAGGCCTTCCTCTTGGAACGCCACAATGAACAATAATTGTCTAAAGTACGATCGCCGAGCAGGAAGAATTTGTTACGTTGACCTATCATTACCTGTCTCTGTTGCTCATGCGTGGGATGTGTTTCGTCACGCTTGCACATACGCGGTAATTGCATCTGTGCGAGCGTGACGCAATGTATTTTGCCCGAGAGCAACAGAGACAGGTAATAGCAGGTTAAGGTACCAAATTCTTCCTGCTCGGCGATCGTACTTTATTTGTGATTGTATCTACCGGTTGATTGCGACTCGCATAATGTCGTCAGTCCATCTAGTCACTACACTCCAAACCAAATAAAGAAGACTTGAAGACGATTACAACTTTATTAAGCAGTCATAAAACACCCCCGCTGTATAGTTGACCGTTAACGCGGCAGCAAAAAAAGGGTTGGTAATACAAAGTTGTTTTTGCTGACGCGCCTTGTTGACCATGTATGCGTTATATAGTTATTGAGCCGCAAACGAGCTTGTAATCGCCTTCAAGCTTATTTGGGATGGAGTATAGACAGGCTGACGAGTTTATGCGAGTCTAGTGGAAGGCGAGCCTATGCTGCGTCTTGCAGTTCGTGGTCGTATTGTATCATCACCAGCTGGAAGACGTCCAATGCTGAACATAGGCCTTCTCATTGTAGGTAGTTGACATAATCCCCACGATTAGCGGACGACTTGCTGATCGCAGTATACGAGTAGTTGGGTTTCATACAGATGACGCTGCTGTCCGTCTTCTGGTTTTCTCTTAGTCGCTTCTTACGACACCCGACGAGAAGAAATGGGAGGGTGCTATTCGTACCCAAACACCCCACGAGCAAGGCCCTATGAAAATATCGATGCATATGTTTTTAACACATCATATTTCCTACAAGCAGCAATGCCGTGGTTCGGAATGGACATCGGCGGTACACTAACGAAGCTGGTGTACTTCGAGCCTCGGGAAACCAACCGCAAGGAGCTGGATAAGGAAACGGAAGTCCTGAAGAATATTCGACGATATCTCACCAGAAATTCCGCTTACGGCAAGACTGGGAAGAGAGATGTTCACTTGCAGGTAGGAATTATTTCTTAGTGGTTTTTGGTATGGTGTGTAGAAGGGGTAGGTGGAGTAGACTCCGTGGTGTGGCAGGAATTGGATGAGTGAAGCCGAGGGTACTGTACTTGTGTGGGAATCTTTCAGATTAAATAGATCGGTGTTCTTTAAAGATGAGAGACGAATCGATGTCAGGGTTTAGGGCGCCTGCATGCTAGATGCAAGAATGGTTTTCGAAGCCCGAAAGGCTAAGGGGGAAGCTAATGGATCGAGCTTAATTTTGACGGTCACCTTCAAGATAGATTGAACAACGATCTCCGCAAGGTGGCAGAAACTGAAGAAATTTTTTTTTTTTTTTAATAATAATAGGCGAAGTATTTTTGCCTTTGACGAGCGCGTAGGTCTACTGGTCAGACGCCCTGGCCGCTACCCTACTCAATAGGTCGTGGGTTCGATTCCCACCAAGTGACTGTTTTATCTATTTAAGTATGTATTTACAAAAAAAAAGTATACGTATAAGTCATATTCAAATTCAAAATCATTTATTTCAAATAGGCTTAACGCTAGCACATTTGAACGGTCAATTTTTTTTAAAGCTACCACCGGATCACACCGCGGCCTCAACTGAGAAGATCCGGGATGAAACTCAGCGGGCTTGTCATTTTTTCACTTTTTTTTTATACAGTGTTGTTACAATTAGATCAGCATCAGCGACAATGTGTCCTGCCGTTCAAAAGATAGTAGTAGAAGTATTAGTATCAGTTGTCTGGTTTCCACAGTACAGACTCTGCCTCGTTTGGGAACTGATGACCATGTGTGCATTGTTCCTAGGTATTATTATACCATCTGGGGTGGATAATACGACAATAAATTAAACATCATGTGCGTAATGACGTTCCTAGTCGAATGCCTAATAACATATTAGAAAAAGTGATTGTAATTAATCTAATAAATAATTACTAGAGAGGTGACTATTCGGTGTGATCGTGTCGATACATAAGAACGAGTAGGTATTTCCGCCCGCACTGTTGCTGCCCGTATCAGAGGTTAATGACCCAATATTTACGAATGCTGTTTTATTTTGATTACGTCTTTCTGCAGTATATTTTGTTCAAAAGTAACATTTTTTAATTTCTTTGTAAGGATTTATTTGACGGTTCCAAAATACTCCTGTGTAGTGGTATTACCAGAGTTTTCATTAATTGTCGTATCGTCTTCCCCACATTGTATAGTCGACTATAAAGTGTGCTCAAAACTCTTTTGCAGATGGACAATGTGACGATCCGCGGCAGGCGCGGTACTCTCCACTTCATCCGCTTTCCGAGCTCAGAAGTGGGCGCGTTCCTTCAGCTCGCTCGTTCTAAAGGCATGGCAGACCTCGTCAACACAATATACGCGACCGGCGGCGGCGCTTACAAGTTCGAAGAGGACTTTATTAAGGCAAGTAGCGTTACAATACAATTTAATGCTAGGCAGAACCTTTGCCTAATGGTGGAGCGACGCACAAAATACAAATGTGTCTTTTCACTGCCAAACGGAGTCGGTTCAACTCGGCTCCTAATTTTCAGAATGTATCCTTGGAATACACCAATCGCCTTCAATTGGGTATTTGAATATTTTTTTTTTGTGATAAATGGAAAGATCATATATTAGTTTTTTAGTAAAACTATTTTTAGTTTTTTTTTATTCGCAATAATTCAAAAGTTATTTCAAAATAAAAAGTATAATTTTTGAATCCAGTACCGGAAACACGCCGACAGCTCCTGAACAAACCCGAGCGGGTGTGACGTCATAATGTTAAAGCTATTTAATAACAGTACAGCGTCAACTGCTATTACACTTGACTAGACAATAATATTGAAAATTTATTTATTTATTATTATTTATTTAACGACACTGAACGACACTGAACGACGACACTGAACGTCACTGAACTTCACTGAACGTCACTGAACGACACTGAACGCCACTGAACGACGACACTGAACGACACTGAATGACACTGAACGACACTGGACGACGACACTGAACGACACTGGACGACGACACTGAACGTCACTGACGTGACACTGAACGTCACTGA